>JAJJWW010015000.1:0-721816 GCA_023531295.1 Papaver armeniacum | reverse complement strand
GTCCCAAAGTTAATGGGCTTTGGACACTCTAGTCCTGTCCCCTCAAGCCTAGTACTGGTTAGTCCAAAATTTCCCCTCCGAGACAATTTAGTCCAGAATTTGGACGAGTTATCCCTTTTCTCCACCGATCTGATTTTTTTTGGTACCCAAAATGTCCTTAAACGATAATACGTCAGTTTTGGGAAGAGAAAAATTATATCATAGAAAAGTGAGGGAGAGATAGAAAGGCGATTTCAAACCGGAGATGGAGAAACATTTGATTCATCTCGATTTGATTCAAAATAAGCACGAAAGACCGGAAAACTATCATAAAAAACGCTTGTTCTTGGAGATCTACTCGAAATCAGTGATGTAAAATTGATGAGCATCGTCATGAAAAATTGAATCTGAAGATTTCGTCACCAAAAATGATTACGAAGATAAGTTTCATCTTCTCTTACCACTTATTTGTATCATGAACATTCTATTTGGAGTTATTAGTTTACCGTTTTTGAAATTGAATTTCGTTCAATTTTTTTCTAGGGTTTTTATAGGACTAAGCTAAAAAATTCTTTTGATTAACATGTTAGATTTGAAATTATAAATTCTTTTTTATTAGATGAGATTCATAAAGAGAAAGACAATTTAATCGATGAGCTTCACATATCAATTTCCGTTTTTTGTTTTCATTTTGATCTCATCGCTTCTAGCTGGACTGCTGGAGTACTAATACTATCAATATGCACGCGTTGTTAGTAGGCTATCTCAGGAGTGGAAAGCATGTTTGATTTGATTACTTTATTATTATTATTTTTTATTTCTTTTTGTAAGCGTTTGATTTGATTACTCGATATAAGGTATATCCAGCGTCTTTTTTGATTTTACATTCACTTGCAGTACAGATTAATGTCATTGATGTATATCCGTAAACTATGTGAATCAAGCTGATACTAGCGATTTTTATATTATTTTTACACATTAGAGAAACTACGTTATAAGATGTAAACTAATTGTTAGTTGCCATGCACCTAGTAGGTAATAACAAGGGAAGAAAATGGACTTCTATCAACGGAGCATTCGAATCTGAGCAAGTGGAGTGTTTGACAGTTGTAGCACTAGTCAAGTGGGAAACAAGTTTGAACCTGCAACTTCTTATTATTTCTGAATCTTACAAATTGGCATCTGGTTTAATTTGGGTACGTACATCTCCTATATGGGAATGCAGATGCATAAGTCAAACTGGTTATGTATCCTTTTTGTCTTTTCTAAAGTTTTCCTTCCCTAGTCCTCATATATTTGTTAGACATTAATCATAGCACAAGAAGCATATATTACATATAATATTATTATTAATATTACTGTTCGAACTTCTAAAATGTTGCGGGCATGCATCTCATTTTTGAATCCCATTGAGCTTGCAGAAAACAATTACATTTTTGTATAGAACAATGCCAAAGTCGCGGGACCTTTTATCTCTGCATACTTACAATAGTTTTCCACTAAATACTTATTTGCATAAAAATTATTTTTATTTACTTATACATGATTAGGTTATTTGTTGGATTTCATACGATGATCAACACTGTGGCTGCTATTAGTGGATTGCAACCAGTTGTTTAGCTTGTTTGTTGTGAATCTATTCTCACTTTCGGTTAATTTTGTTTTATGGTTGCTGTAAGTTTTGTATTTCCTCGTGGTACAATGTAAAAATTGACTCCATAATCTTATGCTTTCATAAATAATTAGGGTGTAGAAACTGGTACACATGTGTAAAATTACACTAAAACCATATTTCTAGCAAGCATAACTAAAATCATATCTCTAGGAAAACCTAATTTATTTTTATAAGTGTTAGATCCTTGAATACTATATGATACTTTAAACAGTCGCCTTACTATTTTGTGTATATTTTGTTATTGAATTGTTAATGTGCACAAAATTGTAAACCTATTGAATGTGACTCTGTACAAGGTGTGTTTTCGTATACACTAGTTAAATTGTTAATGCGTTGTTCTACTTTTTTCTTTTATGTGCCAGAGATAGAGAATGACATGCATAACCTTACCCTGTTGGGTGAGACTGATTGATGGGGAAGCACTGAAAGAAAAATATACTTGCTAAGTGAGCTTGCAGTTTCTACAATATAGATCCTTCCAATACCTAAATTTCTTCCTCTAAGGTACCAGCAACCCTTATTTTCCTAAATTTTAGTATTTCTTGACTAAACTGTAATCACTGGTTGAAGTTCAACTTTCATTTCTGCGTTTAGTTAAATAAATATAAGAGCAACCATTTTTGGTTTTTGTATACGGTTTCTCTTCAATCGAGGGTTTTGTTTTATGATGCAGTGATGTTGATTTAACGATATTTGCTTGCACATCGTTTTCATGTCCTAATTTACAATCGATGGAGATTCGTACAACGGATTAGGTAATTAATAAAATTACTGGGTAAATATAACCTGTATATAATGAATTTCCCTTGTCGTTTGGAAACTTATATTTTTCTTCATTGTTAAACCGGATCTTAGGAGCTGTAGGATCTTTTGTGTTTGTTCATGTTATTTAGATAGTTCAAGATCGTAACATTATTTTTGGTTGGGACATTTATTGGTTAGTCTAATTTAACTTGGATATGTTTGTTTATGGTGCATAGTCCATTCCACTAATTTCCTTTAGTTGGTTTCCATTGTATCTATTATTATGTATTGTCTGACGAGAAATTAGTTTCCTTTAGTATGAATTGCTTGAATTTTTATCATAAGGTGGTGGGTTCAAATGACCTTTAGCTTGAACATATTTTTTATGGTTCTTCTTGTGAATACATTGTATAATTTTTTATGATCCATGTGTTCTCCCACTAGAAGTTCATAAGTTTGTCTTAAGTGGAACTTATGATCCAATGCTTTTATCAAATCTTAATGTGCACTTAGTTGTACACGTTGATTCTTGATGTGTACATAATTGTACACTTATTGATGTGTACATAATAGTCCAAGAGAAGTGGAAACTATGTGCAGTATGAGACTTATGCTCGGGTAAATAACTAGAGTAGAAATGATTTGGAGGCATGAAACTCAGGCTTATGTAAATTTTTAGTTGTTTCCAGGTGTCCCATGTACTATCACTTTAAGCTTGCATTTCTGGTGTGGCTCCAACTTCTATCTTTTGATGTGAGTAAAACCTAGCTCTTGGGTGGCTTTTTTTTTGTTACATTTAGGTTTGTGTTAACAAATCTCTATGTTTTGACCACTCTTCAGTTATGTTCGTAAACTAACAGTGTGTACACATTAACATCAACTCCTTTAAAAACTCTTTGTTACTTGTCCTGAAGTTTTTTACTGTTTAGCCCTTCAAATTATTATTATTATGTCCGCATGAACATTAGCTGTAAGTTCTCTTTGGCCACCAATGATAGTTGGGAGAGACGTGGAAAGATAGGATCATTTGGGTATATATGCTTTGGATAGACGTGTAGACAGTATGTGTACACGTGCTAATTGATTATCAATGTGTACATAATCGTACATGTGTTAATTGTTAATGTGTGCATAGTTATAAACATGCTTCTTACTATACAAGAATCTTTTACTTTAGATTTAATTGTTATTTTCTGTTTACATCTTTAATATGATATGTGGTGTTAACTCAGGGGGAGACATGGAAATACCGGATCATTTTGTAGGCGTGTATATAATTGTACAAGATGATAAAGATGAGTTCCCAACTAATGTTGCTATGCTTGCAGACCAAGATGATGCAACACGGTGCAAGGTATTTGTTCTAGTTGTATACTTTGGTTCCCTTGATGATTCTTACCTTAATATTGGTCCTAACTGATAATATGATTGTGTGCTAGGCTTTCTTAGTTGAATTTGATAAGTACAACCTTCGTTTAATAAAATAACATATTGATTCTTAATGTGTACATAATTATACACATGTAGATAGTTAATGTGTATATAGTTGTACACTTGTTGATTGTTAATATGAATAATTGGTGTTGTGCATGTTTTACAGGGGTGTACATATTGGTGCACCTATGTAAATCTTATGAAAAAGTAGGTTTCCCTTGTTTTACAACGGTGTACATATTGGTGCACCTGTAGGAAGTAATTCCCATGAAAAAATAGGTTTGTGTGTGGTTGTGAATGATCATCTTTATGCATGTTTTGAAGTGGTGTACGTATTGGTGCACCTCTGTCATTCCCATGTAAAAGTAGGTTTGTGTGTGGTTATGAATGATCGTTTTTCTACATGTTTTGAAGTGGTGTACCTGTACAATTCCCATGAAAAAGTGTGCCCGAGTGTGAATATAAATGATCAATTTTATGCATGTTTTGCAGGTGTGTACACATTGGTGCATCAGTGTATTTTCAATGAAAAAGTAGGTTTGTTTGTAGCTATGAAGGATTGGTTTTAGGAATGTTTCACATGGATGAATATATTGATGCACCAATATACTTCTCATGAAAAAGTAGGTCTGGGAATATGATTGATCTGTTGTGCATGTTAGTAATCTCCTTTTCAGTAAAGTGCAATGAATCAACTTTGTCTTGGGATATTTCAAGCCATATTAAGTTTGTGTAGTAATGCCCACATGGATTGTGTCTCTGACCATAAACTAAGTTTTTATTTTGATCGATTTTTTGCTTTGTTTTCTTATGTGGATGTTGGTGAAAGGATAATCACTTTCTTTTCAAGCAGCGATTTCTTATGTTCACTGTTTTGTCCTTGATGCAGTCCTAGCTATTATGGATGTTATCCAAGCGGAGCTTGGCATGGTTGATATTTTTCTCACTGTGCGGACTAGGGTGGCAGTCTGGATATCATGGGTTTTGGATTTTTTTTTTGGATCTTTGCAGCGGTGTACATAATTGTACACACAAATGTAAACTAAATTTTTTTAAAAATGAAAATTATATAGTCATATGGGTACTCTTTTTGTAGCTCTCGGAAAATGCTTTCCAAATATATAAATTTTGTCGATTTTGGACGAGCGGTTTAAAAGATAAATTGTATTTAATTATTTTTTTATATTATTTAAAAGTTTGTAGTACAGTTTCTTTTTTTGAGCAAACGTGTCACATCCACGTTGAATGTGTCAGTTACAAAACAGTTTCCACTCGCTGCACGTGTGCTTTATGAAACACGTGTGGAGGTCAGCAGCGTCTTTATACATTTTCTGGACTAATCTGTTCCTAGTTGGAACGGGATGGACTAATCTGTTATTTTTCGGGGGGGTTTTGGACTGAACCATTTTTTTCCCTTTGTACTAACAGGGATGATCGTCCAGGATTTATTCCAACATTAATACTTGTTTGTACAGGAGATTAGTTAATATCCTCGTATTAAACATGTGATTGGTATATATTCATTAACTGATTTTTCTTGATCCTCTTTCTATCTCACTTCTCGTAAACTTGAAAAAAACCCATCAATTTCTTCTTCTTCCTTTGCTCAGATCTAGTCCTTTAGGGGTTAGATCTGAACAAAGATTTCTTGTCTTTAGTTATTTTTTGTTGTTTTCAATAATTCCTTCACTATTAGAGCGATTTTTATCTTCGCTATTTGGGCGATTTTATCTACACTTTTATAGTGTTTTTTTCTACGGATTTGTTCGTATTTGGTTTTCTTGATATAAGTACATTGGCGATTTGGCACGGGTGAAGATCAATTTTTCTTCATCAGAAAAATAAATCTAGGTTCGGGTTAGTCGCTGCACATGAAGAATTTTTGGGCATATCACTCCTCTGTCATAGGAGCATCTCTTTTCGAAGAAGAAAATCTATCAAAATGGTCGATTTATAATTTTGAAGACCATTTCTTCTACAATCTCAGAGTATAAGATTCGGGTGATATCGTGGTAGATCGCTCTTTCTATTCGCGATTTATTTACGTTTTGTATCTTTCTTTGTCTTTGTTTTTTTTTTTTTTTTTTTTGATAAGAAGACTTTTATTTATTTATAAAAGGAAGTGTACATTATATAAGATGGGATCTAATCCCAGATTAGTCATTTCCAGGAATTTGGATCTTTCATAAGTGTTCATAGTTTCAATAGTGAAAAAATAGATCTTCCTAGATCTTACTTCCTTAGCAAGTCTATCTTCAAAATCCAAAAACTTTCTAGATTATACAAAAAGGAAACCGAATTACATATATTAAGGGAAAATTTGCATCTATTAATTGATGCTAGTTTGAGCCCTCAACGATTGGTCTTCAGAATTAACTTCACCATTCATTATCTTCATTAAAGTTTGACAATCATTGATAAAGCAGCAATTGTTGAGATTTAATTCCTTCGTCCACCTAAGAGATTCTATTTCTGCTTTTGCTTCAGCATCTAATGGGAAGGAAGCCCAGCCTCCGCCAGTTCGACATTGCCTTCTATTTCCAGTTTTGTCCAAAATTGAAATTGCATAACCCATGGTAAAATCAGCTTCCAAGAAAGATGCATTAAAGTGAATAAGCCAGTCATAATCATTACTGCTCTCCTTATGAATATCATTGCGCAAATTTTTGTCAGAAACAGAGTTAAGACTAGTAGTGTTGTCCATAGGTAAAACATTGTTCTGGTAGGATGTTTTTATAGAATCAATTAACTTTTGTGACATTGGCGCAACATTATCAAAGTTCACACTATTTCTGAACTTCCAAGTAGACAAAATGATATAAGAAATTTTATCATGTCTATCTTTAAAAACATTATTGTTCATCCAATATTTAAACCAGTTCAAAATATCATAATGACCCTGAAGATTATAAATTTCAATCAAATCAAAAGCATCCCAGACTTTTCTTGAAAAATGACAGTTCAAAAACAAATGTAGTTCATCTTCAACAACATTAGTATCACACAGCAAACAAAAAGGCTTTACATCTTTAATATATTTCGACATTTTATAACCTAGAGCTAATGCACCAGAAATAACTTTCCAGCAAAACATATTAACCTTAGGCATAATATTTAATTTCCAGATTTGTTTCCAAAATTTAGCTTCATTCTTATCAATATTCAGATCAGTTAGAAAGTTGTAAGCCGACTTAGTAGTCAGTTCTCCATACTTAGTTGAATTCCATCTGATTCTATCATGCATACTAAGGTTAATAATAATAGCATAAATAGCATTATGAAATGAAGTATGAATATACTTTGATATCAGAGTCATGTCCCAAGTTCCTTCTTTACTAATCAGATTACTGACAGTTTTAGGCATATTATTATCAATAGTAATTGGAATAAGAGGAGCAGTCTGATTTGGAATCCAAAGGTCAGTCCACATGTTAATGTCATTTCCATTGTTAACCTGCCAAACACAATTCGATTTAATGATCTCCAAACCTTTCCTAATACTAGACCAAATCCAAGAACTTTTATATTTCCTAGTTTTTCTTAAAGGATTATTCTTTCTAAAGTATTTATGCTTTAAAATTTTAGCCCATAGTTGCTCTTGATTATGAATTAACCTCCAAGCCAATTTGGTAATTAAAGCTAGATTATGTTTATGTGGTGTAGGATCAGAATATCGCAACACCAAGATCCTTGCGAAATCCATAAATGACACATTGCGAAAATGTCGCAGATGGACATTACAAATGACGCAACGGATGACGACATCTTGAACACGAGAAAGATGTGAAGACCTAGAAAGATTTAGGAGTGTTGCGAGATTTAACATTTGTATACTCGCGAGAGTGTCGCAAGTCATATCCGAAAATAAAGGATAGCTTAGCTGTCAACCACTATGTAATGTCCTATATAAAGAGCCGAATAGGCTTAAGAGAAAGGGAGATCTTTTTCGAGTGAGGAGCAAGTTATTAAGAGAGAGAAAGTTTAGAGCGGTTGTAAAGTCCTTTGCTTATTTTCCTTTCCACCTTGTAATATTAGTGAGTTTTAATCAATAAAGAATATAATTGTTCATCTTAAATGACTTAATTGTGTGAATTCTAGTGAGGGGTGTAGTGTGGGATTTCCTGCTACTACATATGGTGCTAGAAACAGGGAATGAAGATTAAAGATTGGAGATCGTTGTTAAGATTATTCAAATTAAGAAGATGATGAAACAAATTGATAAATCGGTTAAAGTAAAGAAAATCAAAATCAAGGAACATAATAGAAAGTTAGAATGTAGTTTGATTACAAAAACAATGATTAATGAATTTCATGAAAATATCAGAGGGAGAATACATAAACGAGATTTTGAAGGAAATAAAATCATAACAAAAGAGAAAGCGTCACCCATGAAAGATTGGGAAAAACAGAAGATTACATTCACAACAGCAGAGATATCAAGAGAAAACTTAAACCACATATCTCCTTTGGTAATCACAGGTAACCACACGAAAGAAAAAGAAAAATCGGCAAAAGTTATGGAAGAATGGGCGGTAAACAGAACTCTAGTTGATACGGGGAGTTCGGCGAATATAATCTTTTACCATGCATACAGATGGATGGGATACAAAGATGAAGAGATGTCTCCTTCAACTTATCATATTCATGGCTTTGGCAAATCTATGACAAAACCAAAAGGAGAAATAGAGGTGTGAATTTTTACGGGGAGATTGAAACACAAATGGCATTATGCGTAGTGGATATGGAATCACCATACAACATCTTTGTTGGGAAGGCCATGGATTCATGCGATTAAAGCCGTAGCATCAACATTACATCAATGCATCAAATTTCCTATGCCAAGTGGGATTGGTGAAATTAGAGGGGAAGGCGATAAAGCGAGATTATGCTATCAAATTTAAGTGAAGCAATATGAAGGACGTGCAAAAAAATGAAAAAATCGCGAGAAAAATGGTGAAGGAAGCAAAGAAAGAGGAGGAATTTAGAGCTTATAATAAGAGCGAGAGGAGGGAAAAGGGATACCCAGCGAAATTTTGGAAGAAGGAACCGAGCTTGCGAAGGAGATAAAAGAACCTACACCTATGGGAGAACCTAAGGCCAGCTAAACTGTGGCAGAACCAACGAAGGAAGTGAATGTTGAGACCGAAGAAGAACCCAAAATACTAAAAATTGGGACCAAGATGGAAGCAGATGAAGAAGAAAAAACTATTTGTCTTTTGCGAGAATTTAAAGATATTTTCGCATGGAACATGGATGAGGTGCCTGGGATAGACCCATATGTGGCATGTCACAGATTGGAAATTGACAAAATGTAAGGCCATTCAAACAAAGAATCAGAAAAATCGCGACAACGTATCATCCTCAAATAGAAGAAGAGTTGCAGAAGATGCTTGATGCAGGGATTATAAGACAAGCAAAATATCCAGAGTGGATAGAAAATATGGTCGTAGTTCCAAAGAAGAAAAAGGGGATAAGAATTTGTATAGATTTTACTAATCTAAATAAAGCTTGTCCGAAGGATAGTTTTCCATTACCGGATATTCCATAAATGGTCGAATCGGCGGGAAATGATAGAATATCTTCTCTAGACGGATATAAAGGGTACAATCAAATTCCCCTCGTTGAAGAAGATCGGGAGCATCTTGCTTTTTTCGCTCCAAGAGGGTTATATTGTTACACAAAAATGCCATTTGGTTTGCGAAATCTTTGGAGCAACATACCAAAGGATGGTAGAAAAGGTGTTTGCGAAGTGGATACACAAAACATTGGAAGTATATGTAGATGATATGTTAATAAAAAGTAAAGAATCAAAATATCATGTCCAAGATCTGAGGAAATTTTGAACAAATGAGACATTTTAACATCAAGGTAAATCCAGAAAAATGTATTTTTAGGGTTGCATCGGGAAAATTTTTAGGTTACATCGTATCAAAAGAAGGAATACAAGTTGATCCAGAGAAAGTACAAGTAGTTCGATACATGCCAACACCGGCGACGGTAAAAGATGTACAGAAGTTAAATGGACTCTTAGCTTCGCTGGGAAGGTTCATTTCGCGATCATCAGATAAATGTAAACATTTTTTCAATATACTCAAACAGGGGGGGGAAGTTTAGATGGACGGACGATTGCGAGAAAGCTTTTCAAGGAATAAAAGAACATCTGACAAATATATATATTTCGCAAAAGGCAGAACCGGGAGAAAAATTATTAATCTATCTTGCGACAACTTCGCATGCGTTAAGTGCTATGTTATTGTGAGTAGACGCATGAGTTGAAAAAATAATCTATTACATCAGCAAAACCTTCAATGCTGCAGAGAAAAATTATTCAAAGATTGAAAAACTAATTTTGGCATTAGTTTATGCAGCATTTAAACTTCGAATATATTTTCAAAGCATGAAATAAAAGTCTTGACAAAAATACCAATCGAGTCGGTAATGAAAAATTCAAAAAGATCGGGCGAGTTGAGAGATGGAATGCACGAGATAGGACATTTCAAAATCAAATATGAAATACTATCTTCACCAAAATCGCAAGTTGTTGCAGATTTCTTAGCAGAATTTCCCTTAGAAGATGATGAAGCAGTGGAAGAAATTATGGATATAGAAGAAGAGCATGGAAATCCAAGAGATCTGTTAATAGAGCCAAACAAATGGGAAATATTGGTGGATGGATCATCAAATGGGGAAGGTAATGGAGTTGGAGTTGTTTTGATTTCGCCAGAGGGCAACAAAATGGCGTTTTCCTTCAGATTGGAGTTTGTATCCAACAATAATGAGACAAAATATGAGGCTGTGATACATGCCTTGAAGTTCGCAATAGAAATGAAGTTGGAAAATGTAAGAATCACCAGCGATTCGCAATTAGTCATTTGTCAAATAAAATGAGAATACACTACAAATGAATCATCCATTAAGAAATACAAAAAACTTGTTGAAGAGTTGTCAGCGAGAATCCCAAAAATTAAATGGAGACACATATCAAGAAAAGTTAACAGACTCGCAGATGCTTTTGCTTTCATCTCAAGTATGATGACAGACCCAGCTACGAGATACATAAAGATACAAACACTTTCATCACCATCAATCAATAAAGAAGAAGAAGAAGAAGAAGAGGTAGATGTAATGATAATAGGAGATGGAGAACAAATACCTAGTATTGAAGATTGGAGAGCAGAACTTCATGCATATCTAAAAAGAGGAGAAACACCAAGGAATAGATTGGAGGCACACAAATTAAAAAGACGTGCGACAAATTATGAACTAAGGGATGGAATATTGTACCGGAGAGCCTTTAACGGACCTTCACTCAGATGTTTAACACGGAAAGAAGGAGAAGAAGTACTAAAGATGTTACATAGTGGGGATGCTTTGGCAATCACGGCGCGGAAGATCTTTGGCATACAAAGCGAAGATGCAAGGTTATTATTGGCCATTTATGCACGAGGATGCGAAGAAAATATCAAGGCGTTGCGAAGATTTCCAAAGGCACGGAAAGAAAATACATGCACCAGGGAGCAATATTAACATCTTCAACAAGTGTATGGACTTTTGGAAAATGGGGTTTAGATATTGTGGGACCATTCTTACCGAGAACCGGCAAAGAAGATATCGATTGTCGCTACTGAGACTATTTCACAAAATGGGCTGAAGTAAAGGCAAGACAACACATTCGCGACAAAGATATTTTTACATTCATATTTGAGAATATCATATGCGATTTGGAATCCCCCTTACACGGTTGGTGTCGACAATGGGAAATAATTTTAGGGACGAGAATATAGAAATGTTACTTAATGCATTTAAAATAAAATGTGGAAAGTCAACTCCTTTATATCCTCGGGCCAACGGACAAGCGAAGCAACAAATAAAACAATCGCGAGATATATTGAAGAAGAAATTAGAAGGGCATAATAGAACATGGTGTGAACAAGTGCATAATGCAAAGTATGGGCTTACAATACAACCGGGCGAGAAGCTACGGGAATGTCACCTTTACTGTTTAACATATGGAGTTGAGGTTGTACTACCAACAGAAGTTATTATTCCAACAACAAAGAGAGAATCTTGGGAGAAAAATCTTAGTGCGGGTAATATTTTAATCAAACTAGATGAATTAGAAGAAAAAAGAGAAAGAGCTCTACAACATATGGAGAATTACCAATGAAGATTAGCCAAAGAATATAATAAACGTGTTAAGACACGCGAATTTCAACCATGTGATTTGGTACTGAGAGAAACACCAATATATCAGCGAGAAAGTGGTGGCAAGCTTGCGAAAAAACGGGATGGACCTTATATCATTAAGGAAATAGTTGGAACAGGGGCATATAGATTGATGGATCCTGAGGGTAAAGACGTGGGCCATAGATTGGATAGACCATGGAATAGGTTATACTTGAAGAGATATTACCCGTAAAAGATTGTGGGAAAAGATTAGACTGCGAAATAATGTATGATTGAAGAAAAATGAATTTATATGAAAATCTTGCGAAAGAATTACTACGAGATTGTACAAAGTAAAGAAACAACATGCGAAAATCTCGCACAGATAATGACAAGAGATAATCAAAAATCAATGACATATCAGAAAGGGGCGAACCTGCTATGGCGTACACCCTAGTTCGCGAAATCAAAATTTCACAAGAGGCAAATGTAAGACCTAAATTACGTCATAAAAGGGGGTACCTGTTAACATGGCTTAGGGAAAAGGTTACACTGCCCCTGGAACCTGAGTCATGGAGAATTGGGGTCAATAAAGCCCATCCAGGAGAGGTACCTTGGATTTTCAATCTAAGCTTATGACTTAAATTGGACGACCGAGGGTCTCTTCTAAGGAGTCAGCATATGACCAAGGCGCCGAGGTACACGGTTGATCCAAGAGTGCCTGGGGAATTTGAAGTGTCTCGGCCATTCTTGGCAAGTCTCGGCATATGATGCACTTGGCCCGAAGAAAACTCCACTTAGGGTGCAGTCTCGTAACCATAAGCCCTATAGGCAAAAGGGATAAGAGGCTGCGAAAACAAATGGATGTTGTTAAGACCAGATGGGGGGAGCTAGCCTTGTATGGCAGAAGTACGCCTCCTTGAAGGGGCAACCAGGGGGATGATAAGGGCGGCACCCTCCATTATGGAGCTGATAAGTGTCTTAATACGCAAATGTAATGAGGCTTTATTTTTCGCAAGGAAATTTAGGCTTGTCATATTTGTGCGACAATCCTGAAGAGGCAACAATACAAAAGATAAAGATAAGACGAGATTAATGGGTCAATACATGAAAATGTAAGGACGTCCTGCGATTTCGTCGCAAGACGACAATGTCATGGGGCTTTATTTTCGCAAGAATCTTTAGGCCTGTCATATTGTCGCAACAAAAATTTCAAAGAAAAGGTTAAGGCAAGGTCAATGGGTTTTTGCATGCAAATGCAAAGACGTCCTGCGATTTTGTCGCAATGACAAGAGGTGGCGCAATAAGACCTTTAACTAGGAAGGAAAAATAAGACCACATGATTCAATAAAAGATTTATAAAAACTAATTATCATTTATGCAGGTCATCCATCGTGATAAAGGTAATGAGAGGCAGTATGGGAATTATTCAACAATGGACATTATCTTTCTCGCAAATAAACACAATAATAAAGAAATAAGTGCACCTCAGAGAGGACTGAAATACATCATATGCAAGAAGTTATATAGGTGAAGAGGTTCAAAGAAATAAAATTACAAAAAGAGGTTCAACTCTCAACATCAACTTTTTCGAAAGAAGGAGATAATGGACATCCTTCATTAATTTTATCACTTTCGCTGGCTTTCTCGATCTCGCTAGCTTTCTCAGCTTCGCCAGTCCTTCCTTCATTTTGGTTTGTTTTAATTTCTCCTCCATCTGGATTATTATCAACACCTTTATCATTTGGAGGAATCTCTTCTTCATTTGCGAAATATTCACCACTTTCATAATGATAATCGTTGTCCGGAGTACCAGGGACTTCATCATCATCTACTTCCAAAGGATCGATGGATACATGGGAGAGATATTTGGATAATAAAATTTCATTCACAATAACTTCAGCCTTAAGATGAACTTGGCGAAGAAGTGCCTTCTTGTGATTCCTACTTTGGATATCTTTGGAGTAAGAGAGATAATCAAGTCTTCTTTCTGCCCGATCGAGAGAACGAGCAAGAGAAGTAGCAAGTAATGCATTTTCTTTGCGAATCTTGGCATAGTTAGATTCCAAAGTGGAAAGGGAGGAGCGAAGATCTTTCTCAGATTCTGCAAAAACAAAGTGTAAAGAAAATCATATAGGCGAAAGATTCGTAAGGAAGACATAATAAAAAGACTTAACAAAGAAAAAATGGTTGAGGAAATGTTAAGAGAAGAGGAATTGACAGTAGAAGAAGAGAAGGGTTCATTCACAACAGGGTTATTGTGAGGAATATCATTTATAGAAAGATTAGTTACAGGGGATGAATCTGCAGCGACATTTTCACAAATGAGAAGAGGAGATTCCGCTTGCGAAGATGTCGCAGGAGGCGTTGAAAGTTTAAACAAAGGAAATGGAACAGCTGTTTCAACATTTTTAGGATGTCGAGATCTTTTGGGGGGCCTCTCCACATTTGCATCACCCTGCGAATCACAAATCATATAAGAAACAAAGGCAACAATATTGTTATTAAAAGAATAAGTGTTTCTTAATACCTTGCTATTCGCAGGCTTCATTTTGTTCACAACGAGTTTTTGCTGCGAACTCTTGGGAACATTAGGGTTTTGGATCGTAAATTTGGTGTTGGAAGTATTTTTGCTGAAACAGAAACAATATGGGAATTATCTAAAGATGAACAATATCAAATAAAATAATTTCAATAGAGAAAATCAATTTTAAGAAGATCAGTTTCAGCAAAAATAAACAAACCTTGATGGCTCCATAAGAACAGTAGCAGAAAGATGGAGAGGATTTACGGAAAGATGAACAGTGAAGAAGTTGCAGACGACAAAAGGAGGATTTACAGATGAAGAAGACGAAGTAAAAGAAAGAAGACATTTTTACGATGGATCTCTTCTTAAATAGACAAAAAAAAATGGTGACCGGTTAGCATTTAAAGTGCCGGTGAATAGGGGAAAATTTAACACGTGTAAACGGTTATGCTTAATTCACGGAATCTTGTCGGCAGAAGGAAATGAACAACTGCGGTATTTTAAAAGTGTTAGTTCTCATGACATTCTCCCCTTCGCATAGAAGACATGAGAAGAGGCAAGATGTAGGATCAGAATATCGCAACACCAAGATCCTTGCGAAATCCATAAATGACACATTGTGAAAATGTCGCAGATGGACATTACAAATGACGCAACGGATGACGACATCTTGAACACGAGAAAGATGTGAAGACCTTGCGAGATTTAGGAGTGTTGCGAGATTTAACATTTGTATACTCACGAGAGTGTCGCAAGTCAGATCCGAAAATAAAGGACAGCTTAGCTGTCAACCGCTATGTAATGTCTTATATAAAGAGCCGAATAGGCTTAAGAGAAAGGGAGATCTTTTTCGAGTGAGGAGCAAGTTATTAAGAGAGAGAAAGTTTAGAGCGGTTGTAAAGTCCTTTGCTTAATTTCCTTTCCACCTTATAATATTAGTGAGTTTTAATCAATAAAGAATATAATTGTTCATCTTAAAATGACTTAATTGTGTGAATTCTAGTGAGGGGTGTAGTGTGGATTTCCTGCTACAACATGGGGAATTCTAATTCCCAGACTCCCTAGACGAATGTCTTTAGTAATGTTAGGCCAAGCTTTAGGGTAATAACATTTCTTTCTGTTCTTTTTTTGCCACCAGAAGTCCCTTTGGACTTTGTCTAAATAATAAAGAGTTTTTTTAGGAAAGTAAAGACACTGCATTTGGTGATTTGGGTAAGCACTAAGCACATTTTTAATATGGACAGTACGGCCACCATGATTAAACATCTTCTTAATCCAACCTTGAAGGGAAGCATAGTATTTGTTTAATAAAGGTTCAAAATTATTGACTTTATTTCTATCAAAAAAACAAAGGAGTTCCTAGATATTTATCATTCTTAGAAATTTTCCTAACTTTAAGAATTTTAGAGATAATCTTACAATGCTTGTTGTGAACTTTAGGGGTAAAATAAATCCCAGACTTTTGAAAGTTAATAACTTGACCAGTCATTTCCCCAGAGATGGTGAGAATATTAAGTAAATTTTTAGCTTCATTCAGGTTAGCTTTAGAGAAGAGGAAACAATCGTCAGCGAAGAACAAATGAGAAATAGAAGGAGCAGTTTTTGTGACTTTAATTCCTGAAACCAAATTATCTTTTTCAGCTTTTAAAAGAAGTTTTGAAATCACCTCCATGCAAATGATAAACAGGTAAGGAGATAGTGGGTCTCCTTGCCTGAGACCCCTTGTAACAACAAATTTTTCATTAGGCACTCCATTTAAAAGAACAGAAAAAGAAGTAGTAGTAATACATTGCATAATAAGCTGACACCAGTCATTACTGAAACCAAAAGAAAGCAGAGTTTGTTTTAGAAAGTCTCATTCAATTCTATCAAACGCTTTGGACAAATCTATTTTTAAAGCCATATTTCCAATTTTTCTTCTCGAGATTTTCATAGAATGTAAAATTTCATGCACAACAATAATATTGTCAGTTATTTGACGACCAGGAATGAAGGCTGACTGATTTTGAGAAATAAGCTTAGAAAGTAAAGGTTTCAGTTCTATTAGTTAAGATTTTAGAAATAATTTTATAAGTAGTATTACTTAGACTAATAGGCCGAAAATCACTAGGGGTAGAAGGGTTTTGAACTTTAGGGATCAAAGTTATATAAGTGTAATTCATCTCTTTAAGAATATATTTTTCCTGAAAAAATCTTGAACAAGGTTGATGATATCAGTTTTGACTATATCCCAGTGCGCCCTGAAGAAACTGGGTGGAAACCCATCCGGTCCTGGGAAGCCCCATTGATTCATATTAAAGAGGGTGTTCTTAATTTCAGTTTCATCGGGAATCTTGGTGAGCATAATATTATCATTATCATGAATACAAGGTTCAATAAGATTACTAAGGAGATCAAGATGTTTCGCTTTACATGAAGTGCTTATATTTTTAAAATGTTTTATCAACATATTATGAATCTTAGAGTTATCCTCAATCCAAAGACCAATATCATCCCTAAGAGTATGAATGTTATTAACACGTCTCCTGTTATTAGCAGTTTGGTGGAAAAAGGTAGTGTTTTTATCAAAGTCTTTGATGAATTTATCCTTAGAGAGATGATTCCAATAGTCATACTCTCTATTGTACCAAATATCCAGATTGTTCTAGGTATCCTTGATTTCTAAAATAGGCAAAGGATTAATGGAATGAAGGTATTCCATTTTCTTATTAAGTTCCTCTATGTTCTAGAAAATATTTCCAAAAACAGATTTATTCCATTTCTAAAGAGAATAAGAAAGATTTTTAAGATTCTTTTGAATTTTATAAGCGTAAGAGCCATTGATATTACAGTTCCAGTTTTTAGCTACAATATCTTTGAAACTTTCATGACTAAGCCAGGTTCTAATAATCTTAAAAGGTTTATGCGCATAATGCTTCACAGGTTTACATGTTAAAAGGATTGGCGTATGGTCAGAACCAACTCTAGGCAAATGACTAACAATTGCATCAGGAAACATATTAGACCAACAAGAAGAAAAAGCACTCTATCTATCCGTTCTTTTATATTTTCCTGACCTTCCCTATTATTAGACCAAGTAAAAGGAATGCCTTGATATCTAAGGTCCATTAATCCTAAAGCTTGAATATTATCATGGATGAATTTATTGACATGAGAATTATTATTATTGCCACCATGTTTATCATTAACATGTAAAATAAAATTTAAATCACCTATGATAATCCAGGGAAGACTAGGGTTCATTTTATAGAAATGATTAATCTTGTCCCACTGTAACTTTTTTCCTATATCATTAAGAGAACCATTCATGCAAATTACATTCCAAAAATTATTAAAACAATCATTAATTTCAAAGAAACAAATATCAAAAAATTCATCAATGCATTTAACCTTGATATTGTTATGCAAGGCTATTAAAAACCCACCAGAAAGACCTATCCTAGGGACAACAAACCAATCATAGA
Source organism: Papaver armeniacum (assembly GCA_023531295.1). Lineage (NCBI taxonomy): Eukaryota > Viridiplantae > Streptophyta > Magnoliopsida > Ranunculales > Papaveraceae > Papaver > Papaver armeniacum. Next base: position 703,827 of record JAJJWW010015000.1, on the reverse strand, counting down.
ACTTTAGGTTTCTAGATAAGATATTCATACTATCACTGGTTTCCTTAGTTTCGGTTAAGAAAATAAAATCAGGATTATACTTCTTCAGTAGATATTTAAGGTGGTTCTTAGTAAGAGATTTTTCAATCCCCTGCACATTCCATGAAAGCATTTTCATTTTGAAAATTATAGTATTTATTAAATGGCAAGGCACATAACAAGATATAAAAACCGCAAGTAAACAAAAGCAGAAAGAGCAGAGAGAGAGAGGTAATTAAGGCAAATTGAGTAAGAGGATTAAAAATATGCAGTTAACCATAAGTAAGAGGATAAAAAAATAAGCAGGATTAAAGCTGTAGGAAAATAAATTAAGTAAAAAGAGAGAGAGAGCGGAACCTGATCGATCTTCACTAGAGATTCAGCAAAACAACAAGAATTTCGGCTACGATAGGTGTTCGGGTTGCAACTCCGTCCACAAAAACTACTTGCTTCCGAGACTAACTTCACCCAACCTCTTAGCCAAATTCCTTTATGCGAAAATCCTTATCTTCTCTCTTGATAATTTTTCTTAATGAAAACTTCTCTTCTCTTTTGATTTCACTTCAGTAATATTCAATGCATGAATTCCAATAAAACCACTCTAGAAAAAACTTATATGTAAAATCTTCCAACAAAAACACCCAACTCAATATTTCCTTTCAAGTAAGATTCTGACTAGCCAAAATTGATTTCACCGAGAAATTGAAGAGAACCCAATTCAATTTACTACTTCTGAAAATCCAAAATAAACTTCCAATTCCAATTAACAGACACCCTTAAAATTGATTAATCCCAAAATCTTAAATCAAACTATAAATTTTCCTTTCATTTCAAAGAAACCCAACTGGATTATTGAATCAATTGTTTTAACAATCCAAAAAGAACTTCTGACCAACAACTGGAGACTTCAAAGTAGAGACTTGTTCTTCAATTCAAATATCACCAACCAGAGAATCTTACTTGAAAAATATGACAATTGCTTCAATAGCTTCCAAAAACTGATCCTGAGCTCAATTTCATAGAAAATTATTTGCTCTTGAAGAATATGAATCACCGGTCAAAACCACCAACAGTAGCTTCCGATCTTGTGTTTCGCCAAATATCCTAACTTTGACCAATCAAGCTTGGAAAAATAAGAAAGGGATAAATCCTGAAAAAGGAGAAAAAATATTAATGAAATCAAAGTTTATTAATCAAAACATTCAAATCAGAAAAGTCTATAAAAATTACACCAAGGGAAGGAAGGGAAGAAAGGATCTAAAATAGATACGAGAAATCAACTAAAAGCAAAGATTAAAACTCTGGAGATGTTGAATCATTAAAAGGAAGATGATCTAAATCTGAATCATGGACATGCAGAGGATTTTGTCTCCAAAAATGGTGAGAATCGGTGAAGGGTGGGTTGGCTCGGCGGTCGCCCGATTCGCAGAGCTTTTTTTTTGAGTGAAAACTGGTATATGAATGTAAAGTATTATAAAACCATTATGTAAATGTTTCTTGTGGAATGAAATACTTCTGGTTTGAAAACCATGATCCAGCTCTCTTTATCTCAACCTATTTTTTAATAAAATTCATAAAACACCCGTGATTTATAAGAAAATGCTATTTTTGGCATGCCAGCCAAGGCATATAACTAGATCTTTGGGTCACTTTTGATCGATTTTATCATTTTTGTTTTTTAAGGTAAATATCTTACAAGGAAATCACTTCCCGTACACCCTAGGAATTCAACTTGCAAAACTTCACACCCATCTATATTTTGCAAGTGACATCACATCACTATATATTCACTTGCTGCGTCTCCGTGTCATCTTCGTGCAGTGTACGTTAGGGTGCAGCCATTCGAAGTGTACATGTGTGTCCATATCTAAGTGGGTGCAAACTGCAAACAGATAGGAGTAGATAAATAATGTATCAAAAAAATCAAACGACATAAGCGATTGTCAAGGCGATTGGTCAGGCGACGATGACCAAGTCAAACCAGTGATTTCCTTCGTCTTCTTTGTTGAATCTCTTCATTCCTTCTATGATTTTCCTGTAAATTCTTATGATTCTTTTAACTCGTCAAATCTTTTGCCTCTTTTATTAGATTCAGGAATAGATCTTAAATTCTAATTTATGTTAGACTTAATTTCTTGTTAGTAGTTTAATTCGATGCTTTCCTATTTTTTATATTAGCTATCACAATACTCTAGGGTTTCGTTTTTTAATCATGTTGTTAAAGGTTTACTGCTTTCTCGTTTGATTTCTCAGATGATAAATTTAGCATCTTTCAGTTTTCTTACTAACCCTAGTTGTTTAGTCTTTTCGTGGTTTCTACAGGATTAGTCATGAACTGATGGAGGCTTTGACATAGGGTCACTGAGTTTTCATCATGAGATTCGTCAACAAAGATTTGTGGGAAAGTGGAGGTTACTTCTAATTTTGGGTATGGTTCGTTTATTTTTTTCTTAGCTCGGTTTAGAGGGTCATGATGTGGTATTCACTGAGAAGATAAGCAATCGATATGCTTTTGCATAATGAGATCCTATTCTTAATTAGAACAGTAAAGATTGTTCCCCGGCTCTTCAGTTCTTCTCAAAAGCTGTGTGCTTGAGTTTCTGATTTGATGGCTATGAGTTAGTATAAATAGCCTCCTGTTAATGCTCCCTTCCATTTGGGTAGTATTGGTTCTAGTTCTTCTGTTCAGGGTAGCTCAAATGTTATATGGTCTTCTTCGTGTGCTTCTTTTACTCAAACAGTGTTTACTTCTTCAAGATTCATTTTTAACTCCTCTTCTGAAATGAGCTTTTCTTCGGATGGTTATGCTAATGCTTTCACTGACAATATTCCTCTGAGTAATACAAAAGTTGTTAATGAGATAGATGAATCTATTATTCTTGAACCTTTCCCCCTGGCGACTCTCCCACTGGATCCTTTTGTTTCGGATGAAGAATTTGAGAAGGAAGTAAATCTCATGATGAACGACTCGGTGGACGCTATGGATGAAGAGCCTTCATCAGTTTGTGACCCTGTATGTTTTCTTATTATCTCTATACTTTTCTCTGAATCATTTTTTGGTGTTTGTTCTCACTTAGCATTATTTCAAGTCTAGTTTTCTATATTTTTTATCAGCATGAATTTTCTTTGTTGGAACATGAATGGATGTTGCTCAGATAAAAAATGGCTTCATCTTTTAAGTTTATTTATGAAGTATAAACCGAATGTTGTGTGTATTTTTGAAACTATGGTTGATGCTGATACTGTGAAAAAATATAGTCATCACCTCCCTTTTGATACTTGGTATGTATTACCGGCTATTGGAAAATCAGGGGGGAATGCTTTAGGATATTTTGCTAATTCAAATATTGAAATTATTGGTAATGCCTTTAACATGATACATATTGTCTGTGATATTACCCCTACTATTAAGAATTGTATGGTATCTTTCATATATGGCTCGCTAAATTCTCTAGGTAAGAGAAATCAATGGAATTACTTAAATCATTTGAATGAAGATAGTAATAGTCCTTGGTTGTTATTAGGAGACTTCAACTTTATTTTGCATTCGTCATAAATACAGGGTGGTAATCCAGAGAATTCTTTTCCTCTGGATTTTGTTAGGAATAGTTTGATTCAGTTTAAAATGAATGAGATATTTGCTTTTGGTAATCCATTCACTTAGTGCAATAGAAGATTCAAAAGTCCTTCTGAATTGATATTTGAAAAATTAGATAGGGGATTTATGAATGACAAGTGGGTTTCTTCTCTGCCTCATACTAGAATTACAAATTTAGGAAGGATCTTCTCGGATCAATGTCCCATACTTCTAAAATGCTTTCATCATCAACAGGGTCTTTATATTCCTTATAAATTTTTCAAGTGTTGGCAGTCGAGTCCAGAGTTTAAAAATGTCCTAAAACATGCATGGGAAAAGGAGGTTATGGGCTCTCCAAGTTACATAGTGGCTGGAAAACTTAAGAACCTGAAACTGGATCTTGTTAAATGGAATTTAAATTCCTTTGGTCATATTAAGCAAACAATTAGTAAGTTAAATACTGAAATCATAAATCTTCAATCTATGGATTATACTCCGGCTATTGGGGAATACATTATAAATTATTCTAAGCAGCTGGATTTCTGGTATGAGATTGAAAATTCTTTTTACAAACAAAAAACAAGAATTGATTACTTTCTTTATTATGACAAAAATACAAGATTTTTCCATAACTCTGTTAAACTTAGGAACATGTATAGTACTATACATACTTTAAAAGACTGTCAAGGTAATTGGTTGGAAAGAAGACAGCAAGTTGTTGATCTTCTCTCAAACCATTTTAAAAGAATTTATACCTCCTCGATGCCTAAAAAAGAGGACATTGATGAGGTGCTCAAGGATGTTCAACCTATTATAACATATGAGTTAAATACTAAACTAGTAGAAATTCCTACTGCGGATGAAATTTACCTCACTGTTAAGAATATGGCGCCTTGGAAATCACCAGGACCAGATGGTTTTCCTGGTGGTTTTTTCAGAGATAATTGGGCTGAAGTGTCTACTGAAGTTATAAAGCATGTACAAAACTTCTTTCGGAATAAGTATCTACTTAAACAGCTTAATCATTCGTTTATCACTCTTATACCTAAGGTCGGTAATCCTTCTATCCTTAGTGAATTTAGACCTATTAGTTTGACAAACACCATTTATAAAATTATCTTCAAAATTTTAACCAATAGACTAAAACACATTCTAGATTCTCTTATTTTTCCTTTTCAGTCGGCTTTTATTGCCAATAGGCAGATTCAAGACAATATCATTATAAGTCATGAAATTTTACATTCTTTTAAAACTAGAAAGAAGAAGAATAACAAGAATGGTTTTATGGCCATTAAACTAGACCTATCAAAGGCTTTTGATAGACTAGAATGGCCTTTTATTACTGATATGTTTAAAAAGCTTGGGTTCTCTGATTTGTGGTGTCACCTGATTCATTAATGCATTAGTACGGTTTCTTATTCTGGTTTAGTGAATGGTTCTCCAAGTGATGTGTTCTATCCTTCTAGGGGAATTAGACAAGGTGACTGCCTTTCTCCTTATATTTTCATCATTTGTATGGAAATGCTATCTCAACTCTTATTGAAAGCTGAATCGAAAACTTTAATTCAGGGTTTTAAATTAAAGAGTAATATCCCAACCATTTCTCATTTATTCTTCGCTGATGATTGTATGTTATTTTCCAAAGCTTCTCTAACTCATGGTACAAATATTATGGAGATTATTAAAGCTTTCTCGAAAGCTTCTGGTCAAGCTATAAATTTTGAAAAGTCTGGGTTTTTTACTAATGCAAAGATGCATCATAAACATGTTAAGTTACTGTCTAAAACTTTAGGAATTTTATTCTAGATTAGGTAATAAAAAGAGAACAAATCTTAATATTGCTGGTAGAACAGTGTATACTAAACATGTCCTTTCAAGTCTGGATGTTTATTACATGTCATGTTTTCCTCTTCCCAAGAAGATCACAGGAAAAATAGATGCAATTCAAAGAACTTTCTGGTGGTCGAAAAATAATCCTAGACGTGTAGCTTATTTTCGCTCTTGGAGTGATATAGGTAAACTTAAAATGTGTGGGGGGTTGGGTATCAGAAACACTTATGCTACCAATAGAGTCTTCATTGCTAAACTTGGTTGGAGAATTAACAACAATCCTAATCTTTTAGTTACAATGTTTTTAAAGGACAAGTATTTCCCAAATCAAAATCTTCTGGAAATTGATAAAGCTGCTGATGGTTCTTCATGGATATGGAAATGTATAGTTAATAGTTTGGGGTTCTTAAGTTCTAATATTGTGATGAAAATTAATGATGGTACTGGTATAAAAATATGGTCTTCTAACTGGCTTCCTTTGAGTAGTGCTCCGCCAGTTTCTATTAATCCGGATTACAATAATTTTACTTTTGTTAGTGAGTTAATTAAGGGATAATTGGAGTTTGGTACTCAGGTTTAGACCAACACTAGGCTTTGGTCTAACATTTGTCCAACGTTAGGCCTTGATACCTGGACTGGACGTTGACCTCAGTTGACCAGTTAAATCTTGACTTCTATTTAGTTAATAAAAAGAAAACATATATTAAATTAAATTATTAAACAAGATTACACTTATACCCTTCACCCTGCTACAACCCTAATCGTTTCACCTTCTCCTCCTCCTCCTCCCCCTGCACTACCACTACAACCAAGATCATAACTGCCATTTCACCTTCCATACTTCGAGATCTCTCCATAAGTGGTTATTTAGCTCCATCAATTCTGCCGCTTTGAGGTCTCTCCAATTATAATAAGCTCGAATGTAGAAGGCGTCTTTATTAATGGTCATTCAGGTAGAATTCGGCTGTTAGTCAGTGGTCTAGCAACTGAGATAGCTAAGTAATCAGAAAAACAAATTATCTAACCAATGGCAAAGAAGACAGAGCTGCTTAACTCGAAACCTCATTTATAGATGTATAACCCTAGATCGAGAAATTTTCTTCAATTAACAGTTCCACCTGAATTCAGAGAAGGGAAAAATCGATTGATGTAATTATTCTGAAATTGCAGATGAAGAACAAGGAAGAATTAATGGATTTATGTCTGTCAAGAACAAGAAATTGATGTTTTTGCAGAGACTGGAACTGATTGAAGAAGGGCTGAAGATGTTATCAGATTGAAAAACATCGAATGCTGCTGGTGATTTGAGAGATCGATTGACGAAATTTAATAAGCTTTTAACATGAGAATGAGCACAGGGTTTGCATCAATGGGTTCTAAAGATGGTGAATTAGGGTTTTAAACAGAGAGGAGTAATGGGTTGATTGTCATTCATGATAATGGAATGAGGAACTATACGCCGTGAAGAGAAATCTGGTCTTGGAAAGAAAAAATCAGCAAGCTTGAATCAAAGAAATCTTGGTACTGATATACGCGTGTTGGATTGAATTGAATGAAGTAGGTTTGTCGAAGAGGATGGAGGTTGAATCAGAAAATAAGCTCCTGATGTAGAACGGAGGAAGAAAAGGATTAATTTTTTTTTCCACCGTCGGATCATAGACCCACTTGGGGGTTAGACTTGTAAATTCAGTATTTTTTATTTTTTTATTTTACAAAATTAATTAAAGTTTGGTTTTAGAAAATTAATTAAAGTTTGGTCATAGACAGTCAACGTCCAGTCCAGGTACCAAGGCCTAACGTTGACAAATGTTAGACCAAAGCCTAGTATTGGTCTACACCTGAGTACCAAACTCCAATTATCCCGTTAATTAACAATGAAAACAGTTCTTGGAATTTAGATACTCTGCAATCCTTGTTTGCTCCTGAAGATGTTATTAAGATCAGATCTTTAAGGATAAATATAAATAAGAAAGATGAGGTTAAATGGGCTCATACTGGGAATGGTGATTTTACTATTAAATCTTCTTATAATGTGTATATGAATATAACTACATCAGAAGAAGATACTTCTTTTTGGAAGAATGTTTGGTCTCTGGATTGTCTCCCAAAAATCAAATACTTTATGTGGAAAATCTTTGAAGATATGTTACCTGTAAACTACATGCTTAAGTTTTACAATGCCTATATTGATGATTGTTTCCCTTTATGTAGGAATGAAGTGGAAACTGTTATGCATTTATTTGTTAGATTTCCTATTGGTTCCCATATTTGGTTTGCTCTTTCATTACAACATATGATAGCTCCTATTTTTGATAGCATTGATGAGGTTTTTCTGATGTGGTTTGATAATTCCTTTGGGAAGTCTCCCTATATGGTTAACTGGCAGAGTATTTGTGCTATAGTGATGTGGAGTATATGGAAAACGAGGTGTGATGTTGTTTTTAAAAACTCCCAGATCAATCTTGATAAAATCATCTTAGATTCTAGAAGGCTTATAAATACTTATGTTACTGCTCCAATGCTTGAAAAGCTTCATAATTTGATTGTTAAAACTTCCATCCAGGAGGTTGAGTATATAATGTTTGTGGATGGTTCTTTTAAGGATTTTAACATGGGAGTTGGTGTTATTCTGTGTGATATTACAGGTTCAGTAAAAGGAATGAAGTCTGACTTTGGACTAATCTCAGATGCAGTTGGAGCTCAGGCAACTGCTCTCATTTTGGCAATCTCTTGGGCTACAGAGATGGATTTGTCTAAAGTTTTGTTCGTTAGTGATTGCCTTCAATTGGTTTATTTTGTAAATGGAGGCAATGTTGTAGATAGTTGGAGAAGCAGTGATCTGTTAGAGAACTGTCGGAGTTTATTTTCTTTCAGTGGTTATTTCAATCTTGTTTATATTAAGCGTTGTAAGAATGTAATAGCTGATCGACTTGCTTGTCGAGCTAGGAAGTTTAGTTTAAAAGACAGTTGGATCCCCTTTCCTCCCTTTTTGAACTCTTTGTTGAGGAAGGATCCCCTTTCGGATACCTGTAACTCTCTTTTATATTAATGTATCGGAGTGTTTCTCAGCAAAAAATAAAAAGATAAATAATGTATCGGCCAACTCGGAGGTGGAAATCGGATGATGATTTCAAGGAATAAAAAACAAGTGAATACAAGACTCGCAGTCTGAACACAAAAGAAAAAGGCGGTACTTAACTAACTATAAACCGTAGAATTGACTTGACTGATCAGTACACTGACTGAAGATAAAATCGGTTTATATTTTATTAGCGTATTCAATGATTCTGATGATGATAATCCTGATCTCATGTGCACATGGGATTATAAATATGTTTTTTGTTACAAAAAAATACGGAAATGCTATTCACCTCCCTATTCTCCACCTCCCTACTCTGCTCCCTCCAATCTACACCACACATCTATGATTTGAATCGCGTTCAGGTACAAGTGGGGTTCACCATGTTGAATTGTTATTACTTGTAACTTGTATTCCAAGTTGTGTTACTTCTAAATTTAGTATACGTGTGACCCAAGAATACTTGGAGGCTACGTATTCCTATGTATAAATAGTTAATACATTGTGTTGTAATCTTTATCAAGTCGATCAATAAAAATTCTCAATATTGAAAACCAAAGTTTGTGTTGCTATCAAGAGCAGGTACGATCCTTGGGGACTTTTACATTGTTTTCAATACCTAGAGATATATATTCTTTAAACCCTAGTTACCCAAAACCTAGAGATATACTTTCTCTTTCCCAAAACCTAGAGATATACTTTCTCTAAACCCTAATCATCAAACAATCTCAATATTCAGGGATATATTTCTCTGATCTTATTTTACCTACAAACTAAACAGAACCTTTAAAAACTTAGGAGCTACAATGGGTGGTGACGAAGGTAAATCAGAACCAACGTTCTCAGCAAATACAATTGGCGGTATGCAGACATACGAACCAACACCAACATCAATTCCATATGGTATAAAATTGAATGATACCAACTTTTCTCTATGGTCTCAAATGGTGACCATGTTTATTGCTGGAAAAGGAAAAAGATGATATCTTACCGGTGATGCTTCAAAACCTGATGAAGAAATCGTAGATAAGTATGATAAGTGGATCATGGAAGATGCTACTATCAAGGGTTGGCTGATTGGTGCAATGGAACCTGATTTAATGAATCTTTTTGTTCGTTTGCCTACTGCAAAGGATGTTTGGGATGCTGTATCTCAAACATATTATGAAGGAGCTGATAAGTCTATTCTTTATGACTTAACTTGGAAAGCTATGTCAACTAAACAGATTGGTAGATCAATTTCTAACGTTTTCTCTGAGTTAAAATCAATCTGGCAAGAGTTTGATTATAGAAAACCTATTACCTTTACACAACCAGAGGTGATCAAGAAACGAAAGGAAAAAATTGATGAATAAAGATTATATGTATTTCTTGTTGCGCTTGATGATGCTTATGATTCAGTTCGAGGAGAAATACTTTGTACTGATCCTTTACCCAAGCTAGAAGTTGCGTTTACTATACTGAGGCAAGAAGAACAAAGACGCAGTATTATGTTAACTCAAGGGGTTGATTCTCAAATTGTTATGTCTGTCAGGAAGATTGAGAAAAACTCATTGAATACAAAAATATCTCAGCCGAATAATAGTGGGAGATGTGTTCATTGTGGGAATACAAAATATCTTTCTGAAAATTGTTTTGAAAAAATTGGTTATCCAGATTGGTGGGATGATTACCAAAAGCGTATAAAGGCTGGAAAAGGGAAAGTTAAGGGTAAGGTAGCTACCTGTACAGCTGTTGTTCCTACAACAACAACAGAGTCTGAACGAGGTAATACTTTTCTTACGTCTCTTGCTGATAATTCTAAAAAGGATAATAGTTGGATTCTTGATTCCGGTGCTACTAATCATATGACCTTTGATATGTCCATATTAAGGGACAAAACTACTTCAACTTGTTCTGGTGTTACAAATGCTAATGGTATAACATATCCTGTTATTGGAGAAGGAAGAGTTGATCTAACAAACTCTTTATCTCTAGAACATACCTTATTAATTCCTTCTCTTTCAAATAATCTCATGTCAGTATCTCAAGTAACTTCTCGCTTTAAAGTGTTTAGTATTAATATATCCCGATTTCTCGTTTTCTTCAAGAAGGGGAAATAATTGGCGGGGGTACTAAAAGAGAGGGGTTATACTATGTGGATGATGTGTGTGAAGTAAGGTCTTTTTCAGCTAAAAGAATATCTCATACACATACAGATGAAATTTGGTTACATCATCGTAGACTAGGACATGTTTCTTTTGGATATTTGGAGCATTTATATCCAAATTTATTTACTTCTTGCAAACCATCTGATTTTCAGTGTGAAACTTGCATTTTAGCAAAGATCCATCGTGCTAATTATCCTGATAGTTTTAATAAAAGATTTGTCGTTTTCTTTGGTACATTCTGATGTTTGGGGTCCCTCAAAGATTGTTTCTTCTTCTGGTAATAGATGGTTTGTTATATTTATCGATGATTGTACTCGTATGACATGGCTCTATATGATGAAGAATAAGAGTGATGTGCCATGATGTTTTCGTAATTTTCACAAGATAGTTCAGACACAATACTCTGGAACTCTAAGGGTTCTACGAAGTGATAGAAGTGGAGAATATATTAACCACACCTTAAAAGATTATTTTGCTGAGCATGGTCTTGTTCATGAAACTACCTGTCCATCTACACCGCAACAGAATGGAGTTGCAGAAAAGAAAAATAGACAATTGTTGGACATTACCATGGCTAGTTTGATAGGAGCATATATGAAACCAATTTTTTGGGAAGAAGCTCTTATTAGCGCTGTTTTTCTTCTTAATCGTGTTCCTACACGAATTCTGAAGTTTCAGACACCAGTAGATAAGCTTGCGTCATTTGTGACTCTTCCATATATCTTACACTTCCACCACGAGTATTTGATTGTGTAGCTTATGTACACATACAAAAACATTTACGTTCGAAACTTGATCCTTGTGCTCTTAAATGTGTCTTTGTTGGATATAATCAATTTCAAAAGGGCTACAAATGTTATCATCCTCCAACAAGAAGAACGTATGTCACCATGGATGTGACTTTCTCTGAACATGATGTATTTTGCTTCCGCTGAATTTAATACTTCTCACTTGGGAGAGAGTGTAAAAGGAGATGTTAATTGGATGGAAATGTTTCCGGATAATTGTGATTTCATGGTTGAATCTACATAAGCTAAAGAAGTTTTATCTACTAGTGATGATAAAGAAGAAGATGGTCAACAATTTGTTGAAGAGGGAGATTTGTCGATCGGTAATGTTGTTGAAGAAAATAAAAATGAAGATGAAGATGAAACTAAAATTCTTATTAAAGTAGATAACCCCTCTCTACTACAAAGTACCTACTCCACATCGATTCTACTCCCGATCTTTGAGGTAAGTAGTGATATTATTGCTACTACTAACACTAATACTGAAAATTGTGAAGTTGTTGAGAATAACAGGTATCAACTACCACTAAGAAGCAATCTTGGTGTACCAGCAGAAAGATATTCTCCGGAACCTATAAAGAAGGTTAAATATCCTATTGCAAATTACATGTCAACTCATAGGTTGACAGAATGTTGCAAGGCATTTGTTAGTCAGATGTCAGATATTGTCATTCCTACCTGTGTTCAAGAAGCATTGTCCGATCCTAAATGGGTTGCTGCTATGCTTGAAGAAATGCGATCTCTTATAAAAAAATAAGACATGGAAGAAAGTTATACTACCAGAAGGAAATAAGCCAGTTGGTTGCAGATGTGTATTCACTGTGAATATTAATCCTGATGGTTCTGTTGACAGGTATAAGGCAAGACTTGTTGCAAAAGGATTTACTCAAACTTATGGTATATATTATCATGATACTTTTGCTCCAGTTGCAAAGATGAATAATGTCCATGTATTGTTGTCTATATATAATTACACTTTCTTACTACTCAAAATATAAATATAGCAAGGGCAAGAAAGGATCGATCCCACAGAGAGGTCTAGGTTGTCAAATTGATATGGTTTCCTATATAAAACACCCTAAGAATTTCGATTGTGTAAATAAAAATAAACAAAAAGCAAATAAAGTACTGAAAATCGAGGATGTGAAATATTGGATAAAGGTTTCATCTTCAATTGTAAACAAGTTTATGAATATATGAATAGAATTCGTATTTAATCTCGCTATCATCAAAAGCCTAGAGAATCAAGAGAGCAAGATAATTTATTAATTTCTAATTCATCACACACACATTAGGGTCACAAGATGTGAATTCTACCTAAAGAATAACCTAACGCCTTTGCGCTAATTAAGTTCAATTCCTAGGAGCATTAAGTTTTAAATAGGCTAATCAATGCAATTGTAATACATTGCAAAACAATTCGGACAAAGGTCAATTTCTACATATGAATACAAGGATGTATCACTACAACCTAGCATCATATCATGCTACTCAAATTCAAGGTTATCGCTCAATGAAAACCCTAAAATAGCTATAGATATGGATGTGAGTTCAATCAATTCTAGACTTAACTAAACAAACATTCAATCATATTGCAATCCATCAATCATGCAATTATTATAACCCGTAGAAGTCAAACGATAATATTGAGAGAAAAACTAATTCATAAAAATCATAACTTGGTTGCAAAATCCAACTACATCTTCAACCAATAATAAAAACTTAGTTACTCATGGCATAGGAGTTCATAGCAAGAAGAAGAAAACCTATCATGTTTCTAAACCCTCGAACAAAAGTAGAAGTCTCCCTAATGGAGATATATCTAGGTTTAGAAAAGAGTTTTCTATTTATATGCTTTTTCTCCCCATAAGGATACTTTCCCAAAATTAGGTTAATTCTTCTCAAAACCCGTCTCCAAGTTGGTCCACCAAGCCCAGGAGTGAAAAATATGTCTCTGGAATTTTGGGTCCAAAAGCGTCCTTGAATTGATGACGTCATCAATGGAATCCGCCACCGGCACCGGAATCCGGTCACCGGAAAATCATCTCTGGCCGCTTTTGTCATCGGAAACTGTCACCAGCGAGTGCACACTCCCAGCAGCTCATCTCCATATCTCTGCAATTCAAACATTCACAAAAATCATCCAAACCAATTCTTTATCTCTTGCGAAAACGCACCCAAAAGCGTGATGCGTAGCTCATATGTCCGGCCGTCGATTCTTGCATCCGACTCGTACCCCCCTCGCGATTCACTGAAATATTGCGATCGACACTCTAAGCTCCGAAATCCGACAACCGGAAGTATGCTTAGCGGTGCGCCATTTTCACTCCGTTTTCGCACTATTTCTGCGGCTTCAAAAAATCCATTCCCCTTTGCAAACTCGTGCCTGGTGCTTCTCTTATAACTCACTCGCAATGCCACCATCAAACTCTGCCACTTCCATCCTTGGCTCAGTTCGGAGAGACACATACACAAACAACAAAACCACTTCAACTCCCAACATTGTTCTCCTGCCATGTCTCGAAACACCTTCTTCCGACTTTGTCACATGCCCGTAGCTGCTCTATTGCACCAAAGATCATAACTTTCCCATCTCGGTGAGCAATACACAACACTGGGCAGCTCACATTGCTGCTCCATTCTCACGCAACCTAAGCATACATCTACAATATCCATAACCAGCTGCAGTTCCGCGTTCCTACGACTACCTAGGCTCCACTGCCACAGCCATTAGTTCCACCACAAGCAGCATCATCTCCTGTCACGGCCGCAACTCCACCAGAATCATTGCTTCCGATATCTTGCGTTGCACCAGTTGCGGCACACTTCACAGCTTCAGTGCAGCTGCAGCTCTGCCATAACCCAGCATCACCACCATCTCTTCCTTAGGTGCTCATCACTTTGCCAATTTCCTCTCGCCAAATTCAACGGCGATTTCGCTGCTCGCTGCATCACCAAAGAACGCCTTCATCTCTCCAATCGCAACGCCATTTGCACAAACCACCTAGTCCGTTGCAACATCATCACAAAGAACACAAGCCCTAGCCAAAGATCACAAAGCACCACTGCGCTGCGCCTCAATTTCCACAAGTGGCAGATGGCCATTTCGGTTCAATACTAACTCAACTTCTGTCATTGTTCAACACCCACACGGACCACCAGCGAGAATCCACCGGCTTCAACATCGCACCACCATACTGCACTCGGTTACAATGACTTCCGTTCTGCGTATTCTTCACAAACCCATAGACTCACAAGAAACCAACTCCAAGCTGCTCCATTGATGCACATTCGATGGCGAGAGATATCAATTTTCTCGTAATTTTCTCGCTTAAACTCTTCCCTGACTCTTTGTAAACCCACGGCAAAACTTGGCATAGGAACCAGTGACAAATATTTGCATCAGAACTGGTTCAGGCTATTTTTCAAACACGTCTTATGTGTATCCCAGACTGGTGAATGTTGTGTACTGGCTGTATATTGGGGATTTCACAACTCCTTCCCTGCACAGTACGAATTCAATCACACAACATTCTTAATCATTCAGGGCTCAAAAACATTCATAATTTTCACACTTAACTAACAAAACTCAATGGCAGTAGCTTAGCTTCTTCCATGTTTCAAACCAAATCCCAAAATTCCATCCATAAACTTCTCTTTCTCAACTGCCATTTACAAATCCAGTGAGAACCCAATGCTCGTGAACCTATGAACTCTGAGAAACCACTTTAATCTCTTTTCTCTGCCGAGGTCAATGGCAACGGCGTGAGATTCTAAACTGAACTTCTTCCCTGGCTTTCAAAACTTTCGCAAACTGTTCCTTGCCTTAGCTTCTGAAACCTCTCGACTATGAAATGACAGTTTAGCACCTTCTTCACCATGGTTTGCCGGCAGTGGGTACTTGATGCAGAGGTGGATTGAGCTGGGATAGGAACTGAGAACCTCGACCCGCTCTGTACCTTTAAGAAGTAAAGTAGAAGCAGGTGCCCCTTAGCGAATTATAGTCTGTACTTAGTGATCTGTCAGATGGTTGCCCCTTATCCTCTGCTGGACTCCCAATAGCATTTGCCTGTGAAATGACACTCTTGCCCTTATTGCTTATGAGTTCTTGTTTTGCCCATAACTTCTTCATACGAACTCAGAATAACTCCATTCTTTCACCATCGTCTTCATCTTCTCGTCCTCTACACAATGAAAAGTAGAAATCTTGTATTTGAACGAGTTCCAATTGGTCTTTTTGCTCCAAATGACTCCATTGCACCTAATAAACTCAAAAGCACACATAAGATACATAATTTACAAGAAAACTCGCAAAGAAAGCATATATACTAGATATTATATACTATGTATTCTACACCTATCAAATTCCCCCACACTTAGACTTTGCTAGTCCTCGAGCAAATCAAACAAAACAATTCTAAATCGTACATACAACTCCGTGTCGTCGAGGCTACGGTCACTTTTAGCATAAATAACAAGCCTTTAAACCCCTAGGTGTCCCTAGTGGACGAGTTATAGTCTCGTGAAGGTTTACAAGAGGTCTACCTACAAAACCTATATTTCAAACTCCGTCTATTTGTGACAAATCAATGAACGATTCCAAAATGACTACGGGAGGAGGTACCTTGCAAATTCAATTCATATATTAGTAAATAAACTCTAATTAGATAGTCGAACAAGCCACAATACTCGAAAACTAACAAACCACAATCACAATGAAAAGATTAAGAAGATGGATATAGATGTAGATGTTGGCGAATATTCACAAGTGTTCGATGTTTCCCATATCTGTCTGAAGGTCACTGCTAAGATGAACCTAATCCTATTGGATTGAGCTACTTAGTGCTGAATGCTACATCAAATCAATTGGCATATACAAGGGAACCAAGAGTGACTTTATTCAACACAATAATAATTTTTTTCTCTTTTTTTTTTTTTTTTTATATAAGATTGGATCAAACTGGATCCAATTTCTCTTTTTTTTTTTTAGACGACATGATTAGATCTTTTGGATCCAAGCGCATGCTTCTTGTCAGCAAGTACATGATAGTTGCCTTGGATCCTGCATTCCACGCTTGTTTAGGCGACGGAGACAGGGACTACGTTTCACACATACTGCTATTCCCAAGTGTCTTTTTATTCCGTTTTGGTCTAATTGATCGGTCCTTTTTTCTTTTCTTTTTTTCTTTTTTTTTATATATTTTTTTCATCATTTTTTTTTTTTTTTTTTTTTTTTCTAGTAACTCAATCACTCTATTTCATCCTAGCATTAATAACACGTCGATGTTTAGTGACCCACCAAAGCACTTAGAGAACAATAGATAAATATGGAAAAATAAAAATAGAATGCGATATGGTGATATTCCGAGATATGGTAACAACTATCATGTTAATTTGTGATTTCTGAGCTATATTCTTCCCTTTTAGTTAATTGGTTCCTCAACTCCTGCATTCAAAATGGTTCCATCCACTAATGGTGTCATCCTAAAGGCACAAGTTCTAGATTTCGGAGTTCAAAAAGCACAAAATTTTTTTTTTGATTTTTTTGATTTTTTTGATTTTTTTTAAAGGCATAAAACAAACTAAAACATACAAATGCTCCCCCACACTTAAACTTTACATTGTCCTCAATGTAAAATTGAATCGTCCAAAGAAGGTTCAAGGTGGGAAATTCCGCAAATGATATGCAAAAACAAGAAAATAAAGATAAAAGCAAATGCATAAAAATAAAAAGATAAGGATAAAGATACAAAACCGGTGGGTTGCCTCCCACTAAGCGCTTGTTTTAAAGTCGACGACCCGACTTAGCTTCTTGTAAGATTCATTCCCCATACACCAATAATCGGAAAAGTTGAGGATCCTTCCATAGAACCTGTTTTTCAAACACTAACTTCACACAAATATTAGTATAATAAAGCAAAAGTGAAGCTATGAACCGATAAAAGCTTCCCCCACACTTATTCTTGTCCACACTTGGAAGTGTATAAAGAATATAAGAGTCGGGTACTTCCACGGTTTCTGGTTCCATAACCTGCATAGTATGAGAATCAAGTGTCTCTAATGGCGGAAAACGAGAAACAAAGTCATCCAACAATATTCTCGAAGCACATACATTCAAACCAATAAGAGGTAAAGGAGAAGAAACAATAGGCAAAGAGTTAGATAAACCTTGCACAATCTCTTGAATTACGGAATCCTCTTCATCCTTGAAAAACTCAAGTGAATTATTCACCTCTTGTATATCATGGTCCTCTATCAAACCGTGCAACCATTCTTCATCCGTTTCTGCCGTAACCAAAGTCTCAACATAAACATCATCATTACAATCATTTGCAAGCTCAATTGGGTCTTCCACAATATTGGTCATAACCGTCTCATTCTCAACATATTCCTCCTTTTTGTTGTAAGGCACGTACTCTTTTGCGGATGCAATATTGTCCATAAGGAATTTCTTTAGAACACTCATTGCATCATCCTCAAGCTCCACCGTTTGAATAGGTTCTTGATCGTTATAAAGATCAATGCTTGAGTAATCTACACAAGTGTCGACATATTCCTCTTCGTCTTCATCCTGATCCCAAAAAGACTCCATTGTACACTCCTCGGGGATGTCACCATGAGTTGGTTCAAACGATGTATTTTCATAATAATCATCATCACTATCATAGTCATCATAACATTGGTCCTTGCTGAATTTAGTGTTGCTAATCTCTAACTCATCCTTTTGAATAGGTGAATGATCATTATTACGATCAAGAGTTGAGTTAACTACACAAATATCAACAAAAGTCCCCGAAGGTTCGCCTTTTTCAACATAATTATTCATTTCCTCCTTGTATTCTTCAATGCCTTGTCTTAAAGTGGAAACACCTTTTTGAAGCTCTTGGAGTGTTCCATCCAAATTCTGAATATAGTGTTCCATTTGTTTGTAAAGCTCATTCGACAAAGAAAAAGTAGAATTACTTACTTCAGTATTGTTAGGCCAATTATCTTCCCTTTGAATGGGTGGATGATCATAACTACGATCAGAAATTGGGCCAAACATACCATGAGCACATTCGGTCGATGAAATTGGTTCCACGCTTGGTTGTCCACAAATTGACTCCATGCTGTCCATAAATTGTTGCATTTCATCTACCAAACTAGAGGAAAAATTATAAGGAAAACAACTATTCTCCTCCTTGTGGTTGCTCACTTACATAACCACCATAAGAAGGTTGATATGTATGAGAATAACTCATAGGGTACGTGGAGTATTGATCATAGCCAAAGGATTGGTTTTGATTATACTCCCCATAAGGGTGATAGTTTTCATGTTGTTGAGGTTGAAAGCCGTATTGATTGCTCCAATATGCTCCGTCCATCGAAATTGGTACCTGAAACGAGATTCTCAAAACTCGGTTAAGAACCAAAGAATAATAAAAAGTAAAACAAACCTAAAAACAAAAATAAGAAACCAAAAACAATTAACAAAATCCATTCCCTGCTTGCAAACTCGTGCCTGGTGCTTCTCTTATAACTCACTCGCAATGCCACCATCAAACTCTGCCACTTCCATCCTTGGCTCAGTTCGGAGAGACACATACACAAACAACAAAACCACTTCAACTCCCAACATTGTTCTCTGCCATGTCTCGACACCCTTCTTCCAGCTTTGTCACATGTCGTAGCTGCTCTATTGCACCAGCATCATAGCTTTCCCATCTGGTGAGCAATACACAACACCTGCAGCTCACATTGCTGCTCCATTCTCACGCAACCTAAGCATACATCTACAATATCCATAACCAGCTGCAGTTCCGCGTTCCTACGACTACCTAGGCTCCACTGCCACAGCCATTAGTTCCACCACAAGCAGCATCATCTCCTGTCACGGCCGCAACTCCACCAGAATCATTGCTTCCGATATCTTGCGTTGCACCAGATTCTATGACACTTCACGCCTCTGGTCACACTGCAGCTCTCGCCATAACTTGAAGATCACCACCATCTCTTCCTTAGGTGCTCATCACCGCCAATTTCCCTCTGCAAATTCATTCGGCGATTATTATCGCTCTGCAGCCACCAAGAACGCCTTCATCTCTCCAATCGCAGAATCGCCATTTGCACCAAACCACCTATCCGTTGCAACATCATCACAGCAACACAAGCCCTAGCCAGCATCACAGCACCACTGCGCTGCTGCCTCAATTTCCACAGCTGCAGTAGCCCATTTCAGTTCAATACTAACTCAACTTCTGTCATTGTTCAACACCCACATTGACCACCAATAGAATCCACCAGTTCAACATCGCACCACCATATGGCAGCTCGGTTCAACAGCTTCCGTCCTGCGTATTCTTCATGCCATAGACTCACAAAAGAAACCAACTCCAAGTCTGCTCCATTGATGCACATTCGATGGCGAGAGATATCAATTTTCTCGGGTAATTTTCTCGGCTTAAACTCTTCCCCGACTCTTTGTAAACCCACGGCAAAACTTGGCATGGGAACCAAAGACAAATATTTGCATCGAATCGGTTCAAAGCTATTTTTCAAACACGTCTTATGTGTATCCCGGATCGGTGAATGTTGTGTACTGGCTGTATATTGGGGATTTCACAACTCCTTCCCTGCACAGTACGAATTCAATCACACAACATTCTTAATCATTCAGGGCTCAAAAACATTCATAATTTTCACACTTAACTAACAAAACTCAATGGCAGTAGCTTAGCTTCTTCCATGTTTCAAACCAAATCCCAAAATTCCATCCATAAACTTCTCTTTCTCAACTGCCATTTACAAATCCAGTGAGAACCCAATGCTCGTGAACCTATGAACTCTGAGAAACCACTTTAATCTCTTTTTCTCTGCCGAGGTCAATGGCAACGCGTGAGATTCTAAACCGAACTTCTTCCCTCGCTTTCAAAACTTTCGCAACCGTTCCTTGCCTTAGCTTCTGAAACCTCTCGACTATGAAATGACAGTTTAGCACCTTCTTCACCATGGTTTGCCGGCAGTGGGTACTTGATGCAGAGGTGGATTGAGCTGGGATAGGAACTGAGAACCTCGACCCGCTCTGTACCTTTAAGAAGTAAAGTAGAAGCAGTGCCCCTTAGCGAATTATAGTCCGTACTTAGTGATCTGTCGGATGGTTGCCCCTTATCCTCTGCTGGACTCCCAATAGCATTTGCCCTGTGAAATGACACTCTTGCCCTTATTGCTTATGAGTTCTTGTTTTGCCCATAACTTCTTCATACGAACTCAGAATAACTCCATTCTTTCACCATCGTCTTCATCTTCTCGTCCTCTACACAATGAAAAGTAGAAATCTTGTATTTGAACGAGTTCCAATTGGTCTTTTTGCTCCAAATGACTCCATTGCACCTAATAAACTCAAAAGCACACATAAGATACATAATTTACAAGAAAACTCGCAAAGAAAGCATAAATACTAGATATTATATACGGTGTATTCTACACCTATCAAATTCCCCCACACTTAGACTTTGCTAGTCCTCGAGCAAATCAAACAAAACAATTCTAAATCGTACATACAACTCCGTGTCGTCGAGGCTACTGGTCACTTTTAGCATAAATAACAAGCCTTTAAACCCCTAGGTGTCCCTAGTGGACGAGTTATAGTCTCGTGAAGGTTTACAAGAGGTCTACCTACAAAACCTATATTTCAAACTCCGTCTATTTGTGACAAATCAATGAACGATTCCAAAATGACTACAGGAGGAGGTACCTTGCAAATTCAATTCATATATTAGTAAATAAACTCTAATTAGATAGTCGAACAAGCCACAATACTCGAAAACTAACAAACCACAATCACAATGAAAAGATTAAGAAGATGGATATAGATGTAGATGTTGGCGAATATTCACAAGTGTTCGATGTTTCCCATATCCTGTCCGAAGGTCATCTGCTAAGATGAACCTAATCCTATTGATTGAGCTACTTAGTGCTGAATGCTACATCAAATCAATTGGCATATACAAGGGAACCAAGAGTGACTTTATTCAACACAATAATAATTTTTTCTCTTTTTTTTTTTTTTTTTTTTTTTTATATAAGATTGGATCAAACTGGATCCAATTTCTCTTTTTTTTTTTTTACGACATGATTAGATCTTTTGGATCCAAGCGCATGCTTCTTGTCAGCAAGTACATGATAGTTGCCTTGGATCCTGCATTCCACGCTTGTTTAGGCGACGGAGACAGGGACTACGTTTCACACATACTGCTATTCCCAAGTGTCTTTTTATTCCGTTTTGGTCTAATTGATCGGTCCTTTTTTTCTTTTCTTTTTTTCTTTTTTTTTATATATTTTTTTCATCATTTTTTTTTTTTTTTTTTCTCTAGTAACTCAATCACTCTATTTCATCCTAGCAAAAAGAATAACACGTCGATGTTTAGTGACCCACCAAAGCACTTAGAGAACAATAGATAAATATGGAAAATAAAAATAGAATGCGATATGGTGATATTCCGAGATATGGTAACAACTATCATGTTAATTTGTGATTTCGAGCTATATTCTTCCCTTTTAGTTAATTGGTTCCTCAACTCCTGCATTCAAAATGGTTCCATCCACTAATGGTGTCATCCTAAAGGCACAAGTTCTAGATTTCGGAGTTCAAAAAGCACAAAATTTTTTTTTTGATTTTTTTGATTTTTTTGATTTTTTTTAAAGGCATAAAACAAACTAAAACATACAAATGCTCCCCCACACTTAAACTTTACATTGTCCTCAATGTAAAATTGAATCGTCCAAAGAAGGTTCAAGGTGGGAAATTCCGCAAATGATATGCAAAAACAAGAAAATAAAGATAAAAGCAAATGCATAAAAATAAAAAGATAAGGATAAAGATACAAAACCGGTGGGTTGCCTCCCACTAAGCGCTTGTTTTAAAGTCGACGACCCGACTTAGCTTCTTGTAAGATTCATTCCCCATACACCAATAATCTGAAAGTTGAGGATCCTTCCATAGAACCTGTTTTTCAAACACTAACTTCACACAAATATTAGTATAATAAAGCAAAAGTGAAGCTATGAACCGATAAAAGCTTCCCCCACACTTATTCTTGTCCACACTTGGAAGTGTATAAAGAATATAAGAGTCGGGTACTTCCACGGTTTCTGGTTCCATAACCTGCATAGTATGAGAATCAAGTGTCTCTAATGGCGGAAACGAGAAACAAAGTCATCCAACAATATTCTCAAGCACATACATTCAAACCAATAAGAGGTAAAGGAGAAGAAACAATAGGCAAAGAGTTAGATAAACCTTGCACAATCTCTTGAATTACGGAATCCTCTTCATCCTTGAAAACTCAAGTGAATTATTCACCTCTTTGTATATCATGGTCCTCTATCAAACCGTGCAACCATTCTTCGTCCGTTTCTGCCGTAACCAAAGTCTCAACATAAACATCATCATTACAATCATTTGCAAGCTCAATTGGGTCTTCCACAATATTGGTCATAACCGTCTCATTCTCAACATATTCCTCCTTTTTGTTGTAAGGCACGTACTCTTTTGCGGATGCAATATTGTCCATAAGGAATTTCTTTAGAACACTCATTGCATCATCCTCAAGCTCCACCGTTTGAATAGGTTCTTGATCGTTATAAAGATCAATGCTTGAGTAATCTACACAAGTGTCGACATATTCCTCTTCGTCTTCATCCCGATCCCAAAAAGACTCCATTGTACACTCCTGGGGATGTCACCATGAGTTGGTTCAAACGATGTATTTTCATAATAATCATCATCACTATCATAGTCATCATAACATTGGTCCTTGCTGAATTTAGTGTTGCTAATCTCTAACTCATCCTTTTGAATAGGTGAATGATCATTATTACGATCAAGAGTTGAGTTAACTACACAAATATCAACAAAAAGTCCTCGAAGGTTCGCCTTTTCAACATAACTATTCATTTCCTCCTTGTATTCTTCAATGCCTTGTCTTAAAGTGGAAACACCTTTTTGAAGCTCTTGGAGTGTTCCATCCAAATTCTGAATATAGTGTTCCATTTGTTTGTAAAGCTCATTCGACAAAGAAAAAGTAGAATTACTTACTTCAGTATTGTTAGGCCAATTATCTTCCCTTTGAATGGGTGGATGATCATAACTACGATCAGAAATTGGGCCAAACATACCATGAGCACATTCGGTCGATGAAATTGGTTCCACGCTTGGTTGTCCACAAATTGACTCCATGTCACCCATAAATTGTTGCATTTCATCTACCAAACTAGAGGAAAAAATTATAAGGAAAACAACTATTCTCCCCTCCTTGTGGTTGCTCACTTACATAACCACCATAAGAAGGTTGATATGTATGAGAATAACTCATAGGGTACGTGGAGTATTGATCATAGCCAAAGGATTGGTTTTGATTATACTCCCCATAAGGGTGATAGTTTTCATGTTGTTGAGGTTGAAAGCCGTATTGATTGCTCCAATATGCTCCGTCCATCGAAATTGGTACTCAAACGAGATTCTCAAAACCTCGGTTAAGAACCAAAGAATAATAAAAAGTAAAACAAACCTAAAAACAAAAATAAGAAACCAAAAACAATTAACAAAATCCATTCCCTGCTTGCAAACTCGTGCCTGGTGCTTCTCTTATAACTCACTCGCAATGCCACCATCAAACTCTGCCACTTCCATCCTTGGCTCAGTTCGGAGAGACACATACACAAACAACAAAACCACTTCAACTCCCAACATTGTTCTCTGCCATGTCTCAGCTTACCCTTCTTCCAGCTTTGTCACATGCCAGAGCTGCTCTATTGCACCAGCATCATAACTTTCCCATCTGGTGAGCAATACACAACACCTGCAGCTCACATTGCTGCTCCATTCTCACGCAACCTAAGCATACATCTACAATATCCATAACCAGCTGCAGTTCCGCGTTCCTACGACTACCTAGGCTCCACTGCCACAGCCATTAGTTCCACCACAAGCAGCATCATCTCCTGTCACGGCCGCAACTCCACCAGAATCATTGCTTCGATATCTTGCGTTGCACCATTTGCAGACACTTCGCAAACTTGATTCAGGCAAGAACTCGCCATAACCCAAAGATCACCACCATCTCTTCCTTAGGTGCTCATCCTGCCAATTTCCCTCTGCAAATTCATCGGCGGGTTCGCTGTCGCTGCGATCACCGACAACGCCTTCATCTCTCCAATCGCAACTGCCATTTGCACAAACCACCTAGTCCGTTTGCAACATCATCACGAAGAACACAAGCCTAGCGGATCACAAAGACCACCGCGCTGCGCTCAATTTCCACAACCGCGAGCCCATTTGGTTCAATACTAACTCAACTTCTGTCATTGTTCAACACCCACAGACCACAGTAGAATCCACCACAACATCGCACCACCATACTGCACTGCTCGGTTGCAACGGCCTTCCACTTCTCGCGTATTCTTCCGCGACCCCTAGACTCACAAGAAACCAACTCCAAGTCTGCTCCATTGATGCACATTCGATGGCGAGATATCAATTTTCCTCGGTAATTTTCTCGCTTAAACTCTTCCCCGACTCTTTGTAAACCCACGGCAAAACTTGGCATAGGAACCAAGGACAAATATTTGCATCGAACCGGTTCTGTGCTATTTTTCAAACACGTCTTATGTGTATCCTGATCGGTGAATGTTGTGTACTCAATAGATATTGGGGATTTCACAACTCCTTCCCTCAAAAGATTTAATTCAATCACACAACATTCTTAATCATTCAGGCTCAAAACATTCATAATTTTCACACTTAACTAACAAAACTCAATGGCAAAGAGCTTAGCTTCTTCCATGTTTCAAACCAAATCCCAAAATTCCATCCATAAACTTCTCTTTCTCAACTCGCCATTTACAAATCCAAAGAGAACCCAATGCTCGTGAACCTATGAACTCGAGAAACCACTTTAATCTCTTTTCTCCGCGAGGTCAATGGCAACGGCGTGAGATTCTAAACCTAACTTCTTCCCTCCCTTTCAAAACTTTCGCAACTGTTCCTTGCCTTAGCTTCAAACCTCTCGACTATGAAATGACAGTTTAGCACCTTCTTCACCATGGTTTGCCAAGTGGGTACTTGATGCGAGTGGATTGAGTCGGGATAGAATCGAGAACCTCGACCCGCTCTGTACCTTTAAGAAGTAAAGTAGAAGCATGTGCCCCTTAGCGAATTATAGTCTGTACTTAGTGATCTGGGTCGGATGGTTGCCCCTTATCCTCTGCTGGACTCCCAATAGCATTTGCCTCGTGAAATGACACTCTTGCCCTTATTGCTTATGAGTTCTTGTTTTGCCCATAACTTCTTCATACGAACTCGTAATAACTCCATTCTTTAACCATCGTCTTCATCTTCTCGTCCTCTACACAATGAAAAGTAGAAATCTTGTATTTGAACGAGTTCCAATTGGTCTTTTTGCTCCAAATGACTCCATTGCACCTAATAAACTCAAAAGCACACATAAGATACATAATTTACAAGAAAACTCGCAAAGAAAGCATAAATACTAGATATTATATACGGTGTATTCTACACCTATCATCTATAGCAGCAAATTTGGGGTAGCCATTACAACAATATGATGTAAAAAATGTGTTTTTACATGGAGACTTGGAGGAAGAATTTTACATGTCTTTACCACCAGGATTTGGTGACTCAGATCCTAATGTTGTATGTAGATTGAATAAAGCCTTGTATGGCTTGAAGCAATCACCACGTGCTTGGTTCGGAAGATTCCGAAATGCAATGATTAAGTTTGGGTTTAAACAAAGTAATGCCGATCATACTTTGTTCTTAAAGAAGTGTGCCAATAAATTAACAACACTCATTATTTATGTTGATGATATGGTGGTAACTGGTAATGATGATAATGAAATGTTAAACTTGAAGACATACTTGTCATCAGAATTTGAAATGAAAGATCTGGGAGCTCTCAAATATTTTTTGGGAATTGAAGTTGTTCGATCTAATCAAGGGATTTTCTTATCTCAACAGAAATATGTACTTGATTTACTCAAGGAAACATGTATGCTTGGTTGTCAACCTATTAGTTCTCCTATTGAGAAAAATCATAAACTAGATGAGGTTTCTGATCAAGTACCAACAGATAAAGGACGATATCAAAGATTAGTAGGGCATTTGATATATCTCTCATATACTAGACTTGATATTGCTTACGCAGTAAGTGTTATTAGTAGATTTATGCATAATCCTGGTAAACAACATATGGATGTTGTTATAAGAATACTTAGGTATCTCAAGTCTGCACCTGGAAAAGGTTTGATGTTTTCAAAACATGGAAATATGGATATTTCCGGGTATACTGATTCAGATTGGAGTGGAAAAGGAGATAGAAGAAGATCAACTACTGGTTATTTTACATTTGTTGGAGGTAACCTTGTTACTTGGAAAAGCAAGAAACAAAAAGTTGTTTCTTTGTCTAGTGCCGAGGCTGAATATAGAGCCATGGTTAAAGAAATTTGTGAATTACTATGGCTTAAACAACTTATGGGGGAGCTTGGCTTATTCAGCAATTGTCCAATGAAGTTATTTTGTGACAATCAGTCAGCAATTAAGATTGCAAAAAATCCTATGCAACATGATATAACTAAGCATGTTGAGATTGATCGTAACTTTGTCTATGAGAAGCTAGAGGATAAAATTATTGAAGTACCGTTTTGTCGTTCTTCAGATCAACTGGCAGATGTGTTGACTAAGGCAGTATCAAACAAGTCGTTTTGTAATTCTATTGTCAAGCTTGGCATGTGTAATATCTATGCGCCATCTTGAGGGGGAGTGTTGAATTGTTATTACTTGTAACTTGTATTCCAAGTTGTGTTACTTCTAAATTTAGTATACGTGTGACCCAAGAATACTTGGAGGCTACGTATTCATATGTATAAATAGTTAATACATTGTGTTGTAATCTTTATCAAGTCGATCAATAAAAATTCTCAATATTGAAAACCAAAATTTGTGTCACCATTTCCCAGATGTGGGGTTTAGATTGGAGGGAGCATAGTAGGGATGTGGAGAATAGGGAGCTTAATAGCACCAACGAAAAAAATAAGAGTAAAGGTCTTGTGTACCAAAGTGATAGCTTATTTTGTATAGCATTGTGTACAGTTAGAAGTTGGTTATATCCCAAAAAAATACTCCATCCGTTCCTAATTAATAGGATGGTTTTGTTTTTAGAGAAAATTAAGGAAATTAAGAGAACTAATCATTGAAAGTGGTCCTCATGACACTTGTCAATAAAAGAAGTGAAGTGAAATGGTCCCCATGACACTAGTCAATAAAAGAAGTAAAGTGAAATGGTCCACATGACACTTGTCATCAAAACAAGTTAAGATAAAAGTGGTCCCAGAAAACTAAAGTAACATTTGACTTTCCCAATTAGGAAACCAGCCTATTTTTTTGAAACATCTATTTATAGAAACCAGCCTATTGACTAGTTATAGAAGAGACAAAGATGATGCTAATAACCAATTGGCTAGTAAAAAAACTATGGTATGATGACAATTTTAACTGGATTTTCCTCCCCTCTCAAGGTGCTAGTGGTGGTCTCTTAATGATATAGGATTCAAGTAAGTTTTTAAAATTGGATGAAAACATTGGCACATATTCTATTTCGGTTAAACTAGAAAATAAATTAGATCACTTCACTTGGGTTCTGACAAATGCATACTCTATACCTCGTTACAATGAAAGAATCCCATTTTGGAATGAATTGCATGAGCTCAGGTCATGGTGGATAGGACCATGGTGCTTGGCTGGAGATTTTAATGCCACAAGATCTGATGATGAAAGGAACAGGGTTGGAGGTGACACAAGAAATAGAGGTTTTTTAAATCATTTCATTACTCATTGGGGAATGATAGATTTATAGCTTAATGGTAGTGCCTATACGTGGACAGATAGAAGATTTGAGCCTTTACTTTGCATGCTAGACAGAACTCTTGTGAGCACTGACTTTGAAGAATACTGCTCTCAAGCAATTCAGATTGCACTTCTCAGACTCTACTCAGATCACAACCCCCTGTTGTTGGATTGCAATCCAAGAATCAAATGTCATCCCTACTTCAAATTTGAAGCGCATTGGCTGGAGCATAAGGATTTCCTTCCAAAGATGCAACAATGGTGGAACACAATGGTGTTTATAGGAAGCCCAAGCTTTATTTTTGCTAAGAAGCTGCAGAACTTAAAGTTTTTTTTAAAAAGATGGGATAGAGACACTTTTGGTGGGCATAAACAACAATGTGGGCAACTAGAAAACACTATCAAGTTGTTAAATGAGATTGAAGAATCTGGTGCTCTCTCCGAGGTGCAATTCGTTGAAAGACTAGAAGCTGAAATCAAGCTCAAACAGTTGAAGATAATAGAAAAAAGAAAAGTCTTGCAAAGAGCCAAGGTAAACTTCCACCTGGATGGAGATAAGAACACTAAATACTTTCATAAAATTATGAACTCAAGGAGAAAGGCCAATACTATTGTTAAGCTGGTAGTGGAAGATGAAGATTGTTTTGATCAAACTAGAATAAAACAGGAAATTGAAAATTACTTCTCCAGTTTATTTAAGGAAGACCATCAATATGCTCCAAACTTCAATAACTTAGAATTTACAAATGTAGCGGATGAAGACAACCTAATGCTTGAAGCTCATTTTGGAGAGGAGGAAGTGCTGAGTATCATCAAGCGTTTTGGAAAGAATAAAGCTTCAGGACCAGATGGAATGATAATGGAGTTTTATGTTGTGTGTTGGGACATTGTTAAGGCTGACCTTCTAGCTGTTTTGCAGGAATTTCACTCAAAGGAGGCCATTAATTGGAGATTAAATTCTTCTTTCATCACTCTAGTGCCCAAGAAAGAGGATACAGCTACACCTAAAGATTTCAGGCCGCTCGGACTCATTGGAAGTGTATATATACAAAATCATTGCAAAACTACTTACTGAAAGACTCAAACGGGTAATGCCTAAACTGATCTCAGATTATCAAAGTGCTTTCATTAAGGACAAACAAATACTTGATGGAGTCTTAATTGCAAGTGAATGTGTTGATGCTACACTAAAGCAGAAGATACCGGGTTTATTATGTAAAATAGATATGGAAAAAGCCTTTGATAATGTTAGGTGGTCCTCTTTTTTTAGAATCCTAGAAAGACATGGCTTTGGTAGAAAATGGATAGAATGGTGTGTATCATCTTGTAATCTGTCTGTTTTGGTAAACGGAAACTCTTCAGCAAAATTCAGACCATCTAAAGGCCTACGGCAAGGGGATCCTCTCTCCCCTTTTCTATTTCTCCTAGTAGCTGAAATCCTCACTAAATTACTACATCAAGCAAGAGATAGGGGTAGAATAAATGGATTCTCTGTTTCACAAGGTGGAGAGATGGTGACTCA
Source organism: Papaver armeniacum (assembly GCA_023531295.1). Lineage (NCBI taxonomy): Eukaryota > Viridiplantae > Streptophyta > Magnoliopsida > Ranunculales > Papaveraceae > Papaver > Papaver armeniacum. Next base: position 673,963 of record JAJJWW010015000.1, on the reverse strand, counting down.
TTTGCAATTTACAGACGACACCATTATTTTCTTAAATGCTGACAAGGAGGAAGTCAGACACTTATCGGTTCTTCTTATGATTTTTGAAGCTTTAACTGGCTTGAAACTAAACCTTGAGAAAAGTACTATGACGAGCATAGAGTCAGACTCCATGATCAGAATGTTAGCTGAGGAATTGGGGTGCAAATCTGAAAAATTGCCTATCAAATACTTGGGTCTACCACTTGGAGCCACTCTAAGATCTTATTCCGTATGGGATCCGGTATTAGAAAGAATGGAGCTCAAACTTGCAATATGGAAAACAAAGTACCTTTCTAAAGCTGGCAGACTAACACTCATCAAATCAACTCTCGCGTCATTACCTACTTATTATATGTCAGTCCTAACTCTACCTGCACAAGTGGAAAAGAAGATGATAAACATTATGAGAAGATTTTATTGGGGAACTAAAAGAAACAAACTGAAGATGTGTTGGGTCTCATGGGACAAAATGTGCAAATCCAAAAGAAGTGGAGGCTTGGGAATAAAGAATCTAAGAACCGCTAACAAAACAATTCTATCTAAGTGGATATGGAGATATACTCGAGATAAAAAACCTTTGTGGAGAAGAATTGTCCAACAAAGAACAAGTAACCAAGAGAACAATCTCATACCCGTAGATATGAATATTCCACATGGCAGGGGTTTGTGGAAAGGTATGTTAAAATCTAAATTTTTGTTGAAAGATAATGTGCTCATATCCATGGGAAATGGAAAAATTCTATATTTCTGGCATGACAACTGGTTGGGTCAAGGACCTTTGAAGGAATTATTCCCCCCTATGTACGAAAAATCTGGAAACAAATGGTGCAGCATAGATGAATGCATAGACAGACAAGGGAATTGGGAACTTAAATTGAGTGTTTTAACCAATGCAGAGATGAGGAATGATTATTTTGGTCTAATGAGAAGTATCGGATCTCCACCAGCACTATATATTTAGGAAGATTCATTTCCCAATAAGAAATGCTATGAAATATTAAGTGGACAGCATGGTGCACCTGTTGTAGATTTCTACAAGTTCATATGGCTTAATGACATACCACCGAAGGTTTCTATTCTACTATGGTCAGCTTTTCACAATTCCTTACCCACACTTAGAGGTGTAAATTGGGATGTGCCAGCACGAGCACAGCCCAGCACAACACGCTAAAATTTGAGCACAGCCCAGCCAGCCCAGCACGTGACTTAGCCCAGCACGGCACAACACGTTAGTTAAATGGGACGTACTTGGTTTGACTAATTGGCCCAGTAGCACAACACACGGCACAAATAAGCACGTGGCCCAACCCAGCACATCACGTTAAGAGAGCACGTCATAACATGTACAAATACACCATATAACAAGGCATAATACATCATATTTTTGTGTATTTCACAAAAGAGTCACTATTCTAGCTAGTTTTTAACATTTTATGTTGGCTTATTTATAACAACACATATAATACCCAAATAATACCTTAATATTTGGAAAATATATTTCAATATCGTTGTTATAATGTCGTCACCTATATTTAACTAGAACTTTAATTTACATGACAATAATCCAATTTTATATTTGATGGGCTATTTCTTTAATAAACTTGTTAATTTTACTTGAAATAATTTCAAATATGTTGTCTAATTAAATTCTTGTGATAATGTCCGACTTAATGTATACATTAAGTGATTTCAAATTGTTTATAGCACGTGTGTCAGCACGGCACAACACGGCACGTTTATTCGTGTGTTGTGCCCGTGGGCTATGATGTGCCTAGCTTTTGACTAGTAAAGCACATCACGGCACAACACGTTTAAATCGTTGGCACAGCACAACATGGCACATGGCACGTGAAGCACGCGACTTCGTGTGCCGGGCTGTGCCGGGCCGGCACGTTACACCTCTACCCACACTAACAAATCTGCAACATAGAAATATATCAATTCCTGGCAGAACTTGCAAGTTATGTGACACAGAAGACGAAGACACTGATCACCTTTGGTTTCATTGCTCTTACACTAGAGAAATATGGTGTTATTTCATAAAGGCTTTTAACATATCCTGGTGTATGCATGATAACCTACAACACAATTTTGAAGCTTGGGATTTGAATGTGCTTTCTAGCAGGTGTAACACATTATGGAAATGGCTTCCTTATGCAGTCATATATGCCACTTGGAAGGAAAGGAACGCAAGGGTCTTTCAAGGAAAGAAGAAGCAAAGTGATGATATAATTCTAGAGGTGAAGGCATTGCTAGTGTTGTGGGCTTCGACAATTAATTTGTTCAATTGCATCCCTATAAACAGTATCCTCTTTAATTGGGATGTTGTTTTGTATTAATTTTTCCTATGTCTACTGTGTGTAAGTGATGGTTAATTCTTCTTTTTTAATACAAATTCAACTTTTTCGTCAAAAAAAAAAAAGAAACCAGCCTATTATTTAGAAACGAAGGGAGTAGAAAGTTTGAAATAGAAGAAAAAACATAACTGCTTAGTTCACAAAACAAAAATGTATCATCAAATCGACAAAAGCAATTCATCAAAGCTGCAATGTCACGTAACCATTCGGTCCATTCCCCACCCTCGCAATTGTTAACCTCATCTTTAAGATCAAGCACGATGTGCTTCAATCGGAATAGTTGTTGGTTTGGCAACTGCAAAGACAAAATAGTATAAAAGATGAAACAAAGGTAATGGCAGGCTGAGTCATGGTCATTCTATCTAGGACGTTTCGTGGCCCAATTTTAAAGGGCAAAATTTTATTAAAAGCTTAAACAGTCGAGATGACAGTAAAAAAGAAAACAACACAAACAAAGAAAACAATATCATACTAAACCACGTTGAAAGGGGAAGTGTTCTTAAGGAAGTGGGAGTCCCTCCTGGACCAAGGCTTCTCATACTAAACCACGTTGAAAGGGATCCTGAACTGCAAAACATGCGTGAAGGACGTGCTGGTTGAAACGGGTAAGCAATTACAGCCCAGTTGGCCAGTGGCCTCAGTTTCGTACTTGACTAGCTTAAGACAACAGTCCTGTTTTAGTAAAACTGAACTTATAGGTGAACACAAAACTTGGTCATGTTCATTTTGCATACTACTGAACATGTGCTTAGTCAATTGAGCCGTAGCACAGACAAGCAAGCCTAAGAATATCCAAACACAATTATACAAACTAAATAAAGAACAATCTTCATATAATTTCTCTTGGCAAAACTTGATAGAGAATTTTAAGCTTGGTATTGACTATACTACATCATGCCAATTGGAACATCCTAACGTCTAAGGATACCGCCGACTATCCTTTGCATCTTTAACTGGCAGTATCTTTTATATAAGCATCTCTTATTGTGGTAATCTAAGTTTTTCATTTGTGTATTTTTTTTTTTTTCCTTGGGTCTTCGTAGGATGCCATTGATCACTGTTCAGGTCGGTTTTAGACCCTACTGACCACGGCATCGCACAAGTCGGTTTAATTTGGAAGAGACCCAGTGATGTGGTCGGTAGGGTCTAATACCAACCCAAACCGATCGCCGCGCTCCCCTAACAGTGACGCTCATCTTGCTGCCACTATGACATTATCTTCCGTACTTGGTGAATTTTTCTTGTTTCTTTGTTATTTTCTTTTCTTTTTTGTGTTCACAAAGAGCTAAATATCGATCTATTCTCATGGGCGTAAGTGCTCAAGGCATGAAGTTGAGAAATACTTGCTCCATCTTGCTAAAATTGGTTGGTACCAGTGGCACACTATAGAGTTTATCTTTGCAAATGATACGGACGGGGAAGGTTGCTAAAAGAGATATGCTATTCACTGATCAGTGTAAGAATCAGAGAATAAATCCTTAGTGCGATAAGGATGATGTTGATGGAGGTACCCTTAAAATGGAAAGCATATTCAACCAGATGTAAAATGGGGCGGTCAGCACTATTTTTATCGCAATCTTCCAGGACGTTCGCTTCCATTTTTATGTTGTAGTGATGCGTCATGCCAACTTTGAAAGTGACCACTCAAGAAAAATATTGGTCTATGAAAACTTTGAAAAGTGTATGTGCTCAAGCATTATGGGTATCTGTATAGGCTTTGTTAAATCCAGCAAACGACTTACTTCCAAAGCCAACCAAACAACTTACATCTAAGTACACAACTCTATTTTCCAAATGCTTCTTCAAAATTGGACGGTTGTTTTGGCAAGTGTACCAAGGGAAAATAATTTAAACCACTCATTGGTATGGTTATGGTTACCGGTCTCTCTCGTAGATGCCAGTCTTGATGATCTTACTTCATTTTGATTAGTTCAGCTAACAACTACAAGTACCTGAAAATTGACAAAAAGAATCGTCACGAATGATAACTTTGTGGCATACAGTAATAGCAAGTGCATTCGAATAGGTAAAGACTTGGATGTTGCAAGCTTCGAGAACCGAATTTCCTCAACCTTCCCGAATGTCCTCTTTAAATGAAGTAACTTAATAATTCTTTGAGAAATTGGGTCAATTGCCTAAATATTTTTAAAACATGGTTTTAATGGACGAGTAAAAATTAGTATGGGTGAAATGGACACCAAAAAAATAGCAAGAATGAATCAGCTGGATTTATCCTGGCTTAAACTTAAAAAATAGCGAAGGTGAAACTGGATGCATCCTGATATGATTGAAAATAAGAAAAAATATTTGAAAATGTTTAGGATGAAACTGTTTACAACCTGGCTATTTTTACATTCTCGTCCATTTAAACAGTATCAAATTTTACATGTTTTTTTCATCCAGAAATTATCGTTATTGGGTTAATTGACCAATTTTGCGTAATTCTTTTACTCTAGCTTGTGCGTCCAAGAATTGATGCCTTTATTTTTGGTTGTTGAAAGAATCCAATGCCAAACAACCATGAAACATGTGTGTTCCTTATTTTTGTATTCCCTTCCGTGCAAAGTTGCACATCATTAAGGTTCACTATCTTCTGTTGCAGCTATCAACCAACATTTCTATCCCCTGCTGATTTTACTTGGGCAGTAGTTCAGGGAAAGAAGAAAAAGAGAGAAGAAAAGTTGTGAAAGGACAAATAGTCCCACATCGCTATAATCCTCTTAATTAACTTAAATATAATATGGAAGGGCCGCTCCACTCATCGCCAATTGATTTTGAGTTGGATGCCCGCAGACTTTAACATGGTATCAGAGCTAAGCCCCAGACTCAGATATGCGTACGCCGAGTGTAGGCCGAGTTACTGGCCGAAGTGTTTAACCTACTTTGTTGTACACCCGTGGTGTAGGCCAGTGCCGATACTGGCCGAGGTGTTACCCCTCGATTTAGTCACTCACCTATGTACACCTGTTACCGATGGACTGGTAACTCGTACGTAGGTCCACATGTGAGGCCCAGTGACTGGCCTTACACGTGAGGGGGCGTGTGAAAGGACAAATAGTCCCACATCGCTATAATCCGCTTAATTAACTTAAATATAATATGGAAGGGCCGCTCCACTCATCGCCAATTGGTTTTGAGTTGGATGCCCGCAGACTTTAACAAAAGCGAAACCACTATTAGTGGACCAAAATTTACAGTTTGACTAGTGGACCATGTTTTTACATTATAAGGATCGATCATTTTTTGGATCTCACGTTGAGAATTGCGGGAATGTTATAAATACCCTCCATTTTTGTTGACCTTACACAAATAAATAATGTTATAAATACCCTCCATTTTTGTTGACCTTACACAAATAACTACGAGGGGTAAAATATAATTTTTTGGAGTCAACTTGCACACCAAATGGAGCGCGTGTAGACCCGGAAAAAAGAATCCCATATAAGGTTGAGGCACAATTTTGCTTTTGAAAACATGGCCATAAGGAACCTTGTATCTTATTCTGGTTGAAACCACATAAGTTGATTATTTTTGCGAAACTTTGTGTCTTATTCTCATTGAAACCATATAATTTGATTATTTTTCTTGGTCGCCACTGAATTTTATGGTTTACGAACAAAATCTTTTAACACTTTGCCAATCCGCATTAAACATCATAAGGTTTAAGTGGGTTTTTTCCGCTAGTAAAACATTTAGGAATTTTATCATTGTATTAGAAGTTTCCTACTTTATTCATCAATAAAAAAAGTATAATTAATACGATATATTTATTAATATTAGTGTAGCATAAATTATAGGCAGCAAAAACATAATTTATTTTTTTGAAAATCGAAAATGATATGTTTAGATAGATGGAAAAACTTAAAGTTGAGCTTTCATAATTCAAACAAGAATAATATTTGATTTTCTGTGAAAATGATATGGTTACTTGCATGTGCTATCATAAACCTTTCACCGATAAAAAAAAAAATTATTTAATCCCTGAAAATTTAAAGAAATAAAACATGCATATATGTATAGACAAGAAAAATTTAGAATCGAGCTTTCATGATTCAGACAGAAATAGTAGTGGAATTTTTACAGAAATAATTTATAATTGCTTTCACAAATTACGATAAACCTCTCAACAATTTGTAATTGCTTTCCTAAATAAAGGTAAGCCTCTCAAAGATAGAAACAAATGCATATTATTCTAGACAAAAATTAACTTAATTCCTTGAAAACCGAAACAAATGCGTTTAAATGGATAAAAAAAAAACTTACATCATGTTTGTTTACACCTGACTCACCTGAGTCATCTGAATCCGACTGAAATCACCTGATTTGAGTAAGATCTGACACAATATGTTTGTTTGAGTCAGATCTGACTCAACTGACTCAAAAATATACTCCCTCCGTCCCAAATTAGATGAGCTACTTGGTTTAAGTTTTGTCCCAAAATAGATGAGTTATTTCACTAATCAAGGGGATATTTCTAAAATTACCCTTTTAATTGATTATTATAATTTGATAGCCATGTTTATATTCGTTGTGTAGGTGTTTTAAAATGCTTTTCAACAATATAAAGCTTACGAAAAACCGTGATATAGTTTAAGAGACAAATCATTTCTAAGTTTTACTAGTTATTATCCATAAGGGTATAATTGTAAAAAATACTTAAACATACTCCTTTTTCCTTTTTGCCTTAAAAATTGTGTAAACTACAACTAGCTCATCTAATTTGGGACAGGGGGAGTATGAATCAGTGGTCTGGTCCCATGATAAGTCAGGGCATTTTGTTGCATGAATTAAACGCGTCTGAATTAGGGGTTAGGTCTGAGTCTGAGGTCGAGTCAGATCTGACTAAAAATGGAAAACAAACTGCCTGACATCTGACTTGCGACGAGTCAGAGATTGACTCAGATCCAAATCGCAAATCAGATCCAAAAAAACATGGTGTTAGAGTGAAGCTTACATAATTTGAAATGAATAACAACTGATTCTTTGGGGAATTGATATGCCATTACTTTCATAAAATTATCCTAAACCTCTCATTGACTTATATATCATAAGGTAAAGGTAAAAGAGATGCAGACCAAAAAAGAGAATAAGAATTTACTCTTTTACGTGCTTTTTCTTTTGACATGATATCCCTTTTCTAGTGGTGTGTATGCAGTAAAGTACTTTGTAAAAAAACTAAGAACGGTAGATTATAAGCTTCACTCACAGTTCACACTATAAAAAAAAATAAAAAAAATACAGATATGATTCCAGTAGTTAGCTACAGATTGATATCGCACATTCTAGCTTATCTAACTTGCTCATGATGACCTTATCACTATTATATGGTTCCTTTATTCCATTAACTACATATTCATCATTTCACAAATATAAGCCAAAAATGGATACATTCTAAATTTTACGAGTGATCTAAAACATTCCAACAGATAGTTCCTCACTGTTTTACTTTTTATGTGTAAACCCCTGCATGCCATATGTCTAGCCATTTTTCACTTGGAATATTAGCTCCAAACCAGAAGTTTTTCGACGTATTCAGCAACTTCTTGAAGCGTCTTATTATCCTTGATCCTTCCAGATATCATTATGATACGAATCTGACTATCACCAAGCAGTGCTGCTGCCATTTCCCTACCAGCACCTTGGACGAAAGGAAATGGATATTACCATTGTAACACGAGTAATACCCACCGACAAGAGGTACGCTTTTCTGCCAGATGTTTTTGTGGTTCTCTTCTTCGGGTCTGAAAGTCCCGTGTATTTTCATCTTGTTTTTGCACATATGTACGTACTTTGCTTTTCACATAGTTTGCAAAGAATAATGACTTTTTGACATTCTTTTCTTTCCTAACCATCCATTTCTTTCCGGTCCATGCATGAACCGCCACTAAGACCAAGTGGTTACCATGATTTACCATTCGTACTAGCAGGGATGGTCGTCCAGGATTGATTCCAACATTAATATACTTGTTTGTACAAGAGATTATTAGTTAATATCCTCATATTAAACATGTGATTGGTATATATATTCATTAATTGATTTTTCTTGAGAGTGATAGAAGAAAATAGTAACGATTGGAAAACCATGATCTCTCTTTATTTCAACCTCTTTTTTAAGAGAAATCACAGAACACCCGTGAATTATATGGATATGCTATATTTCGCATGCCTTTCAAATCTTTCACCGTGTAGCCGAGGCATAAGCGAGATCTTTTGGTCACCTCTGACCGATTTTATCATTTTTGTTTTCGTGCCAAATTATTTTTGTTTTAAGGTAAATATCTTTACTAGGAAAATCACTTGCCGTGCACTCTTTAGGAATTCAACTTGCAAAACTACTCATATTTTGATCTCGCAAGTGACTAATCTATTCACTTGCTGCATCTCCGTGTCCGTTAGAGTGCTTCCTAGGGTGCAGCCATTAACTACGAAGTGTGCATGTGTGCTTATCTAAGTGGAGGCAAACAGATAAAAGGATAATGTATGGGCCAATTCGGAGGTGGCAATCGGCTGATATCTGATTTCAAGGAAGAAAAAACCAAGTGGATCAAAAGGAAACAGTGGGTATGAATAGTGAATACAAGACTTGCAGTCTGAACACACAAAAAGGCGGTATTTAACTGTAAACGGTAGAGTTGACTTGACTGATCAGTACACTGACTGAAGATAAAATCAGTGCCTTATATTTTATTAGCGTATTCAATGATTCTGATGATGATAATGATAAGCCTGATCTCATGTCCACATGGGAAAATAAATATGTTTTCTGTTACAAAAAAACAAGAGTTCTGCATACGAAAGCGATGGCTTATTTTGTGTGGTACATTTTTATCATTGTGTATGGTACTATGGTTAGAAGTTAGTTATATCCGAAAAAACTAGAAAGTTTGAGATTCAAGGGAAAACATAACTGCTTACACCGCAAACCAAAAATGCATCATCAAATCGACAAAGGCCATTCATCAATGCTGTAACGTTGTGACCACGTAACCATTGTCCATCCTCTCATTTTTTTTTTCAACCTCATCTTAGGTGCAAGCACGAATTGCTTCTATTGGAACAGTTGTTGATTTAGCTCCTGCCAAGACAAAAATGAAACATGAAAGGAAAGTAATGGCTGGCTGAGTCATTCTCTCGATTTTTAAGCCAATGTTTCTAATGTCATTATCTTTAAAAGTTTGAGATTCTGAGACTTTCAAATCGATGGCATCAATGGCTCAATTTTTTGAAAATGTTTCGAACAGTTTTGAATTTTTGTCCATTTAAAAATGAAACATGAAATTTTTGGAATATAATGGCTGGCTGAGTCATGATTTTTTTTTCTTCGATTTTGGTCTTTTTGGTGTTTTTTTTTTTCTTCGCGGTGTTTTACAACATTTACAGGATAAAACAACCGAGAAAAATCCATCTTCAACCCCACGTGTACACAATACTCTCCCTAATCTTGATTCGAAAACGTTGGACGAAAACTTATATATTCTTTTATTCTTCAAAATATATATTTATTGATCATCACACTCCCTCCTAAATTAGTGATAATATTATATTAAGATGTATTTTAACACCATAATATTCCTTCCAACAATTATGAAACAAAAAACAAAATTTATATCGAAGCTAATAATTAAGGTATAACGGCTTGAAAATGATTTTTAAAATACTTGTAAAAAAAAACATAAAATAATTTTCAAATTCAAAAGACTTTTAATGACCCCAAATCTTCTCTCAAAGCCTAAAACCTTGTATTACTGTGTTATGTTTGAATTGTTGATAATCATGTCCAAAAATATCATTTTAAACATATACGTAAACAATCCTCCTCAGGATAAAAAATCCAAACAATGAAGTTTATGAGACTCACAGACTCTCTCTCCTCTCCTCTCACATTCTAAGATGTGAATCGGTACAGTAGTACCCCAAACTCACTGGGTTGTCAATGGAAGCTTGATTGCAGTTATGGGATACACAAATCTTTCCCACCACCGCTCGAACCGGTTTCTTGATATTAGATATCACTTCTTCTCGTATGTCACTAAGGGCCCTAATCGTTTGGTTAGAGTTTTTTTCAAATCACCTGCTATACATCCAAGGAAAGATATCATTACAAGACCTCTTAGTGGGTCGATTGCCGGAGTTTTTTATTCCTCTCATCACCTCCTCAACACCCAATGAATTCCAAAGCACCGCGCTCCACCACCAACCAGAGTCTCGCTACCTCTGGCAATCGAAAGCCCAAAACCATTACTTCACTCAATCATCTCCGAAAAGCACCATGGATCATGTCAATATTCTTCATGCGTGTCCTCCGGAAAATTCTTTCTCGCCAGCAACTCTCATGAGCAAAACTTTCCAAGGATTCTCAAACAGACTCCAAGTTCTTTTTCTTCAACTGCTTCGAGTAACTCGTGAAGCTTACCCCCAAAAGCGAAACAAAACAAAACAGAGCTTTTCACATACAATCCCTCCCTTCATCATCACCGGAATGATTTCCATAACCCAAAGCCTCCAAAATCTCCAAAAGATTTGGAAAAGAAACATCCAATACCCAAAAAGCAAAAAGATAACCAAATACCTATTTTCACCCTAACGCAAAGGATGCGAGAATCCGATGCACACCCATAATGAGCACAATAGCGGTTAAGGTGGTTGGAGGATATCACGACTTTGGACAAATCAAAAGACTCCTGAGCAACAAATTATTTCCAATCTTGATTCATCATATTGAACCTAATGCAACTTTCCGGTGTAATATAAAGATCTTATTCTTGCTAGACAACCTTGGATAGCAGGTGGCCGCATGTTTGCCTTTGTGAGGATTGGAATTTTTTATTCAACACCCACATAGCCGCTTTTAAGTTCGCTCCTTTTTGGGCCGCAAGTACTTAACCTACCTAGACTTCAAAAATCCATCTTCAATAAAGCTTTAAGGGACATTGATCTCGACAAGGCACCCGGCCGATGGCTATACGAGTAAGTTCTTCAAACACTACGGATACCACACACCCCCAAATTATAGAACTTGTGGCCAATTTTTTTGAGAATGTTGACTTGCCTTCGACTTTCAATCATACAAACATCACTCTCATACCAAAATCAAAATCCTAGTTCTTCGGTAATGATTATAGACCCATTGGCTTATGCAATGTGGTATATAAGATCCCACATCCGATCCACGTGTACACAATACTCTCAAACAGGGAGGTTTAGGGATTAGGAATGCTAATCTTGATTCGGATTGCTCCTTTTGTAAAATGTTGATGGAAAGTCAACCAAAATTATGGATAAAACTTATATATTCTTTTATTCTTCAAAATATATATTTATTGATCATCACACTCCCTCCTAAATTAGTGATAATATTATATTAAGATGTATTTTAACACCATAATATTCCTTCCAACAATTATGAAACAAAAAACAAAATTTATATCGAAGCTAATAATTAAGGTATAACGGCTTGAAAATGATTTTTAAAATACTTGTAAAAAAAACATAAAATAATTTTCAAATTCAAAAGACTTTTAATGACCCCAAATCTTCTCTCAAAGCCTAAAACCTTGTATTACTGTGTTATGTTTGAATTGTTGATAATCATGTCCAAAAATATCATTTTAAACATATACGTAAACAATCCTCCTCTAAATTGTTTAAAACTATTCTGTTAGATCCACGTGTTGATATGCATATGTAGCTTTCGATTTATAACCCTTATCTTTTAGTAGGAAAGGAGAATTATTTTTAGAAACAAACACTAGTACATCTTGTCGTTCTAAGTTATAAGAGAACTTAAACCATCCCGGAAGATCATTATAATTCTAGTACACATTATTTCCACTTACTCTAGTCTCTTTAGCTAATAGGCCGGCATACTCATTGCATGGTCGAGGAACCTGAGTACACATCCAAGATTCAAAAGTAGACAACTATTAGTGTTAGATTATCTAGAATTGACAATTGAGTGAACATAAGTCACTAAAAGAGTTAGAGAACTATCCACATTTCCGGAAAAATGGGCCGCACTTTCGTATTCACATAGATGAGTATATTAAAAGCACCCATGTGGCCTATTATTGTCCGGATTTTACCGGACAATAATAGGCCACATGGGTGGTACCGGACTGCATAGACTCAATAATTAAAAGTTGGAGATGTAGAATAATCCATCCCATCGGAAAGAAGCTTTGGCCTCTTTTACCTGCTGCCATTTGCTGGACCATTTGGAAGTCCAGGAATGTTTTAGTTTTTGAATATATTAACTTTAATGTGACTAAGGTCATTAAGCAAGTGAAGATTCAAGCTTACTGCTGGGTTCGCAACGATGAAGTTATGAAGGGTATTACTCTTGATTCAATCATCAACAATTGGAGTACTTATTTTAGTTCTTAATATAACTCTTGTGCCTGTTTTTTGGGGGGGTTTGGGTTCTGTCGAGAGATTGTTCCTCTTGCCTTTGTTGGGTTGTCAGTTTGTAGCTCTTGAGCTTGTTTTCCTACTCCTTGTAGGTCTTTTATCTATTCTTAACCTTTGTCGATCAAAAAAAATATATATATATATATATATTGTCTGGATTTTTCCCTCTCTAATACTTAATCTGCTCTGATATTAGTTATCAGGAAATTTAATAAATCCCGGAAAAATAAGATCCTGAAATGATGTGATGAATAATAACTGAACAAAGCAGAAATAATAACAATGAGAAGAAGAAAAAGAAAACGAGAAAGTAAGTTAAACTAACATGACATGCAAGATTGATAATGGTTCAACAATATATGCAATATGTATATATTGTCTATGTATACTTTGAGCTGCACCGGATCTAATCCATTATAAATGAATCAATTGACAAACTTTGAACACCTTTGTGGGAATCCCAACAAGCCCTCGGTTACACCGTAGCAATTACCCGAGACGATCACCTTGTTTCTCGCTCCTCACTAATTGCACTCACCATAAAACCAACATTTTCTTTCTAGCGTTAACACAAGAAATATCTCACAGATCTCGTTACATTCATAATATTGGTATATTTTCTCTACATAATCTAGTACCTATTTGTATAGGTTACAAACTTGGTCTCCAAGAACCCCTAGCTAATATTAGGGAAACATCTTCCATATACTAGACAAGACATAAAAAAGGAAATACACCTTTGGTTCCCACTTTGGACTAGGAAACCCAAACCCATTCCTCAAATAATTCTTCAATATACAACAATCTCCCACTTTGAAGATTTATTATATAATTTTCGATTCTCCCTTGCATTGATATTCTTACTAAACTGGATTGTTAGTGTTAACCGTCTTCCTTGATGCATCTCCTCTCAAAGGACCTCACTCTGAGAGACTAACTAAAGTCTTGCAGAACTTTAGCTTGTCTGATATAACCCCTTTGGTAAGCGCATCTGTTGGATTACTTAAACGAATTATCTTATCGAGCTCTAACTCTCATTCTTCTAAAATACCCCGAATGAAATGGTAACGGATCTTAATATGATAGGCTGAGTTCTTGGCTAATTGTATATTACTTTGATTGTCTCTATACGGAACATTATATCGTTGTTTCTTTCCCAACTCAGTGAATAAACCTAGTAATCGTATCATTTTTTCTCTCTTTTGTCACATCTGAATACTCAGCTTCTGTAGTAAACAATACTACCAACTTTTGTAACCGTGAGTTCAAATTCACTGCACCTGACCCTATTGTATAAACATAACCGGTCATACTTCGCTTTTCATTTACATCACATGTGAAGTCTGCATCCACATAGCCCCTCAATAAAGCCACATATTCTATTAGAAAATATTACGTTTGTGTCACTCTCAAATACCTGAGTATCCACTTCAGTGTTTCCCAATGTTTCTTACCTGGGTTGCTTGCGTATCTATGCTACTCCAACTGCGCGTGTAATATCCATCCTTGTGCATACAATAGCATACATTAGACTCCCAATAGCTGTTTTTTTTTTTGTTTTTTTTTTTTGTTGCTATTTTTTCCTTTTTCGTCCCTTAATATGAGATGGAGTTAGTAGACAAATCGGGACTGAATTAAACTCATTGTCTGTGGACACCACATCCCTACGGTTGTCTGGCTACCAATTGATAAGACTAATCACAACTGGTTTTTCAATTTCTGCATCATTGGTATACACAATCCCAATAGCTGAAGAATATGGTAACTTAGGCATTTATTTCTTTTCTTCAACTGTTTGTGCGCACTACAAACTTGAAAAACAAATCTGACTTGCAAGTGAAGGGTTGACTGTCTTAGCATTCTCTATACTCAATCTTAACGATATATCAAGATTTTTTTTATTTTTCGAAAGCAAACCCAGAATAACTTTACCATTCGTGTCGATGAATTTTTTTAAGAATTTATTACGAAGTGCTTATAAAAGCATTCTTAAATGAGGTTTAAGTATGATCCATTTTAGACAAGTACGCAAAAAAATTACCAAAACCGGAACTCATGTATATGAGATAATGAACCCTAACATTAGGCGGATGTTAGTGACCACTTCGGAATGAAAAAAAAAAAAACTAAAATAACAAAAGTTTATTTTGACATCGTCCAAAACATGGTCCATCAAGTATTTTTGTTTATATTAATGTTTTATTTTATATTTATTTTAATAAAAAAAAAGGCTAACCTCCCTCACAACAAAAACATGACTTTTACAAGATAGGTTTTCAAATTCACAACAAATTCTTAACCAACCACCATCGACACTTAGGTCTCTCCCCAGTTCAGAGAATCCAACCAAAGCAACCTTGAAAGTATCCAAATCATGGTCAAATGAACATGTGTGGGATATTATAAACAAAACCCAATAGCGATATTATGATCAGTAATTGATCCATCCATTTCTCAAGATTATTCATAATTAAGTTAAATGGCCATGTTTGGGTTGTTGAAGACAACACCAAATAATTTAAAAACTTAGGATCAACATATGATCCATCCATTTTAAAGATTTTCCTAATAAGGTAACTAATTTAACTTACTAAAACTAAACTAAAGTATCTTCTGATAAAAAGCTTCGTTGGAAGTGGGCTCTACATCCATGTTTGAGTCGGTGTCTTAGTGACTGGTGTTGCTTCACTTAATTTTGTAGGTTCTGTTGTTACTATTGAAGTTGATCTAAACGCAAAACCTGTAAACATAATATAACCGCAATAAGATCGAAAGGTTGATCTGCTCAGAGTTGGAGTTGATTTTGTTGTTGTGACTGTGACATGTGTGGAGATCGAAACTGGAAATGATGGTGTCTGCCTTGATCTCTCTTCTTCATCATATGGAGAAATATACATATACTAAATCATCCAAAAATCCACCAGAATTAATATAAACAACGTAAGGAATCAGTTCCTGAAAAACCAACATCAAGAACTAAAGAAACTAGACAAAAAAAATACAGAATTGGGAAAAGGAAGAAGAGAAGATGATTGGGGTGTTGATTGATATTCCTAGATCTACTCCTAAAAAACCAACTCAGCAAATAACGCTCAAAGGGTTAGATTTCCGTTACTCCGGTTTGCTGAGAGAGGAGAGAGGTTTTTGGAGACTAGTTTTGTCTACTCCTCTTATAATTCTCTCGATTGATCTGTTTTCTGTTGCTGCTCCATTTGGAAGAAGAAAAAAAGGTAATCCAAGTACACAAAATTTTGAAAACTCTCTAAATCCCCTATTGTTTTTCTTTGAATGCTAATTTAAGCATTTAAGTTACTTATACAAATCCCATTAAATATTATTTGCTCACTAATTTGTTTCTGGTTGTTGAATTTTATTAATTCTAGCCTTATTTTCTGCAAGTTCCCAATTCTTTTGTGCACGTCTGTTAGTTCATCAACCTAGCTGCTAGTTCTTTTCCTCTAATTAAAATTTACTAGCACTGTTTGCAGCATATTCTCAGCCAGGTTTGTATGTTAATTTTAACCAATCCTCATTCATTGTTGCTCTTCTTGTCCCCGAGGCTCTATGTGCTTCAATTCCTGAATTTATTTGGCTGATTTTTATTTTCTTAACAACTTCTAATTTTAGGTATTTTCAGACCTTTTAAGTGTTCTTAGACTAGTTGATCAGTTTATATAGGGTGTATTGGTTGGGTTTAAGTTCTAGAATATCATAGACCTTATCCTCAACTACTTGTTAGTTCTGTATGTAATTGTAGGGCAAGCTTGTTTAGTGGTTGTTTGAATGTTTCATATTCAGTTTGATCTTCTGTCTGTCTCTTTTTCTACTTATCTTTTGATTTTATTTCTCTCCCCTTCATTGCTCTTTAAATTTATTAAATTTCTGCATTTTTGATGGTGTGAATATCATGAAGATTGTCTCTTGGAATGTATGTGGGTTTGGTAACAAGAATACTAGAGATCACCTAAAAGATCTTATTCAATCAAATTCTCCATACAATATATTTTTGATTGAAACTAAAAATAGCACTAGAAAAATGAAGCAATATACTGCTTCATATCATTACCCTAATGCTTATCTCTATGATCCCATAGGTAATATTTTGGTAGTTTAGCCTACTCTGGAAAGATGAAATTGATCTTCATATTTCGGAAAACAAATTCAATATGAATCAATGCAACATCAAATTTGATGCTAGAGCTAATGTTTCTTTAGTTACTTTTCTCTATGGTGCTCTTAATACTAATGCTAGAAACGAGCAATGGTCTTTTATGCAAGATATAGCTATGCAGCATCATCACCCTTGGACAATCATTGGCGATTTAAATTATATTCTCAAGCAGGATTAAAAATATGGGGTAATCTGTTAAGTCAAACTCAATTAGATGCTAATAATCTTTTGTTTCATAATAGTGATATGCATAGTCTTCATTGGGAATTCCTTTACCTAGAATAATAGGAGAAAAAACCATGAAATAATTCTTGAGAGGCTTGACAGGGTTACAACTAACATAAATTGGCTAAATAATTTCCCTAATGTAGTTACTTATCATCTTATCCCCTTAGCAAGTGACCATTGTCCCATAATATTAGCTTCCTCTAGATAGGAGGATGTTACCCATAAACCATTTAAAGTTAATAGGATGTGGTTTATGGATCCTAATTGCAAAGAAGAAATTCAGGAAAATTAGAGATCCCAAAGCCAAGGATCGGTTGCATATAGACTAACTAAGACTTTGTTTAGCACTAAGAAAATTATTAAAAATTGGAATTACAAGCATTTTGGAAATATAACTACCCAAATTAATAAGACCAAATACCAAATTCAATATCTGCTTAGTAATGGTAGTAATCATAATGACCCTAATGTTGAAATTTTAAACAAGAAACTTGTTTTTTGGTATAATGTCGAATCTGACTTTTGGACATATGGGTAAAAATGATGAGCTTTTGTTAAGTGGTAGAAACACGGCTTACTTCCAGCAAAAAGCCAATTTTAGGAGAAAGAGAACCCAAATTGATACAATACAAAATGAATTAGGATAATGGTTGACTGATAGAGTAGATATTGCAGCCAACCTAAGATCTCATTCTCTTCCATGAGTAGAACCATTAATCCTCTCAATTCTTTTGATTACCATGTTTTTATTTCTCCTTGTATATCTGATTGTCCTACAGTTGAGGAAATCAAAGGTATTGTATTTAATATGAAACCATATCATACCTGGCCTAGATGGATTCCCTCCTAGATTTTACCAAATAATGTGGGATTGTGTTGGTAATGATCTTATTAATATGGTGCAGGCTTTCTTTCACAGTAAACACATCCTTAAACAGATGAATCACAATTTTCTTTCTTTAATCCCAAAACCAATTGTCCTAAGAATGCTGCAAACCTTATACCAATAAGCTTGTATAACACTTCTTACAAAGTGATTTCAAAATTTATGGCTTTTAGAATTATATTAGTCCTTGATAAAAACTATTACCCCTTATCAAACTTCCTTTATGTCTGGGAGGAGTATCACGGATAACATAGTAGTGGCTCATGAACTAGTTGATTCCATGAAGAAAAACAAAAATAAGAATGGATGGACAACTGTTAAATTAGACATGTCCAAGGCATTAATTTGACAGAATATAGTGGAATTTTCTGCTGAGTACTTAAAAAAATCTAGGATTTTCTGCATAAGTATTGTGACCACCTCTATTCTTTTGAATGGCTCTCTCGGAGAGATTTTTACCACCTAGAGAGGTTTGAGGCAAGGATAACCTCTTTCTCCCTATCTCTTCATTATGTACGTATGGAATCCTTGTCCTGAGCTTTACTGAAAGCTGAACAACATGGTCTTGTTCATGGTATCAAAATAAACAAACATTGTCCTGTTGTTTCTCACATTTTCTTTGTAGATGATTGCTTGATGTTTTGCAAGGCCAATATTTCAGAAGCTATGCAACTTGCCAAAATTATTGAGGAATTTAGCAAGTTCTCATGTCAGTCTGTTAACCTTCAAAAATATGGAATAAATTTTAGCTAGGATGTAAGTAATAATGTCAAGAATAATATTTCTAACATCTTGAACATTACAAAACTATCTCTCAATGACAAGTACCTCGGGGTGCCTCTACTCATGCAGATGAGTAAAGTTTAGTCCTTTGGTCCCCTCATAGATAAGCATGGTGAAAGACTTACTAATTGGACCTCTATATTCCTGGACCAACTTGATAGAACCATTCTGGCTCAGTCTGTTCTTGGAAATTTGGCAACTCATCATATGTTAGGTTTTCAAATTCCTAAAAAACTAACAGACAAAATGGACTCCATCCAGATGAGATTTTGGTGGAATAAGAAAAAAGGTATTAAAGGTGTTTACTTGAAAAAATAGGCGAGAGTATCCCAACCAAGAGATTTAGGTGGCATTAAGAAAAATGCAATAATGAACAGGCCTTACTTGCCAAACTTGCTTGGAGAATGATGTAGTCTCCTAATAATTTGTGGGTAAAAATTCAGAAAGATAAGTATTTCAACAATTGTGATCCTACCTCTGACTCGGTAGGCACTAATGAGAGCTGGATTTGGAAAGGCGCCTGCAAAGGTATGGAAATTTTGAAAAAATTGTCTTGTTCGGAAGTAGGTAATGGTGAGAAAATTCATATTTGAAAAGATATACCCCCACTACTCTTAATAATCAAAACTGGTCTTCTAATATGGTTTATGTTTCTCAATTGATTGATCATAATTCTAAAAGATGGAATTTGCAGGTATTACGATATTTGTTTGAAAATGACACTGTTAACAAAATCTTAGAGATCAGAATTCCCTTTAATGGACAACATCACTTGAGATGGCTCCCTAGCTCTAATGGTTTGTTTCTTGTGAACACAGCAGTAACTTTATTGTGAACATAACTATTGAACCATGGCTCAAGCCTACAAATTCCTATATTAAATTAAATTTTGATGCGACTTTTAAATTATCTAATAAAGATGTTGGAGGGGATCTAATTTCTCGTTCCTCTGCAAGTGAAAGCAATGGAGTTCGATGATGTCACTTAAAAGCTTTAGATCCAAAGCAAGTAGAAGGAAAACCGTTATTGGAGGTTGTTCTACATGCTAAAAGAAAAGGAACACGAAATCTTCATCTGGAAGGAGATTGTTTAAATGTGATACCAACGGTCAATGACAGATTGGAGTCGATAAAATGGACTACCAGTAACATTGTGATTGATAATCTAAGTATCTTATCTAGTTTGGGTAGTTGGATTTTCACTTTTGTGCATAGAGAAGCCAACCATCTTGTAGACTCTCTGGCCAAATATTGCATTAGCATTTTAACGATCCGAAGAAAACTCCCTCTAAATACAATTATGTATTTTTAGAGGATGATTTTGTGTAATTCAATTTATCTGATAAAATCTTTCTTATTAAAAAAAAGAAGGCTCCTAGAAAACCACACCCAAAACCAAATCTCCAAAAAAAAAAAAAAAAAGACGACCCCCCTAGTAGTCTTAATGGCTGGAAGCCATTATTTGCTAGAGTCCGTTCTTGTTAGTCGGTTTTTTAGGTGTCTATTCCGACTGTTATTTAGTTCAAATATATGCGTCATACTCTGGGACCACTAACCATGACTTTGCTACAAACCGGCCTAGCTGGTTGGGTCTGACTAGGGACCTTCGCATGAAAGCAAAACAAAATAAAAAGCATATACAAAGCAAAAAAAAAAAAAAAAAAAAAGCAATGTTGATCGACTTTGGTACGTTTGTCTTACCTAACGTATTGTACTACACATATATGGGTGACATCAATCGGAGATCATGCAAATTCGCATTTAAACCAATTGTTCATGAGACTGTACGTATGCCGGAAATAAAAAAAAACATGGAATATGATCAGCGACTACTAACCCCGGCCTGTATTCTCTAATGCATGATTCTTCTTTTGACTGTGAATATATTCCCACCGTTTTAATAGAAAACCATTTGTTCTCGAATGCTTCATGGATAATAATGCAACCATAAATAGGATATACACATGTATCATATGATTGATACTTGATAGATTATCATGTTCATGTGTGATAGACTGCTGGAAACCATTTATCTTGCCGACCAAAATCAAAAGAAAGATCTAATCTTTTTGGCATTCGGACGTCCATTTTATCTTTTTGGTTAGGTAAAGAAAGATTTTTATTTTAGGGATGGATGAGTTTAATGTACCAAACAACATGACATAAATACACTAGGGAGGGTTTCCTCTTAATTAGCTTTAAGACTCCGCGGTCTTGCCACTAGCAAAAAAAACTTATTTAGTGGATGCCTTTCTGGTGGTGCATGCTTGGGTGGTGCATGGTGTAGTTAGTGGTGGTGGTGGGCACTCCTCTTAAAAAAGATGAAGTTTTTTTACTTGAAAAGTTCCCTACCCATATCGAATCTTAAGATTGATTCTTAACTAAAAATTTGTGTCTTTCACCTCACAACTTTTGCTTTGTTGGGGGAAGTGTTACGAAGAAGGGACTTTGGGTTTTCCAGATATTTAGAAGGCGTTAATTGGATACCGAGGTGTTCTTTTAGAAAAAAGAATAAAATTATTTTGATTTGTAGAAAAGAATTGGTGCTAACATGTTTCGAATTCAATAATATCATATTACTTAATGGCTTGGCACTGTACTACACTGTTATCAGCCGGATACTATATAAGTGTTTTTGTTTTTCCAGAAATAGAAGATAATCATAAACTTCAAAGCTAAAACCAATTTTTTCATAAAATTTTAACATTTTTGCTTTTAAACTTCAAAGCTAAAACCAATTTTTTCATAAAACTTTAACATGTTTGCTTTTAGAAATTAATTTGAAATTATATGCTCAAACTAACTTTGGTTTTTTTTTTTTTTTTTTTTTGCCTCTCAAATGTTAAAGAGTGTTTTCTTAAGTATATCCGGGCTACAATTGTCCAAAAGCTCTTAACAAAAACAAGCCTTTTAAACTTATTGGCCATGAAGAATAACATCAATTATTTAAGATGTACACTAGGAAATTTTACAGTTCACATCCCTTGCCTAGCCGGTAAAAATCTGCATGAGTGCATATGTTAACATTTGCCAATAATCAGCTGATCAAACTATTGAAAAATAATAGTAAAGAAATAAAAATGAACAGAAGATGATGCAACGTCTTTTAGGGTCTTTTAGGGTGCAGAGAAATATAACAATTTAATAAAGTGGATCAGATCTGATCGAGGTAGTAGGGAATGGAAATGACACGAAAACTCAGTTTCCATGTAAAATCCTGCTTTACGGATACTCAGTTCCGTTTTTAGTAGAAACGGATACTGAGTATCCATGACTTTTTTCATAGAAACTAAGTATTTGTTTCTGGCTTTTTAAGTTTTATCCTAAAACTTTCCATTTTCACACTCTTTTTTTACTAAAACTCTTTTTATATCTATTATAATTCTTTTTTACCTATTATACAGTATCTACTTTTTTTACTCTAATTATAAAAATTGGGAAGAAAAAAAAAAGGATACTAAGTTTTCGTTTGACACTATTCGGTGTCATGTAGGGAATGGATAAAAGGGCACCATAGTGAGGTTGCCTTGTGACCCATATCCCTTCACTACAAATGAGGGATAGGGAAGGGATGCCCTGCACCATAGTGCTTGGCCTTAGAGGCTGTATGGGCTAAAACATTAAGTAACTAATAAAGCTAAAAGAATACTAGTATTTCTTGTGGTTCCAAATGGTCACTAAAGTTTGGTCATTAGATAAGTCATGCATGGTCAAAATTCAAAAACATACATAACTAATAAAGCTAAAAGAATACTAGTATTTCTTGTTGTTCCAAATGGTCACTAAAGTTTGGTCATTAGATAAGTCATGCATGGTCAAAATTCAAAAACATACATAATTAAAAAGATGATCAAATCATTATTTGCTGATACTACTAATAATTTAAGCAAGCTACATTCTACATCAAGAAAAAAGAAGCAGTAGGCAGTACTTTGAAAAGCTAATAACAATTTCAATCAAAACAAACTTTGCCAGTTTTTGTGCATTGCTCTCCAATATAGTCCTCTCTACCATAACTCAACAATCCTATAAATAGAGATGGTGGGGTCAAATAATGATCATCACCTCTCTTTTCATTTTATTATTAATTACTACTATCATTAATGGTCAAACAAGACATAGATGAGAAAGAAAGAAGAACCCTCCTCATAGCATTCAACTTGGCCAAGGATTTGATTCTTAATCACATTTCTCTTTTCTTATTAATATATCTTACTAATTTATAACCAAGCATTTTCTTTTTTTCCTTCTTCTCAAGATAAGGGAAGAAAACAAGAACCTTTCCCTTGCTCTCTCTTTTCCCTCTTCTCTGGTATCCCTTCACTTTATATATTGTAGTTCATAGTTCAAACCAAAAAAAAAAAGATAAAGTCCATTTTCTTTAGGATCTAGACTTCTCTTCTCTAACCCAAGTTGGACCTCTCTCTCTTTTCTTTTTTTCATCACTACCAAGTCTACTTCCTGAACCCTATAAATTCACCACCATCCAATAGTCAGTCACTTGATTTGATCATCTCAAGCAATAATTGAGATCCAAAGAGAAGAAAATATTTTGAGGAGAAATATGATTGTGGGTTCCTCTTTCTCTATCACTCTCCTCTCTTCCTTGTTTTCATTCCTCCTCTTCTACTTGTTTGTAGACCCAAACCACTTATTGATCATGTTTTCTGGTTTTATTTTCCGTCTTTCTCCAGGAAGAAGGCCATAAGCTAGTAGCATGGGAAGGTTATGTAGATTGGAGAGGGAAACCAGCCTTGAGAGGTCAACATGGTGGAATGGTTGCTTCCTCTTTTGTATTGGGTAACTATATCTCTCTAATAACACCACTTTCTAATTTGTACGGGGAAATTTCTTATTTCTAATTTGTTTGATTCATAATTCTAACTAAGAACTATGATCTTGTGTTGTTTGTTTGTTCTTGTTTTTATGTGTAGTTGTGGAGGTATTGGAGAATTTGGCGTATCTGGCGAATTCGAGCAACTTAGTAATGTACTTGTCGAAATTCATGCACCTTTCGCCGTCGAAATCCGCAAACAATGTTACCAATTTCATGGGAACGGCATTCCTGTTAGCTCTTCTCGGCGGGTTCTTATCGGACACTTTCTTTACTACGTATCATATCTACCTGATAAGTGCAGCCATTGAATTCCTGGTATGGAATAGAACTGGTTCTTTTTCTTTAATCCTCAATCTTTTTTGCTAATTAATACTCTTAACTAAACTTAATTAACCAACAGTCTTAATACTATTTGAAGTAAGTGTGTTTATATGTACGGTTTCGAACCACACTTCTTTTTCATACTGCCACGGGAGATTACCAAATTTCACAGGAGTTATTAAATTCGTTATTGAACTCGTTTGATTGAAATATAGTTCTTGCCTAGTGCTGGTAATCCCGTAGAACTTGATAACCCTGTGTAAAATTGTTATCGTTAGTGTTCTTTTGAATCTTCTTTGAGGATTCTACTAGGCAGAAGAAGATGATGATGACTAGGTTCCTCATAATCTGCAAATTTGTTTTATTTATTGTGCTCATTAACACTTCTGCCAAAATGAGCCAATTTTGGGACAATGATTTGACACGTGTTTATAACCCATTAAACCTCGTGGAATGTGATGTTATCCCATAGTAATGGATGCTTTAATTATGTTTTTGGCTAAAATACACAAATTCCAGTGCCACCATACACTTAGATTCTTCGTATACGCCCCAAAATGGAACTGTCTTTATCAAAGGGTATGGCTGTATGGGTAAACTTATCTTGAAGATTAAATTCCAAAATAGATTAAATTCCGGACCCACAATTCTGATAACGGTGACTGTCCATTTCCTGACTTTGAAAGTTTGATTTTTGAGGTTGTAACCTGGAATGAATGACCAATGCAGGGTCTAGTGTTGCTAACAGTGCAAGCTCGTTCACCATCACTGAAACCACCAAGCTGTAGTGATTCCTGCAATGAAGTATCAGGAGGACAAGCAGCAATGTTGTTTGGAGGGTTATATCTGATTGCTCTAGGTGTTGGAGGGATAAAAGGATCGTTGCCGTCTCATGGAGCTGAACAATTCGATAATGACACCCCACAGGGAAGGAAACAAAGATCGACGTTCTTCAACTATTATATCTTCTGCCTTGCTTGTGGAGCTCTGTTAGCAGTCACACTTGTGGTGTGGATTGAAGATAATAAAGGTTGGGAATGGGGTTTCGGAATCTCAACTGTTGCGATATTTTTGTCCATCCCAATCTTTTTGTTCGGCTCAGCACGGTATAGGAATAAGGTTCCCACTGGAAGCCCACTTACAACCATAATCAAGGTAGTTGCTTCTGCTGTTATTCCTTTCTTTCTTGTCACAACTCGAAACCATTTCCAAATTTTTGGTTTCCCGTAGAGTTGGGATCTGACTGACGGCTCTTGTGTTCGATTTTGGTAGGTCTTGGCAGCAGCAATGTTCAACAACTGTAGGAGTCCAAGCAATGCAGTTGCAAGCATGGTAGCTAGCCCTAACTATGCAACTAAAACAAGTAAAGTAGCAGAAGAGCAGACATTTGATGCACCAAGTAATAGTCTTAAGTTTCTTAACAGAGCAGTAACAAACAAACCTGCTCATCCAGCACTAGAATGCACCTTAGAACAGGTAGAAGAGGTAAAAATCGTCTTCAGAGTCCTTCCAATCTTTGCTTGCACAATCATGCTCAATTGTTGTTTAGCGCAACTTTCAACCTTCTCTGTCCAACAAGCAGCCACCATGAACACTAAGCTTGGCTCCTTGACGGTCCCACCGGCTTCCCTCCCAGTGTTCCCGGTTCTCTTCATCATGCTCCTCGCACCACTTTACAATCATGTAATTGTTCCATTTGCAAGAAAAATGACCAAAACAGAGATGGGTGTTTCACATCTACAACGTATCGGTATAGGGTTATTTTTGTCTATTGTTGCAATGGCGGTGGCAGCTTTAGTTGAAGTCAAGCGAAAACGAGTGGCAACCCATTCAGGTTTGCTGAACTCTGACGAGCCATTGCCCATCACTTTCTTCTGGGTGGCATTGCAGTACTTGTTTCTTGGTTCAGCTGATCTGTTTACCTTGGCTGGATTACTTGAATTTTTCTTCACTGAAGCTCCTGCAAGTATGAGATCATTGGCTACAGCCCTAACATGGGCTTCATTGGCAATGGGATATTACCTAAGTTCGGGACTCGTTTCAATTGTGAGCAGTGTTACAGGGGCATCAGGGCACACAAGATGGCTCTCTGGTTCCAACTTGAATCACTACCATCTAGAGAGATTTTACTGGCTCATGTGTGTTTTAAGTGGTCTAAATTTCGTGCACTATCTCTTCTGGGCGAACCGCTACAAATACAGATCGACACAACAGAGTACATAAATGAAGCTTTCTAATGTCAAAAGAAATAGAAATTAAGCTGTACTTGCCTTTTCAACCATGGATGCTGCCTTCAGAGTCCTCGGAATCCTGTCGAGAGGAGAGTGTAGATATAGGTGATAATCAAGGATGTTATACCTTTTGGCAGCCAGCTTAGTGTCCTGGGTCTTAAGGCCCATCTTTTGTACTAACCAGTTCTCTTATAAAAACAAATTGAAATACTCCTGGGTTGATATTCTCTTTCGTTTTACTGCAATTCTTGCAGATATATTACAATTTATTTAAAGAAGTAGAATATCAAGATGAACTGGTATAGAGACCGCTTACTGATGACACACAGTCTCCTTCTCCGCCCGATTTATACAAATACTTAACTGTTCATTTTCCGCCATGATTTGTGACAGACAAATTCCTATCAAACAGATGATTGGAACCCCTAAAATCATATTCATGGTAGTTCTGTTTTCTTACATCAATATTGCTCCGATTGTACTGAAGACACAAAAAAGGAAAGAAAAAGGATCTACTGAAACCACGGGGGTTGGTGTTTAAAACAAAAACAAAATACTCCAGAGATTCATTTAGTGTAACTTATTTTGTGAGTATATACGCAGAACTTCCCCGGTCCTTAATTTACTAAGACGTACTTCCAACGACGACCTTTGCTGAAATGGAACTAGACTGCGTTGATTTTTGTTCACGATGGCCATTGCTAAATACCTAGTACCCATACCAATTGGTGTTTTATCTTCAGGTCCCTCCAAGAATGGAGCTTCTCCATCTCCTACTAGCTGCCAGTATCCGTTCCTCAGAGACTCAGCTTGCTCATCCGTGCAATTTTGTAGCAGCGCTTCAACTCGAAAGTTGATACCAAGAGAACCCAAGAACTGAGACTGAGATATTGGACCATGGACGGAAACATCTTCTGTAAAATGTTGGAAGATTTCAAAAGGTAAGATTTTCGATGGTGCAAGCAATGTATGTATCTAGACTACAATACATACAGCAAGAGAAAACCTAAAGCTTCTTTTGCGGAATTCCTGATGGAGGCAAAGTCAACATAAGCACTAAGATCGGCAGAACCGGGATCATCAAGTATATCAACAAATTTGTGCTTCCGAATAGCCTGTATCCAAGAATGCTCTAGATTTAGTATATTATTAAGTTTAAGAAAGGTTTTCAACAAATAAATGAGACCATGATGAATAGATTTCCAACTGTGTAGGTATCACTTCCTACAGAAGTGGGAACTCATAAGTGAATTATTTACCTCAAGTATATCGTGGTCCTCTATCAAACTATTACTTATCTAGCTCAATTGGGTCTTCCACGATTTCAATCAATTTGGTTTCATTCTCAATCTCTATTTCTTCGTCAACCTCTTCATCAGAATTAGAATCCTCTCCTAAAACGTCTAGTTCATTGATGCAACTCCTAATTTCTTCGTTTGAGTACGTTACACCATTTATAACAATAGAAATGTCATACCCAATCTCCTCCTTTTGATAAGTCTTATCAGTAACTCAATTATATCAGAAGAAAATTGATAACTCGTGTTACCTGCAGACTATCTTTTGCTGGTATCTGAAGAAACTATTCCATCTGAGCCATAATCGATTATGAGAGCCCTGCCACCATCAGAACCAATTCTCTTAGCAATTACCTGGGTCAAATCCATCCCCTTTGGGCAGATTTCTATTTGATCAAGCTTAGCAATATCTTCTTTTGTGGCCCATGTACACCGTTTCATCAGATAGAGGGTTGCTGGTGTAGGCTGTTGAGATAGAACAAAGCGAAATCTGAACAATATAAATGGGATCAAAAAGTTCTTGCAGGAATATAGTCGTTGTTATAACAGCAAAAGATTCTTACGATGCGTCATCTGCAACATCAACCATCTTTTCGCACCATCCACGTGAAGCCCTCTGTAGATGATGTAAGAAATAGAAAATGAATTAAATTTTGTCATGAAGCACACTGGCCATGTTATATATTGCTCATGATTCTAACAGTTTAAAGTTTTATTACAGGTGACAGTTAACATTGATATAATCAGGTCCACCATAAACAAATTGTTTTATAAGGAAAGAGCCAATTGAATATCCTTTGAAAATGAAATAGCTGGGGACTAACCAGGAATTGATGAACAGGCAAAGCATCATAAAATTCATGGCCGATAATGATTGTTGGCACTGAAAGAAATGTTAAAGTCAAGCACGTAGTCAATCGAATAATAAGGAAGAATGAGAAACTGGTGGAGAAGTGAAAGGAAGGCATCAATGTTACTAATGCGTGAATCTTGGCATCAGGCATGCACAAGACGAAAACTACATTCTTCATTGGACTTAATCTTTTACGTGAGTGTTTCATTTGCTACTCTTCCATCAAAATTTTATGTTCCCAAAATATGCAAGGAGAAAAGTTAAGCAGACAATTTACTCAAATGCATAAATCAGAGCTGCGAAAGAACTCCATACATGGATGGAACCTGCTCCAGTGTGGCATGCCAAGATAGAGGGGCTCCACCGAACATGCTAACAACCATTTTATCACCAGAGCTTCAAGTGTCATCTTCAGTGCACTTTAATGCACTGTACTGAAGCTTCTTTAAAGTGGGACTACATTCTACCATGTGTATATTCAGTGACTTCATGAACTTCTCAAATTTAGAAGAACCCTACAGTGAAAAAACTGCCCTATTAACTAAACAGGTGGTGTGTACACATAAAAGAGAAAAATGAAGTTATAATTAGGTGACCAATGGAAGGGTTCTACGCATAGATATGAAAAATACGGTGCCTTACACGTAGAAGATCAGCCATCAGTGTTCCTCTTCCTGGACCAAGTTCAATGAGTTTCACTTTCTCAGGTTGTCCCATTTGCTCCCACAAGGACATAGCCCATACACCAACCATCTAGAAACATAAAAATACCAAAAATTACGGTTTCAGCGGATCAATTATCTGCAACTGCTGAAACATGCAATGAAATAAGTACAACTTGAAGCCGAAAAATCTTAATTGCCATGAATATGTGCATTTGGTGAACCCCAAAGCTTATAAATGCATGCTATTGTTCAAAACTGAAGTAACACAATCTTCAAAGTAACGCCATATAAGGCTTCTACATTTGTGATTTCGTCCAAATCTAATCATTGAGGTTAACATTATTCAGCAAGAATTTGAATATCCACTTAATTAGATTAGACATTAAAAATCACAAGTATAGAGAAAAAAATAGAAAACTTTACCTCTCCAAACATCTGACTAACTTCAGGAGATGTAATGAAATCTCCACCAGATCCAAACACATCCCTGTTAATGTAAAATCCAGCTTTAGGGTTTGTCAAAACTTCCTCCATATACTCTGCAACTGACATTGGTCCACCCCGAAACTAACAACAATCCATACAAAATTTCAGTCAAAATCACAAAATTTCAGTCGAAGTTGCATCATTTAGCAAAGGGCTTACTAAGATACATTCAATTTCAATTTGAAAACCTAGTAATCAATCCAATTAATGAAAATAGAGACACTTTTACTGACCTTAATGATGCCTTTTAGATGCTCAACAAGCTTAGAATCTGAGGATTGTTCATGGGAATGCTCTGGTGGACTGTATAAGGAAGATCGATCAATGGAGATTTTGAGAGAAGGTTGAAGAATTGTTGTCTCTTCAGTTTCATCTTTACTAGGAAAAGATGGGTCTGTGTTGATTGAGGAGAAGATGAAGATGAAGCTGAAAGAGTCCAAGTAATGCAGTTGCAAGCATGGCAGCTAAGGCTAAGTCCTATAGGCTAGATTGGACTGCTAAATTGGCCAAAAATGTGTTGCAAATCATGAAAAAAGTGTGGGAAAAAAGTTAACACTCAATCTGGCTACTTCTCTCTCCTAGCATTTGCTCGCAGTCCCACTATCGGCGAGATTGAAACGCTGAATAGTGCGGCGCTCAAAAAGTGGCTATAAAGCCGAACCATTCGGTCGTTGAAGGAAAAATATGGAAAGAAAAGGAAAAAATCGTAGAGTAGATGGAGAGAGGAAGTGATGTATTAGAAAGAGAGAGGAAAAAGTGGGGGAGAGAGAGGAAATGGTGGAGAGAGAAGTAAATGATTAGTTTTAAAAAAAAATGTGGAGAGAGAGAGGAAAACGCCGTTCGGTTCAGCGTTCGACGCCGAATTGTTAGGCGTTTCGCTGCTAGATTGGTCATCCCATAGGGGTTAGGAGG
This sequence comes from Papaver armeniacum, assembly GCA_023531295.1. Taxonomy (NCBI): domain Eukaryota; kingdom Viridiplantae; phylum Streptophyta; class Magnoliopsida; order Ranunculales; family Papaveraceae; genus Papaver; species Papaver armeniacum. The sequence goes on along the minus strand of JAJJWW010015000.1, from coordinate 643,508 downwards.
TTGCCCAAGCTGACGTGGATGGCCAATCTAGCAGCTAAATATCTAGCCCATAGTCCTAAGCCTAAGTCCTATGGGCTAAATTGGACTGCTAGATTGGTCAAAAATTTCTTTCAAAAAAAAAAAAAAAAAGATTGGCCAAAAAGTGTTGCAAATCATGAAAAAAGTGGGGGGAAAAAGCTAACACTTTTTCTGGCTACTTCTCTCTCCTAACATTTGCTCGCAGTCGAACTATCAGCGAGATTGAAACGCTAAATAGTGCGGCGCTCAAAAAGTGACCAAAACGCTGAATGGTTAGGCGCTCACAAAAATCTAACGGCTGAGATTTAAGCGCTGAATGGTTCGGCGCTCAAAAAGTAACCAAAACGCTGAATGGTTCGGCGCTCAGAGAAACGCTGAATGGTTCGACGCTCACAAATGACGTGGATGGCCAATCTAGCAGCTAGATATCTAGCCCATAAGACTTAGGAGGTTGCTCAGGCTGACGTGGATGGCTAATCTAGCAACTAGATATCTAGCCCATAAGACTTAGCCTAACTACGCAACTAAAAGTAAAGCAGCAGAAGAGGAGACATTGATGTACCAAGTAATAGTCTTAAGTTTCTTAACAGAGCAGTAACAAAAAAGCACGCGCGATGCGAAACAAAGAGGGTTACCAATTGTTTTAGGTCTCCAGGGTCGTGTATCATTCCAAGATGAAATCTACCGTCAAATTATTCCTAGAAGTTGTCAAACAATATAAACAACCTAACGTTGTATATATGTATATAGACCCACTACGATTGCGGCAAGAAAGTTAAGGTCATGGCCGTCTTACAGTTTCGGGGTGCCCTAGGCGAACTTGAATTTTGAGGCCTTTTTGAGTGATATGAAGTCAAAAAATGGAGGCAAAATTTTAATTTGGGAGATAAATTTACACTATTGAATCGGTAATTTTCATTTAGCTTGGCGGTCGAAGGCCGTCGATTTTTTTTCCAGTTTTTTTAGGTTAGATTCTCGATTGTAGACTTTCAACTTGGCATAAACATTCAAAAATCCACAACTAACAGATACTTGGTGGTGCTTATAGTTGTCACAAAACATTTTGTAACAATTATAACTGTCACAAGCGTCTGTTTCATTAATAAATGTGACAAAATCATTTAGTAACATTTATGAACTTGTAAACAGAACTTTTTTTTGGGCCCTCAACAATTTGGGGCCCTAGGCGGCCGCCTAGCTCGCCTATGCCTTAAGACGGCCCTGGTTAAGGTATTGCAATGCAATCACAGATTCACAAGATATGACTAAGTTTAGCTCGGAAGATGTTCAGCCACCTCTCATGTTGGGAGTAAGGGTACAAATTTTCATCAGTCATTGCTAAGCTCCAATACGTCAGAAATTAAACTACAAAGAATTCCATAATCTTCCATAATGGAAGATTATGGAATTTTAGTGTAGCGGGAACTAAATTGGGAAAAATATCGTTTGGTCCTTTTTTAGGTGGGCCCATGTCTATTTGGTCCTTTAGGAAAACGCCTTTACTGTTTGGTCCATAATTATTTAAAAATATTAAACTGACAAAAGTACCCTTCCGTATTAATTTTTACTTATTTTCTTGTAGCAGTTCATTCCAAAAAATGAAGTCCATATAAAAACCTAAAAAAAACAGACTTCATTCCAGAAATGAAGTCCATATAAAAACCTAAAAAAAACAGACTTCATTCCCAGAAATGAAGTCCATATTTTTACCTAAAAAAACAGACTTCATTCCAGAAATGACGTCCATATAAAAACCTAAAAAAAAACAGACTTCATTCCAGAAATGACGTCCATATAAAAACCTAAAAAAACAGACTTCATTCTAGAAATGAAGTCCATATAAAAACCTAAAAAAACAGACTTCATTCCAGAAATGAAGTCCATATAAAAACATATACAAACCAGACTTCATTTTCTGGAATGAACTCCATATAAAAACATGAGCAAAGATCATCTTCATCTTCTTCGACGTCTTCAACACCAGCAGAAACATCATCATCACGAAAAACATCAACAAATCATCATCAACACGAAAAACATCAACAAATCGAGATTTTCAACACGAGCAACAAACATAAATCATCATCAACATGAAAAACATCAACAAATCGAGATCTTCAACACGAGCAGCAAACAACAAATCATCATCTTCGTCTTCAACACCAGTAGAAACATCAAAAACGCATCTTCATCTTCGTCTTCAACAGTAGCAAAGAAATCAAAAATGCATCTTCATCTTCGTCGTTTTCATAATCTTTATATGATTCTTCGTCATCTTCATCTTCAACACCATCATCTTCATCAAAAATCAAACACCAGCAGTAAAAACGGAGAAAGAAAATCAAGAACAGAGAAACTAGATCCGAAAAAAATTAAGAGAGAGAAAAAAATCAAAAAATAAAGAGGAGAGAGAATGTAAATCTAAGAATGAGATATTTTTTTAGTGATTTTGTCTATATATGTGGCCCCAAAAGGGTATTTCTGCCACCACACAATGACATTTACATCATTCATGACATCAGCCTAGGACCAAACCATAATTTCTAGGACCAAACTATAATATATTTTACCAAAAAGGACCAAATAGATAGTTGACTGGATCAACTGGACTAGACTCTCTCTAATATATTATTTCTAGGACCTAATGGTATTTCCTACAACTAAATTTTAGTGTAGCAAGAGATGCCAAAGAAACCAAAATGCAACAATTTTAGTGTACTAAAGATACTAGTAAATCAAGCCATTATAACAGCAACCCATTCATAATATGCCGTAGAACAACGTGGTAAATCAATCAATATATCTTCGTCATCATAATATGTTGCTAATGTCTAAATTAGGGGTATTCTTACATTTGTATAAAATTCAGATCAATGAATCTCTAGGCTGATTGGAAAACTCGACAGAAAGACTAGGGTCTTTTTAATGTCTCCATTAGATTTAGGGGTTTCTTTACATCATAAAGTGTTAACTATTTAATCTAGATTAGGCAGGAATACACTACGGAAGCAGCAGAAGAACAAGGCCACTAAATTTCACCAGCCCTTGCCAATAAGCCACAGCCAATCAAGTGCTATACCCATAACCAAGCCTCCAAGAACACAAATCATAAGCAAATTCCCCAAAGCATTTTGTTCTGGGCCCTGCAAACACATTTTAGTCATTTGACTAAAACAAACGAGAATTTTTTTGGTTCCCATGATTAAGCTAAATCACAAAATTGAAAACTCATAACTAACCTTATAACCTTGGGGTGCAACAGTAAAGAAGCAAACAAAGAGATAACCGTTGGTTAACCATAGTAAGGATATCAAAAATATCATCCAACCTTGGTCTCCATATTTAGCAGTGAAATAAAAAGCTGGAACGAGTGCCAAACGAGAAACGGTCGCAATCATAAGGCCTTTTCTCGACTCTAACTTCAAGCTTTCTACTATGGGAATGTACCTCCCGAGTAAATCCGACACATTAAACATTGCTAGTAGAACAAGTGCATACCTGAAAATTTCAAACCCATACTGTCAGAAAGTAGACCAAGTTACCATTGAATAAACTAGATGACGAAAAGTTCAGTATGTTCATTCGGTAAACGAGTGCTTGAGCTATTTATTTTGTGTTAGAGCACTGCTCGGTCGAACTCGCATGCGTTGCTATCTCAAGTTTGTTTGTCAAGTTTAGTTGCCAAAACTATAAGTCTTGATTTCTAGTCTGCTTATAGCTAAGTCTCGGACTAGGATGGTAAGTGTAGTTGAGCTCTAGACTCCACAACGTTCATCATGCAAAGAAGAAGAACTACTCAAGGAACTGGTGGAACTTCATCGCCATAAAGGTATGTGGAGACTAGAACTTATCTATCGCTCAAAAGTCTATCTATTATATCTCCTATCTTGAGACAAAAGTCGTATTGCTATATAGACTTCGATTAAACACATTTGTTATTTGGAGCCAAGTTTATCTCGCTTATCTATTTCTCAAAATATGTGTTGGTAAGCTTTCACTTTGACCAAGTTCATCTTTACTCATGACGAAAGTCATGTTGATTATTTCAATAACTTGAAAATCGCTTTGATGAAAAATAGTTTGTGAATAACAACTATATAACATCCTCTAAGAAAGTTTCAATGATTGAAATGAGAGTTTAGAATATATAACCATGAATGGGTATAAACATTGTATGTGAACTCATACGTGTGTAAGTCCAAAATCCTTGAACCAAAGTATGCGTACTTTACTGGTTTAGGATGTCCGGAGCTAAGTTCGCGTACCTATACGCGTACTGTCGGAAGTTCACATCCCGTGAATTTCTGTTGGAGTTTGTGAACCAAAAACAAGCTTAATCAGGGTACTTAAGTATGCGTACAGGTATGCGTACTTAAGTGGGTTATTTTCTAAAAACGGGTTATTCGTGAACTAAGACATTTATAAATTAAGGAATGCAATCTTTGCAAACCGTGGCTATAATGTTCATGAATCGATTCGAGTGAAAAAAAACCGTTTTTGCTTCGATTGTGTCTTGTATACTTCTATGAGATCTAAGCAATTGAACAACTCTCTAACTAGTTCTTTTGAGTCTTTTGAACTAGTTATGGTGAAGATGAATAAGGTTGATATGAAAGTTCTCATATGGCAAACCATTGGTTAACTATTGTTGAATGCTTTATTACCAAGGTAACTTAGATTGCAAACCCTGATTTGGAGACTATATAAAGGAGAATTCTATCAACTGGGTGATAGGTGTCTAAAACACCTAATTTACTATTTAGTAGTTACGCTTTCTTTGCTACTTTTCTTGTAAATTATGTATCTTATGAGTGTTTTTGAGTTATTAGGTACTCTGGAGTCACACGGAGGAAAAGAAGAAGAAATCACTCATTTGGAGCGAAAAGGACGAACATTGGCTAATAATATGCGGAGTCCATCCATGGATTGGGAGGCAACCAAAAATTGCTTGTTTAGTGGCTGTTATTGTGGTGGCCTATATCAAATGTTGGGCGCCTATAGTAATAATAGCTCTGACCTAGCCCTAGAATTCGAGAGAGAGTTATCTCTTCTCATTATTGTTCGGCACCCAAATGTCGTGGGATAAGCCATGGCAGCCGCTCTTGAGAGTTAAATCGATGAAATCTCGTAGAATCGGGAGCCTGAGGATAAATCGGGAAGAAACGAGATTAGAATTAAGATGAAGTTGTTCAATCGAGATTGAGAATGGGAATGGTAAGATTTTGATGTGATTCTTCGTTTGAATCATGAAGAAAGCGCAGACAAAATTTATTGTTTCGTTGATGATGGTGAACCGATCAAGCAAGGCGATTCATGAGGAATTAGGGTTAATAATGACCAAAGGAGATGGGGGTTTCTATCGAAATTACGTTCAAGAGAAAGAAAATGAAGAAATCAAGAAGAATCTGTGAGTCAGGGTTTGAGTCTGGCCTGAGATGAAATGGGATTTGCTGAGGAGAATTACAGCTGCTACTGTTGTTGTTGTTGTTTATGGAACCAGGGTTATTGCTGCAATTGTATGAATGGGTTCTGTGGTGTTATTGAGTTCATAGAGATGAAGTTGGTGGTGCTGGTTTGTGTCAATTGTTACATGAAGATTTCGGGTGGTTGAATATGTAGATGGAAGAATTAGAAGCTTGTCTCTGAGTCACATGGATGCTTAGGTGCTGAGTTGCAGAATATGGGTTTGGTGTTGATGTTGGAGTTGATGCTACAGTGATACAGTGAGGCTGTGATAGTATTGTTGCCGTTGAGAGAATGAGAGCGAAGGCACTGGTGGTATTTATGAAGTGCAGTCGGAGATTACAAGGAATTGGAGCTGGTGAACTGCAGGCAATGTTGTTAAGGGTTGGCAGCGAAGCAGTAAGTTCTTGTGATTGGTGGTTGAACTGAATGTGCAATAAACAGTTGCAGTAAAGAAGAGAATGGATTTGCGTTGCTGGGAGCGATAAGGAGACACATATTCTGAAGCGGTGAGATGTTGCCGCTTGTTTGCAATCAATGGAGTTAATGAAGCTGGAATGCAATTGCAGGTCTAGAATGGTGCAATGGATTGGCCGAGAAGTGTTAGCTTTATTGCTGCCGTGGGTTGAGCTGATGTTGCAATGAAAGAATAAAGTTGGTGGTGCTGAAATAATGCATATAACAGCTGCAGCTTTAGAAGGTTTGTCAGTTAGAGGAGGAAGTTGAATTGCGCAGTGCGTTTTATCTTTTATGCTACCGAGAGGAGAGATGACTTGAGTCATGAAACAGATGAATGAAGGAAATGGAGTTTGTGCTTGCATAGAATGCCAAACGAAGTGGCTTACAAGACAAGAATGAGTTATCCACAGTTTAGATGAATGTCTGTGTAAGTAGGGAAGAGCAGGTTGAACTGAGGTGGATTGATTTCGTGTTGGTTGACCTGATAAGGGAAAGTGAGACTTGAGTCAGTGTTGAGCTCATGGAGCAGCTGGGATTTGAGTTGCAGGCATGGAGTGAAGAAGCTACAGTTGCGTGCAGTGAAGGCATGATGCTCTCGGTGTTGCAGTCAAGAATTTGAGCTTAAAGCTGAGGCAATGAAGAAGTTGGAAATGGGAGTTAGTGTATGCTTTGCCGAGACAGAGAAGTTTGCAGGTCACTATGGCAAGAGAAGCCAAGCCATTGCGGATGGTAGAAAGGGTGGCAAATGAGCTATTCTTCATTGATGTGAAGCTGAGGCTTTTGAGTTGCTACAGGTGCAGATATGGAGATAAGTTACAGCAGGGAAAGGGCCATCTTGGCTGTAACACAACTACAGCCTGTGCAGAACTGTGGCCTGGCAAAGTCAGCCCAGTTAGATCACCAGAACATCTGAGTCGGTGCTGACTCATGAACCTGACTCGGTTTGACTCGGTTGATTTGACTCAGTGATCTTGACTGAGTTGACCGAGTTGATCCGACCGATCCGACCCGTTGACAGGTGACCGGGCGGACTTTGCCGGTCACCTGAAATGTTTTCCGGTGACCTTTTCGGCCAATTTCCGGCCACAATACCATATTTCCGGCGACCACTTTTGGGACATATTTTCTACATGGGTTTCTCCCTCTTATGGGCTTGGTGGATTCTCATCTAATGGACTTTGAAGACTAGACCTAATTTTAGAAGTTGGAGAAAAGCTATAAAGGGAAGGTCTTCTACAACTTATGGGATATATCTTATTCTTGGAATTTTGGAGAGCCGTTTTTGTTTACGCTTCTAGGGTTTGCTTTTGTTCTTCTTCTTCATTATTTTATTATTGAATATTGATTATGATGAACTCCATAGCTATGAGTAGCTAAACATATTATTGGTTATGGGATAAAAGTTGATTTCTCAACATGCTTTTGATTCAATGAATTAGTTTTGTCTCAGTAATTATTGTTTGTGATTCACAATTAATAGTGTTATAAGATTTGAAAACTTGTTAGGTTGAGTCCTAATCAATCCGATTTGTGTTCATCTCTAGAGCTATATTAGGGTTTTCAATACGAAAAAGTTGTTTATCCCTGATTCTAAGTAGCATAATTGTGGGTAGTGCTTGTAGTGATATATCCTACTAGTCACAAGTGAATCATAACTTTTGTTAAAACGTTTAGTGCTTTTACACATTCGTTTGCATTGATGAGTCTTATTCCATAAAACTTAATGCTTTTAGGGAGTTAAACTTAATTGTGCTTTTACACTTTAGGTTGCTTTCTACGAAGAATTCACATATGCATCTTTTAATGTGTATGTGATGAAAACAGGGAATTAACGGGTTATACTTGCGATCAAGGTATCCTAGGACTTTTAATAAATACGAGATTAAAATACCAATTCTAATCATTGATGATAATACATGTTTGTGATTGATACTATCCCGTGACCAATATCTTCTCTTTATTGATTACTCAAATTATTTACTTTGCTTTCAATTACTTTTATTTGCTTAGATACAACAAACATTCCCCGTGGTTACTTAGAAACTAAAATTTTATAACAACGAAAGCCTCTCTGTGGATACGAACTCTTTCTTATCGCATACTATATTTATATCTAGTTGATTGAGAAAGTGAAATTATATTTGACGGATTGACAACCGATCACTGGGAAACCTAATCCCCAAAACTACTGTGTGATACTAGTTGTATAAGCTAGAGTCGATTCTCCTTTAACCTTAGGTTTTTCACGAAACCCTGTAGGTTAACGACTTAAAGACTTCATTGGTATTGTGAAGCCAGGCCCAACTATTTTCTCTATAGTTGTGCGATCTGATCTTGTTGTTTCTATCGTATTTTAGTACAATCGTAAGATTGGCTTGAGATTAATTTCTCCGATGGGCAAGACAGAAAAGTAGTCACAAACACCTTCGTCTCATCGTTTGTGATTCCAAAATATCTTGTTTCGCTAGTTGATTAAGATTATTGTGAGGTGATTGATATTTAGGTTGTTCTTCGGGAATATAAGTCCGGTATATCAATTGGTTCCTGTTCACCTTTATCAAAAGATGGAACAAAACTCGTAGGTATTTCTGTGGGAGACAGATTTATCTATTCCTATAGACTTTTCTGTGTGAGACAAATTTATTTATTAAAGTCTTCCACTTTGGGTCGTAGCAACTCTTAGTTGTGGGTGAGATCAGATAAGGGAATCAAGTGCGTAGTATCTTGCTGGGATCAGAGACGTAAGGAGCGCAACTGTACCTTGGATCAGTGTGAGATTGATTGGGGTTCAACTACAGTCCAGAACGAAGTTATCTTGTAGTAGGCTAGTATCTGTAGCGGCTTAATATAGTGTGGTGTTCAATTTGGACTAGGTCCCGGGATTTTTCTGCATTTGTGGTTTCCTCGTTAACAAAACTTCGTGTGCCTGTGTTATTTCTTTTCCGCGTTATATTTTGTTATATAATTGAAATATCACAGGTTGTGCGTTGAATCGACCAATTGGTAAATCAAACCTTTGGTTGTTGATTGAAATTCATTGATCCTTGAACATTGGTCTTTGGTACCGTTCAACTTTATCTCTCTTATATTCAATCGGGCTCGCAAATTATTATTTGTTTGATTGCGGATTGAATTGAGAGATTGAGATATAACTCTTTGATATACTTTTCTAAAGATTGAGTATGAACGAACATGTCGTTTTCGACCGAGGAATGAAAAACTTCATAACATTCTTGCATGGATGTCTAAAGAAGTAATTAAACCTGTCTCTCATCTTGCTGGAGTAAAAGGCATTTTCTGCAATCAAGAGAAATGTTGTGATGAGTCATTTCTAGATTATGATTTGAGATAAACAACGCCTACGATTGTAGAAGGAAGAACGTCAGATGGACAACTGACTCTTTAAATTACTCTGAGAAGAGAAAAAGGCATAGGAGAAAAAAAAAAAAAAAGTTTCAAATTCACTTACTCTCTCTGAAAAAGGCCTTGAACCCAAAGTGTCTGCTCTAGACTTCATTCATATCAACAATCGAGTGTCGAAGCTCAAGACCAGCATAAACAGACTCAAATGGAGCATTAAGAATGCAAGGAAAGCAGCAGTTTCAGGTATCCCTTGTCCGCCTTTGGTTAAATCTTTTTCGACTAATCCTAGTGATTTTTCCAGAAAATCTTCATGAAGGAAAGAGAGAAAAAGTCAATATTCTTGATGAGAAAAATGCTCATCAAAATACAACTTGACTGCTCAATGTAGCATCCTTCTTGTAATTGTGGAAGGATGCTCATAATTCTCAAGAAGATTTTTTGTTTTGAGAAAGTAGTCGTTGTTATATTATTCGTTTCATTATCTATTACGTAATGATGATCATAAAACTGTTGAGCCTTGCTCCAGTACTTTACATGATGTAATATTTTTGATCGTCCACTCTTGAGAATAATTTCTTGTTATTTTCCTTGAAGGACCTTCTTCCATTGACCAATCAGTTGTTGTTTATCAACAATTATCTTATGTTCTTCTGAACTAAGAATGTCATCAATCTGTTTAGAATAGGTCCTTGAGTTTTTCAATACTTCTTCTAGATTTGGCTCCATTAGTCTCTTGGTCGTGTACCAAGTTTGTAACCACAAGTGCACGTACACTTGACCCACACGGAACATATACGAGTTTCCCTAGGGTTTCCTATGAAACACTCTTATATATATATATATGTATCATGATCCTCCTTGATACATACACGTTCCGGAACGTCAAAAGTACGCCTGAATTTTGTGAGCACAATGGATGGAGGCAATAAGGAAGACAAAGTTGAGAAGGGCAAGACTATCGAGTTTCACAAGAACCCTGTTTTCATAACCTGCTATCATGCTGTTGATCATGAAAACAAACTATCGGTTCAGATGTCATCACAACTGGTAGGAAATCTTCTTCAAGATTTTCAGGTCGTATGTGAACAACTTGGAATTGCAACAAGGAATCTTGATTTTCTGAAAAACGAACTGAAGAAAGCAACTGATGAGCTCGTCCATGTTCAATCTCTGGTTGCTCGCCATGTTTAATGTTTTTCGAATCATGTTCTCTAAGAGTTGTTTTGTTTTTGTCTAGGAAAACTTCTTATAAGATTTTATTCTTGTGTTTTTTAAGAAGGGAAACTAGGGTTGGGAATAGCCATTATTGTGAGTACACATAGCTATGTCCAACGTTTTCATCTTGCAATGTTTTTAGATTTATTTATTTAAATTCTAAAGTTTATTTGGAAGATGATTTTGCAGTATTAATCTTTATGATTTCATATATTGCAATTTTTTATGGGATATGTGTGTTTGCGTCCGTGAACTATGATTGTCCCATACGTGGTCAAAAGTTAAGTCTTTCATATGTCGATACGCAAGTATTGATAAAAGATTGAATGAACTTTTGACAAACAAAAGTTAAGCCTTTTATGTCATTATGCAAATATTGATGGAAGAAAGGATGAACTTTTGTCTACAAATATTAAGTCTATTATATGTCATTGTGCAAATGATGATGAGAAATGGAATGAGTCTTTGTGTATTCTGCATTATTGATCTTCCCTGATCCATATTTTTTATGTAAATACTGTGTGGCTCCGTAAGTTCTCTTATGTGAGCATTTCCGATTGAATTAATCATGGGTTATCTTGTGGTTAATTTAATTGAGATTTTTGGATACAAATTCATATTCTTATGTGATTTGTTAATGTCCAAAGAAATCCTTCTTTTCTTGTGAAAGTAAGGTCGCTCTTGTTGTTCTTTCAGGAATAACATTTTATGGGGGGGGGGAGTTCTTAATTGAACTTGTGCTTAATTGCCAAATCTTTGTGGGGAGTGCGGCTGTGGAATATTATATGGGTTATCTTGTATCTTTATAAACTCCTTGATGAATGCATTTATTTTCGGCTATATGATTGTATCTAAAAAAGTTGATATGTGCTTTATTTTGGTCATGAAATGTCTGATATGTCCTTTATTTTTTTATCATGAAATGTCTTCACACTACAAAAATATGGTTTTCGGATCATTATGTAAGGGGGAGTGGTTTTCATATGAGATGAAGTATTGACTAAGGGGGAGTGATACATATCACCATAGTATTGTTGTCGAACTTGCGATACAATTGAACTTTGATGTTGTGTAATAATACTATGACTCTGTATAACAATGATTGAGAGCTATTGTTTTCTCATTGTTATGGCTATGGATCTTCAACAACGATGATGTTGAATTGAATACCTTTGGAATTATTGGAGTACTTGGAAGTGAAGAAGATTTCGAGCAATGTTGAAGTACCAAGAAGATCAAGCATGTGGATGAGAAGCTGCAAAGTTTATTTATTTTGTATTCCATATTTAACTATAGTTTTGTTACTAAAATTGACAAAGGTGGAGATTGTTAGAGCACTGCTCGGTCGAACTCGCAAGCATTTCTATCTCAAGCTTGTTTGTCAAGTTTAGTTGCCAAAACTATAAGTCTTGATTTCTAGTCTACTTATAGCTAAGTCTCGGACTAGGATAGTAAATGTAGTTGAGCTCTAGACTCCACAGCGTTCATCATGCAAAGACGAAGAACTACTCAAGAAACTGGTGGAACTTCATCTACAAAACGGTATGTGGAGACTTGAACTTATCTATCACTCAAAGTCTATCTATTCTATCTCATATCTTGAAACAAAAGTCATATTACTATATAGACTTCGATTATACACATTTGCTATTTCGAGTCGAGTTTATCTCGCTTATCTATTTCTCGAAATATGTGTTGGTAAGCTTTCGCTTTGACCAAGTTCATCTTTACTCGTGACGAAAGTCATGTTGATTATTTCAATAACTTGAAAATCGCTTTGATGAAAAATAGTTTGTGAATAATAACTATATAACATCCTCTAAGAAAGTTTCAATGGTTGAGAGTTTAGAATATATAACCATGAATGGATATAAACATTGTATGTGAACTCATACTTGTGTAAGTCCAAAATCCTTGAACCAAAGTATGCGTACTTTACTGGTTTAGGATGTCCGGAGCTAAGTCTGCGTACATGTACGCGTACTGTTGGAAGTTCACATCCCTTGAATTTCTGCTGGAGTTTGTGAACCAAAAACAAGCTCAATCCGGGTACTTAAGTATGCGTTCAGGTATGCGTACTTAAGTGGGATATTTTCTAAAAACGGGTTATTCGTGAACTAAGACATTTATAAATTAAGGAATGCAATCTTTGCAAACCGTGGCTATAATGTTCATGAAGTTACATTTCATTTGTGTATAACAAGCTAAGTTCGATCTAACGGTTGAAAGATATTAGCTTGAATCTAATCAGGTTTTCATCTAACGGTGAATATTGAATGCTTTGTTACCAAGGTAACTTAGATTGCAAACCCTGATTTGGAAACTATATAAAGGAGAACTCTAGCAACTGGGAAACCTAATCCCCACACCTATAAGATAGAGTCGATTCTCATTTAACCTTAGGTTTTTCACGAAACCCTGTAGGTTAACGACTTAAAGACTTCATTGGTATTGTGAAGCCAAACCCAACTATTTTCTCTATTGTTGCGTGACCTGATCTTGTTGTTTCTATCGTATTTGAGTACAATTGTAAGATTGGCTTGAGATTAATTTCTCCGATAGGTAAGATAGAAAAGTAGTCACAAACACCTTCGTCTCATCGTTTGTGATTCCACAATATCTTGTTTCGCTAGTGTTGATGGTGGTTTTTAGTATGGGGCGAAAACTGTAAAAGTCTATATACCTGACCCGGCATCAGAAGTAGTAGACCTTGATATGTCTAAATTCCGCAAGGAATTTGAAGAATATATCAAAATCTGATAAGTGCCTATGTCTCTCTTCATATTATTTTGAAACTCAAGCTCCTAGATGAATTGTTCACTAGTATAGAGCCTAATGAGTATATAAGCTCCTAGCTGCATTACTCACTAATGTCGGAGCCTGCCGAGTATTTATTCTGTGCTATGTTCCCCGGCTGAACTATTAATATTGGTATGACATGATAATTAGTGTTCACTCACAGCTGAGTAGCATGAATTTTCCGAAGTATCAAGATTAAGGTATGCATGAAAGTACTCAATCAGAAGATGCGCTAACTGCTCTCTGAGGATAAAATTAAAGAATTTTGTGTTAACACACATAATTTATCGATTTTGTGATAGCTCACAAGATTCAAATTTTGGCCTAATTAAAAATTAGGTTTTTGCGCCCTGCGCAATATCCCGAACCCTATTGGTCGAGACCAAACCTAGGTAAGTTAGGAAACTAATCCGCCATGGAGCTAGTAGGAGCAAAGTCCTACCAGAAAACAAGAAATAAAGAGGAACTGCGGCAAATAGAAGCAACAACAAAAGGAGGCGCGACCACGCCAGTTGGCCGGCTGGCCACGCTCCATGTTGCTGCTTGCCGACCCCCTTTCCCATCGACCAATCAAATCGCTTTAAACGCGCCACACACACTTTTAAATAAAGTTGGAAGTTGGTTGGTCGACGCGCCTAATTCCTTAAGGAATTTAGTATAGGCTGCCCATGCCAGTCTTAAAACGATCACGTCCTTACGTTTTGGCCACTCGATTTATCAAGCTTAGATGCTCCCTAACGCGACCGGACAAGCATCACCATACATACTGGCGGGCCCACTAATGCCTTGGCCAATCAGAATCCTTCTAACTCGCAAGCAGAGCCACCAAACGTTTACCCAATGTAGGTTGGCTGCGCGAGTTATAAATCCCTAAATTATGTTAGCAGCAGCATATTGTTGTGCAAAACGATCTTGGCCGCCCAACTTCGTCAGCCGAATTGACCGTCCTAGATTCAATCTCAATCAATGAGCAAGGTGCGGCCCAGCTATTTTGCTGGCCAGACGAACAGCTCCCAACACGGCGCCAACACCAAAAATTTTGGCCCTAAAATAGGTTGGCCACACGGCTTTTTAAAACCTAAATTAAACCAACGGCATCCATTAACTGCCGCAAATCATCTCGGCCGCCCAACTTCGCCATATGAATTATCCGGTCTAACTCCTATTCTAGGTAGCCAACAAGATGTGGCCATGATCAACGGTCACTCCCCTTCCATAAGCCGTAATCGGCCAAGCCACGTCCTCCCCATATGGCTCCCAAACGATCGACCAAAAGGGGCTGGTCGAGCCGCTTACATGAATTTTAAGGCATCCATTAACTGTCGCAAATAATCTTGGCCGTCCAACCTCGCCAGCCGAATTGACCGGCCTAGATTAAATCTTAAGCGACCAATAAGATGTCACCATAGTCGCCATCCATCACTCTCCTATAGAGACCAACCGGCCTGCCTTTGGAGCGCGTGAATGGCTCCTGGCAGCTTCCTGAAAATGGCCGGTCATGCTCTTTTTAATACATTAGGTTCCGCGACCAACCAAGACAGGATCAAATACAACGATGTTTCACATGCATCAATTATTTTGAGTTGCTTGCTTAAAAGAGATGCTCTACATGCATTGAATACATATGATATTCTATGGGTATCGACTTCACAAATAACTTAGTTATTTGACCTAATAGCGCCATATGTTATTCTTTGCGGCAGTTCTCATGACTTGGCTCGTCACACATGACTACCCGCCACTTAGTTTGCGCGTGATTGGTCAGAATAATTAGGCAAGACCCACTCAGAAACTTGCTACATATTTTCTATGAAATACTCGAGACATCAAACATGTCACAAACTGGGGGATGTTCATCAGGGTATTGGTCTGGCGGTTTACAGCGTACGGCGTGCAACACGCCCGTTATGAGAAAGTTTCAGGAAAGGCAGACAGTTAGTGGCGGCAGAGAAGTAGTAGGTGTAAACCAATCGGTCTTCTCTCATAGCAAGACGTGGTTTTTAACATTTTTACACGATTCTCACTTCCCCGTCACTCAACTACTTCCACTTCCTATGAGATCAGTGTGCGTTCAACTATGACTTGTATAAATGGGTTTTTTTAACTTGTTTCAATGACAGTTTTGGTTATCAATAAAAGTATCCAGAAAAATACCAAGAACTGATAGCTTACATTCTGCAAGCCAGTTCCATATTATGATACAAGTCATAAAACAACCACACCTTCAGAGTTAACCATTTTGATCTCAATACCTTCTTCGCTTCCCTCCCTAAGATCAACCCTTCTCCTTCATTTTGTGACCGAAGCAAGACTGGAACAGCCATTTCTTGGTTTAGGCCAGGATTGTATAGATTTATCTCTCGAATCTAAAGTACTCCCGTGCAGTGCATTTGTTTAGGGTTTAGATTTGTTTCTCGGCATACCCAAATTTACCAAAAATAGCAGAATCAGTTTTTACCCCAAAACAGCTAGTCGATTAAGATTATTGTGAGGTGATTGATATTTCTAGGTTGTTCTTCGGGAATATAAGTCTGGTATATCAATTGGTTCCTGTTCACCTTGATTTATCAAAAGACGAAACAAAACTCGTAGGTATTTCTGTAGGAGACGGATTTATCTATTCCTATAGACTTTGCTATGTGAGATAGATTTGTTTATTAAAGTCTTAGACTTTGGGTCGTAGCAACTCTTAGTTGTGGGTGAGATCAGCTAAGGGAATCAAGTGCGTAGTATCCTGCTGGGATCGGAGACGTAAGGAGCGCAACTGTACCTTGGATCAGTGTGAGATTGATTGGGGTTCAACTACAGTCCATACCGAAGTTAGTTTGTAGTAGTCTAGTGTCTGTAGCGGCTTAATACAGTGTGGTGTTAAATCTGGACTAGGTACCGGGGTTTTTCTGCACTTGTGGTTTCCTCGTTAACAAAACTTCTGGTGTCTGTGTTATTTCTTTTCCGCATTATATTTTGTTATATAATTTAAATATCACAGGTTGTGCGTTGAATCAATCAATTGGTAAATCCAACCGTTGGTTGTTGATTGAAATTGATTGATCCTTGAACATTGGTCTTTGGTACCGTTCAAGTTTATCTCTCTTATATTCAATCGGGCTCGCAAATTATTATTCGTCTGATTGCGGATTGAATTGAGAGATTGAGATATAACTCATTGATATACTTTTCTTAAGATTGAGTCTGACTGCCTAGTTGATTCTCTTGAAAGTATATTGGAGTTAGTTCATACAGATTGCTAAGCGAAATATTGGGTGAGGTTGTTGTACCCCCACTTTTTCATTTTTTTTGTACTTGCCATTTCGTAGGGTACAAATGAATGAAAATGCTTGGAATAGAAACTAAAGCTATTACCATGTACCCAACCCATGCTTCCCAGTATCTTCTGCTAAGAACCCAGGGAAATTAAATATGTCAATAAGTGTTAGAGCACTGCTCGGTCGAACTCGCATGCGTTTCTATCTCAAGCATGTTTGTCAATGTTAGTGATCAAAACTATAAGTCTTGATTTCTAGCCTATTTATAGATGTCTCGGACTAGGACATAGATTGTGTAGTTGAGCTTAGACTTCACGTCGTTCATCATTTGAAGACGAAGAACTACTAAGGGGAGCTTGTGGAACTTCATTGACAAAAGGTATGTGGAGACTGAAACTCATCTATCACTTGGAAAGTCTATTTCTACTCTATCTCCTATATTGAGACATAAGTCGTATTACGATATAGTTTTCTATATACACATTTGAGATTTCGAACTGAGTTTATCTCGCTTACATATTTCTCGAAATATGTGTTGGCAAGCTTTCGCTTCGACCAAGTTCATCTTATATCATGTGAAAATTGCGGAGTAACATCTTACATGGTTTGTGTGATACAATCATTTGGTGTAGTCTTGGAATGTTTTGTAATGAATATTTCAATATCTTGAAAATTGCTTTGATGCTAGTAGTGTGTGAAAACGGCTATTGTCATCCTCTAAGAAAGTTTCAATGATTGAAATAAGAGTTTAGAACACTTAACCATTATTGGATATGTCATGTTGTGCACTCTTGCACATATGTAATCCATGTCCGGGAACCATAGTATGCGCACCCGTTTGCGTACCTGTTGGTTTGAGAAATCCGGGAACCTAAGTATGCGTACCAGTTTGCGTACTAGCGTACAGGTTCATGTCCGAGAATTTCTGCATGGATTGAAAGTTCGCGTACCCGTTTGCGTACTGGCATAACACAATCTTAGTCTGGGTATTTCAAGTATGCGTACACGTTTGCATACTTGAAGATTAAAGTTCTAAAATCGGTTATGAACATGAACATAAACATTTATATAATAAGGAATGCAATCTTTGCAAACCGTGGCTATAATGTTCATGATTGATTCGAGTGAATCAAACCGATTTTGTTTCAATTGTGTTCTTGTATAATTCTATGAGAATATAGCAATTGAACAACTCTTTAACTAGTTTCATTTGAGTCATTTTAACTAGTTATGGTTAAGATGAATAAGGTTGATATGAGAGTAATCATATGGCTAACCTCGGTTAACTATTTGTGGACCAACATGGTGTACACGTTTGGGTACGGTTACATAAACCTAAATGACGCACATTTCATTTGTGTGTAACAAGCTAAGTTCGATCTAACAGTTGAAAGATATTAGCTTGGTTGAATCAGGTTTTTCATCTAACGGTGAATATTGAATGCTTTGTTACCAAGGTAACTTGGATTGCAAACCCTGATTTTAAAATTATATAAAGGAGAACTTTAGAAACTGGGAAAACTAATCCCCACACCTCATGTGTGTTACTAGTTGCATAAACTAGAGTCGATTCTCCTTTAACCTTAGGTTTCTATCGAGACCCTGTAGGTTAACGACTTGAAAGACTTCATTGAGATTGTGAATCGAGACCCAACTATTTTCTTTGTAGTTGCGTGTTCTGATCTTGCCCGATTCTATCGTATTGAGTACAATTAAAATAATTAACTCGAGATTAATTTCTCCGATAGGCAAGATAAAAGTAATCACAAACATATTCTTCTCATCGTTTGTGATTCCATAATATCTTGTTTCGCTAGTCGATTAAGATTATTGTGAGGTGATTGATAATACTAGGTTGTTCTTTGGGAATATAAGTCCGGTTTATCAATTGGTTCATGTTCACCTTGATTTATCAAAAGACGGAACAAAAACTCTTGGGTATTTTTGTGGGAGACAGATTTATTCAATCTATAGACTTTTCTGTGTGAGACAAAGTTGTTTATCAAGTATTCAACTTTGGGTCGTAGCAACTCTTGGTTGTGGGTGAGATCAACTAAGGGAATCAAGTGCGTAGTATCCTGCTGGTGAAAAGACGAGGGTACCCAAATATACCTCAATCTAAAACTTTTCCACCTATAAGTCCTTTCTCCGAAAGTGATTGTCTATGGACTTAGTCGAGACAATACAACAAATCGGTTCACACTTCGTGTGATTGTCTATGAATATGAGATCGAGACAATACGACAACAAGATAACTTGTGTGATTGACTATGGATACAAGATCGAGACAATGCAACAACGACGTATGTTTACTTGATAAATGGTTCGGACTTAACCAAACACAATATGATAACTATCAAGTAAATAGGAATTAACGTTTGTGTATTTTAATTCTAATTATAATAAAAACAATTATAATTGCGGAAATAGAAAAGTAAAAGACACAGCAAGATTTTGTTAACGAGGAAACCGCAAATGCAGAAAAACCCCAGGACCTTGTCCAGAATTGAATACTCTCAGGTTTAAGCCGCTATACAAAATAAAACCAACTTCGTATAGTTGGGACCAAGCAACTAAACCTATAGTTCACCTAAGTCTGTATGTATTCCGACGCGTCCAACTTGTAATAGGTCACGTACTTGGAACAATTCCTTTGGTTCGTATTCCAAACAGTAAAGGAACAACAAATCTGTTTGGTATCAACTCTTTTCAACCAAGTGATGTGAGTTCGACAAAAGGCCCTTCCGTTTATCCCAATAAACTCCTTTGTCAGGTCCTTAGATTTATCTAACAACAACTACCAAAGTAATTGCTTAAGATTTTGCAATCAATACTTTTAATCACAAAGAAACGTATTGATGCCGATCTACTCAACTAATCAATCCAATCTACCTCAAGGATAAACCGATTACAGTTGGATCCTCTTTAACCGAAACAAGTATTGTGCACACCAAATATTATGAACCCAAATCAGAAATCTTCAAAGTATTCTTTATCTTCAAATCTTCTTAGATCTTCAATAAACACCTGCACACAATCAACTTGAATCTCTTGTGATCAATCACACACAGAACGGAGTCTGTTAACAATGGATTATCAAAAGACATCTTTAGAACTACAAACAGTCTAAAGATCCACGTCGAAACTTCGAACTAGTTTGAGTGAATCTTATATCAGAAGAGAAGATTCTCAAGCGTAAACAAACTAGGTGCAATCAAAGTTCAACAACCGTTAGTCAATCAAATCAATCGAAAACTAATAATAAACCGCAATTATCTAGTTTCCCACCAACGGTACTAATAGAGCTTCTCAATCCCAAAGAAGTCTTTAAACCGAGCGGCCGTAAGAGATTTCGCCTAATTAGGTTACTTTCCTCTCCGAATAGGCAGCTCCACCAGTAACAACACAACTAGGTAGTTTTGCTGGCTCTGAGGATTGGTTTGCTAGAAATGCAAACTTTGATATTTATAGACCAAGGAAGTTTGGACACCAAGGAATTCCCAAAACCGAAAATATTCTCAAGATATGCAATATATTCCATATTCGGTTTCCATAATTCCTGGAAATGCTTTGTCCAAACATTGACCGAAAATCTCTTAGAAAATCTCCAATTAGTAAATGCACATTACCAATTTTCATTTTTCAAAAATAAAATTAAAAACCTTAAAACTTATTTTCCGATCCGGGATTTTCCTTTAGCTATTAAGGAATATCTTTGAACAATAAAAGTTAAGCGTTACTGCACATTTTCAAAGTATGTCGACATCTTTACTTTGTAAGTCCTCTTTCATACTTACAATCTTGAAACCGATTTTCCAAACTTACAAACGAGTTTAGAATCGGTTGATCTGACTTTCAAGAACTATGTGATTGATTAAGAACACTCAATCACAAATCATGGGTTTCACGGTTCTACCAAAACAAGTTTCGGTTCTACCTCCATGTGAGTACTGTGCATAGTCACACTAGCTTTTCAAAAATTCGGTTGACTAGGTACTAGGATCGGTTCCCCACATACTTATGGTAACTACTTGTATTTGCTGCACATGTTCATAGGATTGGTTCCCCTTTCACTAAAAACTTGTTGCACATGTTCATAGGATCCGTTCCCCCATTTACTAAAAACGTGTTGCACCTCTTACAAGGATCGATTCCCCTTTTGTGATCGGTTGCACCTCTTCATAGGATCGGTTTCCCTTTGCCTAGAGTTGGTCATACCAATAACACTAAATCGATCATACCATCTCGGGTGATTACTTAAGATGGGTTTCACTAATAAAAGTCATACCAATACAAAAGTCAGGCCTTGTGAATAGTTTTACCAAGAACATAAACAAGTCATGAGCGGTTATACTACTCACACATATTGGTAGTTCAAAAGATACGTAATGAATCACAATACAAATAAGCCTAGCGATTTCCCTTTCGATTCACGAAACGAGTTCATGAATTTACTTCCTTTAAACTAACAACACGTTCGGTTGGGAGAATTAGAATCCTAGGAATTCAATTATGGGGTAATCCAATTCTTGGAATTGGATTCCAAGGAATTTGATTCCAATCCAAAAAATTTATGTTCGGTTGAGGTAATTCAATTACCTTTGTTTTTACCCCGGAATCCAATTCCATTGCATCATTGGACCAATGCAATGGAAATCTATCATTTTGGAGGGAATTGGATTCCTAGGAATTAAAATTCCCAATTACATAGAGTTCATTTGCCCTGTTCGGTTCAAGGAATTGGATGCATTCCCTAGGAATTGGATTCCAAGGAATACAATTCCTTGAAACGAACGGGCTGTAATGTAAGACATTGTTTCCTATGATGAAATCTTCACCTCATACCCATACATAATCACAATAGCATTCAAACAATTATGTCGATGTCTTATATACGAAGTTCAAAAGATAAGCGTTATACTTCGTATTGTATTCCTTAATACTACGTCTAACTAGAGTCTAATCATTCATGCTTCGCAGTTATGTTTTCAATATGCACGACTTGAAAGATACGTTAGGGAATGAAACAGTTCAAGTCAAATATCACTAACCTCAAGTGGAATGATGATGTTGTCGTTGTAGCTCCTTACTTCTTCACTTCTTCAAGTCTTCGCAATACTCGTAATGTCTCATATCCTAATACTTTCAAGCTAACCTATACGAAGTTGACTCTAGTATATAATCAAGCGAATCTTTAAATGAGTTTTGGTTCACTAAAATATGACAACCAAACTTGACATACCAACGCTTGGTGGGTTCAACCAAGCTATGCTCTAACAGCTGGGATCAGAGACGTAAGGAACGCAACTTTACCTTGAATCAGTGTGAGATTGATTAGGGTTCAACTACAGTCCAGTCCGAAGTTAATTGGTAGTAGGCTAGAGTCTGTAGTGGCTTAATACAGTGTGGTGTTCAAACTGGACTAGGTCCCGGGGTTTTTCAGCATTTGCGGTTTTCCTCGTTAATAAAATTCTGGTGTCCGTGTTATTTCTTTTCCGCATTATATTTTGTTATATAATTAAAATATCACAGGTTGTGTGTTAAGTTAAATTAATTAGAATATCCAACCTTGGGTTGTTGATTTAAATTGATTGACACTTGAACATTGGTCTTTGGTACCGTTCAAGTTACTCCTCTTATATTCAATCGGGCTCGCAGATTTCTATTTGCTGATTGCGGATTGAATTAAGAATTAGAGATATTAAACTCTTTGATATACTTTTCTCTAGATTGAGTATGACTGTCTAGTTGATTCTCTAGAAAGTATATTGGAGTAAGTCCTCTCAGATTGCCAAACGAATTGTTGGGTGTGGTTGTTAGACCCCCGCGTTTGCAATTGGTATCAGATCAGGCAAACACATTAAAGACCTCATAAATCTGTGTTTGTAGCGATCTAAGGATGGATGATATTGTCTCTCATAAACGCATTGCCATAAATAAAAGTTTTGTTTCTATAAAGTCTATTAAAGAGAAAGATTTGTCAATCTCAAATATAGATGAACCCAGTGTTCCAAGGAAACAGACGTACATTGACAAGTGTTACCCTGACAACCTTACTGATGAGTTTGACTCTGAAGTTGAAAGGAATGCAACCATAGAGAGTGTGGTGATTCTAAAACTCATTAAAATTCGGGCTGATGATGTCAACCGATTGAAACACAAAGCCAATGTCCTTGTTGGTATGGTAAATGAGCGTGACTCTCGTCTAAAGGTTCTTCAAGAGGAAAATGTCTCAGTATGTTCTTCATGAACTCTACTTGAGAAAAAACTCAAAAAGGATGCTTTGGAAATTGAACATATTTTAAGTAAACTCTACTTTCAAGAGTGTTCCAAAGAGTCCACCATACCAATTGCTTCTGATTTAAATGTAAAAGAATCAGTTTCAGAAGTAAAACCAAAGTCCCTTCCTGTTGAAAAGGATGTGCCTGTGTCTTCCTCTATTCAAGGAATATCCACATCACATGGAAGGAAGAAGGCTCCCAACGATGGTGTTGAGTCGGTTCCCTCTGATCACTCAGGTAATCATAATGTATGTCTCTTTTGTAATTCAAAAGGTCATATTGAACAAAAGAAGAAATCTAGGTTGAAAGACAATTCTATCATTCATCTTCAACACACCTTAGATTTAATTCTCAAAGGTGTAACTGACATTCGTATGTCTAAGACAATTGGTTTTAGTGCTCACCCTGTGTTTTCTACCAGGAAAGTCAGTTCTAGGTGTTCTTCAAATGTTCAAAGACTAAACAGACTCCCCAACGCTTTTCGGTCAAGAAGAACTCATGATTTTTCTTCTTTCAAAAAGGGAGATAATGTTGTACATGATGTGAAAAAGGTACCAGAAGAAGGAAGCAAAAATGGAGGTATGGAAGACACCTTAAAAATGATAATCGAAGGATATAAAGAAATCATCAACAAGATGTCAATTCCATCTGGCCTAAATTCTTCAGGTAAAGATCAACACTATGCGTCATATTTTGACAGTAAATTTTATGATAACTTTTCATATCATAATGGTTTTCCTCCAAAGATCAGGAAAAAGAGGGTTAACCGGAAACAACGTTCATTTAATGAGCTCAAGGCTCATACTTGTGCTAATTAATCACAAGGAAACCTCACTCTCAATAAAAATCCTGACAGAGTGAGATGTATTCAGGTATACTTGATAGCGAAATGTTTCTCTGATTTTCTATGTTATTCTCTTATCGTTCTTAGATGGATGATCATTGACGAACACTTCTGCTTAAGTATTTGTACTTTGTTTATGACAAATCACTGTTTTCATAATCTTAAATCTTTTTGCGGTGTCAAAATTTCCACTATTACTCTAAAAATTGTTCTCCTGTAAGAATACAATTTTTATCGAGCTAAGATCTGTGTGCTTTCTCACACTGGCAAACATTATCACTGAGTCTTTCTCATTTTGAGTCGTCTATGTTTAATGGGCCAAGTTCGTGTTCGTACGGGTATCCTTATTACATGTCACGAACCGACTTTGAAAACCCTAATCTTTTGGTTTCTACGAAACCTTTTAAATACCAAACCCGACTTTTGAAAAGTACGCATACTTCAGGCTATTTTTTTTTTTCAAGAATGACATCACCTCCGAGAACTTGTTATTTTCCAAGAGGCTTTCTTGATAAGGGTTTTGGTCTCTCACTCAAGGAGAAGGAGAAAGAAACTCTCGTGGAAGTTGATGACACGTCTTCTCAATCTTCTAATAACTTGTCAGATATTGAGGATGATGAAGAGATTTCTAATGAAGTTATTCAAAACTTTATCGGTCAGTTTAACAATGCAAAACTTTTGCTTGTTAACACTCTAAAAGAGCTATATGGTTTAAGAACTGAATTGATAAAGGTCAACAACGAACTTGCTCTAATGAAGACACGTGTTAAGTAATGAGAATCTACTGAATGTTGAGGAGAATACAGGGAGTAATGAGGATCAACTGACTGTTGAGGAAAATACTCCAGATCCGTAGAAGAAGGACACCAATTAATCCTAGAATTTCTCCACAGGTTTATGTTTAGAAAGATACTTATATTGATCCCATATATACTGTACATACTTATCTTTAGAAAGATATTCACATCCTCTATAAAATGCTATGTAATGCTCGATGTAATTCAAGAGAGTGCAATAGTATTCTTTATTTTCAAACTTCAATTCTCTTCATGGTATAAACAGAGCTATATTGATCAAACGAGTTAAGACGATCATGTGTAACAGAAACATTACATCAAAGATATGGCACCACAAAACAAAGAGTCATTGAAACTCAATTCTAAGAACTATTTATTATGATAGATGCAGATCCAATCGTTGATCCAGGGTTTTAAACTCATGGATTATATCAACAAGGATGCTCCTCCGAAGATGATTACAGAGGAAGGTGTTGAAAAGCCAAACCAATCCTTTGAAGAATGGCAAGAAACTGATGTGCTAATGAAAAGCTGGATTGCTGGTACACTTTCAGAAGATGCCTTAAGTCACGTCAATGGTCGTACTACCTCAAGAGAGGTATGGGTGGCTGATCAATGTCGTATGCGTAAAAAATAATTTCACTTTCTCACTCTACTAAATATAAATGAAGCACGTGGTAAGAAAGAGTTTGTTCCCACAGAGGCTTTTGTTGTTATAGAATTTCAGTTTTTTAGTAACCAAGTGGGGGGATTTTTTTTTAATAAAGCAATAAAAGTAATTGAAAGCAAT
Source organism: Papaver armeniacum (assembly GCA_023531295.1). NCBI lineage: Eukaryota > Viridiplantae > Streptophyta > Magnoliopsida > Ranunculales > Papaveraceae > Papaver > Papaver armeniacum. Next base: position 618,213 of record JAJJWW010015000.1, on the reverse strand, counting down.
AAAATAATTTGAATAATCAATAAGGAGAAGATATTGGTCACGGGATAGTATCATTTAAAACATGTATTTTCATTAATGACTAGAATTGATATTTTAATCTCTCATTTACTAAAAGTCGTAGGATACCTTGATCGCAAGAATATCCCGCTAATTCCTTGATTTCATCACAACCACATTAAAAGATGTATATGTGAATTCTTCCTAGAAAGCAACCTAACGTGTAAAATCACAATCAAGTTTAACTCCCTAAAAGCAATAAGTTCTATGGAATAAGACTAATCAATGCAAACGAACGTGTAAAAGTACTAACCCGTTTTATCAAAAGTTATGATTCACTTGTGACTAGTAGGATATATCACTACAAGCACTACCCACAATTATGCTACTTAGAATCAGGGATAAACAACTTTTTCGTATTGAAAACCCTAATATAGCTCTAGAAATGAATGCAAATCGGATTGATTCCGGACTCAACCAAACAAACAATCAAATCATATGACAATATAAACCATGAATCATAAACAATAAATTATCGAGACAAAACTAATTCATAGATTCAAATAACATGTTGAGAAATCAACTTTATCCCATAACCAATAATAGTTGTTTAGCTACTCATAGGTTTTGAGTTCACCATAATCATAATCAATAATAAAATAATGAAGAAGATGAAAAACAAATGAAAAGCAAACCCTAGTTGCCGCTCTCCAAAACTCCAAGTAGAAAATACGTGATAACCAAGTTGTAGAAAACTTTCTCCTTTTGTAGCTTTTCATCTTTCCAAAACTAGGTCTTCAAAGCCCAAAGTCCAATAACAAGATGTCCACTAAGCCCATATGTGAGGAATACCCATGTGAAAATATTTCCCAAAAATAGTCGCCGGAAATTGGCCGGAGAAGTGACCGGAAGAGAGCTTAGGTGACCGGCGAAGTCCACCTGGTCACCGGTCAAACGATTCAATCGGGTCAACTCAGAAGTCAGACCGAGTCAGGGTGTGAGTCAGTCACTGACTTGGCTGATTGAGCTGACTTATCTTGGCATAGGCCTGAGCTGTTGCACAATCACCTCAGTCACAACCATGATGGCCCTGCATTTCCACTCCCAACTCCTGCAACTCTGGGTTAAATTACTCCATCTCTATCTCTGTAGCTCCAGCTACAACTCCACTGTCTCACCAAAACCATCATTGCCTACAAACTCACTACCAGTTCCATCACCAATACCCGACCTTCTCATTTCAACTCCAGTCATTCCCTTCTTATCTGCATACACACTCCCATCGGCTCATTCATACCTGACCTGCAAAACAGCTCCTTGGACTGCTGTTCAAGTCCAACAGAATTCACCAACAACCATTCTGCAGCTTCTTGAACTCCAGCAAACTTCGAAACTCAACAACACAAACAAGTCGTCTGAACCAGCAACAATCCAGCAAAACAATCTCTTCACCAGTACCTCATAGTTCACGCCATAACTAGCTAAACACGACAATCATCTTTAGCTTCAGTACAACTGCAACTGCCTTAATATCTCTTCCTTGACTCGAGCTCAGATTCGAACCTCCATCTCACTTGCAATGCCATTATCCAGAACTGCAGCTTTACCCATTTAACCAACTTAATAACTGTAGCAGCAACCATCCCTGAATTGCACACACACAACACCATTGACTGCAATCTACCATCTACACAGTTCATCATCACCAGCTCTCTTTCACATCACTACGACTACGTCTCCTCAAACAGTACTGCCTCATAATTCCTTCCACCAACAGCATCATAGCCTCCATTTCTTTCCCTGACTCTCAATACGACCATTCTACACCTCCAGAACCTGAACTGCAGCTTCATAAATATCATTCCCCATCGCAACTCAGCTCACAAGACTTGAGCTTCGCATGCTACCACTCATCTGCTTCTCAATGTCAGCTTCCATCTGAATCTTCTATGCACCAGTTCTTCAGCTCCATCTGCTGCAGTTCACTGCCACATTCTACTCAGCTCCATCTGAACTTTATTATCATAGCCATCAACTCAACCTGCAATTCTGTCATATCCATGTGCACTTCAAAATAACACAGCACAATCCATTCTGCTGCTTCAAGCCATCAGCAACAACTACAGCTGTGCCACCAGCTACAACTATTTGTTGCTTCAACTGCACTACCATTTCCACCTGCAAAACAATACGCGGCAGCGTAGCACCATTTTATGACTGCAACTCCGTTTTTCTCTGTCCCAAGTCAACATAATCATCTCCTCCAGTTCACTCTAATCATCCAACACCTGAGTCGCCTGCAATACCTGCATCTTCAGTTCAATTTACATTCTTTCATCACCTCCCTGCCAATTACAGTTTTATCTCCATCTCAGGTTCATACAGCAGCAAGGTCTTCTCATCCATCACATCCCCATAACTTGCTCAGCTCATTTACAACAACATCATTTCAATTCACCACAAGTGCCTCAAACCTATTAACTCACAACACTACTGACTGCAGCTCAAGTCATCTCTCTTTACGGCAACAGCAACATAACCACATCAATTAACATCCTCAGCTTTGTCACTTGCAATTTCAGCTCTTGTGCATCTTCAACTGTCGTTTCTTGACCTAGGAACAGCACAACCAACATCAGTATCATCATCTCTTTCTTCTCCTGGCATAAATCACCACCAGGACCAACCATTTTTTTATCTGTGTCAGCTCATACCCACACAACCAATTCATGAGTAACCCACTGAACTGCAGCTTCAAGTCCCTGCTAGAACCACCACCAACACACTCTGCAATTACATCAATTGGCCACAAATTGAACCCATCCTTCCTTCAGAACTGAACCCATCTGCTCAAATCTCTAATTTCTGAATTAATCTTTATCAACAGTTCTCCACCATCTCTCCAATCATAGTCAGGACCCTAAATTTCCATCTCAAAATCGAACCCAGTAAAACCCAGATCCGTCTTCAGTTCTTCCTCTCTTTACCGGCAAACCCTACTCTAGATCAAACCCAGACCCATCGAGTGATTCCTCATAAGATCTCGATATGTAACAACAGTGATAACAAATCCTCTCTATACTCCAATTCGATCTCCATTTAATTTTCAGATTTCAGCATTTGTGGTGCCGCCATCAGACATAAACTGGTAATGATGAGAGAAATAAATTGCTCTCTGAATTCTAAGTTTTCTGTAGGAATATGCAAGTGGATATAGCCACCCCTGTGGAGTAGATAAGGGCCACCAAAACTATTTGGCTTGTCAGTTCCAGATAACTGACGACTTATTCTTCGACTCAACTGTCATTTCATCTCCTCCTTTGTGCAACCTTAGCCCGCTCCAAGTATAACTCGCCAGTGAAATGACTATTTTCCCTTTATGCTCCAAATATACGTTTTTTCCTTCTTTCGCTGCAAATGACTCCATTACACCTAATAAACTCAAAACTAGACATAAGATGCATAATTTACAAGAGAATAACAAAGAAAGCATAAACAATATATATAAAATCATGGTGTCTTCGACACCTATCAAATTCCCCCACACTTAGACTTTGCTAGTCCTCGAGCAAATCAAACAAAACTTATTCTAAAATATACATACAACTCTCGTGAGGGTTTACTAGAGATATACCCACAAAACTTACTTTTCCAACTTACTAGTTCTCCGAAATGATAGCATCCAACGCGCTAAGAAGACATAGAGATTCTGCACACTAGTCATAAGAAGTTAAACACATATATGAACACAATCTCATCCTTAGAAGTTGAGAGAGAAATAACCATCCCTTATCGAAAGAAATTCGGGTTCGGAGTGATCGAAAGTCTCAACTCTGCCTCACAAGAAAGGGTTTTATGAAGTTTCTCTCAATAATAAATAGCTTTTTATGGGTTCACACATGTGTCCAGGTAGGAATGAAGAGAGAATCCCGTGACACGTTGAATAGTAGGAAGGCCAAACCCTCCGATTTTTTTTGAAAACCCACATCTTTTATCATTTTGAAAACCCTTTTTTTTCTGATGATCTCTAAGAAAGGAAATCAACCACTTAACGAAGGTGGGAATATGCTTACTTACCTCGTTATCCGTTCGGCGTGCAGTTAGCACCACTCTCACAGCATCCATAGAAACGTCTTCGGTCTTCAATTCTTGATGATGAAATCTTGAACTTCGTAGAATCTTGACAATGTGATTATTTCCTCTAATTCCTTGTTGCTTGAAACTTCATTATTGATATTCCTTATTTCCATTAGCTTTATATTGAAAGAACAAAACTAAAAACGAACCAAAATATGATACAACACATTTTTCTTGTCTTTTTTTTTTTTTTTCCTATTTTTTTTTTAGAGGAGGCAAGAAAAATAAAACAAATACAAAATGAAAACAAAACAAAACAAAGTAATAAAACTAATAATGAACCTAACAAAATTTTCTCTTGTTTTTTTTTTTCAATTTTTTTTTTGAGACAAGATAAAATGAAATACAAATAAACAAATATAAATAAAGATGCAAGTACAAAGGCCATGGTGTAAGTACTTTACCGCTCAATTATTCACAACTTGTATGTCTTGATATTATAAACTTCTCGAATTCTCATCTTGATAATCTTCACTCTTGTACAATATCAACTTGTAAAAATTCAGATCCTTGTCTTGTTGCTATACTTGAATCTGAAATCTGCTCATTTCTGTATTGTTGCTTGTAAACCTTGAACGTCTTCAGCTTTCCTTCGAATGTGTGATGCTCCTCTTGTTGATGATGATGGTGTTTCTATGGACCTGTTGGTGTAGAGAGAGATAAAGTGGATGGTGCTAAATGCGAACAAGATTACAAGTGGTATTTAAGTTAGCAATTCGATGTCACCATCATGATTGATAAAATAGCACTGAAGAGATCAAAATAGTGCTTCTATTGGTGGGAGGTTGGGTAGCTCACCATTCTACCCGGAGTTTATGTATGGTGACACACACTCTAAAAGCACAAATTTAGACAGGTACAAAGAAGTGAAGGTCGGTGCCTCTCATGATGTAACATGGGTAGTCTCCACTATAGGGGACCATTACTCTAATACCGAATTCAGTTTGCACCTTATTTTCCATTGGCATGGTTAAATCCAACTTTAACTCTCATACAAGTAAGAAACCCGATCATGTTCTCTGTCATCTCTAAGTTCAGTCACTCTTATGAGAATCTCGATGTAATCTTATCGACATGTATACTATGTGACTCTAAACTAACCACAAGTTGGAGTTTTTTTTATTCACTAATTTACACAAAAGTTGAAAATTTTGAAAATTTACAATGCAAATGCTTAACCACTCCCCCACACTTAAACTTTACATTGTCCTCAATGTAAATTGACTCATCCAAAGTAAGTCAAGGTGGGAAATTCTAACATGATATGTGACAAGAAATCATAAAAAATAAAAACAAAACAAGAAAAACTAAAAACAAGATAAGAAATACTCATCCTATGGGTTGCCTCCCATTTAGCGCTTGGTTTAAAGTCGTCAGCCCGACTATCTCCTTGCTTTCTATGACTCCTCCAGAGGGAGTACTTCCACAAAGTTAACTCCTTCCACCACTTCGGAAGTGAAATTCTCATAATATGGTTTAAACCGTGCCCATTAACTTTAAGTTATTTTCCTGTAGCTATGCTACGAATTTCCACTGCACCATTATAAAACACATTAGTAACAATAAAAGGTCCGATCCATCGTGACCTTAATTTACCCGAAAATAAATGCAAGCGAGAATTAAACAAAAGCACTTTTTGCCCAATGCAAAATTGTTTCCTAGAAATCATGTTATCATGAAATGCTTTCGTCTTTTCCTTATAAATGCGTGAGCTTTCAAATGCATCATTGCGAAGCTCCTCTAGCTCTTGGAGTTGTAACTTCCTTTGCTTTCCAGCCCCATCCATCTCCATATTGCATTGCTTAATAGCCCAAAACGCCTTATGATCAATTTCAACAGGTAAATGACAAGGTTTACCATACACAAGCCTAAATGGAGACATCCCAATAGGTGTCTTGTATGCGATTCTATAAGCCCACAAAGCATCATTAAGGCGCATGATCCAGTCTTTCCTTGTTGGGTTCACCGTCTTCTCTAGTATATACTTCATCTCTCGGTTAGAAACCTCGGCTTGTCCATTTGTTTGGGGATGATAAGGTGTTGAAATATTGTGCGACACATTGTACTTCTTCAACAAGCTTTGTAAAATCATGTTTTTGAAGTGAGAACCCCCATCGCTAATTATGGCTCTTGGAATTCCAAACCTTGCAAAGATATTAGCTTGCACAAAATCTGAAACCACTTTAGAATCATTAGTTGGGGTGGCCTTAGCTTCCACCCATTTAGAGACATAATCAACATCAAGTAAGATATAAAAATTCCCATGGGAGTTGACAAACGGACCCATAAAATCAATGCCGCATACATCAAAAACTTCAATAAATTGAATAAAAGTTTGTGGCATTTGATTTCGGGCACCTAGATTGCATGTTCTTTGGCACCTATCACAAGTTGTACAAAATATATGTGCATCCTTAAACAAGGTTGGCCAATAAAAACCGCTTTCAAGTACCTTGTGAGCGGTTCTCTTACTCCCAAAATGTCCTCCACAAGCATAGGAGTGACAAAAAGACAAGATAGAATTAAATTCAGATTCGGGAACGCACCTTCTTATTACTTGGTCACTACAATGTTTCCACAAGTATGGATCATCCCATATGTATTGGTTTCCTAACTTCTTAAGTTTGTCCCTCTCAGCACGAGACAAGTTCTTTGGGATTTGTTTAGACACTAAGTAATTGACAATATCGGCATACCATGGTTCTCCAAAGGCAATTGAGAATAGTTGCTCATCCGGGAAACTTTCACGCAATGGGATAGCTTCCTTGTCCACAGCAATACGGCTCAAGTGATCCGCAACGGTGTTCTCAATTCCTTTCTTGTCCTTGATTTCAATATCAAACTCTTGCAAGAGTAAAATCCATCGTATGAGCCTCGGTTTCGCTTCTTTCTTCATTAGCAAGTACCTAAGTGCTGCATGATCAGAAAAGACAACAACTTTTGGACCAATTAGATAAGAGCGAAACTTTTCCAAAGAAAAACAATGGCTAACAACTCTTTTTCAGTGGTTGTGTAGTTTTGTTGGGCCTCATTTAACGTTCTAGAAGCATAATAAATAGCATGAGGAATCTTCCCCACACGTTGCCCAAGCACCGCACCAACCGCATAGTCACTTGCATCACACATGAGCTCAAAAGGCTTGCTCCAATCCGGTGGTTTAATGATAGGGGCTGAAATCAAAAGTTCCTTCAAACGATTGAATGCCGCCATACACTTTTCATCAAAGTTAAAAACCACATCTTTTTGCAATAAGTTGCAAAGTGGTGATGCTATCTTGGAAAAATCCTTGATAAATCTAAGATAAAAACCTGCATGACCAAGAAAAGAGCGTATCTCCCTCACCGTAGTGGGAGGGGTTAAAGCACGAATAAGGTCTATCTTAGATTTATCAACTTCCAAGCCTTTAGAAGATATTATATGGCCTAAAACTATGCCATGAGTCACCATGAAATGGCACTTCTCCCAATTTAGCACAAGGTTTGTTTCAACACATCGTTCAAGGATTAGAGACAAATTGTTCAAGCAAAGGTCAAATGAATCACCAAAGACACTAAAATCGTCCATGAACACTTCGATTATGTTTTCAACATATTCTGAAAAGATACTTACCATACACCTTTGAAAGGTAGCTGGAGCATTGCACAAGCCAAAAGGCATCCTTCTATAAGCAAAAGTACCGAAAGGACAAGTGAAAGTGGTTTTCTCTTGATCCTCCAACGTTATCACAATCTGATTGTAACCTGAATAGCCATCAAGGAAGCAATAGTAAGAGTGTCCATCTAAACGTTCAAGCATTTGATCAATAAAAGGTAAAGGGAAGTGATCTTTTCTAGTAGTGGCATTCAATTTCCTGTAATCAATACAAACCCTCCAACCGGTTTGCACGCGAGTTGGGACAAGTTCATTCTTATCATTCTCCACCACCGTCACACCTGATTTCTTTGGTACTACTTGTACCTGGCTCACCCACTTACTATCGGATATGGGGTAGATAACACCCACATCCAAAAGCTTGAGTATCTCCTTTTTCACAACTTCCATCATAGGGGGATTCAAACGACGTTGCGCTTCCCTTGTAGGCTTTGCATCATCCTCCAAACGGATTTTGTGCATACAAATGGCAGGGCTTATACCCTTGATATCAGCAATTGTCCATCCTATGGCCGTCTTGTACTTCCTTAGCACCCTTAAAAGTTTTTGCTCCTGTAAATCACTAAGCTCGTTAGAAACAATCACAGGTAAATCTTCCTTGTCACCTAAATACAAGTACTTTAGGTGATCGAGAAGAGGTTTCAATTCTAACTTTGGAGATTTAACAATTGAAGGTACAAGCTTTTCATCACTGCATGGTAAAGAAATAAAAGAGATATTATGAGTTTTCGGGCATCCTTGTAGTGAATTAAGATCACCAAGGGCTTCCTTGACTTCATTACCACACTCTACACCATTATCCATGGATGTAGTTAACACGGTTTCCAAAGCGTCATCACCATTTAATTCAAACATTTGTTGTGCCAATGTATCCATAACATCAATGGAGAAACAAGAGTAGACATCACTAAGATATCTCATTGTCTCGAAAATTTTGAAACGTATTGTTTCTCCATCAAACTCCATAGTTAGCGTTCCCTTGTCCACATCAATAATGGTTTTCGCCGTTTTCATGAAGGGACGCCCAAGTAGCAATGGAAGAGACGAGTCCGGTGACCCTTCATTCATCTCTAACACACAAAAGTCAGCTGGAAATACTAATTGATTAACCTGCACAAGAACATCCTCAACAATACCCATTGGGTAGACATTAGAGCGATCGGCTAATTGCAATACAAATCCAGCCTTTTTAAGAGGACCTAAATCAAGTGAATTATACATTGATGCAGGCATAACATTAACGGATGCACCTAAATCCAACATAGCTTTGTTAAATGTTGTGTTACCAATTGTGACGGGAATGTCAAAACTATCGGGATCCTTGCACTTAAGTGGGAGTTTGTGTTGTAAGATTGCCGAAGAATTCTCCCCCACACTTAGCACCTCATTACCTTTTAGTCTTTGCTTATTGGTACACAAGTCCTTCAACACCTTTGCATACTTTGGAACTTGCTTAATAGTATCAATGAGTGGTATGTTCACATGGATCTTTTTAAGAACGTCTAAAATCTCCTTTTCTAGTTCCGCCTTCTTAGAACTTGCAAATCTGCGAGGGAAAGGTAAAGGAGGAACATAAGTAGAAACCGGAGTTTTAGAGTTAGGAATAGGTACCTCAGAAGTTTGGGAAGAATCCTCATTCTTCTCCTCCAAAACAGGTTCCTTTGGTGTTTCCACCTTTCCCGAATCAGTAACTTCGGGTTGCACAAGTTGTGTACCACTTCTCAACGTAATAGCATTGACACCCTCTTTTGGGTTAATAGGTTGAGAAGGGAGTTTCCCACTATTTTGTGCCTTCAATTGGTTCAACTCAATAGCCATGGAGCCCATTTGTGTATGCAACTCCTTGATAGCACTCTTAGTTTCCTGCTGACTTTCTTTAAACATGGTGGAAATGCCTTGCATCATTGTTTGAAGCTTTGAATTGATATCGGAACCTTGATTTTGCATTTATTGTTATGCTTGTGGTTGCTGAAATTGTTGTTGTTGCGGTTGAAATCCACTCGGACGGTTGAAAGTAGGTTGTTGAGCCGCTCCTTGCTTGTTAGCATAGCTGAAGTTGGGGTGATCTCTCCATCCCGGATTATACGTATTGGAGTAGGGATCATACCGTCTTTGTTGATTTGGAAAGACCGCATTAGCTTGCTCATCTTCATAACATCGAGGAGAACTTATTATAACCGCGGCTGCAACTTGTTGTATCATTGCTGTCATGTTACCCATTTGTTGACTAAGTTCCTCAACCTCGCTCACTTCATTCACTCTTCTTAGAAGCACCTCCGTACCACGACTAAAGAATTGTTGTGAGTTCGCTTCCATGTTTTCAATCAACTCTCTAGCTTGTGCCACCGTCTTGTTCACTAGTGCACCACCACATGCAGCATCAAGGAGATTCATATCACTTGATTGGAGTCCTTCATAAAAGTATTGGATAATCATAGCGTCACTAAATTGGTGGTGAGGGCAGCTTGCCACCAATCTCTTGTATCGTTCCCAACACTCATACAAAGATTCTCCCACATTTTGCTTCATCCCACAAATTTCCTTGCGAATTTGAGTAGCCTTCGATGCAGGAAAATACCTCTCTAAGAAAATTTTCTTCAACCCGTTCCATGTAGTGACACTCCCGGATGGCAAACAGTACAACCAATCCTTAGCGCTATCCACCATAGAAAACGGAAAAACTTTCAACATTGCACCATCGGCATCAGTCTCCGCTGGAAGCATGGCCTTGACAATGGTATGGAAGTCCATAAGATGCTTGTTTGGGTCTTTATTCACCATGCCATGGAACTTTGGTAACTCTCGAAGCAACCCCGGATTGATCTCAAAGGTTGAGTTAGTTTGGATACACCATTGTTGTGCATCAAGCCTATGAGAAGCCAAGTCCTTGAGTGTACGATTTGCATCACCCATTGCTTCTTCTTCTTCTTCAACTTGTGGTTCGTCTACGAATGGAACCTCTTGTTCTCCTTCTAGTTGTAACTCTTCTTCCACTTCTAACTCTTGATCTTCTGTTGTGTCTTGACTTGGTTGGAGTATTGTGCCTCTTCGAGTAGCTATCCCGCACCTTGGATATTTCCAATATTTAGAAGCCAGAGATTAGGTACCTGAAAACAATTCTCGCAAACAAAACAAGAAACAAAAAGCAAAGATAAAAGAAGAAATTATATAAAGAAACTAAAAACTTAATAACAAGCCGTATGCCTCCCCGGCAGCGGCGCCAAAATTTGATCGATGTCGTATGCGTCAAAAATAATTTCACTTTCTCACTCTACTAAATATAAATGAAGTACGTGGTAAGAAAGAGTTCGTTCCCACAGAGAGGCTTTTGTTGTTATAGAATTTTAGTTTCTTAGTAACCAAGGGGGGGACTTTTGTTTTAATAAAGCAATAAAGCATTAAAATAATTTGAATAATCAATAAGGAGAAGATATTGGTCACGGGATAGTATCATTCAAAACATGTATTTTCATCAATGACTAGAATTGATATTTTAATCTCTCATTTACTAAAAGTCCTAGGATACCTTGATCGCAAGAATATCTCGCTAATTCCCTGATTTCATCACAACCACATTAAAAGATGTATATGTGAATTCTTCCTAGAAAGCAACCTAACGTGTAAAAGCAAAATCAAGTTTAACTCCCTAAAAGCAATAAGTTCTATGGAATAAGACTAATCAATGCAAACGAACGTGTAAAAGTACTAACCCGTTTTATCAAAAGTTATGATTCACTTGTGACTAGTAGGATATATCACTACAAGCACTACCCACAATTATGCTACTTAGAATCAGGGATAAACAACTTTTTCGTATTGAAAACCCTAATATAGCTCTAGAAATGAATGCAAATCGGATTGATTCCGGACTCAACCAAACAAACAATCAAATCATATGACAATATAAACCATGAATCATAAACAATAAATTATTGAGACAAAACTAATTCATAGATTCAAATAACATGTTGAGAAATCAACTTTATCCCATAACCAATAATAGTTGTTTAGCTACTCATAGCTTTTGAGTTCATCATAATCATAATCAATAATAAAATAATGAAGAAGATGAAAAACAAATGAAAAGCAAACCCTAGTTGCCGCTCTCCAAAACTCCAAGTAGAAAATACGTGATAACCAAGTTGTAGAAAACTTTCTCCTTTTGTAGCTTTTCATCTTTCCAAAACTAGGTCTTCAAAGCCCAAAGTCCAATAACAAGATGTCCACCAAGCCCATATGTGAGGAATACCCATGTGAAAATATGTCCCAAAAATAGTCGTCGGAAAACTGGTATTATGGCCGGAAATTGGCCGGAGAAGTGACCGGAAGAGAGCTTAGGTGACCGGCGAAGTCCACACGGTCACCGGTCAAACGATTCAATCGGGTCAACTCAGAAGTCAGACCGAGGGTGTGAGTCAGTCACTGACTTGGATGATTGAGCTGACTTGTCTTGGCATAGGCCTGAGCTGTTGCACAATCACCTCAGTCACAGCCATGATGGCCCTGCATTGCCACTCCCAACACCTGCAACTCTGAGTTAAATTACTCCATCTCTATCTCTGTAGCTCCAGCTACAACTCCACTGTCTCACCTAAACCATCACTGCCTACAAACTCACTACCAGTTCCATCACCAACACCCCACTTTCTCATTTCAACTCCAGTCATTCCCTTCTTATCTGCATACACACTCCCATCGGCTCATTCATACCTGACCTGCAAAACAGCTCCTTGGATTGCTGTTCAAGTCCAACAGAATTCACCAACAACCATTCTGCAGCTTCTTGAACTCCAGCAAACTTCGAAACTAAACAACACAAACAAGCCATCTGAACCAGCAACAATCCAGCAAAACAATCTCTTCACCAATACCTCATAGTTCACGCCATAACTAGCTAAACACAACAATCATCTTTAGCTTCAGTACAACTGCAACTTCCTTAATATCTCTTCCTTGACTCGAGCTCAGATTCGAACCTCCATCTCACTTGCAATGCCATTATCTAGAACTGCAGCTTTACCCATTTAACCAGCTTAATAACTGTAGCAGCAACCATCCCTGAATTGCACACACACAGCACCACTGACTGCAATCTCCCATCTACACAGTTCATCATCACCAGCTCTCTTTCACATCACTACGATCACGTCTCCTCAAACAAGATCTTTTCCTCATAATTCCTTCCACCAACAACATCATAGCCTCCATTTCTTTCCCTAACTCTCAATACGACCATTCTACACCTCCGAACACAATCGCAGCCTTCATAATCATCATTCCCCATCGCAACTCAGCTCACAAGACTTGAGCTTCGCCTGCTACCACTCATCTGCTTCTCAATGTCAGCTTCCATCTGAGTCTTCTATGCACCAGTTCTTCAGCTCCATCTGCTGCAGTTCACTGCCACATTCTACTCAGCTCCATCTGAACTTTATTATCATAGCCATCAACTCAACCTACAATTCTGTCACAGCCATGTGCATTTCAAAATAACACAGCACAATCCATTCTGCTGCTTCAAGCCATCAGCAGCAACTACAGCTGTGCCACCAGCTACAACTATTTGTTGCTTCAACTGCACTACCATTTCCATCTGCAAAATAATACGCAGCAGCGTAGCAACATTTTGTGACTGCAACTCCGTTTCTCTCTGTCCCAAGTCAACATAATCATCTCCTCCAGTTCACTCTAATAATCCAACCCCTGAGTCGCCTGCAATACCTGCATATTCAGTTCAATTTCCATTCTTTCATTACCTTCCTGCCAATTACAGTTTTATATCCATCTCAGGTTCATACAGCAGCAAGGTCTTCTCATCCATCACAACCCCATAACTTGCTCAGCTCATTTACAACAACATCATTCCAATTCACCACCAGTGCCTCAAACCTATTAACTCACAACACCACTGACTGCAGCTCAAGTCATCTCTCTTTACGGCAACAGCAACAGAACCACATCAATTAACATCCTCAGCTTCGTCACTTGCAATTTCAGCTCTTGTGCAGCTTCAACTATCGTTTCTTGACCTAGGCACAACACAACCAACATCAGTATCATCATCTCTTTCTTCTCGTGGCATAAATCACCACCAGGACCAACCATTTTTTTATCTGTGTCAGCTCATACCCGCACAACCAATTCATGAGTAACCCACTGAACCGCAGCTTCAAGTCCCTGCTAGAACCACCACCAACACACTCTGCAATTACATCAATTGGCCACAAATTGAACCCGTTCTTCCTTCAGAACTGAACCCATCTGCTCAAATCTCTAATTTCTGAATTAATCTTTATCAACAGTTCACCACCATCTCTCCAATCATAGTCGGGACCCTAAATTTCCATCTCAAAATCGAACCCAGTAAAACCCAGATCCGTTTTCAGTTCTTCCTCTCTTTACCATCAAACCCTACTCTAGATCAATCCCAGACCCATCGAGTGATTCCTCATAAGATCTCGATATGTAACAACAGTGATAACAAATCCTCTCTATGACTCCAATTCGATCTCCATTTAATTTTCGGATTTCAGCAGTTGTGGTGCCGCCATCGGACAGAAACTGGTAATGATGAGAGAAATAAATTGCTCTCTGAATTATAAGTTTTTGTAGGAATATGCAAGTGGATATAGCCACCCCTATGGAGTAGATAAGGGCCACCAAAATTATTTGGCTTGTCAGTTCCAGATAACTGACGACTTATTCTTCGACTCAACTGTCATTTCATCTCCTCCTTTGTGCAACCTTAGCCCGCTCCAAGTATAACTCGCCAGTGAAATGACTTTTTTCCCTTTATGCTCCAAATATACGTTTTCTCCTTCTTTCGCTGCAAATGACTCCATTACACCTAATAAACTCAAAACTAGACATAAGATGCATAATTTACAAGAGAATAACAAAGAAAGCATAAACAATAGATATAAAATCAAGGTGTCTTCGACACCTATCAGTGGTCCTTGAAGATGCATACCTACATGCCAACAAAGATCGCGAACTTCAACTTAAACAACAATTGCAAGATCTTAAGAAAGGTAACAACAATATGACTGATTTTCTAAAGAGTTTTAAGACTATTTGTGATGATCTTGCAGCAATTCAAAAACTTGTCCCTGATGATGATAAGGTTCTGCAACTTTCACAAGCTCTTGGAGATAAATATGATACTTTTGTGACAGCAATATTATCAAAACCTCCATTTCCCACTTTTAGTCATTTTGTCACGGCCTTGAATGGATATGAATTGAGGCATCCAAATGCTACTGAAAAGAATGACCAAGACGTCGATCATAATTTAGCATTTGCCGCTCAGCGATCTGGACGTGGTAAACCTTACCATGGCGGAAGAGGTAGTAATAATCATCATCATTTTAGTGGACGCGGAAGAGGGTACCCACCATCTAATGGTTCGAAATCAGCTCCAAGCAGCTCAAACTATCAAGGAAATTCTTCCGAAGGTAATAACTTCCGGTCACAGTATAATCCCTCTCGTGATTCTAACAACCATGATTCAGAAAGATGTAAACTATGTCGTCGTTTTGGACATGATGCAAAATGTTGTTGGTACCGTTTTGATTACTCTTTTGAAAATAATGCTGATATGAATGCACTACCTGCTGCAACTAATCCATCTTCATCTGATCCACGCTGGTACACTGATTCAGGTACGACATCTCATATGACATCTGATACTGGTAATCTTCAATCTTCAATTGCATATACCGGTAATGATAAAGTATTTGTTGGAAATGGATCTGGACTAGATATCTCTCATATTGGATCAAAAGATATAGCATCTTCTTTGGGACATAACATTAGATTGAACAATGTTTTAGTAGTGCCTAAACTAACCAAAAATTTATTATCGATTAGGCAATTTACTCGTGATTATTTAGCTCTTTTGACTTTTCTGATTCTGATTTCAAGATAAAGGACAGACGAACGGGGGCAATACTAGCAACCGGAAGTAGATATGGTGGTCTATATGCCTTAGATACAAGGGAGGAAGTGATGCCGCTCTCTCTGCAATAAAAAGTGGAACATCAGATTGTGATTTATGGGACCAAAGATTAGGCCATCCACATTCCAAATGCTTAGAAAAATTAGATTCTAATGATTTAATCTCTGTTTCATGGAAGAAAAATTTTACTCTTTGTTCTAGCTGCCAAATGGCAAACATTGTCGTCTTTCATTTTCTCATTTGAACAACAGATCTGAAACTCCGCTGCACAAAATCCATTGTGATTTATGGGGTCCGGTCCCTGTTAAATCATCTCAAAATTTTAGGTATTATGTTGTTTTTGTCGATGATTTTTTTCGCTATACTTGGGTTTATCCTCTGAAAAAGAAATCATATTTTTATTCTACTTTCGCTACATTTCATAAAATGGTTGAAAAACAATTTGATAATCGTGTTAAATTTTTTCAATGCGATGGAGGGGGGGAGTTCAATTATACTCCTTTCATTGCTTATTTACAAGATAATGGCATTTTCGTTTTGTTTCATGTCCTCACACCCCTGAAAAAAATGGTGTGGCGGAACGAAATCACCGACACATTGTTGAGACTGGTCTTACACTAATGTTTCATGCAAATGTTCCTCTCCAATATTGGCCGGATGCCTTTCTGACGGCTACGTATCTTGTTGACCATCTTCCAAATTCGGCTCTTAAAATGGAGACACCATTTTTCACATTATATAATACTAACCCCGGTTATGAGATGCTTAAAGTTTTTGGATGCAGGTGTTACCCTTATCTCCGGGACTATGCCAAAAACAAGTTTGGCCCTCGATCATATCCGTGTGTGTTTTTAGGTTATAGTCCCATCCACAAGGGCTATAGGTGTTTACAACCATCAACTAAACGCGTGTTTATTTCCCGAAATGTCGTCTTCGATGAAGGCATTTTTACTTTTAAAGAAACCACTTGCAAAAGTTCTCCATCTAGTAACTTGAGAATTACAACCTATGATGAGTGGACTACAACCACGGAACCTTTAAAATCATCTTTATCTAGCTTAGAAATTAAACCTTCATCGGATTCACCAACTCATACCCTTATACCTATTGCTCATATAACTCCACCTCCAACTACAAAAATACCGACGTCCCCAACATCCACCACATCTACATATCCAATTATACTTGATCCTACAACACCAAACCAAAGTGAAAATAATAGTACTACATCAGTTCTACTTTCTCAAACTCTTGTCTTTACTGATCCCATATCACCGGCACCTAGAGAACCTAATCTTAATGAAATTAATTCCATTTCAAATCTTCCCTCTCAAACTTCAGAAATAATCAACATCCCTATAGGGTCATCATCCCATACGTCAACCCGACAAAATCTCCCAACACAGCCTTTGCTCGACCATTCTCAACCCCAACCATCTACGGTTTCTAATGCTCCAGTGCATTCTATGAGAACCAGATCTAAGGATGAAATATTCAAACCAAACATGAAGAACTTCTTAGCCGTTTCATCTGCTTCCCACGCTGCTCTTCCAGTATTACAGTCTATTGATCCTAGTGAGCCCAAAACCATTAAAACTGCTCTTAACAGTCCTCATTGGGTTGCTTCCATGCTTGATGAACTACGAGCTCTTCTTGAAAATGGTACTTGGGTACTAGTTCCACGGAAAGCTAGCTAAAATGTTGTTGGTTCTCGTTGGGTTTTCAAAACCAAACTCAAATCTGATGGCTCGATTGAACGATTTAAGGCTCGACTCGTTGCTAAAGGTTATAATCAAGTTGAAGGAATCGACTTCGACGAGACGTTTAGTCATGTTGTGCGACACGCTCCTCTGCGTATAGTCTTTTCAGTTGCTCTTGTACGTGGTTGGTCACTTCGCCAACTGGATGTAAAGAATGCATTTGTACATGGCCATCTTAAAGAATCCGTCTATATGGAACAACCACCTGGATTTGTCGACCCTAACAAGCCGGATCATGTATGATACCTTCGCAAGGCGATTTATGGACTTAAGCAAGCCCCGAGGGCCTGGTTTGAACGTTTTAGTACCTATCTTATTTCTATTGGTTTTAATTGATCACGAGCGGATTCTTCACTTTTTACTTGGCATTGTGATACATGTATTATATACTTGCTTCTGTACGTAGATGACATTATTGTCACGGGCTCTTCCGATCAACTTCTGCAACGTCTTATCACCAAGCTCGGTTCCGAGTTCGCAATGAAGGATTTAGGTTCTTTACACTACTTCTTGGGTATTGAGGTTATCAAATTTTCTGGTGGGTTGTTTTTGTCGTAACAAAAGTATATGGAGGATATTCTTTGTAGGACATCCATGACAAAGAGCAAACCCATTGCCACACCACTATGTCTCAAACATGATCTTCACCAAGAAAGTAACACACTTGTTGATGCTACTCAGTACCGTCAGATTATTGGCTCATTACAATATCTTACTCTTACGAGGCCCGACATTTCTCATGCGGTTAATCTCGTTATCCAGTTCATGCTTACGATACCTGAATGGTACCTTGGATTATGGGATTCGACTCCTCTCTAATTCCACACTTAACCTTTATGCCTTCTGTGATGCAGATTGGGCTGGTTGCTTGGAAACACGACGCTCCACTACTGGTTACAGTATCTATCTTGGTGCCAAATGCATCTCTTGGTCTTCAAAGAAACAACCAACCGTATCTCGCTCGAGTACAGAAGCTGAATACAGATCCATGGCCGCCAATACTGTTGATCTCACTTGGGTAACCCATCTGCTACTCGAAATTGGTATTAGTCTTGACAAACCTCCTGTGCTATTCTACGACAACATTAGTGCTCTTTATCTAGCTAAAAATCCCAAGTTTCATGCATAGACGAAGCACATTGAGTTGGATTATCATTTTATACGGGAGAAAGTTGTTAATGGTTCGCTTATTACTCGATATGTGTCTACCACCTCTCAACTAGCTGACTTGCTAACTAAGCCATTGCCGAAAAATACATTTCAGTCTTTACACAACAAGCTCGGTGTACTGTCAATACCCATTCGCTTGAGGGGAGTAATGAGAATCTACTGACCGTTGAGGAGAATACAAGGAGTAATGAGGATCAACTGACTGTTGAGGAAAATACTCCAGATCCATAGAAGAAGGACAGTAATTAATCCTAGAATTTCTCCACAGGTTTATGTTTAGAAAGATACTTATATTGATACCATATATACTGTACATACTTATCTTTAGAAAGATATTCACATCCTCTATAAAATGCTATGTAATGCTCGATGTAATTCAAGAGAGTGCAATAGTATTCTTTATTATTCAAACTTCAATTTTCTTCATTAAGGACCGTCTCAATGCCGTGTCTGAAGAAGCTGTCAATTCTGTCTGTCACAAGCTTGACGGTCTTGGAACCAGTGAAGCTTCCGTACCGGAACTCTGATTATCGCTTGTGATTGCTCTTTGGTTTTAGAGTTGTTTTTGATGTCTAGGAAACTTCTTATGAGAATTTATTTATTGTGTTTTTAGAAGAATAACTAGGGCTTGGAATAGCCATTATTCTGAGTACACATAGCTATGTCCAACGTTTTCATCTTCATGTTTTTAGATTTATTTATTTAAATTCTAAGTTTTTTTGGAAGATGATGTTTGCAATTTTAATCTTTATGATTATATATATTAAAAATTGTTATGGGATATGTTGTTTACGTCCGTGAACCTGTGATTGTCCCATACTTGTTCAAAAGTTATCTCTATTATGTCGGTATGAAGTATTGATAAAAGATAGAATAAACTTTTGACAAACAAAAGTTAAAGCCTTTTATGTCATTATGCAAACTTTGATGGAAGAAAGGATACACTTTTGTTTACAAGGATTAAGTCTATCATATGTCATTAAGCAAATAGTGATAAAAAATAGAATGAATCCTTGTATATTCAGCAATATTGGTCGATCTCCGATCCACATTTTTGTGCATATACTGTGTTGCTCGAAGTTCTCTTATGTTGAGCATGACCAATTGAATTGATCATTTTTTGTGGTTGATTCAATTGAGATTTTTGGATTCAAATCCATGTTTTCATGTGATTTGGTTATATCCAAAAAAATCCTTCTTTTCTTGTAAAAGCAAGGTCGCCTTTGTTGTTCTTTCGGGAATGACATTTTATGGGGGAGAGTTCTTTTTGAACTTGTGCTTAATTGCCAAATCTTTGTGGGGAGAGCGGCTGTGGAATATTATAGGGGTTATCTTGTATCTTTATAAACTCCTTGATGAATGCATTTAGCTTCGGCTTTATGATTGTATCTAAATAAGTTGGTATGTTATTCTCTTTTGGTCATGAAGTATCTCTATGAAAATTTCATGAGGATCCCACTATTTTTCGTACCTTTGCCAATTTATATTGACAAAAATGGGGAGAATTAATGTGTAGTTTCATACTACAAATACATATAGTTTACGGATCATTATTTAAGGGGGAGTGGTTTTCATGTTGAGATGAAGTATTGACTAAGGGGGAGTGATAGTATTGTTGTCAAAGTTGTGATACAATTGAACTTTGATGTTGTGTAATAATACTATGACAGTGTATAACAATGGTTGAGAGCATTTGTTTTCTCATTTTTATCGCTACGGATCTTCAACAACTATGATGCTGAGTTGAACACGTTTAGAATCATGGAGTACTTGGAAGTGACGAAGATTTCGAGTCGTGTTGAAGATGCCAAGGAGATCAAGCATTTGGATGAGAAGCTACAAAGTTTTATTTATTTTGTAATCCATATGTATTGATAGTTATGTCACTAAAATTGACAAAGGGAGAGATTGTTAGAGCGCTGCTCGGTCGAACTCGCATGCGTTGCTCTCAAGCATGTTTGTCAATGCTAGTGATCAAAACTATAAGTCTTGATTTCTAGCCTATTTATGGATGTCTCATACTAGAACATAGATTGTGTAGTTGAGCTTAGACTTTACGGCGTTCATCATTTGAAGACGAAGAACTACTAAGGGGAGCTTGTGGAACTTTATCGAAAAAAGGTATGTGGAGACTGAAACTCATCTATCACTTGGAAAGTATATTTCTACTCTATCTCCTATATTGAGACATAAGTCGTATTACGATATAGTTTTCTATATACACATTTGAGATTTCGAGCTGAGTTTATGTCGGTTACATATTTCTCGAAATATGTGTTGGCAAGATTTCGCTTCGACCTAGTGCATCTTATATCATGTGAAAATTTCCGAGTAACATCTTACATGGTTTGTGTGATACAATCATTTGGTGTAGTCTTGGAATGTTTCGTAATGATTATTTCAATATCTTGAAAATTCCTTTGATGCTAATAGTGTGTGAAAACGGCTATTGTCATCCTCTAAGAAAGTTTCAATGATTGAAATAAGAGTTTAGAACACTTAACCATTATTGGATATGTCATGTTGTGCATAAGGGTGCACAGGAACCGAGCCGAAAAACCGGACCGTGCCGGAACCGGTGGAACCGTACTTGGTTTTGTACCGAACCGAGGGAGGGGGTACAGGTACAGGTTCAAAAACTTAGAACCGAACTCTAGGGGGTACAGGTACACGGCCCTATTCATGTCCCGTACCGTCCTGTACCATTTGTACCGAATAATATTTTCTAATGGGCTAGCTGCTAGCGTTCACAGACCCCGTAGCCAAAATTATGAGAGAACTCAGCAGAACTCATAAGTATGAATTATTTGTCGGACGCAAAAACCTCCAAAATCACAATACACCATTTTCTAACTGTTAAGTGTTTCTGGTAATCCCAACCCGGTGACTGAAGATCCAAATCACTGTAACAGAATTTACCAGAAATGGGCCTTGTAGGACGTGACCCAATATCTTTCTGGTGAGCTAAGATGGTTGACAAAGGTTTGTTCTTTTAGAAGAACTCCGTCTGCCATGTTTGTATGTCAAGTGACGTGTAAATGTTACCATCCCAAAGGATTATATGAGTGGCTACTATTTTTAACATGATGAAGTGTTGAACATGAAATGTCGTAAAAGTGAAGAAATTGTTTACGAACCACTCTTCCCCTAACTAGACCTAGCAAAATCCGTCGTTGTTGAGCCATTCAACTTTTGAATCTGCACGACAAGAAAGAAAGAAAGACATGAATAAAGTTATAATTGGCTTTTGAGATGTATCACCTACAAATCCTTAATCCAAGAATTGTTACTCTGTGATATCTAACAAGAAATGGAAGTATGAAAGCCTAATTTAATTCAACACATCCAACAAGGATGGAGTATGATCAGTATCAAGTTTGAGTTTAGTGAAAGATGTAAAATTTGAACCCAATTATGCCCAAATGGTAATCTAACTCATTTTTATCTTGTAGAATTTATGACCGGAATTCTTCCAATTAAACGAGATCATATTCAAAATCTATTGAAATCTACGAAACTAATTGGCATCAGTATGGTCCATAGGAGATAAGATTAATATGATACAAATTTAAGAAACACAAGAGTTCAGGAACACACAAGATAAAACTTCAGAATCCCACCTCCATGGAAAATATGTCTGGAATTCTGACAGAAAGTACCGACTGGTACCGGAACCGTCCCGGGTACTGTACTTGTCCCGAATGGTAACGGAACCGAGGAAAGAGGTACAAGTACCGGTCCAAAAACTAAGAACCGAGACTAGGGAGGTACATGTACTCGGCCACGGCAAGAACCGAGCCGAACCGTATCGTGTGCACCCTTAGTTGTGCACTCTTGCACATATGTAATCCATGTCCGGGAATCAAAGTATGCGCACCCTTTTGCGTACCTATTGGTTTGAGAAATCCGGGAACCTGAGTATGCGTACGTTTGCATACTGGCGTACATGTTCATGTCCGAGAATTTCTGCTAGGATTGAAAGTTCGCGTACCCGTTTGCGTACTGGCGTAACCCAATCTTAGTCCGGGTATTTCAAGTATGCGTACCCATTTGCATACTTGAAGGTTAAAGTTCTAAAATCGGTTATGAACTTGAACATAAACATTTATATAATAAGGAATGTAATCTTTGCAAACCGTGGCAATAATGTTCATGATTGATTCGAGTGAATCAAACCGATTTTGCTTCAATTGTGTTCTTGTATAATTCTATGAGAATATAGCAATTGAAAAACTCTTTAACTAGTTTCATTTGAGTCATTTGAACTAGTTATGGTTAAGATGAATAAGGTTGACATGAGAGTAATCATATGGCTAACCTCGGTTAACTATTTGTGAACCAACATGTTGTACACATTTGGGTACGGTTACATAAACCTAAATGAGGGTACATTTCATTTGTGTGTAACAAGATAAGTTCGATCTAACGGTTTAAAGATATTAGCTTGGTTGAATCAGGTTTTTCATCTAACGGTGAATATTGAATGCTTTGTTACCAATGTAACTTGGATTGCAAACCCTGATTTGAAAACTATATAAAGGAGAACTCTAGCAACTGGGAAAACTAATCCGCACACCTCCTGTGTGTTACTAGTTGCATAAACTAGAGTTGATTCTCCTTTAACCTTGGGTTTCTATTGAGACCATGTAAGTTAACGACTTGAAAGACTTCATTGGGATTGTGAAGCCAGGCCCAACTATTTCTTAGTAGTTGCGTGTTCTAATCTTGCCCGATTCTATCGTATTGAGTACAATTGAAATAATTGACTCGAGATTAATTTCTCCGATAGGCAAGATAAAATTAATCACAAACATCTTCGTCTCATCGTTTGTGATTCCACAATATCTTGTTTCGCTAGTCGATTAAGATTATTGTGAGGTGATTGATAATACTAGGTCATTATTCGGGAATATAAGTCCTGGTTTATCAATTGGTTCTGTTCACCTTGATTTATCAAAAGACTTAACAAAAACTCTTGGGTATTTACGTGGGAGACAGATTTATTCAATCTATAGACTTTTCGTGTGAGACAGATTTGTTTATCAAGTCTTCGACTTTGGGTCGTAGCAACTCTTGGTTGTGGGTGAGATCAACTAAGGGAATCAAGTGCGTAGTATCCTGCTTGGGATCGGAGACGTAAGGAACGCAATCGTACCTTGAATCGGTGTGAGATTGATTAGGGTTCAACTACAGATCCGGTCCGAAGTTAATTGGTAGTAGGATAGAGTCCGCAGCGGCTTAATACTGGTGTGGTGTTCAAACTAACTAGGTCCCGGGGTTTTCTGCATTTGCGGTTTTCCTCGTTAACAAAATTCTGGTGTTTGTGTTATTTCTTTTCCGCATTATATTTTGTTATATAATTGAAATATCACAGGTTGTGCGTTAAGATCAATCAATTAGAATATCCAACCTTGGGTTGTTGATTTAAATTGATTGACATTTGAACATTGGTCTTTGGTACCGTTCAAGTTACTCCTCTTATATTCAATCGGGCTCGCAGATTTCTATTTGTTGATTGCGGATTGAATTAAGAGTTAGAGATATTAAACTCTTTGATATACTTTTCTCTATATTGAGTCTGACTGTCTAGTTGATTCTTTAGAAAGTATATTGGAGTAAGTCCTCTCAGATTGCCAAACGAATTGTTGGGTGTGGTTGTTAAACCCCCACATTTTCAATAAGGATATCAGAAATGCAATTATTGCATAGTCTTTGTTTTCAAGAAGCAATTGTTTATGATCAAACGCTCCAGTTTATCATTTGGACCCTCTTCAACCTGCACAATAATATAACATTTAGAATCTGATATTGGAAAAATGCCAAAGATTTTTGAATCAAAATGCAAATGATGTACCGTTTCGTTTTGCTGCACTTGAACACCAGCAGAAGCTAAATCAGCCATAACTGTTTTTTGATCCCTCTAAAGATGCATTTGCGTGGTAATATTTGACAAGTGGTATTTTTGCAAAGACAAATGCATAGAGTAGTAGACACAGCAACTCAAAAAGTGCGGATATCACAAGGAACATTACTGCATGAACAGATTGGTTGATGAAAATTTAATAACATCACTTTGCAGCCACAACATACAAACATAAACAAAATTGTCTGTGCCCTTTTTCTCAGAGGTTGTCTGTAAAAATAAATAATTGTAATTGACAAAATGGCTTTTGTTAACTTGTATACCGGTATACATGTTAAGGTTTAATAAAGAATTATTTTATTTCTTTGGAAATTGTGTTTTTTTGTCTTATTCTACTAGAAATTGGTTTTTCTTGCACTAAAAACAACAAATTTTGTTCCCAATGCAAAGAATTGTTGTTTTCAATGCAATAAAGCAAACAAATCTTGTTTCCAATGCAAGAATTTGTTGTTTTAATGAACCTTAACATGTATACGGGTATACAAGTTAACAAGACCCAACAAAATTTGATTATACATACTAGCTCCCATGCGAAGACCAGTCTTCGAGTTTTAGACACCGCTTTGGTAATAATCCTTAAAGCCGTTGTCTCCAAGTATGACCGCATTCCACCTTTGAATAATCAAAAAATGAAAAGAAGCCCCTTACTTGTATAAAGTCGGGGCACATTAAGGAGAGATCTCCAAGCATTCTACCTTCAACACATCCATCGCCAAGTCCAAAAATGATGACAATCGAGCATAAGCTGATATATGCAAGGCCTCCATTCCCAGAAGTAGCCAAGTCCAACTATAAATTTATGTCGCACAAAAACAGATAAAGCAGAACTAAATGATACAGAGAACAACAAGAAATAAAATACAACTGGGAAGACGAGAATAGCGTACTCACAATTGGAATTGATAGCGGACTTATAAAGAAAAGGAGATAGCCGATTAAATTATGCTTTTGTGTATTTATTGTGGCCTCATAGTGTGCCAGAATTGAGCTTGTACCGAGAGTAATTACAAGTAAACAACTGTGAAGACCCTAGTAGGATGATATCTTTGTGGAAGAAGAATTTTTTTTATATCAGTCTAGTGTAATGCAGACTTGCAGTGTTGTTTTCTTTAATTTTTGGTTTGACACAATAATCAATAGGTAGATCCCAACCACAAAACCAAACTAATTAAAAACGACGGTCAATAATGCTGCATATCAAGCAAGTACCATCTAAATGTATCAATGTGTACCCAAAGCAGTTGCAAAGAGGTTAGGAAACAATGTGTACCGGGAACAATATGTGAGGTAGTAATCTTCATCAATTAACATGCTGTTCCATACAAAAAGGTGGTCGTTTCCTAGAATCCAACATACTATCATGCAGCGACGGAATCAGGAATTTATGTTCGGGTGGGCTATAATTTTTTTCGTGAACACTTAGTAGCATTCATTTGAAAGGCAGCAATTTAAATACGATAATATACATGAAGTGAACAAGCCGAGTGACATCTCACTTTTTGTTGTTGAAGCACAACCGTTTGAATCAGATTTATCCAAAAATTTGGCAAAGTCTTTAAGAGATGATACCAGTGATCCGGGTTCGAAGCTCGTTAGTATCGGGATGGAGGATTTCTTTTCTTCCTTTAGCAGACCTCTTTGATATTTTTCTCTTCAAAAAAATATAATTACCTCGCAGCGTGCTATTTGATTAACAACAACTATTAGTCCAACATAGTATATCCCATCATCATAATATATAGAAATAAGATTTCATTATGTATACGAGATTCGTGATGCAATACGTACTTACAAAAAACTATAAATAAAATGTTAATAAATAATGAGATGAATTAGACGAAACACAAACTTTCATCACCAGATGGAACTGTGGTAGACCGAGAGAACGCCAATTACATCTCATACAAAAAAATGAAAATGATCAAAAAAACGAAAATGATCATCGAATAGATACACATATTGAATGCTTAAAATACAATACACCTTCCGAAAAAGAAATAGAAATGGAAATCCTTATCATACTCAAGTGCATTAATTATGGATTTGATAATACTCCGATAAGTACAGCTATGTGCATATTATACGTAGTTGGATCTTCTTCGAAATTACATTTAGTTTCCCTTTTATTTTCATCGAGTTATCGATGGGCTAATCCAATTTATTACTTGGGCTATTTTATTTTATGCTAGCGATTACAAGGGCCCAGAAAAGCTTTTGTGGATTTTGGGGTGGGCTACAGCCTGGGTAAGCCACCCCCTTTCCCCGTCACTGCTATCATGGCAGTAGTCTTTCCCTGCCGCTGTTGATTATAGAAGACCAAAAATAAAATAAAATGCAAGAATTAGACACACGGTAAAATATAAGTTGCATTGATAAAAAAAAATGTAAGAAAATGTAAACTGATTAAAAGGCCATTCCCAAGCCATATCATGTCTATTGTTTTTATAACGTTCGAGTTTTTATAAAATTAAATAAAAATGTAAACTAACTAGGGTAGGATCCGTTAACACAAAATTAAATTACTACTAGGATAAAGAAGATATAATAAAGACCTCAATTGTACCCTTTGAGTGGGCTTAAAGGGCCAATTTTGTACGCTCCTTGAGTAAACGATTCCCATTTTTTCTTTTCTTTTTTCTTGAGTAAACGATTCCCAAATCTTTTTTTTTGATTATTTTTATTAGGTTGGGTACCTCTTATTCAACGAATTTTTTTTTGACCGATTAAAAAAACAGAAAAAATAGGACTTCAATTAGAAATAATTAGTCTACAACCAAAAATGAAGTAAAATTACAACGTAAAACAATTAAAAAGTTGAAGAATATGAAAAGTATACCTCAACTCCTCAGCTGGTTACTGGTTTGGCCATTTATGAAAAGATACCAATATAAAAAAAAGTATTAGAGCATTAACGTATACAGTAAAAGCTCTGCAAAAGAATATCCTAGGGACCACAAAAATCAAGAGTATAAAACACAGTTTGGCTAAGTTAGCCTGTGTAAGTGGTGGTTCAGATTTGTCCTTGAGAAATAAATCTATGCCGTGGTTGTCCAGACCACACCATTTACCCGCACGTGTGTCTTAGATTTTGGTAGATGAATGAGTAAGCGTGATCCCTCAGTCGTTTTCTATCGCTACCCAACATACTCTACCCTCGAGTTCTTCGTCTTCCTGCATGTTACCTTTCCTTCTTCCGCGTTAATGCTTATTAGTCTTTTATCATTAACTCCCTATGATCTCAACTCCCATTCATTGCATTTTCCCCTTAGTATTCTCTTCAACTTACCAAAAACCTAGGTATTATCTCAATCGGCTATTGTTCATTAAACACTATTCTTCTGTATTCTTTTGATTTTATTGAACGACAGAAAATCCCACTGGAGGAGGAACCAGATCTGTCTGGATTTTTTGGCATCTCTTATTTAGGCCGAGTTTGGGACTATAATTGATGTTTATATTTTGATTTTCCATTTATATGAAAGTGCGTATGAAGATTGGGATTCTAGATTGGATTTATCTATTAATATGCTTTGGTAGGCCTCTAAGGGTGTATGAATTTATGGCTACGGTGATACCGTAGTCAGTGACGTCTATCGGAGACGCGGCAAATGCGGGTCGATCCACGAGAGACGAGGGGTGCTTCTTGTATGATCTAAGGCTTCTTATTTGAATTCTAAATGAGTAACATAGTGACAATGATATTTTGTGCGTGCGGCTGATTTTGGCTCAAGTGAACCTAAACTAAGGTAAACAAGGACAAAGGGTGCTTGGGTTATCAAATCCACCTCTAAATTCCTATTCGTGTTGAACTAAATTGAGCTTCTTGTTGTCCTGTGATTGATAAGGGCGGGGGTGTCAATTCCACCACCTATCTCTCCCATAATGCCTCGATTATCGGCTAAAGTGTTGACCCGACCTGCACTAGTTGTCTAATTTAGTACAACTAGTCAAGGGAATCGGCATTTGTATCTAAGGTTGAGTCGCAATACACTCAACACAATTGTGACCTAACTACGGTGTATCCATGGCTTTGGTATACACGTGAGAGAAAAGCATTGGGTATTTGTAATCAAGACATTTGATAACATTAAGCATTCAAGATGGTTCAATCATAGTTAAAAATAATATGGAGTTAGGGTCTCAAAAACCCTTAGCAACTAAATTAAAACACTAAAACAACAAATTAAATCTACAAGGATGCTCCACTAATCCGAGGCATGCTTTCTATCAACCCCTTGGTTCTATTTATACATGCAATTGATTCCCAAACAAACCCTAATTCTTTAAAAATTAATTGAAAAATAATTCAACCCATACTCCGATTCGCCTTGGTTGTTGGCTCTACTCATGCTTCTCGACTCCCTTGATTGATTTATGTAGAGAACCCTAGTCTTGTTTATCTTTAACATAGCTTCTAGGGTTTGAGAAGCTATTTTAGAGATAAACACCACTTGGGTGTGGCGAATAGGGTGGTAGTTGGCTCACAGTGTCGAGTGGTGGTGATGGTGATGAGAAGGAGATGGTGGTGGTGAGGGTTTTGCAGCTGCTCTGGGTCGGAGATGGGTTTGCGAGCTGCACAGAGGAAGAAAAAGAAAAGGATGGAGAGAAAATGGGTAGGTCGATTAGAACAATAGGGTGTTGGATGCTTCTGTTGAGGCAGTGCGGCGAAGGGTTGATGGGACTGGCCTAGTGGCGTAGGATGCATAGGAGTGAAATCAACGACTCATGGATGTGTAGACGGTTTTGGTGTGATGCAGTGTTGCAGGGAGCAATGCCGATGCACGTGGAGGCGGCGACCGTTGGATGAGGGAGAAAGAAATCTCAACGTCTCGGAAGAGACGGGCTCGGATCCGGTCGCGGATCGGGGTCTAGCTCAAGCCCAAGTCTTGTAGATAAGTTGCTACTTGTTGGGTTGCAACCGTTTGCGCGCGCTTCGGCTTTACGCTCCTGGGCACTTGACTCCAATTCTTCGCTCTTTTGGCTCTCGATTCTCAGAGCTTTATTTATTACCTAAAAACACAAAATTAATTAATACAAATATTTATTCTTGAAAACAAGGAAAACACGAATGGGATAATATCCGATTTAAGCGCAAAAGATGAGTAAAATGCCAATAAAAAAGGTGTATAAATATGCACTATTTGGCACTCATCAAATACCCCCAAACCTGAATTTTACTTGTCCTCAAGTGAAACAGAAATTAAGAAATCCTAACTATACCCCTTCAAGTCTCTCGAATGCATTTAGCGTATGCACTAAGCCTTTAAACCCCTAGGTGTCCCTAGTGGACGAGTTGTAGTCTCGTGAGGGTTTGCAGAGGTGTACCCACAAAACCTTCTCCAACTTCGAGTGTAAAGAGTCTCAAGCATCCTAGAAGCTATGAGGACATAGAGTTTTGCATGCTTAGTAACATGAAGT
Organism: Papaver armeniacum; assembly: GCA_023531295.1. Lineage (NCBI taxonomy): Eukaryota > Viridiplantae > Streptophyta > Magnoliopsida > Ranunculales > Papaveraceae > Papaver > Papaver armeniacum. Next base: position 588,200 of record JAJJWW010015000.1, on the reverse strand, counting down.
TAGAACTACCAAAGAACGCATTCTCATCCTTAAGTCTTGAGAAGTAACCATACCATATGAAAGAATTCGGATTCGATTGTGATCATAAGTCTCAACTTACGCCTCACCATTAGGGTTTTATGATAATTGCACTCAAAAAGATCGCTTTTTTAGTCTCTCATGTGTGCGAGCGGGGAATAAAGAGAGAAATCCTGCACACGTTGTGGTAAGAAGGATAACCTTCCGAAATAAAATCGAGACTCCACGGGGTGTGGACAAAAAGAATCTTTTTCGATGATCTCTAAGAAAGGAAATCAACCATTAGCAAGGGTGGGAGTACTCACTCATTTCTCACCCGATCGGCAATTAATATCACTCTCTCATAAGAACCATAGAAACGTCTTCAATCTTCGGTCTTCGGTCTTCAAATGTTGATGACGAACTTCTAAACTTCACAAACTTGACAATTTTTAACTTTTCACTCAAATTCCTTGTTGTTTGGATTTTTCTTATAAATTCTTCTTTACCATGGTGGTAGCAAAAATAAACTACAATATTTTTTTTGATTTTTGATTTTTGATTTTTTTTTTTTTTTTTTTTTTTTTTTTTTTTTTTTTTTTTTTTTTGATTAAAATAAGTGAAAATAAAAATACAAATAATGAAACAACTAACTCCATGGACAAAGGACTTTATCACTCAATTTTTCCACACTTGTATTGTCTAGATTTTATAAATTTTATTAATTCTCATCTATTTTCTTTTCTTTGTTGCACATAAACCTTGGACTATATCAATTTTTCTTTCCATATTACGATGATGCTCCGTTTGTTGACGATGATGTGTTTCTATGGGTCTTGCCGATTGAGAGAGAGAGTGATGCTAACGGCAAATCGGTATTTAGAAGGAGTTTTCATCTTTAGGCGTCACCCTCATGATTGACAAAAACTAGCACTCAAGAGATCAAAAGTAGTGGCCGAAATTGGTGCGAAGTTGGGTAGCTCACCATTCCTACCCTAATTTACGTAAGGTGACACACACTCTAACTTTTACAGAAAGTTGCGAAAAATTGAAGGTTGGTGCCTCACTTGATGTAAAATGGGTAGTCTCCACTATGGGTGATCACAATTCTACTACCGAATATCTAAATGACACCTAATTCGCCCTTCGGTATGGTTAAATCAATTTTAACGCTCTAATCAACTAAGAAACCCGATTGCGTTCTCCCATTCTAACTTTTGTTATTTCTGATTGAATTCTCTATGTAAACATAGCTAGAAGCATGCTAGTGACTCTAAAAATCTCTAAAAGTTGGAGGTTTTATTTGCAAAAAGTTTTTGATTTTTTTTTTTTTTTTTTTTTTAACATGAAAGATTAAAAAAAGACTAAAAACTCTATATGCAAATGCACCCCCAAACCTAAATCAAACATTGTCCTCAATGTGTCACGAGATAGGAAAAATTTAAATGATCCACGTACCACGAGAACTATCTTTGATAAGAGAAAAGGAAGAGATTACCGGATGTCGGCGGGAGAAAGGTTGAGCTTCATTCGTTAAGGCTAGACTCCAACATTCTCGTGGAGATCATATCGATTAGCACAATATATGCACAAGAAGACTCAACCGATTCACGAAAAGAAAAATTTAACAAGTCCTACAAAAATTTACCATACACTAATAGTCTAAAGAGTTGAGGATCAACCCAAAAGATAATGTCAGAAACATCAACATGAAAATGGGCTTTGGTTTATGTGGGAATTTGGTTTGTTTGGGATTTGGTTTGTGTGGGAATTTGGTTTATTGGGTATTAATTGTTTGGAATTTGTGGGCTTCAGATTTGTGCATATAGCTCATACACGTAACGCAGTTTGTACAAAGCCCCGAGAGAGATACAACCCACAAAAGAAATTGACACTTTATTCTAAGTGTAAGCCCAAAAGGTTGCTTTTTGAATTTGCTTAAGCCATCGAATAGGTGTATTTCAGCCCAGATGATGGGTGTGGGCCTAGTTTTCTTTGCCTGACCCGGTATATGTGGGCTTAGGCAATTTTAGAGGTTCAACCCGGTTAGGTTAAAAAAAATGTATAGCCCAGATTAGGTTTGATTGTGAGCAGCCCAGACGAGCCCGGTTTAGGCGGGGCGGCAAAGCGCGGTGAACTTCACACTTGCTCTACGAAATGGGTTCAGTCTTGCACAACCCAGTTCTTTTGGTTTCGTGGGCTTAGTTTGGTTGCAGGCTTGGTTTACAGCCCAGGTTCAGTTAGCCTAGTGGTTGGGCTTCATGTGTAAGCAGCCCAGTGCACAGCTTATGTGGGCTGGAGGTTTAAAGTGCAAAGCCTAGTGGACAGTGGGCTCAGTTTCGTGCAGCCCAAGTTGTGGGCTTCATTACAACAAGCACGGCCAATGACAGCTCGAGGATGTGGGTTAGCCCGGTTGTGCGGCTTGGAAGTTGTGTCTGCCTTTGGTTATGTGCTGCCCAAGTTTGAGTGAAACTCGAGTCATGTGGCTGAGCTCAATGGCTGTGCTTTAGTTTGTGTGCACGAACAAGGAAATCACTAGGCGGTCAGCTAATGCCATTTCTGTATGTAGAGGTTGGCATTTTAAGTACAACTTGTACTCGGCCTGACTTAAGCACGGCACGGGGCATTGCAAACTCGGAAAAAAATGGCAAGCCACAGATCCTTGAAAGCATAGCGAGATGCACGGATGCAAAAGAACATGCTCGGGGGAATACAAGATTCAGCAAGGTTCACTCAATGTAGCCCTGTTCGGGTACTCTTGATATGCCCAGAGGCTCGAGATAATGTCAACAGTGGTACTTGGGATGACCACACAAGGTCTCACATGCATAAGGGCACGGGGCAAATAAGTGAGATGCTAACCAAAGATCATTCACTCAACATTCATTCAAGCATTAAGGTTTCACACATAATTTGCAATCTTGGCTCTAGTTGACTTAGTTAAAGCATATAAGGGGTCAAAGGCGGCTATTCATCATGCTCGGGTTACGCACAATCACAGATGTGACAGTTTAGAGTCACCACATATAATGCACAATTAGTTCAAAGCATCATGAGGTTCATAACTGGCTAATATGGATTTAGATTTCATAGATTTAGCAAGTCGAGAAACAACCAATGCTAGCAACGGCCGCAAGCTCGATGGGGTCAATTTGAGCTCAAACTCGAGAGATCATGCACCCGGTTTCGGCAATTGCCGGGGCATACGGGTCTCATCGACACTTGGTTTTCCAAGGGATAGCTCCTTGCTGCGACGGCTAGCAAGGGAGGCGGGGTAGCTAATGCGACGAGGGTATGGCGACAAGGTTAGTTCAACGGTGTGGTAATACCTAGCAAGTTTGCTAATTTCTCATGTGATCATGGCTCAGCGGATTCAACAAGTCACATGATATTCAAGGTCTATTTCCGTTATGCACGGATAAGGTTGTGACCCGAAGCTTAGGATTGACAACACAAGACAAGTCACAGAGCATGCAAGGATGTCAACAGCAGGGTTAACAAGCGCGAGATCACGAGACAACCGGGGATGGTGACCTAGCATAGTGGCTAGTGCATGATACAAGCATAGATTAAAGATGGAGCACAAGGCCAAGGTTATGCTCGGGGCCTTTGGCTCAACAAAAATCGATTAACACTTGCGACACTTGGCTAGATGGCTCATACAAATTCGAAGCAGTTTTAGCATGCACCGAGTTAGCGAGTCTAAATGGCGAGCTTTTCAAGTTTAGAAATATAGCTACGGGTGATAAAGAGTTATGCTTAGGTGGCGGCCTTACAGGTGCTATCATCAACATTCAAACATTCAATGCTACACAAACTCTGACCTGTCTCTGCATTTGGTAAGTTTACCTTATTCACATGTTAATACAAGGTTAATTCTGACTAACCTCAAGTTACGTGCTTTGCCTTCCCTTTCTTTGGTTGCTTCGGCGGCAAAGACAAAGGTCAGTGCGGCACAACGAGCTCGGGTACCTTACGAGTCGCAGTGGCTTGCTCGGTTGCACCTTATGCGCGATTTTTCTCTCCAGTGTCAATCGTGCTTTCTCTCCGGTGTTAAGCGTGCTTTCTCTCCTGGTGTTATACCACTCACTTTCGCACCAAAAGCACAAAAAGCACTGCACTGTCTTCTCTCAAAGCAATCGGTTGATAGAAATGATACAAGTGAAGAAGCAAGAAAAGTATAACACCGCAAAGTTCCAAAGTTTGCACAATGTGATATGCGAGATGATGGATTTTTTTTTTTTTTTTTTTTTTACGGGGTGATATATGAGTATGCGAGATGGAGTAACTACAACTAAGTTATTCTAAGACGGGGTAATGATGCAAGTGTTAAAACAAAATGTAATAGAAGATGCGAGAAAAAGCAAAATTTCAGTTGAGTTGCACTTTCACTGAGTTAAACTAAGTTACAAATTCTAGAGAACACAAATGCAAGGATACTAAGTTACGAGTACAATATACACTACAATGCGGGGCTAAAAGAAATAATGCGGAGAGAATATGTACGGGGTGAGTGAACTCGGTAAAAGCAAGCAATGGATTGACTCGGCTACACGCCAAGTCCCTTGCGACGGCGCCAAAACTTGGTAGGCCTCTGAGGGTGTATGAATTTATGGCCTACGGTGATACGCAAGTGCACGGCGTCTACTCGGAGACGCGGCAAGTGGAGTCGATCCACAGAGACGAGGGGTGCTTCTTGTATGATCTAAGGCTTCTTCAATCTGAATTCTAAATGAGTAACATAGTGACAACAAATATTTTGTGCGATACGGCTGATTTTGAATAAGTGAACCTAAACTAAGGTAAACATTGACAAAGGGGTGCTTGGGTTATCAAATCCACCTCTAAATTCCTATTCTGTGTTGAACTAAATTGAGCTTCTTGTTGTCCCTGGTGATTGATAAGGAGCAGCGGTGTCAATTCCACCACCTATCTCTCCCGTAATGCCTCGATTATGGCTAAAGTGCTTGGACCCAGGCACTAGTTGTCTAATTTAGTACAACTAGTCAAGGAATCGGCATTTGTATCTAAGGTTGAGCTGCAATACACTCAACACAGTTGTGACCTAACTACAAAGTGTATCCATGGCTTTGGTATACACTTTGTGAGAGAAAAGCATTGGGTATTTGTAATTGAAGACATTTGATAACATTAAGCATTCAAGATGGTTCAATCATAGTTAAAAACGAGAATATGGAGTTAGAGTCTCATTTGAAACCCTTAGCAACTAAATTAAAACACTAAAACAACAAATTAAATCTACAAGGATGCTCGGCTAATCCGGGCATGCTTTCTATCAACCCCTTTGGTTCTATTTATACATGCAATTGATTCCCCCAAAAAAGCAAAAACCCTAATTCTTTAAAAATTAATTGAAAAATAATTGACCCATACTGATTCGCCTTGGTTGTTGGCTCTACTCATGCTTCTCTGACTCCCTTGATTGATTTATGAGAGAACCCTGTAGTCTTGTTTATCTTTAACATAGCTTCTAGGGTTTTGAGAAGCTATTTTTAGAGATAAAACACCACTTGGGTGTGGCGGAATAGGGTGGTAGTTGGCTGCGGTGTCGGTGGTGGTGATGGTGATAGAAGAGGAGATGGTGGTGGTGAGGGTTTTGCGGAGCTCTCGCCTCGTGTCGGGGAGATGGGTTTGCGAGCTGCACCATGAGAAGAAAAGAAGGATGGAGAGAAAATGGGTAGGTCGATTAGGGTATAGGGTGTTGGATGCTTCGGTGTTGGCAGTACGGCGGGAGTTGATGAGGACCGGCCTAGCGAGCGTAGGATGCATAGGAGTAAAATCTGAATCCCCAGGCTCGGGGATGTAGACGGTTTTGGTGTGATCAATGTGTTGCACGGGGAGCAGCGATCTTCGATGCACGTGGAGGCGACGACAGTTGGATGAGGAGAAAGAAATCTCAACGTCTCGAAGAGACGGGCTCGGATCCTGTCGCGGATCGGGTCTAGCTCAAGCCCAAGTCTTGTAGATAAGTTGCTACTTGTTGAGTTGCAATTGCATTGCCGCGCGCGGGCTTCGACTTCTACGCTCCTTGGGCACTTGACTCCAATTCTTCGCTCTTTTGGCTCCTCGATTCTCCGAGCTTTATTTATTACCTAAAAACATAAAATTAATTAATACAAATATTTATTCTTGAAAACAAGGAAAACACGAATGCTGGGATAATATCCGATTTCTAGCGCAAAAGATGAGTAAAATGCCAATAAAAAGGTGTATAAATATGCACTATTTGGCACTCATCAAATACCCCAAACTGAATTTTACTTGTCCTCAAGTGAAACAAAATTAAGAAATCCTAACTATACCCCATCGTGGAGTCTCTCGAATGCATTTAGCGTATGCACTAAGCCTTTAAACCCCTAGGTGTGTCCCTAGTGGACGAGTTGTAGTCTCGTGAGGGTTTGCAGTGTACCCACAAAACCTTCTCCAACTCGAGTGTAAAAGAGTCTACGAAGCATCCTGAAGCTTGCGAGGACATAGAGTTTACGCATGCTAGTAACATGAAGTTAGAACTACCAAAGAACGCATTCTCATCCTTAAGTCTTTGAGTCTTTGAAGTAACCATACCATATGAAAAAATTCGGATTCGATTGTGATCATAAGTCTCAACTTCCGCCTCACCATTAGGTTTTATGATAATTGCACTCAAAAAGATCGCTTTTAGTCTCTCATGTGTCAGGTAATATGCAATTTGTTTAGTCGATATCATTACGAAATTTATGGTTAATCAGTTGATTTTTGTATGTGGTGCAGTTCAAAATATCTATTTGCCTAGATGGATTTTTTAAGCGAATAATTCTTTTTCGATGAAACTTTTGGTTGTTGTTTCAGACTCAAAGTTCCTCACAGCACTAACAAAAAAAGAAGAAGAAAAGACTGTGATATCTGATTCTTTACCTTTTCTTATGTAGCTAATGCTCTCAACAATAATTGATGAACTCAAAGCTTTTTATTTAATAGAAAGTCGCTTTTCATTCATCCAAATCTGAGTGTTGCCTTACCATCCATGCCAAAGTAAGTCTATCTATCAACAATTGCTCTTATAATTCTTGGATTAGAATCTCAAACCTTGGTATCTATGGCAATGATTTTTACTAATTAAACTAGGTTTGCGATGTGAAAAGATGGTATATTAGAATCTGGATGGGAATGCTTTTTACTAATTAAACTAGGTTTGCGATTTGAAAAGATGGTATATTAGAATCTGGAGGTTACTTTTTTATGGGTTTATTTATGAATAAATGCAATGAATATGATTAACCTAATCAAGGACTTGAAAAGTTAGTGTCATCTTTGATGTTTGTGTTTGATGATAATGTTGTGGTAGAAACATTATTGATGGAGTGTTGTGTAACGATTCATTGATGATGCTTTCAGCATAGTGTTGTTGTTGTTGTGTTTTTAGTTTTAAACATAAAACTCTCCGTGATTATTATAGAGTTAATAAACACTAATTGGCTAATAATGCTGGGACATTGGATGATCTTAACTATCCTGTACACAACAATACTGTAGTTTGTTCATATTTTTGGTCTTAGTTTTTGTTTCCTTGGTTATCAAATTGTAGTTAATCGACCATTGGCACTAACAGATTCCACTGACAAAATCAAGTGAACCAATTATTCACTATTGTTTTACTACAATGCCACCCTGTAACTATCTCCATACTATTCTTTTAGAAGCCAAAATTTTACTGACACTAACCATTGGACATGTTCAGAAATTGGGGTCTGTTAAATTGGTTAACGTACATATTATTACTATTATCGTGTCTTCCATTATGTGCACTGACTTGAATGAATAATATTCATGTCTTTCTCAGGGTGAGGAACTATATATGGTGGTAGCAAACCACCGTAAATCATCCCACCTACTATTTTGTTGCACTAAAATTTTATCGCACTATCTTAGCAACTTGTGTAATTCATGTCTTGTAGGTTTGATCAGGAAAGTACTCTTTGTCCTGTAGCTTAGCAACCTTGCCTTTGTTGAGGTGCTTAACATAAAAGAAATTTTCCATTACCATGTATACTTTTTGTCCTGTATGTGTCCAATGTTGAAATAACAATAGCCTCCTTGACATTTCAATGCCGGATAATAAAATGACAATTTTCTGAACTCTAGCAATGGGGACCCCAAATCAACAAGTACATTTCTAGCTATCCATAGTCGTGTCATATGTTTATATTCTCACATCTAAATGAATCACTCACATCACATATGCCATAGTAAACCCCTAATTCTATTAGAAACCTAATTGAGGTTAGTTTTGCTGATGCAGTTTAGTTATACATTTTGATATAACAGGTTTCGGAACTCGAGATGGGGCATTTTGCAAGTTTCTGTGTCTGCAAGTTATCCTAACCACCTTTTTTCATCCGCATGGGTGGTCCCTTTGCAACCTTACAATCAGCTATTGTCACATATTTCTTAGAACCAAATCCTGATTCTTATAACCTTATAAAGTTTTGTACTTTGTGCTCTTCTATAATGCGAAAAATCTTAAGACTCCAAAGTTGTACTAATATTTGGCTCACCATATGTATGTTTATATGAGCAGGGTGTTATAGGTTCAAGCATGGTGCATTTCCTCCTCTACTGTAGGGTTGAAATGCTTGGCTTGCTCATATTTCCTCACAAAGAGCTATATACATGAAGGTAAATCAATTAAATTGTCAGCTTAATTATCATGTCAACAACAAAAAAAAATAAAAATAAAAAAAATGAATTATTATCCTAAGTGTGATACTCTTATGCTTCTGTTTTATGCTATACACATGGTGTTGGGGGTTCTTATTACTGGAGGTGAACCTTTGTTGAATCTAATTTAATGAATTATATGATGGTTGCTCCAATCTAAAGTTTTTTCCGGCTATATGTCTAGGGTGCCTTACATGAGCTTGCCTTGACTATGTGTGCGACAATTTTACTTCTTTGGTCCTTAAATTTTTGTAAAGTCATCAAGCATGATTTCCGTAGTTCTTTTTAGATAATAAGGCAATTACAAGTATCCTAATATGAGCAGATGAGAATCTTTTAAATCTATTGTCAGGGAGGGAAATATGGTTGCTTAAGGTGGTGGAATGGGAAAAAAAATCTGTCACATTTTCTACTTTAGCTTTCATCTTAAGGTAAAGCCATGTTTACATTAAAATGTCTCATACTGCATTTTACAATTATTAATGACGTCCTTACTTACTGTATAACAATTAATCACTAATATTTAGTTTACACTGCAAATTTTAGGTTCCTAAACCATGTCTTTTGTCATGGAAGTTTTCATATTCTTTTCCTTTCATAGAGGTTATAAAATTCCAACTTAATTAAGGCTTTCGCTAAATCTGAATGCTTCAAATTACGTTCCATATATATCTATCTTGAGAAACGCTTAAATTATGCACCTTTTTTAGTAACTGGATTCTGCTCATAGATAGAAAAAAAGCAACATGTATCCAAGGTATACATTATTAAATAATTTCATTTTATTTGGGCTTTATGTTCACTTGAATTTGATTGGCTTTCGGGAATGTTCTCTTAGTCAACTCCAATGCAGATCATTTGAAGGTCGGTGGCTTTGTATTGGATTGAGTAAGCTCATTAGAACATTCTCTTGATTTATACAAATGACTGGAGATCTGGAGAGATAGGAAGGTGTAAGTATCTATTTCAAGATCTTAAAATAAATAAAATCCTTTATGCTTAAAGCTTAGTATCTTTGTATTATGGTTTCTGTTAAAAGGCCAATACATGGCCCCTAGGGGTTTTAAAACATTAGAAACACAATAAAAAAGTTGATGTTCTTCTTTTGTCATGATACTTTACTGAGGTACAATACTTTCTTTCTCAAGTCCTCCTTTTGATGTAACATTTTACCATCCAAAGTCATATCTTTATAAACTCCTTGCGATGTTTGAAGTTTTGGGGAATCATCCTTTCAGAAATTTAATATTGAAGCATGAACTGTACAAGGCAGCAAATGTGGTGGAAGATGGACATGGACCACCCTTCCATGCAAAATGTTGAGCCCCCAAGTTGAAAGAGTAAGTCAAAAGTTAAGAAATTTCGGCTTCAGATATCCATTTGTCTTACTTTGAAGATACCGAAATCATTGATGTAATTTTTTGCTCATTTACTGTTAAAGAATGACTGGATCTTTTCATTTGCCCGAAAAATCAGTGGGTTCTAGGCATTGCTTGGAGGTGTAGATATCAAATGTGGTCTAAAAAAAGTGTAAGTGTGAGCAAGTGTGTAACAATGTAATATCAAGTTGGATAACCTTGAAACTCGAAACGGCAAATTGATGGTTGACATAATAATTTGTTAATTTTGTTTTTCTTTTTTCCTTTTGAAGCATTGATCCTTTTCTATGATAATGTAATTTGTGGGTTACTTGAATCTGTAAGATGTGGAACACACAAACAAAGCATTCAGATAGACTCGGTGGCCGTGCCGTTACGGCACGGGTTAAGCCCTAGTATTCTTATATAGAGGCTATTCTTATATGGAGGTCTAGATTGAATATACCAAAAGAAATTTTTTCATATGTGTATTTGGGCATATTCATGCATATGCATATATAGGATACACAAAAATGTATATGAGTATATACAAAAACTACTTAAATGAGGATTTTTTATTATATGTATGTATTACAAAATTTGTAATAAAAAAATTCAGATACATCACAATTATCACATCTAAAATTGACAAATGAAATAAAATGAGTATGAAGATAATCGTATTAAGTTGTACACAAAAAATCAAAAAATCCATTTTGAAGCAAAAAGAACTTGTAATATGGTTACAAGAATCTCTTCTTCTTAAACTTTGATGTATGACGAGTGTTATATATTTATATTATGATGACAATTATTCTTATATGGAGGTAGGTTCCTTAAGGCGGGACCAAAAAAACTTATGACTTATTCCAATATAGAGTTTACTCTTAAATATAATTGGCCCAAGTCGGGACAATAAATTTTCATTCTTATATATACGGAGTTTATTCCTATATGGAGTATTCCTCCGTAGAGGTTTTACTGTATATAAGAAGTCGTGAACGTGAAGACCAGCCATTAAAGGGATCCGACATTCCATACCCGTAAAATGAAGATCAAACCAAGATAAAATTCTACATATATTATTGTCAAAATGCATTTCGATTGTATATATGATCCTCAAAAATATTATGTAATCCATATAAAATTCATCGAACAGAAGTCAATAGAGTAGAAAACGAACACTGCAGATAAGATCCCGCGATTATCGCCTCCACTGTTGCATCTAGGGTTTCACTACTTATAAGTAAGAGTGATGTAAGCTATATTTACCATTTTAACCCTATTATAACCATTGTGTGTGACCAATATACTGCATTTGCAAGTAGGTGAACAAAACCACCCAATCATCATCATTTCCCGCAAGTAGGTGAATTTTACGTACCCTTTAGTGTGTACAAGAAAATCTTAGTTCTTTTCATACGGAACTGCAATGCTAGTAAGAAACTTCACAGAGTACAAGACAATTTGTGGCATCAAAGGGGTCGTAAAACGAAGCTGCTTCCCATCTACCGGTTTTATACACATCTTAATACACCATTATGTATATAGGCGGAAATGGAGGGTCTATGAGAGCTTTCGGGGGACCAATAAAGGGTGGGTATATAGGCGGGGTATAAAACCGGTACATGGGAAGCATTTTCGGTCGTAAAAGCAAGTTGAACATGCTTATCGACCATAGACATGACGCTCATTTCAAGTAGATCGAAGCCTAGCCAAGTCATCTTTTTGTCTGGCAGCAAAGTACATATCCTAGAACTTATAATTATGTTACTCATGAACTAGCTAAATGGGCAAAAAACAACAAGTCCTCTATATACTGCTCTACCCCTCCTATTTGGCTTAGGCCTTTTGTTGAGGAGGGTCATTAGCCTTTTTGAAGGCCTTTGAAAAAGAAACTTGTTTTGAGGCATACTTATTTATTATCCCATCTAGGGTGGTTTTATAAGGGGTGTCTAAAGGTAGTGTAATTACCTATATATCCTTAAACAATCTAATTACTAGAGTGTCCTTATCCTCAAAAACCTAAAATCAAAAATAAAAATAACCTTTAAACTTAAACATCTTGGACTCCAATTCAATCAAGCAATCAATCAATCAAAGGAAACACGAATCGAAGTGAGCGATGTTGGAGTGCGAAATCCAAATCTCAATTGTTCTTAGATGTATTTTAGAATGCATTTGTAACAAACCCATCTTGTTTTTGATTGATTTTATTTTGTCTGATCGATAAAATATGATTTCAAAGATGAAATTAGGGTTTTCAGAAGATCAGTTCGGATGATCTTGGAATATCAATTTTGAGCCGAACCTAGTATATGATTTAGAGAAACACTATGTTCGGCTAATGCGATTTTGCTAGATTTTGTTCGAATCAACCGAACCTAAATTCGTCAGTTACAGAGTGAAGTTCGGCTGATAACATGTCAGCCGAACCTATGTTTTTTGAAAATACACCTGGGTTCGGCTAACAACGATTTTGTTCGAATCAGCCGAACTTAAATTCGTGAGTTACAGAGTAAAGTTCGGCTGATAACTTGTCAGCCGAACCTCTGTGTTTAGAAAATATACCTAGGTTAGGCTGACAAGTTGTTAGCCGAACCTAGGTACTTGTCAGCCGAACCTAGGTATATTTTCGAAACACAGAGGTTTGGCTGACAAGTTATCAGCCGAACTGTTCATCTGGTCAGTAGATCTGGGTTTTAAAAATTCAATTTTTTGATAGATTCAACTTATAAAAAGGACATTAAACCTCGTATATAGAAGTCTACATCTGATTTGAATCACACATTTTGGTCACTTCTAATCACTAAAATCTCAAAACCCAAGTTTTTTCACTTCTTCTTCTTCCTCTCAAAAATTCCAACTTTTTCACATAAATTTGATTTCTCTACTAATTTAACACTTATAATTTAATTTTTAATCAATCCTTAAAATTTCTAATTAATCAAATCTAATCATAATCATTAACACTAATTATGTAAAGGCAGTAGTTATGCCATCATCAAAAAGGGGTGATGTTATTTTTTAAGTAGTTGACCCTATTTTGACATTATTTAGTATGCCTAAAAAAAAATCCAGTATGCCTCAAAACAGGGAAAAGAAAGAAAAAACTATCTTGCCCGTCTCTTTTCTCAATTCTTTTATCGCCCTCAAATAAACCCAACCACAAATCACAAAATTGTTGACCAAAAGTTTTGATTGTGGTTTCCCCAGCTCGAGATTTCACTTTTTTTTAGATTTCTACTTCTTTTATCCCATTCTTTCATCGTCCCCAAATCGAATCGAACCATTAACAACCCAACCCCAGGAAAAGAACAGAAGCGGAGATACAGATTAGTAACTTTTGTTTCAATGGATATTCATTGAGTGGAATGAATTTCGAATGGGTTTTTATTGAATTCAACCTTTAATTTTGAATGAGGTTACATGAAATGAAGATTTAATTGATTAATTTTGATACGAAGCTTCAGTTATACTGTCAGTTTTTCAGCAAATGGCTAACACTATAATTTGTGGACTTCAACTGTTTGCTTATTTTCCTGATAGAAGAAACACATTCAAAGTTCAATTTCAATGATAAGGTTACATGCAATGTGTAAGCAGTGCATATGTTATAGAAGTGTAAGTTTTCCTGATAGAAGAGGCATGTTTAAGCTCAATTACAAACCAAAATTCACATGCAGTAAGTTAGCAGTGTAATGTGCTTGAAACATCATCAATAGATCTGTATAGCAAAAAGGTATCCGTAATGTATCCATAAGTCCATAAGTAAGAATAATGGTCATCTTTGATTGAGTTGTCTTTGTGTTTTTTAGCAGGGATCTGTGCTTATTATTATAGAAGCCGCTCAAGGTCCTTTTCGCTGGGGATCATATTAGCGAAGCTGAATCTGAACTGCCTATGGGGGAACAATATAATCAGCAATCAGGTATATAAAACTTAGATATACAGATTATTTATCTTACAAAATTCCCCACCTGAAGTATTGTTTCCCTTTGCTACACTCAATGCCAAAGGCCACATCATATATTATTCCTGTTTGGGAGGTGTTTATGCTCCAAGTACGATTGAACCTTATTATTCCTGTTTGGGAGGTGTTTATGCTCCAAGTCCGATTGAACCTTTTCGAGTGGGATAAAGCCGTCTTGAATCTGAAACACTAAGATATTGCCTAATTTGACCGAAGAATTCTTTTTTGGTACTCGATTATCCATGCTTATGGACGTATGGTGTTATTATTAGGATTGTATGTATTTGATACTCAGAAGGGTGTGGGAACCTTAGATCGCCAGACTATGATAAAAGAAATTAGTTAAAAATTATTGAACTACTGAAGCACAACACTTTAACTCATAGATGCATGTGACTCATTTGATTATGTGATTTCTAACAAAGTTGGACTTCTGATGCAGCTTTGAGGTCATTAGAAAGAAGTACTATCTTGTCGTGTTAAAACGGTGTTTATGAATACGTTCTGTTGACATTTATAGTCATGCTTAATTGTGTGTGTGTGTTTTCTTTTGTAGGTGGAGCTTGCTCTCAAATGGTGACTCACAGGACTAGCATAGTCTATGAATAGTTGTAGTAGTTATAATGGTAGTGGCAGTCGACGTGGACGTGTGTCTAGGCACTCTGATTACTGGGTGTTAGTTTATGTAAGGTTATGTCCAGTTGCGTCAATAACATTTTATTGGTGTTGCTGGAAAAGCAATCCACGGTAAAGTAAAGCCTCGAAAGTTCACTAGAAGCCTCAAAGGTTACATGAAAACTTGGAATTCAAGTCACTTTAATAATGCAATCTCTGTAGTCTGGGATTGTACTTCAAGAGTTGTAAGTAGTTTGAATCAGATTTTTTAAGCGTTCTATTTGAATGTTTTTGAAATTACAGTTTATTTTGTTTCCATTCAACACTTCAATTTAAGTTGCTATAAAGTCAGTTTTAGTATGAAATTTCTGATACTAATATACTATAACATCTTACATAAATGTATTTGATATAGGAGATTGTATAGTTGGTCCAGGTTAGTGTTTGGTTCTAATTGTATAGTTGGTCCAGGTTGTATTTGACAAATTGTTTCAATTATCTCTTATTGTTATGCTTTTCATGTGTCTCTACTGTGAATAAATGTATTTTCTTCAAGGATTGACTGATGATATATATGAACATTATTGACAATATCGGTATCAGGTAGAAACTAGAATTCCTTTTAGCTTGGTGCTATTTAAGTTTCCTGTGATGGGGTTTCCAGCAATGTCTGTGTGGTAGATCTTATCATGTGTATTGCAGTAGTTTCCAACCCTCTCATCTTCTCTTTCATTCCAAAAAACTTAAAATCAACAAAATTTTGAATTTTGATTTTCTACCCAAAAAATGGTTGATTCTAAACGATATTTTAGTAGGATATCTATTATCTTGTTGTGTTGTTTGTTTTCATATATCTTATTTGTGCATTGTTGGATGAAGAACTACCTTGTCTTGTTAACAATGCGTAGAGCTATTTGAATATTTGGACAATTTATCCCAATCTAGTAAGAACCTAAAGATGAAAAAGAGAATTGCCCGTTAGAAAGTTATGTTTGATGGGTAAGGAAAACTCAAAGCAATCCCTTTCCAAGAACTTTTTTCGCATGTGACTTTTTCCTGGAGTGAACCCCTGAACTATATAGGCCCGGTGAAGGGAAGGGAAAAGCAAAAAGCTGTTAGTTGCAACAACAAGAAGGATCCATGAAATTCTTAAACTTTATTATGAATTTCTTTTAGTTGCTTTAGAAGTTATTATTTTGTATGCACTTTTAGACAAAGTACTTTAGGCCTACATAACCTTTAGGTTAAAATACAACCCATTGAATGAGCTAGAAATTTCAAAATCAAGATATTAGGTATGTTTTTATTATAAAAGCATTAACTTCATTTTCAACCTTGCATAAAGAATGGAAGTTTCAACCAAATATTTGTAGTCTTTGTACACTAAGTGGTCATTTTGCAAGGGATTGTCCTTTGAAGGAAGCAAATGCACTATTGTTGTAAGGGATTTTATTTCTCATGAAAGCCTCACCTAAACGCACTTGTTGTGGGTTTTTCTATTGATAGATGAGCGCGCCTGTCTAAAATCAACCTTCTATGCAAATCCATGTTAAGAAGTACTGTCCCAAATGTGTTAGGGTAAAGTTTTTAACGTTTGTATGCTTTAATTAAGGTTTGTATCAGTTGTCTTAAATTATAAGCTTGCTTAGGGATTATACTATATTAAAAGCTTCTGGAAAATAACATTCATGAACAATTTGATGCTTTAATAGTAAAAAAATCCAAGAACAATTTTTTAAGGGAGTTCTTAGGCGTGATGGTACTTTCATAAACATCACGAAAATAAAGAGCAGCCGACTACGGAATATCGTTTTTCTGTCTTGTCATGCATTATGCTGCCGTGAGCTATCAAAGCCGGACCTTGCCGCCATATCGGGCCCAGCTTTTCCCAGACCGTCATGCATTATGAATCTAGCTTGTTTTGTAATGAATATGATGCTTGAGAATACACCCAAAAAAACACATCAACACAAGCCATTTCCAGGCTATTTTAGATTTTTGGTTCTTCTTACACTTTTGTTATGTCAAGTAGAAATAGCTATTCTTTAATAGCAATGTCACATTTTTTTCCTGTAGATGAAACTCATTTTTGCTCAACTGTTTTGCAGGTTATCTGAAAATGAGTAAAAAGTTGAAGTCATGTTGGATGAATGAGGTCTAATGCTGGAAAAAATTGTGTTTTCTTGCAAATGCTTCTTTTGCAGTTACTGAACAGTGAATGTTATATGCTACCAAAGAACTATAACATCGAGCATCTTTGACTTACCTACAAATGCTACCATGATTACATCAGTGAGCATCTTTGACTTACCTACAAATGATACCATGATTACATCAGTGATCAGTCTAAACGATGAATTAAAGGCCTGTCTTATAAAGTACTCCGTTTAGTTGTCATTTTATGAGTCAGTTACTGGGATGTTCCATGTGGCACTAGAGCCAAAGTTTTGGCAAAACGTTTGTTATTGATTCCTCATACAAGGTGGACTGTTTATTTTATAAGATAGATTGGACTACAATGATGTAGATACATGTAGATTATAAATAAAGTGATCCCTAATGGCTAACAGCCTAACACTGCCTACAGCAAGCTAAGCACTTAAAATCTTATATTGATTGGACTACAATGCTTTGAAAGGGAACGGCACTCGCATCTCGCGTGCTTTTTAGCTAGAGGGTTACCAATTGTTTTAGGCCTGCCTGAAACATTGCGAGTGCTCATCCAGCACTAGAATGCACCTTAGAGCAGGTGGAAGAGGTGAAAATCGTCTTCAGAGTCCTTCCAATCTTTGCTTGTACAATCATGCTCAATTGTTGTTTAGCGCAACTTTCGACCTTCTCTGTTCAACAAGCAGCCACCATGAATACTAAGCTTCGCTCCTTGACTATCCCACCGGCTTCCCTTCCTGTGTTCCCCGTTCTCTTCATCATGCTCCTCGCACCACTTTACAATCATGTAATTGTTCCATTTGCAAGAAAGATGACCAAAACAGAGATGGGCGTTTCTCATCTACAGCGTATCGGTATAGGGTTGTTTTTTTCGATAGTCGCAATGGCGGTGGCAGCTTTAGTTGAAGTCAAGCGAAAACGAGTGGCAACCGATTCAGGTTTGCTGAACTCTGACGAGCCACTGCCCATCACTTTCTTTTCTTCTGGGTGGCTTTGCAGTACTTGTTTCTTGGTTCAGCTGACCTGTTTACCTTGGCTGGATTACTTGAATTTTTCTTCACTGAAGCTCTTGCAAGTATGAGCATTGGCTACAGCCCTAACATGGGCTTCATTGGCAATAGGATAATACATGAGTTCTGGAGTCGCTTCAACAGTGAGCAGTGATACAGGGGGCATCGGGACACACAAGGTGGCTCTCCGGTACCAACTTGAATCACTACCACCTCGAGAGATTTTACTGGCTCATGTGTGTTTTAAGTGGTCTAAATTTCGTACACTATCTCTTATGGGCGAACCGCTACAAATACAGATCGACACAACAGGGTACATAAATGAAGCTTTCCAATGTCAAAAGAAATAGAAATTAAGCTGTACTTACCTTTTCAATCATGGATGCTGCCTGCAAAGTCCTCGGAATCTTATCGAGAGTAGAGTGTAGATATAGGTGGTAATCAAGGATGTTATACCCTTTGGCAGCCAGCTTAGTGTCCTGGGTCTGAAGACCCATCTTTTGTACTAACCAGTTCTCTTATAAAAAACATACTCTTGGTGATATTCTCTTTTGTTTTACACTTTTACTGCAATTTTTGTAGATATATTGCAATTTATTCAAACAAGTAGAGTATCAGGATGAAGTAGTTTAGAGACTGCTTACTGATAACACGCAGTCTCCTTCTCCACCCGATTTATATAAATACTTAACTGTTCATTTTCAATCATGACTTGTGATAGACAAATTCCTATCACACAAATATGATTGGAACCCCTAAAATCATATTCATGGTAATTTTGTTTTCTTACATCAATATTGCTAAGTGTACTGAAGACGCAAAACAAGGAAGAAGAAAAAATCTACTGAAACCAGGGGGGTTAGTGTTTAAAACAAAAACAAAATTCCCCAGAGATTCATCTAGTGTAAACAATTTCGTGAGTTTATATGCAGAACTTCCTAGGTCTTTAATTTACTAAGACAGACTTCCCACGACGACCTTTACTGAAATGGAACAGGACTGCCTTGATTTTTGTTCACGATTGCCATTGCTAAATATCTTGTACCCATACCAATTGGTGTTTTATCTTCAGGTCCCTCCCAGAATGGAGCTTCTCCATCTCCTACTAGCTGCCAGTATCCGTTCCTCAGAGACTCAGCTTGCTCATCCGTGCAATTTTGTAGCAGTGCTTCAACTCGAAAGTTGATCCCGAGAGAACCCAAGAACTGAGATTGAGATATTGGACCATGGACAGAAACATCTTCTGTAAAATTTTGAAAGATTTGAAGGTAAGATTTTCGATAGTGCAAGCAATTTATCTAGACTACTATAAATACAACAATAGAAAACCTGAAGCTTCTTTTGCGGAATTCCTGATGGAGGCAAAGTCGACATAAGCACTAAGATCTGCTGAACCGGGATCATCAAGTATATCAACAAATTTGTGCTTCCGAATAGCCTGTATCAAAGAATGCTCTAGAATAAGTTTTAAGAATCGAAAAGTTTTCGACAAATAAATGAGAGCATGATTAATAGATTTCCAACTGTTAAGGTATTATCACTTCCTAAAGAAGTGAGAACTCATAATAAGTCTTATCAGTAACTCAGTTATATCAGAAGAAAATTGATAATTTGTGTTACCTGCAGACTATCCGAAACTATTCCATCTGAGCCATAATCGATGATGAGAGCCCCGCCACCATCAGAACCAATTCTCTTAGCAATTGTCTGAGTCAAATCCATCCCCTTAGGGCAGATTTCTATTTGATCAAGCTTAGCAATATCTTCTTTTGTGGCCCATGTACACCGCTTCATCAGATAGAGGGTTGCTGGTGTAGGTTGTTGAGATAGAACAAAACGAAACCTGAACAATATAAATGGGATTAAAAAAATTCTTGTAGGAATTTAGTCGTTGTTAAAACAGCAAGAGATTCTTACGATGCATCATCTGCAACATCAACCATCTTTTCACACCAGCCACGAGAAGCCCGCTGTAGATAACGTACGAAATAAAAAATGCATTAAATTTTGAACAGTTCAAACTTCTATTACAGGTGAAAATTAACATGGATGATGGATATGATGAGGTCCACCAAAAAAAAATATTTTATATGGATAAGAGCCAATTGGGGTCTATTTGTACCAGGAAATAACAGAATTAAGAATATCCTTTGAAACTGAAATAACTGGGGATTAACCTGGAATTGATGAACAGGCAACGCATCATAAAATTCATGGCCGATAATGATTGTTGGCACTGAAAGGAATGTTAAAGTCAAGCAGGTCGTTAACTGGATAATAGTGAAGAATGAGAAACTGATGGAGGAGTGAAAGTTAAGGCATCAATGTTACTAATATGTGATCTGGGCATCTGGCATGCACAAGATTAAAACTACATTCTTGATTATACTTAAATCTTTTATGTAAGTATTTCATTTGCTACTCATCCATCAAAACTTTGTGTTCCCAGAATATGCAAGGAAAAAAAGTTAAGCAGAAATCAGAGTTGGGAAAGAACTCCATACATCCGGATGGAACCTGCTCCAGTGTGGCATGCCAAGATACAGGAGCTCCACCAAACATGCTAACAACCGTTTTATCAACCTCTTCTGTACACTTTAGGGCACTGTACTGAAGCTTCTTTAAAGTGGGACTGCATTCTACCATGTGTATATTCAGTGCCTTCATGAACTTCTCAACCTTGGAAGTACCCTACAGTAAAAAAGATGCCCTATTTAATAAAACGGTGGAATATACACATAAAAGAGAAAAACGAAGTAATAATTAGGTAACCCAACGGAAGGGTTCTAAGCACAGATATGAATAATGCAGTGCCTTACACGTAGAAGATCAGCCATCAGTGTTCCTCTTCCTGGACCAAGTTCAATGAGGTTCACTTTCTCAGGTTGTCCCATTTGCTCCCACAAACACATAGCCCATACACCAACCATCTAGAAACATAACAAGATCAAAAATTACGATTTCAGCGGATCAATTTTCTCCAACTGAAGTACAAATTGAATCAACGCAACAAATGTTAATTACCACGAATATTTTCATTTGGTGAACCTAAAGCTTATAAATGCATGCTATTGTTGAACCCTAGAGCTTACACATGGTCTTTGCAGGTTCAAACTGCAAGCCACACAATCCCCAAAGTAATGCCATACAAGGCTTCTACATTAGTGATTTCTTCGCAATCTAATCTTGTCACATTGAGGTTAACATCATTTAGCTAGAATTTGAATTTCTACTTAATTAGAGTAGTAATTGAAAAGCACAAGTAAAGAGAAAAAATTGAAATATTTACCTCTCCAAACATCTGACTAACTTCAGGAGATGTAATGAAATCTCCACCAGATCCAAAGACATCCCTATTAATGTAAAATCCAGCTTTAGGGTTCGTCAAAACTTCCTCCATATACTCTGCAACTGAGATTGGTCCACCCCGGAACTAACAACAATTCCATACAGAATTTCAGTCAAAAAACAATGTCAAAATCACAAAATTTCAGTCAAGATTTCATCATTTAGCAAATGGTTTACTAAGATACATTCAATTTCAATTCGAAAACCTAGAAATCAATCCAATTAAATGAAAGTAGAGACACTTTTACTGACCTTAATGATTCCTTTTAGATGCTTAACAAGCTCAGAATCTGAGGATGGTTCATGGGAATGCTCTGGTGGATTGTGTAAGGAAGATCGGTCAATGGAGATTTTGAGAGAAGGTTGAAGAATTGTTGTGTCTTCAGCTTCATCTTTATTAGGAGAAGATGCGTCTGTGTGTGTTTGAGGAGAAGATGAAGACGTTGAGAGAGATAATGAAGATGAAATTGAGGAGAGGGATGGAAAAGTTCTTCGGGGGATGCCATTAGAAAGTATAGAGGAGGAGGACGATGAAGAAGAAATGAGTAGTTTTCTCAGCATTTTTCTGTTTGTATGTAGCACCCAAACTCTCTCTCTCACTCTGATTGCTTTCAGTTTAGTACCGAAAAATAGATCATGTCAAGGGCCGACCATGGTTAAACCCCAAATATTGGGGGCAAAACCCTCACTGATTAAACAAGAACCACGGTAAATCGATCATTTTATTCTTTGGGCACATTCACCCTTTAAAAAGTGTATTAGGGGTACAACAAAATTACAGGTAGAATCTTTTAAACAAGTGGTTTACCCGAATAATCGAGAAAAAAAATCACTCCAAAAAACGAAACAATCCCCAAATTGTAACATTTCTTCTTGTTCACCATCATCACCACCACTGCAACACCATAATCACCACCAAATCTAACCCAAAATAACCTAAAATTGAAATCTAAAATCAGAAATTCTTAGCACAAAACAACCCTACTTTTCTGCGGATTGTCTCATTACACCATGCAAACATGCGGGAAAGACGATTATTGTTTTAGATTCAACTTAGTCGAGGCAATTATCTTGATATGATCCATAGGTTTCATTTTATGAATCTAGGTTGCTTCATTTGCAGCGACGAGCCCAGTGTTGTAATCATAATAATCACCGGTAGATATTTGCTCAAGTATGGACTCACATCTGCCGAGTAAGTTTCGAGTATTGGCGCAAGAAAATTCTATCTGAAATCACAAGAATCATTAGATGGCAACAATCTTCATAGAACTTATTGTCACTTTGCAAGGGTACTTGTAAAAAATGATCTTTCTGGTGATATTCATGATAAAATCCTAGTTGAACGAGATGGACTTGCTTTTATGGTTTACTTTACCTATAAAAAGTTACTTTCATTTTGCACCCACTATAAATTTATCGGACACAGTGTTGGTGAGTGCAAGCACAATGGAAAGAACGATAAGCTATAGGAAAAAAATGAAAGTTAATATGCAATATGTTGCAAATCTTATGAAAGAAGTTTTTATTGTCATCTTAATGTGCATGATAATTTATCATCTACACATAAGTACACCACCAAGTTTTTCGTTCGGCAACCTGTATAGACAAAACCTAATACAATTGCAAGTAGATCTAAATTAAAGATCCTTGAACAATATGTATATAGAGTTTTCCCTTATCTCTTCCACAATCAATATGTCTAGACTAAGAAGTCCGTGAACCTGATTGTGTAGAAAAGTTCTTGGACAATTTTACAAATCAATATCCAGTATCAATATAGTCGTACCCAAATCAAGAGGATTCAAATTCTGACAAGTATAAAACTTGTAATCTTTCAAGATACGAATTTAACAAGAAAAAAGTCTCGTTATTAATCACAATTAATAAGGACTTAAACTACCTAGACTGATTACGTATTACTTGTGTTATTCCTATTATAAAGATAAAATAATATGATGCGGAAAAGGAAAAACACAAGACATCAAAAGTTTTAATAACGAGAAAAACTGCACCTGCAGAAAAACCCCGGGACCTCGTCCAGCTTTGAACACCAAACTGTATTAAGCCGCTACAAACACTAGCCTACTATCAGACTTCAGACTGGAATGTAGTTGAGACCTAATTAACCCTTTAACCTTTCAGCTGCAGTCTACTTCTCTTGAACCTTGCATGGCTCTATGCAATTGATTCCCTCAGCTGATGTCATTTACAACCTAAGAGTTTTAACCTAAATGAAGACTTTTGATACCAATCTGCCTCTAACAGATAAACCTATTTGATTTCCCTTTTGATTCTTAGATCTAGGTTTGCGGAAATCTGTTTGCAATAAACAGATTCTAGCAAACCTCACGAATCTGGAATACTTACACTCAGTCATCTAAGAAGCATGGATTACTAATCACCTCTCAAGAAATATTCAAACAAATCCAAAAGGGGTTTAGATATCTATCTTGAGGAATCACAAAGTCTGAGGCGAAAAGAACTATGTGATTTGTACCTATCTCGTTCCTAATCTGAGATAACAAGAACCTCGAAGATCAATAAGACCAAGATCAGGATACACGAACTATCAGGTAAAAAATAGTCAGACCTGGCTTCATGAATCCCTAACTGAAGTCTTTAAGTCGTAACCTAATTATGTTTCTCATAGTAAACCTAGGTATTTATAGGAACACTCTAGCAAGCACTAGGATACCGAAGTGTCAGGGATTGAGAAATCTTGTTGCATGAGTTTCTCTATTTATAGATTTTCAAGGCTTTGGGTCCAGCTAAGATAACTTGAGATTCAAGCAAACACTTTCTTAGTTTAGATGAAATTCTGATTAGGAATTCATGTAAACAAGTGATAAGTCCGCCTTGAAATTACATAAAGAATATACACTGTGGTTAAGGATTTTGAAATCGTGTACAATGATAGTTTGTACAAACAAATATGCCTTTTGAACTTTCAAGCAAAAGTCGTGTTCATTAACAATCAACACTTAAACCATGATTCATAAACACAAAGTGATTTATTGAACAAAGTTGTCTTATAAGTGTTTATGAGAGTTATAGCAATGCCAAACGTATTTATGAAAATAGTTTATGAGCATCTGCTAAGTTCGATACTGGGTAGAATGTATAGGGGTATGCATACTATGGACCAATCCATGAACACAGGATGTTGGGATACGTGTACCGGGTATGTGTACCCTTAACAATTCTCATATCCTAGGGGTACGCGTATTGGGTATGCTTACCTTCCTCATTTTCAAGAACTCAGAACCTTAGGGTACGCGTACAGATTAACCGTACCTAATATGTGTTTAGAATTTCAGTAAATTCTGAAAACTCTCTTTAAACGATTAGAAACATTCTCGTAGGTAATAATAATTAGTCATGGGAAATTTCCAAATGATAAACTTCAAATAAAAAAAAATTATGAACAATAAGTTGTTTTTAACCAAGATCGTTAAGGATCTAGAACATCCATTGCTTGAATCATATTTCGAGAGATTTATCAAGATAAGCTTGACTCAAAAAAAAAAATTGCAATATTAAATCTACTAAAATCGTATGACATAGCCTCATAAGATAGAATGTTAAATGTCGTGAGTAAATAGGATATTTCAGTCTTCATATACTTCTTTTTCGATGAAGTTCTCCAAATGTCTTCGTTTAATCTCCAGTCTTCAATCTTCGAGGGTTGTTAGTGATATATGATACTCAACTACATACTCTAATCCTAGTCCGAGACTAGACTTTAGTATACTAGAAATTAAGATATAATTTTGTGCATCTAACACTGGCAACAAGCTTGAGATAGCAAAACTTGCCAGTTCGATCGAGCAGTGTTCTAACAAATACAGTGGTTCACGTTGACAAGAAACCAGACAATTCTAATAGTCAGCATCAAGAGATTCATGTAGTAGATCTTAGCTTTGGTTTCTCGTGAATTGTTGAATAATATGTTATCTTCAGTGCATTGTCCTAGGTGTAAACTTGCTACTGCTGGAGAGAATGTGAATGGAAGTAGTTTTGAACGTGAATTTTTTGAGCCATGGTTGTTAGTATTGTAACTAATATATTTAGTAGCTGGGATACCCATATACACGCATAATAATGAACATGACACCTATTCAGAATATTTATCGTCGTCGGTATGAGAGAACGTGGTGATATAAGATATTCATAATAGAATAACATCAAGTTTTCTCCATTAGATGGTTTTCAGCCTTTCGCGCTGTTCTAAGAAGAAAAAAGATAAAATAATTGTAGATATAATTTTTAGCTATTATGATCGTTTTGTATAATTTTTGTTTTTTCTTATGCTTATTTCTTCAGGAGCTTCTGGCTTAAAAGAATAATCGAATGGACGTATTAAATTAACACTCTTGAAAGGATTGTCATAAAAAAGGCGATAAACCTAAAATAACGAAGAAAAAAAATTGATCATTAGTATTAAAGATTAACATGCGAAGAAATAATGTGCTTTAACTCAAAAGAAGTTGTTACATGTTATTATTTTTTTAACAGTGATAAAGTAAAAACAAGTGGTCTACAATTCCATAATGGTCCAATATCTCTGGCCGGAGAAGAAACAAAATATCAAATTAACACTCTTGAAAGGAATGTGCATAAAAATGGGAGGTAAATAGACAATTTACCTAAAATAACGAAGAAAACAAAATCAATCATTAGTATAAAAAATTAATATGCAATGAAGAAATAAAATGGATCAAACGTAAAAGAAGTTGGTACATGTTGTTGTTTGTAAAAACTAGGGGTCTAAAGTTCCATAACAATTACAATATTACTAGAATATTGAAGAAAAAAGAGATGCATGAATGAGAAAACTCACACTTATTATACAATGTTGCTACACCTATTAAGAAAACCCCTTAGAGGAATCCCATATACCGTCTATAGGATATTGTTTAGTATAAACTGTGAATTCTATGGACTACACATGGCCCAACACCCTTAAATCAAGGGTGGGATGCCTCTGTGGTATTTGAAAAGTGGAGGGTACAAGGTACACCAACAAATTTTTCGTTCGTGAACCTGTATGGACAATCCTTGGATAATCAACATGTTCAGATCTTAATTCCGCATGACATACTCTTGATAAGCCTTTTATGTCACTATGCAAATATTGATGGAAGAAAGGATGAACTTTTGTTTACAAAGATTAAGTCTATTATATGTCATTGTGCAAATAGTGATGAAAAATAGAATAAATCTTTGATTATTCCGCATTATTGGTCTTTCCCTGATCCACATCTCTGTGCATATACCGTGTTGCTCCGTAAGTTTTCTTATGTTGAGCATGACCAATTGAAGTGATCATTTTCCTTGCAGTTAATTAAATTGATATTTTTGGATACAAATTCATGTTTCATGTGATTTGTTAATGTCCAAAGAAATCCTTCTTTTCTTGTAAAAGTAAGGTCGCTCTTGTTGTTCTTTCGGGAATGACATTTTACGGGGGAGAGTTCTTAATTGAACTTGTGCTTAATTGCCAAATCTTTGTAGGGAGTGCGGCTGTGGAATATTGTAGGGGTTATCTTGTATCTTTATAAACTCCTTGATGAATGCATGTAGTTTCGGCTATATGATGGCACCTAAACAGGTTGATATATGTTATTTCCTTTTGGTCATGAAGTATCTCTATGAAAATTTCATGAGGATCCCACCAGTTTTCGTACCATTTCCAATTTATATTGACAAAAAAGGGGGAGAATTAATGTGTAGTTCACACTACAAATATATATGAGTTTATGGATCATTGTAAGGGGGAGTGGTTTTCATTATGAGATGAAGTATTGACTAAGGGGGAGTGATACATATCACCATAGTACTATTGTCAAAGTTGTGATAAAATTGAACTTTGATGTTGTGTAATGATACTATGACACTGTATAACAATGATTGAGAGCAACTGTTTTCTCATTGTTATTGCTACGAATCTTCAACAACTATGATGCTGAGTTGAACACATTTGGAATCATTGGAGTAGTTGAAACTGACGAAATGTTGAATTACCAAGGAGATCAAGCATTTGGATGAGAAGCTACAAAATTTATTTATTTTGTAATCCATATGAATTGATAGTTTTTGTCACTAAAATTGACAAAGGGGGAGATTGTTAGAGCACTGCTCGGTCGAACTCGCAAGCGTTGCTATCTCAAGCTTGTTTGTCAATGTTAGTGGTCAAAACTATAAGTCTTGATTTCCAGTCTACTTATAGTAATGTCTCGGACTATGATAGATTATGTAGTTGAGCATTATACTTCACGACGTTCATCAATTGAAGACGAAGAACTACTAAGGAGAGCTTGTGGAACTTCTTCGACAAAAGGTATGTGGAGACTTGAACTCATATATCACTTGGAAAGTCGATTTATACTCTATCTCCTATATTGAGACAAAAGTCGTATTACTATATATATAGTTGTCGATTATACACATTTGAGATTTTGAGCTGAGTTTAACTCGCTTACATATTTCTCGGGATATGTGTTGGTAATCTTTCGCTTCAACCAAGTTCATCTTATATTCTTGACGAAAGTCAAAAGATGATCATGTGAAAATCTCCGAGTAACATCTTACATGGTTTGTGTGATACAATCTTGTGTAGACTTGGAATGTTTCGTTATGATTATTTCAATAACTTTAAAATTGCTTTGATGCTAATAGTGTGTGAAAACGGCTATTGTCATCCTCTAAGAAAGTTTCAACGATTGAAATAAGAGTTTAGAATACTTAACCATCATTGGATTATGAGCATAGTGTGCATTCTTGCATGCATGTGATCCATGACCGGAACTAAAGTATGCATACCCGTATGCGTACTTATAGTTGTGAAATTTCGTGTACCAAGTACACATACCGGTACGCATACTTACGTAAGGTATAGGCCCGGGAATTTCTGCTGGGTTTTGGAATTGTACTAAGTATGCGTACACGTTTGCATACTGGCGAACCCAAACTCAGACCGGCTACTTAAGTATGCGTACATGTTTGCATACTTGAGTGGTTAAAGTTCTAAAATCGGTTGGCTCAACTAATACATTTATATATTAAGGAATGCATTCTTTGCAAACCGTGGCTATAATGTTCATGAATTGATTCGAGTGAATCAAATCGATTTTGCTTCAATTGTGTTCTTGTATACTTCTATGAGAATATAACAATTGAACAACTCTTTAACTAGTTTCATTTGAGTCATTTGAACTAGTTATGGTTAAGATGAATAAGGTTGATATGAGAGTGTTCATATAGCTAACCTCGGTTAACTACGGTTGAGCCAACATGGTGTACACATTTAGGTACGGTTACTAAACCTAAATGAAGGTACATTTCATTTGTGTATAACAAGATAAGCTCGATCTAACGGTTGAAAGATATTAACTTGAATCTAATCAGGTTTTCATCTAACGATGAATATTGAATGCTTTGGTACCAAGGTAACTTAGATTGCAACTCCTGATTTGAAAACTATATAAAGGAGAACTATAGCAACTGGGAAACCTAATCCCCACACCTCCTGTGTGATAATATTTGTATAATCTAGAGGCTCAATGTGTAGTCATTAAAAAAGGAGTCGAAAGATGAATTTAAGGCATAAGAAATTGTTTCTTTTTCATGACTACACATTAACAATTTTTAAACAAATAGAAATTTTTAAATTCGTACTGTATAGACTGAAGTTAGTGTTGAAAGATGAATTTAAGGCATAAGAAATTGTTGCTGCAACATTCAAGAACAAGACTATTCTCCAGCTATTATGGCTCAAGAGGTAATTATAGTCAACTTGAACAAATTGTGAGGGATGAGTGCAAGTCAGGAAAGGTTCAGAAACTTGAGGAGGGTTTGAGATACTTTGATCAGTGGATTTTGGAAAGACCATTGCCATCTAATTGTACATTTAATCATGTATTGGGATCATTATCCAAGATTAAATGCTATTCAGATGTCATTGGGGTGTATAAGAAGATGTGTTTGTTTGGAGTAGAACCAGATAGTGTTACATTGAACATTTTGATCAATTGTTGTTATCAATTAAGCCAAGTGAATTATGGGTTTTGTTTGCTTGGAGAGATTATCAAGAGAGGTTATCATCCTATTGTTATCACTTTCACTACACTGATGAAAGGGCTGTGATAATATTTGTTTTATAGCGCGTTTGGATACTAGAAGTAGAAGTGCTTATAAAAAGCTGACTTTTCTACTTCTAGAAGTCGTTCTGAAAAATTATTGTCAAACTGATATTTGGCTTATCAACTTCCAGAAGTCGAAAAGTAATTTCTACATGTACATCCAAACACCTTATAAAACAACAAAAACTCTGCCAAAATGAACTACATAAAAACTACTTAGACACAAACCTTGATATAGTGGGGCAAAAAAGTGGCCCATGTTAACTCCAAGTGGGCCGGGCGGAGCCCATCCCCATGTGAGGGGGTGGTTTTTGCGTTGTCTAACTCCGCGGTTCATGGAGAACCATTGATAAAACAATATGTTTTTGCATTTGACTTCCACCTCCTCTCTCCAAAAGGAAAAAGGGAGGTAACAACCAACAGGATTACCACTGGGGTACGAATTGGATCCTAGTGAGTTGATTAGTCTGTCGACTCTTCTTCAAATCTCATTTTGCTATTAATTAATAGGGTTAATTTGCGTTACCTACCCTGGCCAAGATCATAATTAGCGTTACCTACCCTACAGAAATTAAATTAGTGAAACATCCCCTCGTTACATTTTCCGTCCAAACCTACATTCGGTAGTTATATGAACTATTTTGACTACCGATTATGATAGGAATTCATCAAAAAGACCTAATGTATAATCGGAAGTCATGATAGCTCTTCCTTATCCGATTATATGCTCAACCAAAATTCAAAAAAAGAGGATTTTTTGCAAAATCTCATTTTGGGGCTACTCTATATTCGGTAGTTATATGAACTATCTTGACTACCGATTATGGTAGGATATTTGCAAAGAGAGCCACTGTATAATCGGATGTCATGATAGCTCTTCCTTTCTTACCGATTATAGGCTCAACCAAAATTCAAAAAAAGAGGATTTTTTGCAAAATCTCATTTTGGGGCTACTCTATATTCGGTAGTTATATGAACTATCTTGACTACAGGTTATGGTAGGATATTTGCAAAGAGAGCCAATGTATAATCGGAAGTCATGATTACTCTTCCTTTCTTACCGATTATAGGCTCAACCAAAATTCAAAAAAGGAGGATTTTTGCAAAATCTCATTTTGGGGTTACTCTATATTCGGTAGTTATGTGAACTATATTGACTACCGATTATGGTAGGATATTTGCCAAAGGTCTACTTTAATCGGGAGTCAAGATAACTTTATTTACTACCAATTATAGGATAATCAAAATTCAAAAGATATAGGATTTTATTTTGGGGATACTTTATATTCGGAAGCTATATAAACTAAATTGACTCCCGATTGTTGATTAACTACTGATTGTATAGTTATCTACCGATTGTAAAGGGTAGTTTGGCCATTAAAAAATCGGGATTATGGATTAACCTTCCGATTATGACCTATTTTTTCCTTTTGTGTCGCCCCTAATTCTTTTGGGGTCGCCCCTAAATTTTCCAGGCCTAAAAGGGCACCCACAAAAGAAGAATCCTTGTAAATTTCAAAAAACAACAAAAATCAGAATCCAAAGTACTGTTGATGAGGTTACTCTAAACTTGCCAAGAATGAAGGTCTAGTAATCATCTCACCTCTTGCCAAAACAACCACCCTTTTTTTTTTTGCTTATTTTTCTACGAGTATCTGACTCCTCTGAAACTGTGAACAAACTCCATTTTAGTCAAGCTATCAACCTATCACAAATCCTATTCTATCTAGCAGCAGCAGACCAAGGCACATTATTGCAAAAGCATTAAGCATCGTTTTAAAATTAGAACGAAAACACACTTGAGTGGACTGATTCCTAACTGCCATTGCTCATCCCACAATACTACCATAAGAAATTTAAGGCTAGTCATATTTGCTTTTTATGACTACACATTAACAATTTCTATTTTTTGTTAATTTACCGTGATTTTTCTATTTTCTTTTTCTATTTGCACATACCTGTAATCCCCACACTTCCCGTGTGATTCTCCTTTAACCTTAGGTTTTTCACGAAACACAAACGATAATCATATGAAGAAATCAAAATAGATTCATATATTAAATTAAATCAAGTTTACAACTTAGAATTCATCCTCAATCAATAGGTGTTTATCTACTCATGGATGTAGAAACATTCATGATATACATATAAGAGAAGTTAAAGGATATCGTTACGATTGATGAACCGCTCTGAAACCCTAGGTTTCGCTTCATGTGTAGTTTCTCCTCTCCAAGACTTACAATTTCGTGATCCCTTGATATCTCTTCATTCATGACCTAATACCTCTTTATATAGGTTTACATTGCTTGGCCTTAAATTATCTAAGTCGGTTCAAGAACCCGACCCTAAACTACGAAAGAAAGACCCAAAAAATAGTTCGTGATTTTTAGATTTCATGGTTTGCGAATTGAACTTTGCCATAAAATCCAGGGAATGTTGTTTGCAAACACTGTTTGAAAACTGAAAATTTCAGTTTGCGAACGGACTTGTCTTCGATATTCGATAAAATCGTTTTGGCCGTAACTTCTTCGTCCGAACTCGGAATGACCTCATTCTTGTATACTTTTCCTCTTTCAATTCTCTTCAATATGGTGATAAGATTTCTATATTTTAATGAGTTAAGCTTCAACTTCTTTTGGACTTGGGCACTTGGATACTTGGAATACTTTTCTTCTTAGATATTTTTAGAACTTTATAGCTCCTTTTTGGATGATTCACCTAATAGAGACAAATAAGAGAAAATAAGAGTAATAATACGAAAATATGCAAGAATAATAGCTAAAAAAAGTATGGAATGGACACTAAAATCATAGAATTATGCACTTATCACAATCTGGCAGAAAAATCCTGGGACCTCGTCCATATTGAACACAGATTGTATTAACCTACTACAGACACTAGCTTACTATCAGACTGCAGAATGTAGTTAAGACCGAATGTTCACTCCAAGTTATTCAGTTGCGTTGTACCCCTACATCTGTTGGCTCCCTAGAAACTACGCACTTGATTTCCTATATGACGTTCTTTATAGGCCTAGGAGTTACTTCATAGTCCTTCGTGAATACCAACATTATTCTTATCTCAAACAAAATATTTGGTTATTTATTTTTTAATGATAAATCAAGATAACAAAAATCTTTCCTTGGACTTAGATGAATCTAAAACCACAAGATTGAGGTACCTATTTCCTAAGAATATCAAACTATATTATTGTTAAGATGAATTCTTGTGAAAAGTTTCAAATTTGGAATTCAATTTTCATACTTAATCGAGTGTAAAGTTTTCAATCAAATCTGAATTTGTTCAAGAATTCTTCAATGGCTTTATAACAGAAGAGAATGACCCTAGAAAATACATGAAGTATAAACATATCAATAGAATACATGTTACAAAACGATCTTAGAGAAGATAAGTTATCATGTAATTCACTTAGTAATCCCCAAGTGAAATCTTTCAAAGTCTTACCTTAGTTGGTTGTCTAGTATAATGGATAACACACCCACTTTCTTCCATAATGCGGGCGAGAGATAGAAGGATCGCTTCCCACTAGGAAGGGTTGGATCCCCTATTTTTTTTGTCTCCGAGTGAGATGGGAACCAAGTTGTTGGGATGGCGGCTTGATCAGCAGTGGGACTGGTCTAGCTGGCTGGGTTTGTTCGGGGGAATAGACCCAGCTGTGTCGAATCAAAAAAAAAATGTCTTACTACTGTTAGAGCACTGCTCGGTCGAACTCGCATGCGTTGCTATCTCAAGCATGTTTGTCAATGTTAGTGATAAAAACTATAAGTCTTGATTTCTAGTCTACTATAGCTAAGTCTCGGACTAGGATAGAAAGTGTAATTGAGCTCAAGAACTCCATGGCGATCATCATACAAGACGAAGAACTACTCATGGAACTGGTGGAACTTCATCGACTAAAAGGTATGTGGAGACTTGAACTTATCTATCACTCAAAAGTATATCTACTCTATCTCCTATCTTGAGACAAAAGACGTTTTGCTATATAGACTTTGATTATACACATTTGTTATTTCGAGCCGAGTTTATCTCGCCTATCTATTTCTCTAAATATGTGTTGGTAAGCTGATGCGCGTCGTTTACACAACAAATTATTCAAGATATTTCCCACTAATTAACTGGTAATATAGAGGTAGTAAGAGATCGTTCCCACAGAGAGCTGTGTAATTGATAGGTTATTTAGTTCAGCAAAGTAAAGTAAAAGACAAAAAGGGGGTGGTTTTATAGTGAAGTAAAAAGAAACAAATAAGAAAGTAAAGATGATTAAGGAATCATTCGCCGCCACTGATTAGAAACTTAATAAAAGTACTTGTTTATCTCTTGTTAATTTTCTATTATCACCAACCGTAGAATAGCAATAAGCTCTGCTATCCTCGGAATTCCTGTTGCCACTGGATACGGAAGCGCTCGACTACCAGATTCTATCCATCTGAGCCACCATGAATAAGCTCTCAAGATGTAACCCACCGGATGCATTACGTTTTGTGAATTAGGTTGATCCTAGCATCAGACGCATAAGCTCGGTCTGCTTACTAGTGTCATCTCTATACACAATTGCTTAACAGAATCCCTCTGTCAGCTTTTGCGATGTACTACTTGTGTATGGAATTGAGTGACTATTACACGTATCACCAATCCCAATACTAGTAGAAGAATTATTATCAGGTTAATTCAAATGGGCAATTGAATAACCCAATAGTAATCTTAGTCGATAAAAATAATAGAGACAGTCGACAAGAAAAATCAACTTAAAATAAACTTGTAAAAAGAATTAAAGTTTCATAAACCAGGACTTTGAAATCATACCTTAATCGGTAAAAATTCAGCTACACATGGATTTACTAAAACCCATGAAAAATATATGAAATAAGAAGAAGAAAATAACTTGGTTTCCCCCTAAAGGGGTAAACCTTAGAATAGAATATAGCCTCCTTTCTCTTCTTTTTCTCTCTCTATTTTTCTCTCCCAAAAGTTCTGTTTTTTTTCTTTCTCAGAACTAAGCCTTATATAGGCATCAGTGAGTCGGGTACGATCCACAAAAGTCGTAATTGATAAACATTCAAAGTCGGCTGAGAAGAATTTGTTTGCATGAGAAATTAAGTGTTGTAGATCCTGTGTGGCAGAAATCATTCCAATATACTACTCCCAACTTTGTGATTGGCTATGCATTTTAGCGGACCCATGTGCACCAGCGTGTCTGCTTTTAAGGTTGAGTATACATCAACTTAATATACCGTAGGCTGCACCAGATTTCTTCTTTCATGCATGTTTCTTTTGGATTGCCGCGTAAGAAATATTTTATTCAGATATTAAAATCTTGTATCCATATCTGTGATCACCTTCGCATCTTCTCCACTGGTTTCTCGGTCAAGAGACTCAGCCCCACTTCATCTCCGAACTCAGTCGAACATCTCCCAAACCACAGCTTCAAGGTTAACTCCAACCAACTGCCATCAATGGCATTAACCAACTCGAACTCAGCAAATTTTTTTTCTCGATCACAACAGGAACCGTTGCTCACCATCATCTCTTGTCATCGAGCATCAACAATGGCAGCAAGCCATAACCATTATTCACCGTCGACTGCAAACTTCATGGATAAACTCCAGCAGCATCTTCAAGCTCTTCTACTCGGTCCATATGGTTCCTCGAGCTCTTCTCTACCTTGTTACTCGACCTCCGCCATCATCATACTCGAGCAGCATCAGTAATCATCAGCTCCATGAACTTGCTCGATCGAGCCCTTTTTTTATCTTCACTGCCTTCTCCGTGTACCATACTTTTTTTTTTTTTTTTTTTTTGGGATTTTAATAAAGTGCCACACTTCCAATATCATGTTTAAGAAAGTGCCACCGTTTTTTTCAAACTTTATTAAATGCCACAACCGTTACCTATTCCGTCAAGGCCCACATGATCGGTCTTTTATCGCTGACCGGGTCTATTTTTGTAGATGTAATTACTTAACTATCCTCACAATCAATTTATCCTCACAATTCTTCTTCTTCTTCTTCTTCTTCTCTCCACTTCTGGGAACTATGTGAAGAAACTATTGCGGTTGCGAGATTGAAGAAACTTAGGGGAAACGATAATTGATGGTGATGTTGAGCTTGAATGAACATAGGAAGTCGACAAAAAGGTAAATTAGTTTGATTTGAGTTAACTTCTTCTTGTTTTGATTTCTTCCTGAATATTAGATGAGAATTTGGAAAACTAGGGTTCCAGTTCTTCCCCATTTTTAATCTGAATTGAAGCTAGGGATCGACGCGGCGACATTAAGAAAGGAAGAAGACGTTCTGTGGTTGGTAATGGAATCCAGGGATGATTGTTTGATGGAATTAGAAGATGAAGTTGCACTATTTGAGTCGATAAAAGGTGGGTTCAACTCAGATTTGATTTTGGATTGATTTAACTGCAGAATTGATGTAATTTCAATACAGAAAGATTGAGAAATTTGTTTTTGGATTTAGGGTTCGTAAAGGAAGAAGAGATGATGAGTTTCGCTGTTGAATTGCTGATTTAGGGTATGAAGCATAGGGATGATTGATTATTGATGTATGTTAGGACCACAATTGTGGGAAGACCAACAGCTACTGGTGGTGGTTAATGGTTGCACAGTTAAAGAACATGGTGTTGTGTGTGGAGAGCTGCAGGAAATGACTTAATGAAGGTTTGAAGTGTTGATAGTTACAACTGAACTGCTATATGTTAGATGGATTGTTTGAATTGCAGGTGCAGATGCAGTTGTAGTCTGGTGGTAGCTGCAGCAGAGAGAAAAGAGGGTTCTGATAGTAATTCTGAACCAAGAAATAGAAGTAGAAATGATGTGTCTGCGATGATTGTATTACAGAGAGCAAGAAGCTTCTAGTACCTGACAAGAGGGTGCTGATAGGTGTTGATTTGCAGATGGAGTTTGTTGGTGGTGTTGTGATGAATGGTTGAAGCAGTACTGAACAGAAGGTTGCAGTTGAAGTTTATGTTACAGAGAGAGTAAAAGGCTGTGCAAAGCTCAAGTAGTTTAGGTGCTTCTGATGGTTTTGAGCAAATGGGAAAATTGAATCTTGTTGTGCGATTACGATGTTAAAAGCTAGAATGGTGATTCAAATAGATATGATTAAGTAGTGACTTTGTACTTGGAATTCTTTCAATCTTGATTAATTGATGTTTGTCTAACCCACATGAATTTCTAAACAACTGCCTTGATGATGTATCTAAATGCAAATTAGTAAACTCGGTAATGATTCGCTATGATGAATTGATTTAACTCGGTGGGACGATTTAACTCGGTGGGACGATTTGAGGGCGTAGATGTCTTTTACTAGGTTGGATAACTGCCACCTATGCACTAACGGATGACAACTGTTTTTTTCAAAAAAACGGGATGGAAAAGGTCAAATGTGTGGCATTTAATAAAGTTTGAAAAAAATGGTGGCACTTTCTTAAACATGATATTGGAAGTGTGGCACTTTATTAAAATCCCCCTTTTTTTTTTGATCGGTCTCCGTGTACCATACTTACCCTTTATCAACGGCAGCAAGCCATAACTATCATTCACCAGAGAAACTCGAGCATTACCTTCCCTGCAGTCACCAGCATCATCACTGCCTGCTCGTGTTCTTCTCGTCACAGCAAAGCCCGAGCATTACTGCCCAACATTACCATCAGTTTTAATCATCGGTGGCGGCAAGCCTGCTTTCTTCTTATCGGATCTGGAACTCGACTTCAAGCACCCATTCCCTGCTCAACAGCACTATTACTGGCAACAACAGGTACCACCAGCCATCATGATCATCAACAACAGCTTCGATCACCAATTCGTTAACCTCCATTCATCGGCCATCATGGAATTGACACTAGTTATGGTGAAGAAGAATATGGTTGATATGAAAGTGCTCATATGGATAACCATTTGGTTAACTATTGTTGAACCAAAAAATGTACATGTTTGGGTGCGGTTACACAAGCCTAGAAACGTGCATTTCATTTGTGTGTAACAAGATAAGTTTTCGATCCAACGGCTGAAAGATATTAGCTTGAATCTAATAAGGTTTTCATCTAACGGTGAATATTGAATGCTTTGTTACTAAGCTAACATGGATTGCAAACCCTGATTTGAAAGACTATATAAAGGAGAACTCTAGCAACTAGGAAACCTAATCCCCACACCTCCTGTGTGATACCAGTTGTATAATCTAGAGTCGATTCTCCTTTAACCTTAGGTTTCTACCGAGACCCTGTAGGTTAACGACTTAAAGACTTCATTGGGATTGTGAAGCCAGACCGATACTACTTTCTTGTAGTTGTGTGATATGATCTTGTTGTTTCTATCGTACTGAGTACAATC
The DNA here is from genome assembly GCA_023531295.1 of Papaver armeniacum. Taxonomy (NCBI): domain Eukaryota; kingdom Viridiplantae; phylum Streptophyta; class Magnoliopsida; order Ranunculales; family Papaveraceae; genus Papaver; species Papaver armeniacum. The sequence goes on along the minus strand of JAJJWW010015000.1, from coordinate 550,509 downwards.
ATAATGATTGGCTTGAGATTGATATCTCCGATAGGAAAGATATAAAAGTAGTCACAAACATCTTCGTCTATTCGTTTGTGATTCCACAATATATTCTTTCACCGCGTCGATTAAGATTATTGTGAGGTGACTGATAATACTAGGCTGTTCTTCGGGACTATAAGTCCGGGTTATCAATTGGTTCCTATTCACCTTGATTTATCAAAAGACGGAACAAAACTCGTAGGTATTTCTGTTGGAGATAGATTTATCTATTACCGTAGACTTTTCTGTGTGATACAGATTTGTTTATTAAAGTCTTTGACTTTGGGTCGTAGCAACTCTTAGTTGTGGGTGAGATCAGCTTAGGGAATCAAGTGCGTAGTATCCTGCTGGGATCAGAGACGTAAGGAGCGAAACTGTACCTTAGATCAGTGTGATATTGATTGGGGTTCAACTTCATTCCAGACCGAAGTTAGTTTGTAGTAGGCTAGTGTCTGTAGCGGCTTAATACAGTGTGTGTTCAATCTGGACTAGGTCCCGCAGTTTTTCTGCATTTGCGGTTTCCTCGTTAACAAAACTTCTAGTGTCTGTGTTATTTCTATTCCACATTATATTTTGTTATGTAAATGAAATATCACAGGTTGTGCGTTAAGATCAATCAATTAGAATATCCAACCTTTGGTTGTTGATTTACATTGATTGACACTTGGATATTGGTCTTTGGTACCATCCAAGTTATCTCTCTTGTATTTGATTAGACTCGCAGATTTCTATTTGCTTGAGTAAGAATTAAATCGAGAGATCGAGATATTATAACTCTTTGATATACTTTATTTAAGATTGAGTCTAGTTGATTCTCTTAAAAGTATATTGGAGTTAGTCCATACAGATTGCTAATCGAAATATTGGGTGTGGTTGTTGTACCCCCGCTTTTTCAATTGGTATCAGAGCAGGCAAACACATTAAATAATTTATAAGTCTGTGTTTGTAGCAATCTGACTATATGGACAGTAGCGTTATCTTAATAAATGCACCACCAGATCCAGGGATTGTAGAAGTTTCTTCTATGACTGGTTTAATAAAATCTGTAGATTAAATTCTATCTAAACCTCCACCATATTTAAAATTCTTTGAAGTGTTTTCAGGGCTTAAAAAGAAACTTGAAAGCTTATCTCTTGATGTTGAGTTATACCTCCAGAAAGAACAAGAATCTCTTGACAAGCTAAATCAAGTTATGAGGAATAATATTTATTTTGAAGTCGACATTGATTTACTAATCAGTGAGAGCAATGCTCCTCCTCTGCGTAATTCAATTAATTGTAACAAACTAAACGAATTACAAGAGGAGTTTAAATCTCAGTCATCTGAGTATATCACTTCAAAGCATGAATCGATTCATTGCTCGATTCCTGATACTTACTATCAAGATAGCAGTATTGTCTTCTTTTATGAAGAAGCTAGGACGTCTCTTTTTATCAAAAGGGTTTCCCTTCGCAGTATTAAAAACTATCTACATAAACTGTTTTTTATAAGTTGGAAAACAAGAAATCAGAAACACAAATCTTTTTGGGTTCTCTTGAAGTTCTTTGATAGACTTATAAAAACAGTTCCTTGGGTGTTTCTCAACACTACAAGATGTAAGAGTTGCTGGAAAGAAACTCTTTCTTGGTGCCATGATGAGCAAGACATTGTTCACCTCAACACAGCTTGATTGTGTTAAAAGTGCATCCTCACCAAGAAATGCCTTGTTATGTATACGGTGAGGGAAGCACAAGAACTGTGGCACACATATTTAGTTGGCTATGATTTTGAATGTTTGGTAACGCTGTAGAATTCAATCGGAAACTTCTAAAAAGGCTTGTCTATAAACTTGAGCAAGTTTTGTGTTTGCTTGAAGTAATAGACATATTTACCGTCGAGTAAATTCCGTAAAAGGTTTACTCCAAAAATAACTTCAAAATACCAAGAATAGACAGTGTGCCAAAATTGTGGGGAATCGATTTTTATGGGGGCGTATTCTGACGAGGGCATGAGGGACGAATGATATATTGTTGACACATGTATTTCCTATTAATTGATTCAACAAACTCTTTTTCCAAAAATATCAATTAAGATCTAAAACTCCAAAATATAACCAATTAGGATTACCAAATTTTACTCCAAAAATGCACTTCTTTTATATATTTGGGAACATAATTTGTTGGAATCAATTAATATGAAAGACACATGTCAACATATCATTTGTCTGTCATTCCCCCGTCAAAAACTTATCCAATTATGGCAACTGTTTAAAATAAGATCTAAAACTCGGTTCACATGTGACTACTCGTTTTCCCGTAGTCTACGTAATGTAAACAACTCAGAGGATCGAATACTATGTAGTAATGATACCTCTGTTGAACTGATGATGCTAAGTAATAAAAGATATCGAAGATCACAATAATAACAAAGAACACTAATGTAAAGTAAATTCCCCTAAGTTATCATGAGAAACGAGATATTACGTGGTTCGACTTTCGTCTACATCCACGGGGTAATGAGTGATTTGTTTGTATTAAGTTGTAGTGGTTACAAAGATCATAAATGCTTCCCAAAGTAATAGAGAGAACTCAAGTTGAAGTTATTACTTAAGTTCTAAACATTAAAGAGGTATAAGCTTAAGACTAGATCTTCTTCTCCTAGGAATTGAATGCCCTTAGTTTGTTGGTGAGGCTTGGTATTTATAGCCCCTTCTGCTCCAGGTATATCTTTGTTGCCTCTGGGTCCATCGTCTCCTGATATACCTTTCGTATAGATGGTACCTTCGTTCGCCGCGTGCTTTCTCCAATCAAACTCTGCCACCTCAGCTGACCCACGTTTCTTCGGGGACGTCCCAGCCTTAGTACAGATTGGACCTTCGTTCACCGCCAGCCTCTGCCAATCTGGTTCTGCCACATTATCTCTCTCCACGTGCTTTGATTATGCGTGTAGATAAGAGATTTGTACATTTAATGCTGATTAGATATGTCATCTACCTTTGTCCCTTCGCCAGATGCCTCCCCCTAGACTAGGCTTTTACTTCTTTCATCTTAGCCGTCGAGGTATCTTTTCTTGGGGCGAGATAAAGTAAATCTGCGAAGGTATTTTCACTTGGATTCCTATGTATAGCGAGGGATACACAGTTATCCTGCATGTGGCCACTAAGATCGTGACACGTGCTCCGCAGAATATTGGTATATATTCAGAGTTTGCCCCTTTTCTTTCATATTCTACCGTTTGGTAGGATTGGATGAAAACTCCCATAACGCCGCCATTTTTGCACGTACCGATTGGGTGGTCCCCACATGTCCTTTCATTCAATAACTTCCCCTTGAATTTCGGGACGTCCAAATTTTTGGATTCTCCAGCCGCCTATAAGAAGAGAATAAAGAGGAGGAATTTTCATTAGCTCATCTTCTTCCTATCGAACTGTCGCTCTCTGTCTCTTTCACAGGGATTTTCTTACATCGTCAACTGCTGATTTTTCCTTCGATTCACTAAATCCTTCTGGTTAAATACTCGATCATCATACACAAGTAAGTGGTACTTTTCTCTTTACTGATACTTTTTCGCACTTCTCCATGCTTGATTCTGTCTTACCTTCTCCGATTTGTTGGAGGTCGCTGCTGTACTTACATGTGAGAATTTTTATTCTCTTTTACTCGTTCATGTTGTATGAGAACTTGGGTTTGCTCCCATTTTATATTTTGATGGTGATTCTGCCATGATTGTTCCTCGTCTGCAACTTTATTCATGGTGATGAATAACCTTTGATTTCGCCTTATGATGAGTTTAAACCGCTTCCTTTGGTTATTTTAGTGAAACCCACGCCCAAAGTATGCCTGTTTTTGCGCCCAATTAACAGTAAAGAGTTGGGTGAAATTCTCATCTGCCATTGCTGATGAGATGTTCTTCCTGCTGATGTTAGGGATAATGAGACTTCCGAAGAAGCCTACGCGGAAAGAACGAAGGCCCTCTTCGTCTACTGACCCGCCTCCATGGATGGATCTTCCTGATTCTACGCCATCTCCACCTCCTGAGGATACTGAGATACCTCCTGGTACTGAGATGGTTGTGGTCCCTGAGGCGCTGCGGACCCTGAGGTAGAAGAAGTTGTTGTTGAGGATCTTCCTCCTCCTCTGCCTCATTATGAGCTTCAAAGGTTGACATTACGTGACAAATATAACCATGCTCACTTTCCCTTAGCTGAGATCACCAAGTCTTCTTGTCTTGTTCGTGGTAAATGCTGGGCGTATACTCTTCTTATGATGGGTCTTTGGGTTTTTGGTTTTGCTACCGCAGACCCCATCGTTCTTCATGCGGCTTTTTCTTTGCCCACTAAGTGTGATGAATATCAACCTTGGGTCTTCAACCCTGCTGCTTCTCACGAGGTAACCTTCGCCTTTCTCGAAGGTTTTCCATTTTATTTTTTGTTTCATAATCTTTGCTTGGTATAGTAACTTTTTCTTGTTATTCTGATGACTTATTGTAGTCTGCCCCTGCTTCTTCTACTGGAACTGCCCCAGGTTCTGCTGCTAAGACTGCTCCGGGCTCTGCTGGTAATTCCGTATCCATTAGGGAAAAGAAGAGAAGGATTTCACCTGGTTCATTTGGGCTAACACATGCTAGTGTAAGGGTCGTATGATCCTGTCTTAGTGCTTTGTAATCCTCTTGATACCTTGTTGTGTGCTTCTTATCTTATGCCTTTGTTCTCGCACATCCTGGACATCATGTGGTTATATCATCTCCTCGAAGGGTGATGTGGTGCAGTCGTGATTTATGGCGTATCATACGGTCCTTATGCGATGCTTCGGTGGTGGCCCTTACTGTTGAGGAAAAGCTTTCCAATTCTGAGCATGGTTTAGAAGATGTCTTAGGCTTAGGATCTCCTTCTTCTTCTTAGTTTAAATATTTCCTTTTGATGTTTTGGAACAATGTTTAGTCCTTTGCGGATTCCTTTGATGCTTTCGATTGTGGTTGATGTATGTTTGCCCCCTTTTTCTCTTAGAAAGCTGATTCATGTCACTTTCAAATGGGAAAAAGTATCTTTGCTTATGGAGCGCTTTATTCTTTGTGGTTGGTTTTGTACTTGTCCTGGGGAGTCTTCTTTTAGTGAGACACCCCTGGTAGACTTTGCCCCTTTGCTGTTGCCGACAGTCTTTGTGATTGTCTTTGGCTGTTGAAAACGTATATAAGTACATTCTTTCCAAAGATAAGCTTCATCATTGCCCCTGGATTTTCGTACTTAAATATGTACTAGCCAAAGGCCGCCTCCTCCATTGCTTTTGCTTTCTGACTTACGTGGCCAGGTTTGAGCCACATGTGATCTTTGTCTTCCTTATTTGCCCGTCGAAACCGTATTTGTCCGGATTCGAGCCTTGAGTAATCTTCGTGTCGGAACTAATATGTACCTGATGAGTGCCAAATATTGCATATTTATACACCTATTTATTGGCATTTAACTCATCTTTTGTGCTCAAGAATCAGATATTATCCCAGATTCTGTATTTTCTTTGTTTTCAAGAATAAATATTTGTACTAATTAATTTTATGTTTTTAGGTAATAAATAAAGTTCGGAGAATCTGAGGAGCCAAAAGAGCAGAAAATTGGAGGCAAGCGTCTATGGAGCAGAAAGCCAAAGCCCGCGCGCGCAACAGTTGCAACCCAACAAGGAGCAACCCATCCACAAGACATGGGCCCAAGCTATCCAAGACCCGCGACCCGGATCCGAGCCCATCCACCCCGAGCCGTTGAGATCTCGTCTAGCTACATCCTACGGTCGCTCCTTCTTGCTCATCGTTCCTTGATGCATCCGCTCCACACCAAATTGCCCCGAGTCACCTTCAGCCGTTCAGATCTTCTCCAGCTAAATCCAACGCTCGCTTCGCCTTCCCCATCAAACATCGCTGTACCCGCTCCACAACAAAACCCCCTATCCCCTACACCTCAGTCGACCAAACCCTATTCTCTATTCCATCTTCTCTTTCTTCTCCCCCATACCTCTGCAAAACCCATTCCCCCATCTCCCGACCAAACTCCACAGTCGCCACCTTCATCACCTTCCTCCATCACCAACAACCCTCCTGACACACCAACAACCACTGCAGAACCACCCTAGTTCGACCTCTCTCTCTCTCAGCTTCTCTCTTCCCTAGAAGCTCAGTTGGAGATAGATGGAGCTAGGGTTTTCCTCCACAGTCGATGCATGGAGTTTCGTAGCCGAATTGGCAGAAGAGAAAGTATGGGTATGTCCTTAATTGTTGTTCAGAGAGTATGGCGAGAGTGTATTTCTTGTAATTTCGAATTTGATGAAGATTAGGGTTAGGGTTTTCTTTGCTTGTATAAATAGAAGTGAATTGTGGTTATGAGAGGTATGCCTGGGCTAGCCAGAGCACCACTCTAGTTTAATTTGTATTTTGTTCTTATGTTCTAATTTTATCATCCAGGGTGTTTGATGAAACCCCTGATCATATGTTGAGTTAATCCTTGTTCATATTTGTGTTCTTGGAGTGCTTTAATGTCTTAGGATGAATGAATTATTGATTTGAGACTAATTAACTTGTGATAGTTTGTACTGTAAGAAGACAAGCTATACTAGGAGTGAGTTAGCAAGAATAGATAACACATCTTCCATCTTATCCTTCCCTGAAAGGAATCAAGAGCATAAATTGATTAGAGATTGCTTTAGCTTAGGGTCAGGTGGTGGAATCAACCATCCTGGTAACTCAATAACTTGTGTACAAGTCATTTTTACCTTAGTTTAGTGTCACATTCTCATCTCAGTCGCATCGACAACAACTTATAATTGTGTTCCACTTGCTAGAAATTCAGTTTAGGAAGCCTTGATCAACTCCACAGCACCACAAGTTTCTGTGGTTCGACCCGTACTTGCCACGTCTCCGATAGACGCCGTGCACTTGCGGTATAACATGTAGGCGTAGAAATAAACACTTTATCGAACCTACCAAGTTTTTGGCGCCGCTGCCGGGGACTTGGCGCGTGCCCTGTTGTTCATTGGCCTGACTTCATTGAGTTTCATTTCACCCCTGTACATATCCACTTTGCATTATTGTTTTTGATCTCTTGTTAATATAACTTAGCTTAAATTCTGTCTTTATTTTGCATTTCTGCATCTGTTCACTGCATTTTCAGTTAGCATCTCGTAATTGCATTTTCTTAGTAATTTTTGCTAGTTTGCATGACATCTTTGCATACTCTGCATCATTCTCTCTGTGCACTTCACAGCCAATTGCTTTACTTGCATCTTCAGCTGTGCACTTGCACTCACCACCCCACTTCAGCTGAGCTCAAGTCTGCCTAGCTTGAGCTGTTGCCACACAGCTGCATTGCTGAGCTCACTCTCTGTGATAGCTAAACTTGCAGTGCTGTGCTTTAACCTGCATATTCCTGGGTACTAAACTTCGTGTTGAGCAACGGTACATCTTTGTCTTCTTTGTGCCTGTGTGAGCAAATGAGCCAACCCAAGGAAACCAAGGAAAGCCCAGAACTTGAGGTAAGCAGAACAAACATAGCATATTGCCCTGTGCTTTGTAAACCCTGAGCATGCCATGCTAGTCATAATGCTCATGTGAATACTTCCTTGATCTTTGACCTCACACATGCTAGCTGAAAATATTATGACACTGCACTGAACTGTATTGCATGAACCTGTCATCACAATGAGCTGTGTATCAAACTGATCTGTGCATTGATGACTTATGCTTGACCCTGTTAACTGAGTCACTTTTATTGCATGAAGTTGCTTACTCTGCCCTGTATCATGTATGCTCTATAAACTCACCTGTTGAATTAGATACCTTGCCAGGCATTACCTTGACTGCATGATAGCCCTGCTCCCTTGCTAGCCCCTGAAGCTACAAGTTTGAGCTACAACCTGTGTTGTGTGCATGAGCTGTAAATTCTTAGCTTGGATAGCCAAGTTGGATGAAAGCTCAAGTGACATCAACTGAGTGAGTTGATGCCATACACCCTCTACTCTTGTGCATGCTTAACCTTGCTTGAAATGTTAGTTCTCGTCTGCCAAGAGTGCTGTCAACCTCATTTTTGCATCTGAGCATGCCCTGTAACTCTTTGAAACATAATTGACTGATAAACTAGCTTCCTTGCTAGGTGTATAACCTCTGAGCATTGAAATCTGTTGGCTTGTTGACACCCCGTGGCATTTGAATGAGCACTTTTATTGCCCTGTCACATGTGAGTTTGAGCAAAACCTGAGCTTACCCAAGTGTATTGCTCTACCCTGTTAACTCCAGCCCCCTGAAGCTGTGAGTTTGAGATACAACTGAGGTTTCCAAGTTTGCATACTTGACCTTGTGTGAGCTGTTGAGCTGTGTCAATCTTGTGAGTTTGTGCTGCACTGTAAGCTGAAGCCTGCACACAACCTGTGCATAGAACCAACCTCTGCACACACCCTAGGCTTTGCAATCAACCTTAGCTACACATTACCTGCCAGCCGTCTTTGAACTTAAACTCGCCCCGCACAAGCCGTGTCTTTGGGGTCAATGCATCTGTGCAAACCACTGAGTTTTGCATAGCTTGGGCTTACACCAAACTGAGCCCACAAGAACTCAAACTGGGCTGTTATCCTTCCCACAACAACTGGGCTCTGTACCCAAGCCAGCCCACAATAAACCAAACCAGCCCATAATGAACCAAACTGAGCAGCTGGGCTGCATAAGCTGAAGCCCACTTACTGGGCTTAGCATTGTGAACTGCCAAGCCCAACCTCCACATAAACTGGGCTTTGCAGAGCCACTGAACTTTTCATTTTTACACAACCTGGGCTCTGCAACATAACTGAGCCCACAGTTCCACTGGGCTGTACATTCCAAACAAACCAAACCAAACCCACAAAAACCAAACATAAACCCATTTAAACCAAATCTGAAGCCCACTGTGCACTAGGCTTTGCATAACCTCTGGGCTGTACATTTCAAACAAACCAAATCCCACTTACACCAAAGCCCACATAAACCAAATGAAACCCAATAAACCAAACTGAGCCCACTACAACTGGGCTTTGAGTTCAATTTGAGTTGTTAAATCATGTCAGGATTTTGGTCTGCAACTGGGGATACAAACAAATCCATTAGAGAGCTTGCTTACGGGCATGCTTCACAATATGAACTCCCCACATACCATAGTGATTTTAGGGAATTTTATGCGCCTTCTCAGGGCCCCGACTTCACATACCCTAATCATTATGAGCACATGTATCATCCACCACAAGTTGAAAATGAACAATTTTCCCATAACCAGTCATCACTTTTAGATCAATTAGAAGCTCAAGTATATGCTTTGGAAAGGCAATTGCATGAGCAATCTGTCGAATCTAATCCCGCTAGGCACTATGAAATGCATGCTTGTACCTTATGTGGTAGCTTAGACCACCCTGCTGAAAACTGCTACATTTTGCATGAGTTTAGGCAGTCTAAGGAGAGCCATGATAACCATGCACACATGCATCATTCACCACAGTGGGGAGATGAACAATTTTATACTCCCCCAACTCCTAGTTGGCAATCACTAATGGAAACACTCATGGAGCAAAATGCTAGGCTTGAACTGAATGCAATACATGACCATCCATATAGCAACATGTCTGAATTTCCCTTCTCTAGTGAACCTCATGCTCAACCATACAATGAATATCCATATGAGGAATGCATACCCACTAGTGAAGACTCTCCTTCAATAGAACAACTCACTATGATTCTTCAAAGGAACCTGATTGAGTTACAAAATGAAGATTGGAAGGAAACTTATGATAGGATGTTTGTTATTCCTGATGATTTTGAAAATAGTGTTTCTAGGCCTACTCATGCAACTAACACTGAATATGAACCTAATCTAGAGGTAGATGAGTACACTAAAAATGCTACAATTTTGAATGGAGAGATGAATTTTTGCTATGATGATGATGATGATGAATATGAAGAGCATGTGTATTTTGAAAATGTAGTGGAATCTTTAGGTTCAGAGACGTTAGGTGTCTCTTCTGTGAACCCTATGAATGATACTTCTTCTAACATTCATATATGTGATGTTGATTCTGAGCTTGGGTTTGTGAAATTCTTCAGTGAATGTGAGCATGCTACACAACTTGTTTGTGACTTAGGAAAAGATGAATCTTCTGTTGACACTAATGTTCTTTTGGATCATGATATTATTGTTGTGTCTGATTCCCTGCCCATGTCACAACATGTTGCCTCCTCTGATGAGTATGACATGGTGATTGATGAATTGTTCTATCTTTGGTGAGCATGATTTACCCTCTTCTGACCTTAGGAAAGTATGTGATGGTGCAAATGATTTTATACATGAACACAACTTAGATGTACCTAATCTCTCTCCTAAGGCACATATTGCAACTCCTCCACCAAACCTAGGTGTAGTTTGTAACAAAATTGCAAAACCAACTTTTCTGAAAATGCCTAATTTAGGCCTAGAGCTTTGTGCTTCCCAAGTCCTCTTGGACTATTTTGCATCAAAATATAACACTTTTAAGGAACCACAGTTGGAATATGTATGTCTGCCTGTTCTTAGAAAAACTCACTTTGAGTTAGACCTTTTGCATGATGTACCTTTAAAATTGCAAGATTTTGTGCTCTCAAACGCACCCGTTGACAAGTTTAGGTTTGGAGGAAACTCATTCCCATATACAGCCTTACTTGCACTCTCATTTTATATTTGTGTAAGGCTGTTGATGTTTGTATATATTTTCTATTGGGTTGATCCTCAACTCTTTAGATTGTTAGTGTATGGTGAATTTTCATTGTATATAATCCAGTAGGACTTGTTAAATTTTTCTTTCTTGAATCGGTTGAGTCTTCTTGTACATATATTGTGCTAATCCGATATGATCTCCACTGAGAATGTTGGATTCTAGCCTTGACTAATGAAGCTCTAACCTTGCTCCCGCCGACATCCGGTAATCTCTTCCCTTTTCTCTACTCAACATAGTTCTCTCGGTATGTGACTGTTTAAATTTTTTCTATATGTCGACACATTGAGGACAATGTTTGATTTAGGTTTGGGGGTGCATTTGCATTTGCATATAGAGTTTTTAGTCTTTTTAATCTTCTATTTTCAAAAAAAAAAAAAAAAAAAAATCAAACTTTTTGCAAATAAAAACCTCAAACTTTTAGAGATTTTAGAGTCACTAGCATGCTTCTAGCTATGTTTACATAGAGAGTCTGACCGAAATAAAAGAAATTGGAAGTACTAGAAAACGCAATCGGGTTTCTTAGTTGATTAGAGCGTTAAAGTTGGATTTAACCATACCGGAGGGCGAATTAGGTGATTTGTTTAGATATTCGGTAGTAGAATTGTGATCACCCATAGTGGAGACTACCCATTTTACATCAAGTGAGGCACCAACCTTCAATTTTTGCAACTTTCTAGAAAAGTCATTAGAGTGTGTGTCACCGTACGTCAATTCCGGGTAGGAATGGTGAGCTACCCAACTTCGCACCACTTTCAAGACTACTTTTGATCTCTTGAGTGCTAGTTTTTGTCAATCATGAGGGTGACGTCTAAAGATGAAAAATCCTTCTAAATATCGATTTGCAGTTAGCATCACTCTCTCTCTCAATCAACAGACCCATAGAAACACATCATCGTCAGCAAACGGAGCATCATCAGAATATTGAAAGAAAAGTTGATATAGTCCAAGGTTTACGTGCAACAAAGAAAAAGAAAAGAAAATAGGATGAGGATTAATGAAGTTTGTGAAAAATTGAGTTTTATTGTTTTAATGTAAGTTAAAAAAAAAAAAATTCAAGTTTTTGTAAAGTTCAGAAGTTCATCATCAGCTATTGAAGACCGAAGATTGAAGACGTTTCTATGGTTCCTATGAGAGATTGATGTTAATTGCCGATCGGGTGAGAAGTAAGTAAGTACTCCCATCCTTGCTAATGGTTGATTTCCTTTCTTAGAGATCATCAGAAAAAGATTCTTTTTGTCCACACTTTTGTGGAGTCTCCAGAATTTATTTCGGAAGGTTATCCTTCTTACCTACAACGTGTGCAGGATTTCTCTCTTTATTCCTGCCTGCACACATGAGAGACTAAAAAAGCGATCTTTTTGAGTGCAATTATCATAAAACCTTACTAGTGAGGCAGAAGTCGAGGCTTATGATCACAATCGAATCCCAATTCTTTCATATGGTATGGTTACTTCTCGCTCAGCACTTAAGGATGAGAATGCGTTCTTTGGTAGTTCTAACTTCTTGTTACTAGCATGCGAAACTCTATGTCCTCATAGCTTTTTGGAGGCTTGAGACTCTTTACACTCAAGTTGGAGAAGGTTTTGTGGGTACACCTCTGGTAAACCCTCACGAGACTACAACTCGTCCACTAGGGACACCTAGGGGTTTAAAGGCTTAGTGCATACGCTAAATGCATTCGAGAGACCTGCGACAGGGGTATAGTTAGGATTTCTTCATTTCTGTTTCACTTGAGGACAAGTAAAATTCAGGTTTGGGGGTATTTGATGAGTGCCAAATATTGCATATTTATACACCTATTTATTGGCATTTAACTCATCTTTTGTGCTCAAGAATCAGATATTATCCCAGATTCTGTATTTTCTTTGTTTTCAAGAATAAATATTTGTACTAATTAATTTTATGTTTTTAGGTAATAAATAAAGTTCGGAGAATATGAGGAGCCAAAAGAGCAGAAAATTGGAGGCAAGCGTCTATGGAGCAGAAAGCCAAAGCCCGCGCGCGCAACAGTTACAACCCAACAAGGAGCAACCCATCCACAAGACATGGGCCCAAGCTATCCAAGACCCGCGACCCGGATCCGAGCCCATCCACCCCGAGCCGTTGAGATCTCGTCTAGCTACATCCTACGGTCGCTCCTTCTTTCTCATCGTTCCTTGATGCATCCGCTCCACACCAAATTGCCCCGAGTCACCTTCAGCCGTTCAGATCTTCTCCAGCTAAATCCAACGCTCGCTTCGCCTTCCCCATCAAACATCGATGTACCCGCTCCACAGCAAAACCCCCTATCCCCTACACCTCAGTCGACCAAACCCTATTCTCTATTCCATCTTCTCTTTCTTCTCCCCCATACCTCTGCAAAACCCATTCCCCCATCTCCCGACCAAACTCCACAGTCGCCACCTTCATCACCTTCCTCCATCACCAACAACCCTCCTGACACACCAACAACCACTGCAGAATCACCCTAGTTCGACCTCTCTCTCTCTCAGCTTCTCTCTTCCCTAGAAGCTCAGTTGGAGATAGATGGAGCTAGGGTTTTCCTCCACAGTCGATGCATGGAGTGCCGTAGCCGAATTGGCAGAAGAGAAAGTATGGGTATGTCCTTAATTGTTGTTCAGAGAGTATGGCGAGAGTGTATTTCTTGTAATTTCGAATTTGATGAAGATTAGGGTTAGGGTTTTCTTTGCTTGTATAAATAGAAGTGAATTGTGGTTGTGAGAGGTATGCCTGGGCTAGCCAGAGCACCACTCTAGTTTAATTTGTATTTTGTTCTTATGTTCTAATTTTATCATCCAGGGTGTTTGATGAAACCCCTGATCATATGTTGAGTTAATCCTTGTTCATATTTGTGTTCTTGGAGTGCTTTAATGTCTTAGGATGAATGAATTATTGATTTGAGACTAATTAACTTGTGATAGTTTGTACTGTAAGAAGACAAGCTATACTAGGAGTGAGTTAGCAAGAATAGATAACACATCTTCCATCTTATCCTTCCCTGAAAGGAATCAAGAGCATAAATTGATTAGATATTGCTTTAGCTTAGGGTCAGGTGGTGGAATCAACCATCCTGGTAACTCAATAACTTGTGTACAAGTCATTTTTACCTTAGTTTAGTGTCACATTCTCATCTCAGTCGCATCGACAACAACTTATAATTGTGTTCCACTTGCTAGAAATTCAGTTTAGGAAGCCTTGATCAACTCCACAGCACCACAAGTCTCTGTGGTTCGACCCGTACTTGCCACGTCTCCGATAGACGCCGTGCACTTGCGGTATAACATGTAGGCGTAGAAATAAACACTTTATCGAACCTACCAGTACCCTTTGATGTTGGATGCACTTTGTTCAAGTTCTAAAGGGCTAAGTGTACTTACTTGAGTGCTCTGTTGGAGCGTGCTCGTCAAGAATATTCCCTTGTTAGCACACAACAACCTTCATCCAGTGATGTTGCTTCTGCTTCTAAGGTATCTTCGTTGGAGGATGATCTGAGAAAGACTCAGAGATCCTTGGAGGCTTGTCTGTTGGCTCTTGAGAGAGATAACAATGCTGCCAAAGTTGTTGAGGATGGGCGCAAAGCTGCTGATTCCGCCTTAGCTGTTGAGTCCTCCAAAGCTATAGGTTCGTTTCTTCTTTCCTTTAACTTTGTTTTCATTGTTGATTGGTTGCATAAACCTAAGATAACTTACGCCTGCCAGCTAGTATCTCTAGTGAGCTTAGACATCTCCGGGAGAAGATAAGCAAGTTGACGTCCGATGTTTGGTATTATCAGAAATAATTCGATAGGTTAATGAACGTGACCGTTCATAATGACGCCCATCTTTCTCTTGAATCTACTCATAATGCGGATCTTGTAAAGTAGAATCCTTTGCTTCGTAAAGAGTGTGACGAAGCCCTTAAGTGGAAGGATGGTCTCATTTTGAAGAAAAAGGATGATATTTTCTTAGTTGAGAGACGCCTCTTCACCCAAGAAATCATCAGCAAGAAATATCATGCGGATTTCGAAGATGCTTGTGCCTCATTAGCTAAGGTTACTGCAGAGCGTAACGTTTTATCTTCTGAGGTCTGTTCTCTTAAGAATAGACTTGTCGAGGCAGGCTCCGCGTCATCTTCCATGTCCCATGCGTCCTTAGTTAGGAAGTTGGAAGAGTTAGAGAATGTTTACCAAGTTTTATCCTCTGAGAATGCTTAGCTCCGGATTGATGTTCATGACCTCCGAACTGAACGTGATACCCTTATGGAGGATCTCGAGGTGGATCTTGCTGAGGATCAGCATAGTTTAGAAGAATCCCTTAGCCATGCATGAGGTAGCTTAGGGCTCTTATATTCCAGCAGCATCCTTTGTGTCTTTTGCTGTTTCTTCTTATTGCTTACACCCTTTGTACTCGCAGGTCTCCAGGAGCAGCTGGTGGGTGCAAATGCCAAGATTAACTATCTTGAGGGTCAAATATCTTCGTTGGAGATATCTCGCCAGTTTGATGTTGCTGCTAAGTTCAAGGCTGAGGCTCTTCAGCAAGCTAATGATCATCTTAGTGCTCAGATGATGGAGCTTCGTCAAAAGTCGGCTTCGGATCTGGAGGTTCAGTCTTCTCAAATGAAGGTGTAATTTGAGCGTTCTGCCATTGATTACATCAATAATGCCTCGGAAGCTGAGCTCCAAGCTAAAGGAGTTGTCTTTCCTCGTCTTCCTTACCCTTGATCATGACGTGTCTAGTCTATCTTAACTGAACTCTTTGTTGTCTTATGCCCCCAGCTGAGGTGCCTTTGTATCGTCTCCTTTCCTTGAAACAATGCTTTGTGATGGTTTGAACCTTTGTTATCTGCAACTTTTAAGACATATTAGTCATATTTTGGTAACATTATTATTGTTCATATATTATTGCTTGAATATTTTATTTGTAGACGTATTGTGTCTAGTTGATTGCACATTCAAGTCATCACAAGGTGCTAAGGTATGTTTAACCTTGGGTGGAACATTCATCGTCCTACCTAAGTATCCTTTGGCCAGAAGGTACCGTGGTAGCGAAGGCTCCTACGTGGGAAATAGTTTTCCTGTAACCCTACGCATTCAGCGCGAAGTCTGCTTTACTTCGACAAGGTATCTCTATAGGGGATATCTTACTTTTTCTTATTGCCTCATGAATGGAGCTATCGCTCTGAGGATCCGAGTATTGACACATGTGCAGTTATGTCTTGCCCTGTCTCATCGTCAATCCTGACGGAGGGTGTCTATTCTAACCCAATTTGTATCTAATCAAAAATTGACTTTCTCTTAGCAAAAAGTTTTTTTCATTGATTAGCAAGGTTCATAATACCTTTGATCAGGGATAGGACATGGTACGCTACTGCCCGTTCCCTTCTTCTCCTGAGTAATCACCATTCTCTTACGAGTAGTACTTTTTTAGGTACATTGCATTCCAAGGGTGTTGCAATACTTCACCTTTGAGGGTCCTTAGGTAGTATGACCCTTTTCCAGCGATGTCATGTATGATGTATGGCTCGTCCCATGTCGGAGCTAGCTTTCCAACTCTTTCTTTCTTTGATATGGTGGTATCTGACGCATCACGTATTATTCGACCACAAAGTTTCTAGGGATCACCCGCTTGTTGTATTCGCGAGCTAGCCTTCGTTGATAGTTTGCCATCTTTTGCAAAGCCGCTTCCCGCCTTTCTTTAAGATCATCGAGCTTTTCTAGTATTAGGTCCGTTGTTAGGTTCTTCTCCCATGCCTCCGTTTTTGTTGTTGGAAGTATTATCTCCGTTGGGATTACTGCTTCGGCTCCGTAGGTTAGCAAGAATGGAGTTTCTCCCGTGGCCGCCCTTCTTGTAGTTCGGTAGGCCCATAGGACATTGTGCAGTTGTTCGCACCATCTTTTCTTGTATGCTCCTAGATTTTTCTTCAAGTTCATCGCTATTGTTTTGTTAGTCGCCTCTGCTTGTCCATTGCTCTTAGGGTATATAGGAGTGGACTTATTTTTCTGAATGTTGAAAGTATCGAACAACATGTCTATGTTCTTTCCTTGCAGCTGCTTGCCATTGTCAGAGACTATGGCGTCTGGTATTCCGAACCTGCATATGATTTGCTCAAACAAGAACTTAAAGACATATGTGTCCCTAATTCTTGCCAAAGCCTTCGCTTCCACCCACTTGGTGAAGTAATCCGTAGCCACAAAAAGGTATTTTCTCTTCGAGGTTCCCTCTATCAAGGGTCCGACAATATCAACCCCCCACTTAACAAGTGGCCAAGGGCTGATGATTGAGTTAAGATCCGTTGATAGTGCTTTAATCTTCCTGGCAAAGCGTTGGCATCTCTCACAGCGCTTAGCCACGTTCTTTTAATCTTCGTCCATGCTTATCCAGTAGTATCCTTGCATTTTGGCTTTGACTGCCAAGGACCTTCTTCCGCTATGATTGCCGGCATCTCCGCTGTGTATATCATGGAGTATCCTTCTGCCTTCGGTTCGTGAGAGGCACCGCATTAGAGGTCCAAGAAATGACCTTCTATACATTATTCCATGACGCAGGCTGTACATTGCTGCTTTTAATTCAATTTTCCGAGCCTCTTTGACATCTGCTGGTAAGGTACCTTTGTCGAGGTATTGGTGTATTGAATTCTCCAATCATCCTCCGCTTCGTCTGACGAGGGTTGGTCTTTGTCAGACTCTTCGACTTCGTTATCTGGTTCTTCTTCGTCCTCTTTTCCTTTCTCAGATTCTCTCATGGCTCGAGTTTGAACGGCCAAAGCCTCCTCAGCTCCTGAGATTGGTCCTTCTATCGAAGGCTCATATATCCTTCCAATTTGCACGGAGGTGGTATTTATGTCCTTTAGTATTGATGATATGAATGCTAAGGCATCTACGTGTCTGTTACTTTTCGACAGACATGTCTGAATGTCACGTTGTTGATCTTTGACGCGTGCTCCTGTGCTAACTTTAGGTACGAAGATAGCACTGGATCCAAAGTTTGATATTTGAGCTCGATTTGTCTAATGACTAACTGTGAGTCACTAGTCAAACGAATAACTGATAAGCCTATCTCCCGTGCCAAGCGTAGACCATGTATGACCGCCTCGTATTCTGTGATGTTATTAGTGTATTGTTCGAATTCTAACATGAACGCATAGATGAGTCGGTCTCCGCTAGGGGTTGTTATTACAATCCCTATGCCTGCGCCCTCTTCATTGGAGGAGCCATTTACGAATATCTCCCACCTCCGTGAATTCTGAGGTTCCAAGAGGTCTTCTGGTTCTTGCTTGTCTTCCTCCATTCCTGGTATGTCATCTATCTCCGCTTCGTCGTTGAGAGGTAGGTCCGCCAGAAAGTCTGCTAAGATTTGTGATTTCTCAGCCTTTCTTGTTTCAAAGATTATGTGGAACTGCTTGATCATGGCATTCCATTTTGCCACCCTTCCAATTTTCTCCGTGCTGTCGAGGATTTGACTTATCTGAGCCTTTGTGAAGACTCGGATGGTATGTGCGTCGAAATATATCCTTAGTTTTTGTGTTTCCACTACTAAGGCATATATAAGCTGCTCCACCTTGGTGTAGTTACGCTCCGCTAAATTGAGTGTCTTGCAGATGTAGTATATGGGCTTTTCTCCTTGTCCTTGGTCTCGTACCAATATTGCGCTCACAGCGTAGCTTGTTGCTGCTAAGTACAAGCTGAGTACTGATAAGCATGAAAGTGCGACACTTTTATACCCACATTTATACTAGCTAGGTCTTGATATTTGGCTAATAATATTGTTTTAAGTCATTAAAGGAATTACAAGTGAAATCTGTCACCCGGAGGATAAATAGAAGCTAAAATTGGTGGTTGCATTTTACGATGCCAATGAGTCGGGCCTAATGATCCGTGGGCTGCCTTTTTATTTGCTTGGAATTAGTGGTGCACCTCAATTCCACTATGGGCTGAAGTTAGATGGGTGACGTGGCTAGTTCTATACCACATTTCTTTGTGGTCATCGAAACAGCATCAATTGTTCTTTGTAAAAATAAAATTTCATTTCTCATCTCTCCTAGCTGCTGTTACAATCACTTTCAATGATAGAGATCGAGACAACACAGAGAGGGGAAGATAGATGTTGTTCACTGCAACAGGACATGGAGATGGCTCGAGTGGCGGCAGTTTTGGACAGAAATCTGAAGCTACAGATCAGGAAAGAACTGAGCTTGGTGTTGGTGAAAATCAGTGATTGATGGTGGAGACGAGAAGATCTGTTAGAGCTCTAGACCTAATGGAACATTGGGTTTGAAGTGGATTTGAAATACAATAGCAAAATAGCTCAAGTTTGGATGAGCTTTGGGGTGTTTTGTGATTACTGATAGAAGATCTGTGAAGCAACAAGTGAATGGAGAATTATGGTATCGAATTGTTAAGGAGTTCAGTCCGGAATTGGGGGTTTTCTGTGGATTGAATTCTGATCGAATTGCAAGTCGTTGGTTCTAATTTATGCGTCAGTTTTGGATTCAGATTTTGGGGGTTCTATTTGCAGTCCAATATTGGATTTATTTTTTGGATTTTGGAGTCGAATGAATGGCAATCAACATGGGTATGTGATGAATTTATACTGCCTCTTGGTACCTATATTAAGGGCATCACCGAGTGAGAGTCTTAAGTATCCACTGATTTGGGTATGTGTGTTATGAATCGATGGTGGTTACTGGGATGTGTAGTGGTGATGATAAAGCTCAGGATACATGGTAATTGGATGTACATGAAGAAGGTGCTGGGGTCATTTTAACAAGGAAATTGAGATGTATGTTTTTGAGTAGGATGCTCTGAACTGGGGTTTACTATTGGCTGTGATATTGTGGGCAAAGGAGCTTGTGTTGTCTTAACCTGTTCTAGAGATTCAAATTAGCTATTGCAATCGGTCAAGGTGGAGTTAAGCATAGAAGATGAAGTTGCTGTTGTGATTCAATGGAACTGAGGTTAGGTGTCAGAGAATGGTATCTGGGCAGACGGTTGAGCTGAGTGTAATTGGTGTTTGTTCAACCGGTGGTTCATGAGATATAGGGTCATAGAAGTATGTGCTGTAGCCGAGAACTTGGAAGTCCATGGCTGGACTGGGCCTTGGCAGTCAGTTAGGTCTTGAATGTTGGACTCTATGCAGAAACACTTATATAAATAACAACAGAGCAGACTCGGAGGGGGCGGTATTCAGGGAAGAAACTAGGTTTTAGCCATTTTTCCCTCTGCTATTCATATGCTTAACTTGTTTTTTATCTTTATGATTTTTGATGGATTTTAAGAAAACCATGTATAGCTAAATCCATTATTAGGGTGAAGGATGAACTTGTAGGTTTAATTTTACTTATGTTCTAAAACAAGGGTTTTCTACCAACTTTGAGCTTAATGTCATTTGTTTGAGTTTCTCTACAATGATTTATCTTCTATTCAATTTCTCATATTCTATGCCATGTATAGTCTATTGTTAGGTTGATAGAAATACTCATTGAACCTTGTTATTGATTGTTTTATGATTATTCCAAGACTATGTATGTCATGTATACTTAGTACTAGGGATGTCTACCTTCTAAGTTGAGAACAAACAATCTTTTATGATAACTTTTTCTTATAAATCCTTAACGAAATATCTTCCGTGTGTTAGTAGCTATATTTGCAACTTCGCACGAGTAAATTTGAGACCCTGTGATAGAGCATAAGTAAACATAGCTTACATCGGATTCTGTAGCCCTAATACTTCCATATTCTTGATTACAATCTTTATACAATTGCTTTATTTCACTCGTTAGCTTATTTTCTTCGTACAACAATCTCTGAATTATTGAATATTGGTTACTTAGTCCTTGATATTGATTAGTAATTTTCACACTCCTTGAGGGAACAAACTGTGCTTGCTTTTGTGTGCTCTTTTTGACACCGTGCACTTGCGGTAAAACAAAGTCGGTCTACCGACCCATCAAGTTTTTGGCGGCGCTGCCGGGGAGTGGCCGTAAAGTACTTTATGATTGATATCATTGATTTTCTAGTCGTAGTTTAGTTTTTATTTTCATTACATAGTTTATTTTCGTTTTTTCTTTTAGATTTCTTTTAGTTCCTTTTTACGTAGCTTGTTTGATTATCTTTAGGTACCTTATTTTGAAGAGCGCAGTTGGAATCTCTCCAAAACAGGCAGAAAAGTAAGTCTTTCGCGAAGCTTTGCAATGTGAGTTTAGACTGAATTCTGCATTTTGATAGCATATGCAAGATCTACCAAGTAGTTGGGATAGAGAACAATTATTCGTCTTGTTAAAGTAACCCTTTATACATGACGAGAACAAATGATGAGGTACGAACCCTCCGGTTAAAAGTTTGAGAGACTATATGTACCCAACTAGAGTCTCTCAACTCTCTTGTATTGTTTTGCCAACCACTACAGCAACCTATGAGATTAGAGCAAGCACCATTCAAGCACTTCCTAAATTCTACGGTAAGGATAATGAAAATCCTTACTACCACATTAGAGATTTTGAAGAATTGTGTGGTACGATGAAATTTAAGGACTTAGCTGATGATTATCTTAGAATTAGGTTGTTCCCTTTTTCCTTAAAGGATAAGGAAAAATCATGGGGTTAAATGCATTATCTCCTTCATCAGTTAGGACTTGGGATGGCATGATTAATCTATTCTTGTATAAATTCTTTCCTAGGCATAAAACTATTGCCATACGTCAAAAGTTGAATAGTTTTTCGCAACAAGAATGAGAATCTCTTTATGATTATTTAGAGAGGTTCCATGATCTCTTGCTACAATGTCCACACCATGGATTTGATACTCCTAGGCTCACATTGATTCTATATGAGGGATTATATTTCAAAACACTGACTATGGTAGAATTACTTTGTGGCGGTAATTTCCCTAATAAGACTGCCAAAGAAGGTTATAAGTTTTTGCATGAAGTAGCAGGAAAAACCCAAGAGTGGGAGGCTAGAGATCCCATAATGACTAGTAGCAAAGGGGTATACAGAGTTGATAGTGACTTAGACTCTGAGGCCAAGATTGTTGTTGTGTTACGAAGACTTGAGTTGTTAGAAAGAAATGCTAAAAGTAAGCTTGTTGAGTCTATTACACATGCATCTCCTATTACTGATGATTTTTCTAACCAAAGAATTTCTAGTTTGGAAGAAAGTATGAGTTTGTTTATGCAGGCTACTCAAAGATATATGGAAAACTTAGATCAACAACTAGGTCATATTACTAGCCAGTTGAATGAGCGAGACAAGGATCAGTTCCCGAGTCAAATACAGCTTGACCCCAAGGGTTCTTTTGAGGTAAGCACATCTGGTGGTAAGCCGACTCATCATGTCCAGGCCGTCATTACTCTCAGAAGTAGACGGGTCATTGATAATCATGTTAGTGATGCCGAGGAGAATGTGCAAGATAGGAGCCCGCCTACTATCGCACAGGTTAATCCAACACAAAAAGAAACCGAGAAAGGTAATTCTGAAATCTCTTATGTTCCTCGTGCACCTTTTCCTCAAGCATTACTACCTCGTAAGAAAGGAACTAGTCCTAATGACATCTTAGAAGTATTTAAACAGGTTAAAGTCAACATTCCCCTCTTAGATGCCATTAAACAAATTCCTTCTTACGCCAAGTTTCTAAGAGATATGTGCACTGTGAAACGAAAATTGAATGTACATAAGAAAGCTTTCCTTACTGAACAGGTAAGCTCGATTATAACACAAAAAACTCCACCCAAATTTAAGGTCCAGGTTGTCCTACGATTGCTTGCACTATAGGAGAACATAGGATTGAACATGCATTGTTAGATTTAGGGGCCAGTGTGAATCTCTTGCCATATTCTGTGTATGTGCAATTAGAACTTGGTGCTTTAAAACCCACTAAAGTTACCTTCCAATTGGCTGATAAGTCCATTAAAATCCCTAGGGGGTGGTAGAGGATGTTCTTATACAGGTTGAAAGTTTTGTTTATCCTGTTGATTTTATTGTTTTGGATACTCAGCCTGTTTCTAATCCTAGTGGGAAGATTCCTGTCATCTTAGGTAGACCTTTTTTGGCTACCTCGAATGCGGTTATCAATTGTCGAAATGGAATCATTGAGCTTACTTTTGGAAATATGAAAATGGAGATAAATGTGTTTAAGCTTTTGAATTCAACATCAATTTCTGAAACCTGTGAACATGTATGCATGGTTGATAGTCTGAATGATTATACTCACTGTTACAATGAGAATCTCGAAAACAGGTTCGAAAACTTTGCAGGTTGTAAGGAGTTAACAAAACCTGAATCATCAGATATTTGCTCATCTTACTTTGCCGAGCCTGGCGAACTAGTTGTTTGTGAGACTAGTAGTAGTTGTTAAGATGCTTGTGTAAGTGTGGAACATATGGATACTGGTCAGGTAATTCACAATAACAAATTAGAAACGAAAATTGTTTGCTCAGCTCCTTTTTACAAGTCCCGTGATCTTATGCTCGTTGACATTGGTTATGCATTGTTCCCTCTAATATCTAGTGAATCCGCTGACAATATTTCAGCTGATCTAAAACCCAATTGGGAGTCTCCACTGGGAATCAAAACTAGCAGACATTCTGAACTTGTTATTTATGGGAGTGAGTTATTTATGGATTCATATATTTTTTTGGGTGTTGATAGTGTTTTTAGGTTCATGTTTGCAGCTAAACTGATATTTTGGGTTGATCCCCAACTTTTTAGACTTTATATATATATGCTTGGTAGGTTATGTTGGATTTTGATCTTC
Source organism: Papaver armeniacum (assembly GCA_023531295.1). Taxonomy (NCBI): domain Eukaryota; kingdom Viridiplantae; phylum Streptophyta; class Magnoliopsida; order Ranunculales; family Papaveraceae; genus Papaver; species Papaver armeniacum. Next base: position 527,034 of record JAJJWW010015000.1, on the reverse strand, counting down.
ACCTTGTTTGAGATCACTTGCTGCGTGCAAGCAGGGAAACAAATACCATTTTCTTCGTGGGAGTCAACCCATCAGATTTGTTTCCTTTAATCTTTTATTTTTATTTGCCTATGGCATATTGTGAATTTTCCCACCTTGACTTTTACGTTGGACGACTCAATTACATTGAGGACAATGTAATGATTAAGTGTGGGGGAGCGGTTAATACTTTAGATTTATGTAGGTATTTTCTTTCATATTATGACCAGCTGTTGAGCGGGTCTAAAGAAAAAATAAATAAATAAATCATGATGACCAGTTGTTGAGCGGGTCTTGAAGTTTTGTATATGATCAGCTGATGAGCGGGTCTAATTTCTTGTTTTGGTCGGTACTAGCAAAATGTAAGTGTGGGGGAATTTGATAAGCACGAAAGTGCGACACTTTTATACCCACATTTATACTAGCTAGGTCTCGATAATTGGCTAATAATATTGTTTTAAGTCATTACAGGTATTACAAGTGAAATCTGTCACCCGGAGGATAAATATCTTAGAAGCTAAAATTGGTGGTTGTAGTTTACGATGTCAATGAGTCAGGCCTAATGATTCGTGGGCTGCCTTGTTATTTGCTGGGAATTGGTGGTGCACCTCAATTCCACTATGGACTGAAGTTAGATGGGTGACATGGCTAGTTCTATACCACATTTCTTTGTGGTCATCGAAACAACATCAATTTTTATTTGTAAAACTGAAATTTCATTTCTCATCTCTCCTAGCTGCTGTTACAATCACTTTCAATGATAGAGATCGAGACAACACAGAGAGGGGAAGATAGATGTTGTTCACTGCAACATGACATGGAGATGGCTCGAGTGGCGGCAGTTTTGGACAGAAATCTGAAGCTACAGACCAGGGAAGAACTGAGCTTGGTGTTGGTGAAAATCAGTAATTGATGGTGGAGACGAGAAGATCTGTTAGAGCTCTAGACCTAATGAAACATTGGGTTTGAAGTGGATTTTAAATACAATAGCAAAATAGCTCAAGTTTGGATGAGTTTTGGGGTGTTTTGCGATTACTGATGGAAGATATGTGAAGCAACAAGTGAATGGAGAATTATGGTATCGAATTGTTAAGGAGTTCAGTCCGGAATTGGGGGTTTTCTGTGGATTGAATTCTGATCGAATTACAAGTCGTTGGTTCTAATTTATGCGTCAGTTTTGGATTCAGATTTTGGGGGTTCTATTTGCAGTCCAAGATTGGATTTATTTTTTGGATTTTGGAGTCGAATGAATGGCAATCAACATGGGTGTGTGATGAATTGATACTGCCTCTTGGTACCTTGATTAAGGGCATCACCGAGTGAGAGTCTTAAGTATCCACTGATTTGGGTTTGTGTGTTATGAATCGATGGTGGTTACTGGGATGTGTAGTGGTGATGAGAAAGCTCAGGATACATGGTAATTGGTTGTGCATGAAGAAGGTGTTGGGGTCATTTTAACAAGGAAATTGAGATGTATGTTTTTGAGTAGGATGCTCTGAACTGGGGTTTACCATTGGTTGTGATATTGATAGGCAAAGGATCTTGTGTTGTTTGAACCTGTTCTAGAGATTCAAATTAGCTACTGCAAGCTACTGCAATCGGTCAAGGTGGAGTTAAGCATAGAAGATGAAGTTGCTGTTGTGATTCAATGGAACTGAGGTTAGGTGTCAGAGAATGGTAGTTGGGCAGATGGTTGAGCTAAGTGTAATTGGTGTTTGTTCAGCCGGTGGTTCATGAGATATAGGGTCAGAGAAGTGTGTGTTGTAGCTGGCTGGACTGGGCCTTGGCAGTTAGTTAGGTCTTGATTGTTGGACTCTATGCAGAAACACTTATATAAACAACAACAGAGCAGACTCGTAGGGGGCGGTATTCAGGGAAGAAACTAGGTTTTAGCCATTTTGCCCTCTGCTATTCATATGCTTAACTTTTTTTTTTATCTTTATGATTTTTGATGGCTTTTAAGAAAACCATGTATAGCTAAATCCATTATTAGGGTGACGGATGAACTTGTAGGTTTAATTTTACTTATGTTCTAAAACAAGGGTTTTCTACCAACTTTGATCTTAATGTCATTTGTTTGAGTTTCTCTACAATGATTTATCTTCTATTCAATTTCTCATATTCTATGCCATGTATAGTCTATTGTTAGGTTGATAGAAATACTCATTGAACCTTGTTATTGTTTGTTTTATGATTATTCCAAGACTATGTATGTCATGTATACTTGTGACAATCGTTTATGCTACAGTGTCAGTGACAGTTTACATTTATCGTTCTCTGTAACAGTTCGGTTTGTAACACTTATAACTGTTACATACCTGGTTTTTAATAGTTTTTCTCCATTTCATCATTTGTACACCACCTTTGAGCAATAAAAATGAATTTTGAGTGTGTTTCCAACATGATGATGAGCTAATTCTCGCGTGACTGAGGCAACGGAGGATACTATTCGTTCATGCTTGATTGGTAATTTCTTTTACAATTTCTTTAATTATTTATTTTATTTAATTCACTAGGATCAACATAAAGATAAAATTGGTTTTCTTAATTAGTTGTGAATCAATTCGATGTGTAATGCTTAGAATCAATTCTTTGATAATTCATGCTTAGGGATGACAATTTAATATTTGGACACCTTATAGATTAATAGTGAATTAATGAGAAAAAAGAGCTTAATAATAATTTCAGAAATATCATTATAAATCAATCAACTAGAAAGAATAGTGGAATCCGGATCCTTGGTCTATTTTAATATCTTGAAATCAAATTTTTAATTAAGTTTTGTTTATTTTTTAGTTTCATTAAGTCTAAAACTATTGCTTTCACAAGTCTTGAACGAATCATCTTACTACAACATCATTGAAAAATACCATTAAATTTTTGGCGCCGCCAACGCGAACTTATCTTTAGGCTAGAGTTTTTAGATTTTTTTTTTTTTAGGTTTTTATTTCTTTGTTCTACTTTACGTTTGTTGGGATTTTGTCTTTTTACTGCAGATTTTGGAATTTGGAGCGAAAGAAAAATTTGCCAAAGCTTTTGGTGAATACTTAAAGATTTGGAGTTAAAGACAAAGCGAAAAGAGCGAAAAAAAAAGAGAGAGAGAGAAAATTTTATTAGATTTTTTTTTTTTTTTTTATCTTTTTGATTTTTTCTTGCTTTTAGAAATTTTATTAGGATATTCTCTATTTTTGTATTTTTTTTTTTATTTTGGACTTTGGACTTTGGACTTGGACATTATTTTTATTTTTTTAAACCCTAAGGAAGGGTGAAATTAAATATAAAATTGTTTGCAGAGAAGGACGGCAATTACGATATTGCCTCGGCCCCTCGGGTTCGTACATGGCATAGGAGTCGTGGCCCGAGTCGACTACAACGGTTCATCCCCCGTATGGACGGGAGGTAAGTTTGTCGAAACACTGGCGAATCCTTTGTCAGCGGGTTACTGTCTTCCTTCGTGTGAAGGGCAAGGACTGGCCATACAAGATAAGGGTTCAGATTTCATCACCGTTCTCTTCTTACCCTCTTTAGGAAAATGAAACCAATCGCGAACTTAAGCTTAAAATATTGACTAGAACAAGAGCTTAATAGGAAAGTCGTTCGAAAAATATTGGTTGCTCTCTTAAGCATACTTTGAAGTTCATGATGGTTAATGTAAGTTGAGCGTGCCGCCTTGTAACCCAAGTGAATGTTTTGCCAGTGAGGCCTGGGTGTCAAAGCTCCATTGAGCTTCCCTTGTCTCTATTCAACTTACTTTAACTCAGACTGATTCCAGAGGGGTTTGCTTAAATTGTAACGAATTCCCTTTTGAAGGATTATAAGCTGGTCTAGAAACAATCTAAGTGGAGCCATCATGCTTTTTGTTTGCTAGAAATCAGTAGGTTTGCTGTGGTGGAGTCAGCCTTGTTTGTGTTTGCATAGAACTTCCCTTTCTTTTAGGACTTTTCTTTTTAATTATGTTTTTCTAGTGTATGCCCGAGGTCATTAGAGAACTGGCTTGGAAAAGAAACACTCTAGGTCGTTTGATTAGTGACAAACCTAGTAGTTCTTCTTGTGAAGGCGGGGAGCTCGAAGACTCTTCTTTTGAGAGCATTGTCTTTGGAAATTTCAGCTTTGAAAACTTGACAATTAGTGAAGAAAGTACTCCTAGTCCTTTGGTAGTGCCAGAAATGGCAACTTTGAAAGCTTTGTTAAACCCAACTAGGACCTCTCGTCCGTCTTGTATCAAGTTAGCTGAAACCGAGGCAAATTATGAACTGAAACCCGAGACTTTACAGATGCTCCCAATATTTTTAGGAAAAGAGAATGAAAACCCCTATTTTCATGTTGGGGAATTCGAGGAAATTTGTAGTACTCTGAAAATTAAAAACCTAGATGATAATGCTTTGAAACTTAGGTTATTCCCCTTTTCCTTAAAAGATAAAGGCAAATCTTGGTTGTATAGTTTGCCTTTTGAGTCAATTGAAACCTATGACCAACTTACATCTGCCTTTATACAGAAGTTTTTCCCAAGGCACAAAACATCGTCTATTAGGACACAAATCTGTACTTTTGCTCAACAAGAGGGAGAATATTTATATAGGTATTTGGAAAGGTTCAATGACTTAATAGCTAAATGTCCTCATCATGGTTTATAGAAGGTTAGGTTAGTTCAGATCGTCTACGAGGGTTTAGATTATTCAACAACAACCATGGTTGAGTCCTTATGCACAGGTGGGTTTGAGAATAAAACTGTTGATGAAGCGATGACATTTTTGAATAAAATCGTCGATAAGTCCCAACAATGGGAAAATAATAGGGAACCCCAGAAAACAATTCTTCTAAGTAGAGGAAATGTCAATAGGGTAGAAGGATCTTATGAGTCAGATGATAAAATAGCAGACATAACCAAAAGGTTAAAAGCCTTAGAATTAGGTCATTCTAGTGGTAGTATTGGTAGAATAGAGCCTTTTTGGGAAGGCCATACTATTGAGGAGCAAGCCTATGCTCTTTATAACAACACTAGATTCGATAACCGTCAGAAGTTTGACCCATATTCAGAAACCTATAACCCTGGCTGGAGAAACCATCCAAACCTTTCTTGGTCTAAGGTCCAGAATCAAGGTCAGTCTAGTAACGCTCAGGTTCCCCCAGGTTTTGGCTATACTAAGAATCCTTCAGCTCAGGCACAATTTCAGAACCCTTCAGATAAAAAGATTATGAGTTTAGAAGAGTCTCTTGCTTTGTCAACTCGTAACACTGTGCAGTTTCAACAATCTGTTGCTCAAGGTTTAGAAAAAAAAAAAGAGAATATGTCAGGCTAACTCTCAGGCTATTTCCGAGTTGAAAACCCAGGTTAGTCAGATAAATGAGTCTTTGAGAGAAAGAGGTAAGTTTCCTAGTCAAACTCAACCCAACCCTAGAGGAATTAATGAAATAGGTGAAAGACCATCTGATCATGTGAATGCTATTAAAACCCTTAGGAGTGGTAGAGTGATACATAACAAGGTTACCATGCCTGATAGTGAACATGTTGTAGTTCACCCTTATGAACCAGAAACCGAGGAGACTGATAAAGTCTCTAAAGAGACCAATGAAGGTCATATTGATCCCGGCATTGTTCCTAGAGCCCCATTCCCACAGTTGATAGTTCCAACTAAGAGGGAGTCTACCTTTAATGATATATTGGAGGTTTTTAAGCAGGTAACTATCAACCTTCCAGTATTAGATGCAATTAAGCAGATTCCCGCTTATGCCAAGTTCCTTAAGGATATGTGTACGCGAAAGCGAAAGCTTAGTGTCCAGAAGAAAGCCTTTCTAGCTAGTCATGTGAGTTCCATTATTCAGAATACCACTACTCCTAAGTATAAAGACCCAGGGACCCCTACCATTTCTTGCACAATAGGTAAATACCGTGTTGAGAAAGCTTTGCTTGACTTAGGAGCCAGTGTGAACTTACTCCCATACCATGTGTACCTTAAGCTAGGACTTGGTGAGATGAAACCTACCCAGATAACACTCCAGTTAGCTGATAGGTCCGTTAAAATTCCTCGTGGTGTAATCGAGGATGTTCTTATAGAGGTAGACAAGTTTATATATCCAGTGGATTTTGTTATCCTAGATACCCAACATGTCCCTGACCCAGAGAACCAAATACCAATGATTTTAGGTCGCCCTTTTTTAGCTACATCCAATGCGATCATTAACTGTCGAAATGGTATTATGAATTTGTCTTTTGGTAATATGATTATTGAGCTGAATATTTTTAATATTATTAAGCTACCCTCTGAACTAGATGACTCGAACATAGAAGAGGTGAACATGATAGGAACATTAGTCGAGGAGTCATTACCAAACACTTTGTTAGAAGATCCATTAGAGAAATGCCTAGCTCACTTTGGGATTTATTTTGATGATGATAATGATGAGGTGAATGCTTTGTTAGATTCAACCCCTTTGTTAGACACTAATAATGGATGGAAACATAAGTTCGAACCACTACCAGTTTCTAAGTCTACCCTAGTTCCTTCGTTAGAAGAGCCTCCTAAGTTGGACCTTAAACAACTACCATATACCTTGAAATATGTGTTTTTAGGCCCATCTGAAACTTTACCTGTGATTGTAGCATCCGACTTGGATAGTGATCAGGAAAGTAGGCTAGTAACCGTCCTTAAAAACAACAAGGAAGCTTTAGGGTGGACCATAGCTGACATTAAGGGTATAAGTCCCACTGTTTGTATGCATCAGATCTATTTAGAGAGTGACACCAAACCTTCTAGGGAGATGCAACGTAGACTGAACCCAAATATGAAAGAAGTAGTTTGAACCCAGGTTCTTAAGTTGTTATATGCAGGCATTATCTACCCCATTTAAGATAGCATGGGTCAGCCCTGTTCAGGTTGTTCCCAAGAAATCTGGTATTACTGTAGTCCAGAATGATAACAATGAGTTAATCCCAACCCGAGTGACCACGGGTTGGCGTGTTTGTATTGACTATAGGAAGTTGAACAAGGTCGCTAGGAAGGACCACTTTCCCCTTCCCTTCATCGACCAGATGCTAGAACGATTATCAGGACATAGTCATTATTGCTTCTTAGATGGATATTCCGGCTATAATCAGATCGTTATTGCCCCAGAAGACCAGGAGAAAACCACTTTTACTTGTCCCTTTGGTACCTTTGCGTATAGACGCATGCTTTTCGGGCTATGTAATGCCCCTGCGACTTTTCAACGTTGTATGATGAACATATTTTCTGACATGGTAGAATGGTTCTTAGAGGTCTTTGTGGATGATTTTTCAGTGTTTGGTTCGTCTTTCGATGAGTGCTTGCATCATTTGTCATTAGTGTTGACTAGGTGTACGGAAAAGAATTTAGTGCTTAATTTGGAGAAATGTCATTTCATGGTTCGTTCAGGAATTGTTTTAGGGCATATCGTATCTTCTAAGGGTATAGAGGTAGACAAAGCCAAAGTGACCTTATTAAGACTTTACAGGTCCCAAAAACCGTAAGATATATTAGGTCATTCTTAGGGCATGCAGGTTTTTATCGTCGATTCATTAAGGATTTTAGCTTGATTTCTAGACCTCTTTGCAATTTTCTTGCAAAAGATGTTAAGTTTGTCTTTGATGATTCTTGTTTAGAGGCTTTTGAGAAGCTTAAGACGTTACTCACTACCGCCCCCATAGTCCAGGCACCCAACTGGAACCTACCCTTTGAGATCATGTGTGATGCTTCAGATTATGCTATTGGTGTTGTGCTAGGTCAGCGAGAGAAAAAATTACTTCATGTGATTTACTATGCTAGCAAAATTCTGAATGATGCCCACTTGAACTATACCACTACGGAGAAGGAACTGTTAGCCATTGTGTTTGCCTTAGACAAGTTTAAACCATGTCTCTTAGGTTCTAAGGTCATAATCTTCACCAATCATGCTGCTTTGAAGTATCTTCTTTCCAAGAAGGATACTAAACCTAGACTGATTGGATGGATCCTCTTGTTACATGAATTTTCCTTAGACATTAGAGACAAAAAAGGTGCAGAAAATGTAGTAGCAGACCACTTGTCTAGGCTTGTTGTGGATACCCATGATGATTCTCCTCCTGTTAGGGATAGTTTTCTAGATGAACAATTGTTCTTTGTTACCCAATTACCTAGGTATGCGAATATAGTGAATTATCTTGTTACTGGTCGAATGCCCCAACATTGGGGTAAACGAGATCGTTCTAGGTTTTTAGCCGAGGTTAAGCACTTCTTTTGGGATGATCCTTATTTGTTTAAGTATTGTCCAGGACAGATTATTAGGAGATGTATACCTGAGAGTGACCAGTCCAGTATTATTTCCTTTTGTCATGATCATGCTTGTGGGGGTCACTTTAGTGCTAAGAAGACTGCTGCTAAGATATTGCAGTGTGGATTCTGTTGGCCTTCGTTGTTTAAAGACTCCCAAAGTTATTGTATTACTTGTGAGCGTTGCCAGAAGTTAGGAACCATTTCCCGTAGGAACATGATGCCCTTGAACCCTATTTTAGTTGTTGAGGTCTTTGATGTGTGGGGTATTGACTTTATGGGTCCGTTTCCTAATTCTTTTGGTAACTTATACATCCTTATCGCTGTAGACTATATCTCTACGTGGACTGAGGCGGTTGCGTGTAAAACCAATGACCATAGGGTTGTGATTGAGTTCTTGAAAGATAATATACTTACACTTTTTGGTATAACGCGAGCTATAAATAGTAATGGAGGGTCGCACTTTTGTAATGGACCTTTTAGGCTTTTGATGAAGAAATATGGTATTACACATAAGGTAGCTATCATGTATCATCCGCATACTAGTGGTCGGGTAGAGGTTTCCAATAGGGAGATAAAACGTATATTAGAAAAAACAGTTAATCCTAATCGGAAAGACTGGTCGTCTAGGCTTACTGATGCCTTATGGGCTTACTGTACTGCGTTAAGACCCCCATTAGAATGTCACCTTATCGACTTGTGTATGGCAAGGCATGTCACTTACCTGTTGATTTAGAACATAGAGCATATTGGGTTGTTAAGCAGCTAAACTTTTCACTTGACAAGGCAGGAGCCCATAGGAAACTCCATCTCAATGAGTTGGAAGAGATTCGTAAAGATGCATACGATAGTGCTAAGGAGTATAAGAACAAAATGAAACTTGTGCATAATAGAAATATTTTAAGAAAGTCATTTTTCTCCAGGTCAAAAAGTTCTTCTATATGATACCCGCTTGCATCTTTTCCCTGGGAAGTTACGTTCTTGGTGGACGGGTCCTTTTATTGTTCGCATTGTCTTTCCTCATGGAGCTGTTGAGATCGAGACACCGAATGGTAGTAGTTCTTCGAAGGTTAACGGTCAGAGATTGAAACCCTTTTTAGAGCCCTTTCTTAAAGGTGATGTTGAGGAGGTCCCTCTGGAGGACCCCGTTTACCCTTGATTGACCATCATGGTGATTTGTATGTTGTATATTAGTTTTTTATTTCTCTCTTCACCCAGGTACTATCTTTTCGACTTCTCTCTTTACTGATTCCTCATGTTACTTTTTGGTATTGCTCTTTCATTAGAAACATTGAGGACAATGTTAGATTTAAGTTTAGGGGTGGGGAAGAAACTTTTTGTTGGCTTTTAGTTGCAATAAATAAACTCCATAGCCTAGAAATTTATGCTTATTAAGGTTGGCACTAACCAATCTAAGTGGATGGGAACATCTTGGTTGTAGGAGTTGAGGAACCAATCTGATTAGATGGAAACATCTATAGAGTCTATTCATAAAAGCACAGAGCTCAGGTATTAGAGAAAAAAAAACATGGTAGTTTCGCCATATCTCGTTGAATCCTTTTCACCTTCTGTTTTTATTTTCTTATAAGTGATTTGGTGGGGCACACGATTCAAGTTGTTACCATTGCTTGGGTGAAATAGAGCGATTGGGATACCCAAAAAAAATAAAAAAATAAATTGAGACCAGACCATCAGACCAACCGGAATAAATTCAATAAAGTCGATCACTGGTGCCCTTGTATATGCCAGTTGTGTTGACCTAGAGTTAGGATTATCACCCGCTGGTTCCCTTGTATTTACTAGCTGTGTTGATATTAGTCAGATCGGTATCTCAGTCCATTAGGATAGGTTCATCCTAGTAGTGGCCTTCAGACAGATATGGGAAACATCGTTCACCTTAGTCAACATCAAAACCATCTACGTTTTTCTCTACATCCATCTTCTTAATCTTTCCATGTGATTGGTTGACTCCAGTTATGATGTCCAGAAACTATTTGAGTAGAGCTCTGTCACTTATATATATGCTTGAGTGAAAACTCGTGTACAACAATTGGAATTTCGCATCAGGGTACTTCCTCCTATAGTCAATGATTGTATGCCAACCAAGGAGATTCTTTAGTGCCTTTCAAGGTTCTGCGTAGATAGCTAGGGTCTGGAGTAAAGGTTTTGTGGGTACACCTCTTGTAAACCCTCACGAGACAACACTCGGCCGCTAGGGCCACCTAGCGGTTTAACGGATTGTTGCACGTGCTAAGTGTAGTCGTGATGCCTGCGACAGTGGGTTAGGATTTTATTTTCTAGATTAGATTTGCTCGAGGACTAGCAAATAATAAGTTTGGGGGTATTTGATAGACACATTTTTGTGTCTAAATTGTCCTCATATATCTGTATTGTTGGTACTCGATTTTGTACTTATTATGGTGATTTATGTGTTTGTAGGTATTTTAAGAAATAAACATTTTTGGAAAAATCGGCTCGAAAAATTACTCGGAACACCCCCGGAGGACAACTGCTAAATGGACCCCAGTTTTGGATAAGAGGCACCTCAAGTACTAAGGGGCACTTCAGTTGGGCATCTGTTATTCGCTCCCCCGGTTTGGTTAGGGGGCACCATCTTTTTCATTTCCAAATAACACTTTTGGCGTGAAAACTATTTGGGTTATGCGTAACTTCTGTTTGATTTTTACACGAGTTTAAGTTGGAGTTTTTCACGGGATTTCTTTGGGATACACCAGTTTCGCTAAAACAGGGAAGGTATGTGTCGTGGAATCAACTAAAATGGAAGATATGTGGGAATCTCACGAAACAGAGGTGGTTATTATTCTCGGATATTTTCTTTGTTATTTTGGGAAGTTTTTACGTGAGTAGCAGCGTGTTTGATGTTATATGGGAAGAGGAAGGAACATGTAGAAGCATACTTGCCATAGAAAACAGCGTGGAGGAGATAAAAAAAAGGGAAGAAATTCCCGTATCTTGCATGGAAATATTACCGAGTTATGGCGAAATTATAAGGAGTTATGAGGGCTTATTCTCGGTCCAAATGGGTATTTAAGGGCTTATGGAGTCACAGAAGGAATCTACATAGAGAATTGGGAGAGTTTAGAGCATCACAGAGGAGGAAAATCGAGTACTAGGAAAATTGTTTCTGCTGCTGTAGTGAAGAACACGAAGAACATAAGACGCACAGTGACAGTCGTTTATGCTACAGTGTCAGTGATAGTTTACATTTATCGTTCTCTGTAACAGTTCGGTTTGTAACACTTATAACTGTTACAAACCTGGTTTTTAATAGTTTTTCTCCATTTCATCATTTGTACACCACCTTTGAGCAATAAAAATGAATTTTGAGCGTGTTTCCAACATAATGATGAGCTAATTCTCGCGTGACTGAGGCAACGGAGGAAACTATTCGTTCGTGCTTGATTGGTAATTTCTTTTACAATTTCTTTAATTATTTATTTTATTTAATTCACTAGGATCAACATAAAGATAAAATTGGTTTTCTTAATTAGTTGTGAATCAATTCGATGTGTTATGCTTAGAATCAATTCTTTGATAATTCATGCTTAGGGATTACAATTTAATATTTGGACACCTTATAGATTAATAGTGAATTAATGAGAAAAAAGAGCTTAATAATAATTTCAGAAATATCATTATAAATCAATCAACTAGAAAGAATAGTGGAATCCGGAGCCTTGGTCTATTTTAATATCTTGAAATCAAAATTTTAATTAAGTTTTGTTTATTTTTGAGTTTCACTAAGTCTAAAACTATTGCTTTCACAAGTCTTGAACGAATCATCTTACTACAACATCATTGAAAAATACCATCACCTCCTCATAGTAGGATTGAGAGGGCTGGTAGGTTGAATCCGTATCGTCTGGATTATGGTGTGTCCACCTGGTCCCCTTAGGTGGGTTAGCCTTTGGTGGGTTAAGATACACCCTTCGTCTTCCTGAGATAGCTCCGTTCTCACACCTCTTCAACGAAGGGTGAGTTTGGGAACCTTCGATCTGCACATCCATCATATCTTTTAGGTTCTGGTTCTCCTGGGCCATCTCGTGCATGTCATCCTCGTGTTCCTTGTTTCGTAGTAGCAAAGCTGCTACTTGTGGTGCCATTTGTTCTTCGTTGTGGATTCCACCACCCCGAGGAGTGTTGTCGGCCGGATCCTCAGATTCATCTACTCCTTCTTTTACGACCGGAGCATCGGGGTCGAGCTGGATTGGATTTAGGTTTCCCAACCCTCGTCCCGTAGGATCTGAGGTTCTGGGTAACCCTGCATTGGCCGCAGGTGGCTTTTTAATAGTGGGATGCTCCGGTAACGGCATGCCGTAAAGTGGTTGAGCTCCCGATGTTTTCCCCATCCCTTCAGCAGGAATAGGTGGTTTCTTAGCAATCGTTCTTCTTACTATTTCACTTTACCCGTCCTCTACTTTCGTTCTTTGATTCGCTTGAGATGGCTTTTGAGATCTTCCTCTTGTAACTGCTGGCCGTGAGCTTGTTGGTACATCACTTAGTTTCTGCATGCCTTCGGCTTTTGTTATCCTGTGGTCACGGAAAAAACGAAAAAAATTTGCTACTTGGGTTCCTTCGTCAAAAGTAGCAATTAATGCTCTGACACAGAAGACGGCTAAGCATCTTTTTCAGAAAAATGACTGAAATGACGTCTTGGAAAGATAGGTACTGACTTTTTATGGCACCCTTGAAGAAAACAACCTTAAATGTTGAAAATAATTAAAAAGGGTACCAGATCTTTTCGAAAAATGGGGTATTAAATGCTTGAAAATATTTTTGTTTCCTTAAATTCTCGCTGAGATTCCTCAGTGCTCAGAGGTACTCAGATCTGAAGAATACCTTGTCGAAAAAGGTGTTTTAGTACAAAACAAAAGTTTTAACGTTTTGTGAGTGCGTTTTTGTGAAAACTTTTGTAGATCTGTGAGATTGCTAGTCTTTAGAGGCTATGAACTCAAAGAACTTGCGAAAACAATGGATGAACCAATCACTAGAAAGTGAGATCCATCACTGTTGAACTCAGATCTCTTCGTTAAAGAAGATGCGTAAGTAAAATAAATGACGGAATATAAAAACTCAAGCTGGTGAGCAAAACCTTCTAGCGCCAAACTGTGACTACTCGTTTTCCCGTAGTCTACGAAATGTAAACAACTCAGAGGATCGAATACTATGTAGTAATGATACCTCTGTTGAACTGATGATGCTAAGTAATAAAAGATGTCGAAGATCACAATAATAACAAAGAACACTAATGTAAAGTAAATGCCACTAAGTTATCATGAGATACGAGATATTACGTGGTTTGACTTTCGTCTACATCCACGGGGTAATGAGTGATTTGTTTGTATTAAGTTGTAGTGGTTACAAAGATCTTAAATGCTTCCCAAAGTAATAGAGAGAACTCAAGTTGAAGTCATTAGTTAAGTTCTAAACATTAAAGAGGTATAAGCTTAAGACTAGATCTTGTTCTCCTAGGAATTGAATGCCCTTAGTTTGTTGATGAGGCTTGGTATTTATAGCCCCTTCTGCTCTAGGTATATCTTTGCTGCCTTTGGGTCCATCGTCTCCTGATATACCTTTCGTACATATGGTACCTTCGTTTGCCGCATGCTTTCTCCAGTCGAACTCTGCCACCTCAGCTGACCCACGTTCCTTCGGGAACTTCCCAACCTCAGTACAGATTGTACCTTCGTTCACCGCCAGCCTCTGCCAATCTGGTTCCGCCACATCATCTCTCTCCAAGTGCTTTGATTATGCGTGTAGATAAGAGATTTGTGCATTTAATGTTGATTAGATATGTAATCTACCTTTGTCCCTTCGCCAGCTGCCTCCCCTAGACTAGGTTTTTACTTCTTTCATCTTAGCCGTCGAGGTATCCTTTCTTGGGGCAAGATAAAGTAAATCTGCGAAGGTATCCTCTGTCACTTGGATTCCTCTGTATAGCAAGGGCTACACGGTTATCCTGCATGCAGCCACTAAGATCGTGACACGTGCTCCGCAGAATATTGGTATTCACATCAAAAGTTAGATCAATTCTTGGAATACTAAGGAATTTACTAAGAATTAGCAATTTGTAAGCGTTTTAAAAGTTTGCCTTAAAAAACAAACATAAAAAATGCATAGACCCAAGAATAAAAATTGGCCGATTGCATTCTTAGTTTCGTTAACTCAAGTGACTTCCGGAGTTTAGGAACTTCAAATATAATTAGGCTTGCGGACTTAGCAAAATAGGTTTGCGAACTCAAAGTGATTTTGTAGTTCAGGAACTTCAAAACCTAATTAGCTTCGTAAACTCACAAAAGTAGGTTCGCAAACTCAAAAGCGCAAAGTTCATAAAATTTTCTCACTTGGTTCATTGTTTAGAAAGTTTCAATCCAATACTCAAATTCAAAACATGACTAGAAAGTTGTCATTCGCTTATCTATGATATGATCGTTCTCTACAATTTGATCATTTAATAAAGTCTCTTGATTCTAAGGCTCTACTATCTAACTTAATCTAGACCAAAGCAGATTTTAGCTGACCATCTAAATTGCCTATGAGTTCAATCGAGTATTTATTCTAACAGGAATTATTGAAGTTGCTAATTGTGAGCCCGTGCTAGTAGACTGGAGGGCTACAAATAGAATAAAAAAAAGTCAAAGAATATATAGTAATTTAACACACCTGAGAATCTATTTCAATGGATTGATCATTTAAGAGTAACACCCGTCTCCACACTGCATAAGGGATACATGATTCTGGTGGTGAATTAAGTGAGGAGTATCTATATAACCGGAACAAGATGTCAAATGATAAAATTTAACTCAACGAAAATCCACCATCAACATTAAGTCCCCGCCTATTCAAACCTAGTTTCACATTGTCACTTCCTCTTGTATGTATGAGCTCGACTCAATTGACGATGATGACACATTCGATGTTCGCATGAAATGCTTATCCTCCGTGCTACTTGATGTCGGTGGATTTTGGTGCTGGGAGTTTGTGGTTTGTACACCAAGTTGTGGAGGAAGTACTGAATCGTTGTGGTCTACCGCGGTAAACTGCAAGATGAGGAGTATTTCTATCCGCAACGTTCAAATCTCTAAAAGTGGGAGAATATGGTATCTACCTCGAATCCATGAAGTTCAACTCATATCATTATCCTCGCAAAAAAAGCTATCTTGGAAGAGGAGAAAGCTAAGAAGGTGGGAGTCTGCTCTCAAGGAATTATAATCTTCTAGATGGCCTTTCTAAGCTAAGATAGCCAAGAGTTTTGAACATCTTTTTGCTAAATTGCATTGGGTTTTTGATTAGGAAATGTGTTTTTCATTGACACATCTCCTCAATATAGTTGATGATTCAAACATGTAATGAAAATAAATTCCCGTATTGTTGACACAAAGAGATAGTGGTCAGGTGTAATATGCCTTGAGCCACTTTCCATTGATGACCTTCCTCCGTTACCTTAATGATCTTGTAGTAGCTTTGAAATGATGTGTTTGGCTTCGTTTTCAAAACCAAATGAAAACGCGTGGTTTCATTTTGTTGTATGCCCCTGAAATTCGATTCCCGTGACACCGAAAGCGTTTTTTTCTCTAACTCCTCGCGATTCTAGAGTCAAAGATTTCTGGATCCCTGTTGCTGCTGCAATCCTTATTCTGATCTCTGCAGAATTGCATCCGCCTCCGTAGATCGAGTGAGTACCACCCCAATGGAGCTCAGGATTTTGCCATTGGCAATCGATCATGCCATTCCATTGTCGTGGTAAACCGGGCGATCCGGATCAATGTCTTGTTAGTACTTGCTTGCCCTGCTTCCCTTGAGGATAGTAGACGGTTTTATCTAAAACTCCCCGTTGTGATGTATTCTTTAATGAAAGCCGCAATTGTTGCTCCTGTAGTTCCTCAGGGAATGGCCTTACCCATTTGGTGAAGTATTCCGCGGTATTGTATTCTTTTGATGATTCGATTATCTTTCCCGATAATGTCCGGCCCTAAACAGAATGGCCATTGATAGAATGCAGAGGGGTAGAAGGCGTATGAACAAGATTCTAGGCCTAATAGTATTTCTCGTATTTGGAGGAATGCTACAAATATCACCTTCTCAGAATGGAAATAGTTTGAGCCTCCCATCTCCCGTCACTTGGTTCATTGTTTAGAAAGTTTCAATCCAATACTCAAATTCAAAACATGACTAGAAAGTTGTCATTCGCTTATCTATGATATGATCGTTCTCTACAATTTGATCATTTAATAAAGTCTCCGACTTTGCTAAGATAGATAGCTATATGGAAGGGAAACGAGTCTGAAAGGATTCATAAAGCTAATAAAAATTTAAGAATAATTTTTTGTTTTAAAGAATCAAACCAAGCAACACTTGCATTAGCTAACCAAACCATTGCAAAAGAAATTTGCAATTACGATGGACTCCCTCCATGTTTCATTTTCCATGTTTTGAGTTTTACTAGACTTAAGGCCATGGTACGGGGAAAAACACACCCAGACGATGATGGCCATTCCATATATATACTTGTGTTCTTGTTATAAAAATTTGTAGAAGCATCCTGGAAATTAAAAATTTTAGTAATAAATTTCAAGATTAAACAAAAAAAAAATATACTAGAAGTTTGATGATACTTGCATGTGGATATAAAACAGAACTCACAGTTGGGATATTCACAAAATTTGGGGAATACTTTTTATTGTAGTCGGCATAGGTTTTCAATATCGATTATTGCAGTCGGTATAATTTTACAGTGTCGACCGCAGAAAAAAATGTCCCTAAGTCTATAAGAGTATCCTCTAAACCTGAAATCACAAAATACTCTTTTAAAAAAAAAAAATATGAAAATGCTTTACAAACGGCAGAAAAAGCCATAATTTTGTAATGCTGACTGCAGAAAAGAAAATATCCCTCGGTCTATAAGGATATTCCCTTAACGTGAAATCACAACATAACATACTTTTAAGAAAATAAAATTTAATACGAAAATGCCTTGTGAAATCACATCATTTAATACTTTTAGTATTTTTTTAATAAAATTTAATACTTTTAAATTTAATAAAATATAATACTTTTTTTGAAGGTTAATTTCAAAAAAAGTGCTCTTGTAGCTGTTGGAGATGTTGTTCATGTTGTTGAATGTGCTAACATTTTTGGGTGTTCCATTGCTACTTTCCCAATGAAATATTTGGGAATTCCACTTGGCAGCAAATCAAAGGCCGTAAGAGTGTGGGAAGTTATCTTGCAAAAGTTCCATAAACAATTGAGTACTTGGCAGAGAAGGTACTTATCAAAAGGAGGTAGACTTATGTTAATAAAACACGTCTTATCTAGTTTTCATGTGTACTATTTATCTTTGTTTCAACTTCCTGCATCTGTTGAGAAGCAAATGGAGAAAATAATGAGACAATTTCTATGGGGTTGATCGACTAACAAGAAGTAGAAGAGTTGGGTTGGTTAGCGGAGAGTTTGTTGGCTAAAGGAGAGGGGTGAAGTGGGTATCAAGAAGTTGAGGGTGATGAATAAAGAATTACACGCGAAGTGGATTTGGAGGTGTGGAAGTGAAGAAAATGCTTTATGGAGGAAAATTGTTAATCTCAAATTTGGTGGAAACCCTAAAGCTTTTTATCCAAACACTTACAATTAGCCGGTGGGAAAGAGTTTATGGGCTGGGATCTTAAAATGCAAGGACAAAGTTGAGCAAAGTTCAGCAATATAATTGAACAATGGAAGTAGATGTTTATTCTGGAAAGATAGTTGGATGAATGGCCAGTCTCCTAAAAATTTGTTTCCAGCTTTATATTCAATCAACAACAATAAGGATGCTGCATTTCAAGAGATGTTGATGTACAATAATGATGGAAGTTGGAATTTCGCTTTCTCAAGACCCTTGAAAGATGAGGAAATAGAAGAGGTGGCTCATTTGTTGGATTTAATTCCGGCTATAAATAGTGAGAATGGTGGTGACCAAAGGGTATGGCAAGCAGGCAACAAAGGTTTCTCAGTATCGAAATGTTACAAGTCTCTTGAAGATGATGGGTTATTGGTGTTTCCACATCGATGTGTATGGAATCCAAAAATCCCCCAAAAGGTCGTATTTTTTGTTGAACGCTTTGTTACAATGCTGCTCCAACAATGGATTCTTTACGAAATGTAATCATGGTGAAAGGATGTCTTCTTTATAAGAAAGCTGCAGAAGACAATCAACATGTATTCCTTCATTGCGAAACAACCAAGTCAGTATGGCACTATTTCTTAAGTTACTATAAACTACAATGGGTATTCCATGATTGTGCAAGAAGTAATATTTGGCAATGGAGAAAGAAAAAATTCAAAAATAATTTTTGGAAATCCTATCAATCTATTTTACTCCTTTTATGATTAACTTTGCTTAATTTAATTGCAAATTATTCTTTATTCTCTTACAAATTTTATCCCTTCTCTCCTTCCCAAACCTGATTGGGAGGAATAGGGTTTATGCGGAAGCAGTTGAGGCATTTGCGGCGGGGTTTCCTTGTGTTGGGACGATTTTGCATCTGTCAGTTATCAAGAAGATTTGGATTTGATTTATTAAAGATTTTGAACTCCACAACTCTAATCAACTTCGTTTGGTTCGCCTGGACGTGCAAGTAATTACAAACCAACACTCTTTTAAGCAATCATTACCATCTTTTGGCTCTCTTATTGTCTCTTCAAAGAGCACTGAATTATAGCTTTTACTCCAAGTTTCTTGACTACAATTACTTTAGTTCCAAGTCTGCAGCATGAAGAACACTTGGCGAATAGATAATTTTATATTCTTCATCAGGCTTATATCTTCTAAATACCATGATTTTATTCTTTCCTCCACCAAGTTTAAGCCCGCAGAGATTTTCAAAAAGAACCAAAAATCTATACCTCAACCTTCATACATAAAAGTTGTCATCATCCTCCTAAAGCTGTTTTTTTTTTTGTTTGTTGTTCTTAATTCAATGGCTTCTTCATCCTCAAATATCAACAAACTGTCCAAAAATCTGCAAAGAAGCTGTAACAATTCAAACAAGAATACTAGGCATTTTAATCTACAAGGAAAAGGAAATCCCATTGAGTTTTTTGATCTTATTGGATATGTCTGCAGAGAAGAAATTGTAACAAGAACTGCTATTAGTTTGCTGTCAGGCAAAGATGGGGAGCTCAGAGGGAAGTTATCATTATCTCCACCAATAGAAGAAATGTTTTCATCTTTCGCATTCTATCAAGAGAAGTTTTCCAAATGGTTCTTAGAGGAAGGCCTCACTCAGTTGGAGGTCACTTACTTGTTCTACTGCCTTGGAAATTTCATATGAATGTGCAGAATGCAATATTTCAATTTGTGGTGTTCTTCATCAAATTTAGATTAAGAGTTGATATGGATAGAGACAATATATCTCAGATGATTGTTTCTCAAGCTGGAGAACCTATCACTATCTACAATAGAGATGCTACTGGTGTTGTGAAGGCTAAGGTAAGGGTTGATGTTAACTTACCCCTAGTTAAAAGACTTCAAATTACCCTAGAAGATGGTGAAAGAGTCAAGGTTGTAATTTTCTATCTGGGTTTTCCATCCGCTACATGTAGAAGCTGCTATGTTTTTAATCATAATGAGAATTATTGTGGTCTAATTGCCAATATGGCATGGATAGCTTTTCCAGTTCTAAATATTCAAGGTGTTGACCCTTTTGATGATCATGTGAACAATGGGGGACCATAAGAAGATGGAGTTGCTAATAATGGTGGTCAAGACCAGCAAGATAATGCAATTGAAATACCTAGAGAGGAAAATTGCGAGAATGAGATAATTGATGAAGCTGGAGTTGCTGAAAATGTTAGAGACAGGCAGGAAAATGTGGGTCTAGATGTTGAAAGAGTGGAAGAAGTAGATAGCAATACTAACCATCAAGGTGTTGTTCAAGCTGTTTTTTCATCTGAGTTGAACTGGAATGAACAAAGAGAAAATAAAAGAAAAGGAGGTGAAGATATGAGTTCTGGCAATATGGACATGGATAACTATTCAAGAGAAATATCAATGGCTCTGAATGGTTTTGCAGAGGAGGTTTCGAGAGACAAATCCATAAGGGAATTGGAAATAGGGGAATCATCTAATAGTGCTATAATTATGGTTGATGAAGACTCTAATGTTTCTAGACAAGGAAATACCCAAGCTGCTGTTGCTTTTTCTGTGGATGCAGAGACCCAAGTTCCACATGCTAATCAGGTTCCTTTCGAAACTAAAAATCTTCTTACAACTTTCAATTTATATGATTATAAGTTATGCAAGTCTGATTTGATTGTCTCTTTGAGCTTTAGTTTTAAAAAACATTTTTATCGTAGTCTGGATTTTCGTTTTGCTTCATGTGAGCTACCTCTGATTTAATTCTATTTTATCAAAATGAAATTACTATCATGGAATCTGCAGGGGATCGGAAAATCCCTCACTAAGAATCACTTAAAATATTTACTTAAGAAGCATAATCCTGATTTCATCTTCTTAGCAGGAACTAAAGCTACCAAAGACAATATGAATATCCTTGCTAGGAACTTAAAGTTCTATGATTGGTCTGTTGTCCCTAGGATAGGTCTTTCTGGTGGTTTTTTAATAGCTTGGCACAATAATATCAAGGTTAAATGCATTGCTGAATTTTTTGACATTTGTTTTTTTTTTTTTGAAATTAATGATTGCTTCAATAATCTTTGGAATGTTATTTGCATGCATGGCTCTCTGAATGATATAGGAAAAAAGCTTCAGTGGGATAAAATTAAGCAATTTTATAAAATGAACCCTAGTCTTCCATGGATTATAATAGGTGATCTAAATTTTATTTTGCATGTAAATGACAAACATGGTGGCAATAATAATAATGCTCATGTTAATAAATTTATTCATGAGAATATTCAATCTTTAGGCTTAATGGACCTTAGATATCAAGGAATACCTTTTACTTGGTCTAATAATAGGGAAGGTCATGAGAATATAAAAGAACGTATGGATAGAGTGCTTTCTTCTTCTTGTTGGTCTGCTCTGTTTCTAGATGCTATTGTTAGCCATTTGCCTAGAGTAGGTTCTGATCATACGTCGATTCTTTTAACCTGCAAACCCTTGAAATATTTAACGCAAAAACCCTTTAAGATTATTAGAACTTGGCTCAGTCATGAAAGTTTTAAAGATATTGCTAAAAACTGGAACTGTAATATTAATGGTTCTTTTGCTTATAAAATTCAAAAAAATCTTAAAAATATTTCTTATACGCTTTCGAAATGGAATAAAACTGTTTTTGGAAATATTTTTCAGAACATTGAGGAACTCAATTAGAAAATGGAGTTTCTTCACTCCATTAATCCTCTGCCTATTCTAGAAATAAAGGATACCCAGAATAATCTGGATATCTGGTATAATAGAGAGTATGACTATTGGAATCATCTCTCTAAAGATAAATTCATCAAATATTTTGATAGAAACACTACATTTTTTCACCAAACCGCTAATAATAGGAGACGTGTTAATCATATTCACACTCTTAGGGATGACACTGGCCTATGGATTGATGATAGCTCACAAATTCATAATATGTTGATAAAGCATTTTAAAAACATAAGCACTTCTTATAAAGATAAACACCTTGATCTCCTTAGTACTCTGATTGAACCCTGTATTAATGATAATGATAATATTACGCTCACCAAGATTCCAAATGAAACTGAAATTAAGAGTACTCTCTTTAATATGAATCAGTGGGGCTCTCCAGGCCCGGACGGGTTTCCGCCAGGGTTTTTTCAAAGAGCACTAGGATATAGTCAAGACTGATATCATCAATCTTGTTTAAGATTTTTTCAGGAAAAAGTATATGATTAAAGAACTGAATTACACTTATATAACTTTGATCCTTAAAGTTCAAAACCCTTCTACTCCTAGCGATTTTCAGCCTATCAGCCTTAGTAATACTACGTATAAAATAATTTCTAAAATATTAACTAACAGACTAAAACCTTTACTCTCTAAACTTATCTCTCAAAACCAGTCTGCTTTCATTCCTGGCCGCCAAATTACTAACAATATTATTGTAGCGCATGAAATTTTACATTCTATGAAAATCTCGAAAAACAAAAGTGGAAATATGGCTTTAAAAATAGACATGTCCAAAGTGTTTGACAGAATTGAATGGGATTTTCTAAAACAAGCCCCGCTTTCTTTTGGTTTCTGCAATGACTGGTGTGAGCTTATAATGCAATGTATTACTACTACTTCTTTCTCTGTGCTTTTAAATGGAGTGCCTAGTGAAAAAAAAATTTTTTTACTAGGGGTCTCAGGCAAGGAGATCCATTATATACCTACATGTTTATCATTTCCATGGAGGTGCTATCAAAGCTTCTTTTGAAAGCTGAAAAAGACAACTTAGTGCCAGGAATTAGAGTCACAAAAACTGCCCCTTCTGTCTCTCATTTGTTCTTTGCGGACGATTGCTTCTTGTTTTCGAAAGCTAATCTGAATGAAGCAAAACATTTACTTAATACTCTTAACCTCTTTGGTGAAATGACTGACCAAGTTATTAACTTTCAAAAATATGGGATTTATTTTTCTCCAAAAGTTCATAATAAGCATTGTAAGATTATTTCTAAAATTCTTAAAGTTATGAACATTTCCAAAAAATGATAAATATCTAGGAACTCCCTTGTTCTTTGATAGAAATAAAAACAATAATTTTGAACCTTTACTAAATAAGTACTATGTTGCACTTCAAGGTTGGATTAGAAAGATGTTTAATCATGCTGGTCGTACAGTTCTTATTAAAAACGTGCTTAGTGCTTACCCTAACCATCAAATGCGGTGTCTTTATTTCCCTAAAAAAACTCTTGCTAACTTAGACAAAGTCCAAAGGGACTTTTGGTAGAAAAAAAATAATAAAAAGAATTATTTTTACCCTAAGGCTTGGCCTAGCATTACCAAAGACATTCGTTTAGGAGGGCTGGGAATTAGAATTACCCATAAACATAATCTTGCTTTGATTACAAAGATGGCTTGGATATTAGTACATAATCAAGAGCAATTGTGGGCTAAAATTTCAAAGCATAAGTACTTTAGAAAGCATAATCCTTTAAGAAAAACTAGGAAATATAAAAGTTCTTGGATTTGGTCTAGTATTAGAAAAGGTTTGGAAATTATAAAAGCTAATAGTGTTTGGCAGGTTAATAATGGATGCGACACGAATATCTGGACTAATCTTTGGTTGCCTAATCAAAATGTTCCTCTTATCCCTATTGCTACTGATAATAATATGCCTAAAACCGTAAGTGATATGAGTAGCAGATATGGAACTTGGAACATAAATACGATATCTAAGTATATTCATTCTTCTTTTCATAATGTTGTATATGATATTTCTATTAACCTCAGTATGCAAGATAGGATCAGATGGAATTCAACTAAGTCTGGAGAATTAACTACTAAGTCTGCTTATAATTTTATTACTAATCTGAATATTGATAAGAATGAAGCTAATTTTTGGAAACAAATCTGGAATTTAAATATTAGGCCTAAAGTAAATATGTTCTGTTGGAAAGTGGTTCTGGTGCTCTTGCTCTAGGTTGTAAAATGTTTAGATATATTAAAGATGCTAAGCCTTATTGTTTGATGTGTGATTCTAATGCTGCTGAAGATGAATTACATTTGTTTGTGAGTTTTTCTTTTTCTAAAAAAATCTGGGATGCCTTTGATTTGAACGATATTTATAAACTCAATGGAAATCATGATATTTTAAACTGGTTTAAACAATGGATGAACAATAACTTCTTTAAAGTTAAAAATGATAAAATTTCTTATATCATTTGGTCTATTTGGAAGTTCAGGATTAGTGTGAACTTTGATAATGTTGTGCCAGCCACAGAAGTTAATTGATTCTATTAAAACATCCTACCAGAATGTTCCTACTAGAGACAACAATACTAGGATGAACTCTATTTATGTCAGCAATGTGAGCAATGATATTCATATGGAAAAAAGACATGATTATGACTGGTTCATTCACTTCGATGCATCTTTCTTAGAAGATGACTTTTCAATGGGATATGCAATTTCAATTTTGGACAAAGCAGGAAACAGGAGGCAGTGCAGAGCTGACAGAGAATGGGCTTCCTGCTCATTAGGTGCTGAAGCAAAAGCAGAAATAGAAGCTCTTAGGTGGATGAAGGATTTAAATCTCAGTAATTGTTGCTTGATAAATGACCGTCAAACTTTAATGAAGATAATGAATGGAGAAGTTAATCCTGAAGATCAACCTTGAAGGGCTCAAACAAACATCAATAGATGCAAATTTTCACTTAATATATGTAATTAGGTTTTCTTTCTGTATAAATCTATGAAGTTTTTAGATTTCGAAGATAGACTTGCTAAAGAACTAGGAACTAGGAAGATCTCTTTCTTCTCTACCGAAAATATGAATACTTATGAAAGATCTATTTTCCTAAAGAATAAGTAATTGGGGGATATGGGAATTAATTGGGGGATATGAATTACTTCCCCCAACCCATGGTGTGTGCTAAGGGGTGACTTTTGGGGGCGAAAATAATAAAACACCCTTCCCTCAAAATAAAAATCAAAAAACTTAAAATCAAAAAACAAAATCATATTCCCCATTTCCATCTCCACTTCTTATTAATCTTTTTAGGGTTAAAACTTTGAAACCCAAATGTTCCTCATTCTCTTTCAAATTCTAAATTTTCCCCATTTCCTTTCAAATTCTCTTCTCCTTATCTGCCGGAAGTGATGAAGAACATGTCGGAAATGATAAAGAACATGTCGGAAATGATGAAGACCACGCCGTAAGTGATGAAGACCATGCCGGAAGTGATGAAGAACATGTCGGAAATGATGAAGGTCACGCCGGAAGTGATGAAGACCATGCCGGAAGTGATGAAATTCAATGTCGGAACTCAATGCCGGCATGCTCGATATAAATCTATCAATGCCGGTAGTCAAGTGAAAAAAAAATCAATTTTCTGGATACTTTCATCATGTTCCGGCATAGAATTTAGGATGAAGACCATGCTGGAAGTGAGTTCCTAAGCATGGTTGTTTAGGATGAAGACCACGCGGAAGTGAGTTCATGTCATGGTTATTTAGGATGAAGACCACGCCGGAAGTGATGAAGAACATGTCGGAAATGATGAAGACCACGCCGGAAGTGATGAAATTCAATGCCGGAACTAAATGCCAGCATGCTCGATGTAAATCTATCAATGCCGGTAGTTAAGTGAAAAAAAAATCAATTTTCTGGATACTTTTCATCATGTTCCAGCATAGAAATTTAAGCAAAAACCATGCCGGAAGTAGTTCCAGCATGCTCGAAAATCAGATAACTGTGCCGGAAGTAGACTGATTAAAACCAGAAAAAATAGGTTTTGAAGATCAAAACCTGAAAAAATTTGTCGGGGGTGCTACGCCCCCCGAACCCCCCCCGATAGTGGCAAACAATTTATGAAAATTCCCAGCAAATGCCGACATGGGTTTTTGGTTGAATACCATGCCGACACCAAGCTTTTTCAGCTGCAATGTGGATTCAAAGAAAAAAAATCAAATTTTCAACCTCTTAGCATCAATTCTCTCATCACAATCATCTTCCATTTTCCAAAAAAAAAATTCCACTCAAGAACCATTTTCCCTCCTTCTACTCTCAACTAACCCACACAAATTCAAATTCAAATAAATACACACTAATTTATCCCCCAAATACTTAACATTTTACTAATTATAATTAATCAATAATCCTGATTAGTGGGGGCTAGATTAGGAATTAAAAAAATAATTACATAGGGGGTCACCCAGAATTGCTATTGGGACACCTTTTTTGTCCTGTAGCTATATCCCCCAATTAATTCTCATATCCCCCAATTACTTATTCTTCCTAAAAAAGGACTAATCTGAGATTAGATCCCATCTTATGTAATGAACACTTCCTCTCTAAATAAATAAAAGTCTTTTTATCAAAAAAAAAAAAAAAAATCTTCTCTATCACTATCTTGGTGATGAGTTGATTTTTTCAATATTATCGCCCTTGTGGAGTTAAAAAAAAAAAAATCACATCATACCGTACTTTTAAGAGAATATAATTTAATACGAAAATACCTTATAAACGGAAGAAAAAAACCGACACACAAAAGGTGGGCCTCCATCTAGCCTTCGGGGTGGATGCCGCTGGCGCCAACTAAATCGTCCAGAGCCGGATTTATTTATTTAACGTTTTTCTTCCAGGTATGTCAAGAGCGACTACATTTCAATTTTGTTTGACCCGATGACCGAGAAATCCCGGCTCCGTCACTGAAAAAACGGGAGGACTTTCTTTAGCTTCCGTTAGAAAGTTTAACGGTCCATATTAAAGGAATCAGAGAGAAAAAACGGAAATTGTCATATTTTTGGTTTAACCCGATCAAGAATCCTGTAAGAGATGATACAAAATTAACTGCTTTCCGAATTTGCTCCCACAGTATTATTAATCTTCACTAGTTTGTCACCCGTGCTACGCACGGGTCTATTTTTTGCGTATGAAATATCTGATCATGTTTTGGAAATAATTTCACTACAAATAACATTCTTGTCAATAAGATTGTGATTCCTAAAGATTAACACAATAGAAAAAAAGAATTTAAATGGTAAGGTACCCAACATCTTCGACTACAACACTACAACACTTATAATGTTTATAAATTCTTAAGGACTAAAAGATATGTTGCTCAAATTCTTCTCTAAATTTTGGTATTCTTCGATTTTATTTAATCCTAAGTTTTTTGTTTTTCCATATATATATTTGTCCATTTTGTTTTTCAATTTTATATATATTGTGTGCCTTTCCTTCACCAGCAGAAGCGTCATCAAATTTGCAATACATCTAATCCCTTTAAAATATCTCGTCGAGCTACTTAATTTTTTATAGATTCCTCTATTTTGATTAGAGCATGGACAGGCCTAGCAAGGGGCTAACCCGGGCTATAGCCGGTCCCTTTATTTGGTAGGAATTTATTTTAATAGATTTTTATTGTTAGCTCAGTAGATAAATAGGTAACATCCAATCAATACGAAAAGTTAGCCCAGTAGCAAGTAACAAAAGATGTGTTTTTACTTTCTATCATCTTCGAGCTATCAAAGCATGGCATACACTTGAACTTATAAGCAGGTTTTTAGACTGATTTGATTTGGTTGGTTCTTTAACCCTTTGTATTTAAAAGAATTAAAAGGATTTTCCAACCAATACAGTTATTAAATTGATCAACATCTTAACCATATTTTTTTACTACTTAAAAAATCGGCAACCTTCAGCTGCCATAACGTGTATGTAGAAATAGCCCTATTCTAGGATAAGTTCTGAGTTTGTCCCTGGTCTAAAATAGATGTCTGAAGTCGGATATTTTTCGGTGACTGAAGGACCTTATTTTGGGTTTTTTTCTCTCCACATAAACCTAAAAAAGGTTTACATGAACATTGATTAAATTAAATATAACATAAATTAGAATTAGATAAAGGTAAATCCAGAATTGCACATATATGGCGCGTACGTGAATTCCCATGGATTACAGTATCATGTGTAATTTAAACCCGTGTTAATGTCCGTTTTAAAAAAAAAATGTTGATGTCATATGTACTCGTGAATTCCTATAGAAACAAAACTTGAAAGGGATTATTGGATTGCACACTTAATTTTTAAACACGGACATATACCAATCAGAGCTTTACTATAATGTGCATTTTTGGTAAGAACCCATTTGGATGAGCTTTGAAATGCAATAACACGTCAAGGGTGCAGATTTTGAGATTAGAATGGTTACACCAAGCTCGATACTATTATGACCTTAATCAAATATCTGCATAGGTTCCTAGGGTGGTAGAGACTACGGAGAAAGCATTGTAACCTTTGTTCTTTAAAGCCCATAACTTGGAACAATTTTCACAAGTAGTACTAAGGGGGAAAAAAAAAGCATAACCATGTTAACCCTGTCGAAATATAATCGACTACTGACAAAATAAATAGTTAAGTCACAGCTATAAAAGCGACCCTGCAAAAAAGAAATCGAAAACAAAAAATTACAAATAACCAATAAACCCTACAGAAACAAAAGAGAAGTCAGAAACAAATACAAAAACTTTAGGTGTATCATTGAAACAGACATAAAAATGAGAAGCAGACAAAAAAATGAATTCTGGATTCTGCTTACACATTTTATATAGAAAGCTGCAAAAGAAACTCTCAAAACGTTATTTTTGACTTAGCCAGGCTGATTTCTAAAGAGAAAAGCAACAATTTCATCGGCTACACTACTTTAATACATATAGAATACAATGCTTACCCATAAAAAAATATACAAATCATGAGATATACCTCAAATCAGTACTTATGATCATCGAGTATTTTGATTTAGTGTCAATATAGTGAGAAGAGGTACACCAACATCTCTGCTGTGATCGATTACATAAATAAACAATAATAAGAGTTGTAAAATTCATCTTGATTCATCGATAAGACATGCAGATTAGAAAACAATCCGCATCTTGATGCATCTATAAGACCTGAGGATCAAAAAAAAACATGGTGTTTTATACTGAAACAATATTTGCAAGAGTAATTAATAGTTTATACCTTAATATTGTTTGACATATTACCGGTTGCAAAAAAAGTTTATCACAGGATCATGATCGAGGTACCTGCAAACCAAAAAGCCAAATTAGATTAGACAAAAAAATCCACGAAGAGTAGCATCGTGGATAACAGGGTTTGCTTTTGCGTCAAATGCTTTATATATAGAGACACCGTATCCAGATATTCCCAAAAATAAAGTCAGATAGAATATGTTTCGATATCTAATAATATCGAAAGTTTTTATGTTTGGAAATATTTTAATAGATTTTTATTGTTAGCTCAGTAGATAAATAGGTAACATCCAATCAATACGAAAAGTTAGCCCAGTAGCAAGTAACAAAAGATGTGTTTCTACTTTCTATCATCTTCGAGCTATCAAAGCATGGCATACAACTTATAGGCAGGTTTTTAGACTGATTTGATTTGGTTGGTTCTTTAACCCTTTGTATTTAAAAGAATTAAAAGGATTTTCCAACCAATACAGTTATTAAATTGATCAACATCTTAACCATATTTTTTTACTACTTAAAAAATCGGCAACCTTCACCTGCCATAACGTGTATGTAGAAATAGCTATATTCTAGGATAAGTTCTGAGTCTGTCCCTGGTCTAAAATAGATGTCTGAAGTCGGATATTTTTCGGTGACTAAAGGACCTTATTTTGGGGTTTTTTTTCTCCACATAAACCTAAAAAAGGTTTACATGAACATTGATTAAATTAAATATAACATAAATTAGAATTAGATAAAGGTAAATCCAGAATTGAACGTATATGGCGCGTACGTGAATTCCCATGGATTAAAGTATCATGTGTAATTTAAACCCGTGTTAATGTCCGTTTTAAAAAAAAAATGTTGATGTCATATGTACTCGTGAATTCCTATAGAAACAAAACTTGAAAGGGATTATTGGATTTCACACTTAATTTCTAAACACGGACATATACCAATCAGAGCTTTATTATAATGTGCATTTTTGGTAAGAACCCATTTGGATGAGCTTTGAAATGCAATAACACGTCAAGGGTGCAGATTTCGAGATTAGAATGGTTACACCAAGCTCGATACTATTATGACCTTAATCAAATATCTGCATAAGTTCCTAGGGTGGTAGAGACTACGGAGAAAGCATTGTAACCTTTGTTCTTTAAAGCCCATAACTTGGAACAATTTTCACAAGTAGTACTAAGGGGGAAAAAAAAAAGCATAACCATGTTAACCCTGTCGAAATATAATCGACTACTGACAAAATAAATAGTTAAGTCAGAGCTGTAAAAGTGACCCTGCAAAAAAGAAATCGAAAACAAAAAATTACAAATAACCGGTAAACCCTACAGAAACAAAAGATAAGTCAGAAACAAATACAAAAACTTTAGGTGTATCATTGAAACAGACAAAAAAATGAGAAACAGACAAAAAAATGAATTCTGGATTCTGCTCACACATTTTATATAGAAAGCTGCAAAAGAAACTCTCAAAACGTTATTTTTGACTTAGCCAAGCTGATTTCTAAAGAGAAAAGCAACAATTTCATCGGCTACACTACTTTAATACATATAGAATACAATGCTTACCCATAATCATATACAAATCATGAGATATACCTCAAATCAGTACTTATGATCATCGAGTATTTTGATTTAGTGTCAATATAGTGAGAAGAGGTACACCAACATCTCTGCTGTGATCGATTACATAAATAAACAATAATAAGAGTTGTAAAATTCATCTTGATGCATCGATAAGACATGCAGATTAGAAAACAATCCGCATCTTGATGCATCTATAAGACCTGAGGATCAAAAAACAAACATGGTGTTTTATACTGAAACAATATTTGCAAGAGTAATTAATAGTTTATACCTTAATATTGTTTGACATATCACCGGTTGCAAAAAAAGTTTATCACAGGATCATGATCGAGGTACCTGCAAACCAAAAAGCCAAATTAGATTAGACAAAAAAATCCACGAAGAGTAGCATCGTGGATAACAGGGTTGGCTTTTGCGTCAAATGCTTTATATATAGAGACACCGTATCCAGATATTCCCAAAAATAAAGTCAGATAGAATATGTTTCGATATCTAATAATATCGAAAGTTTTTATGTTTGGAAATATTTTAATAGATTTTTATTGTTAGCTCAGTAGATAAATAGGTAACATCCAATCAATACGAAAAGTTAGCCCAGTAGCAAGTAACAAAAGATGTGTTTCTACTTTCTAACATCTTCGAGCTATCAAAGCATGGCATACAACTTATAGGCAGGTTTTTAGACTGATTTGATTTGGTTGGTTCTTTAACCCTTTGTATTTAAAAGAATTAAAAGGATTTTCCAACCAATACGTCCAAATTGATCAACATCTTAACCATATTTTTTTACTACTTAAAAAATCGGCAACCTTCACCATAACGTGTATGTAGAAATAGCTATATTCTAGGATAAGTTAAACTCCTCCCCTTCTAAAATAGATGTCCAAGTCGGATATTTTTCGGTGACTAAAGGACCTTATTTTGGGGTTTTTTTCCCACATAAACCTAAAAAAGGTTTACATGAACATTGATTAAATTAAATATAACATAAATTAGAATTAGATAAAGGTAAATCCATTCAATTGAACGTATATGGCGCGTACGTGAATTCCCATGGATTACAAATACCATGTGTAATTTAAACCCGTGTTAATGTCCGTTTTAAAAAAAAAAATGTTGATGTCATATGTACTCGTGAATTCCTATAGAAACAAAACTTGAAAGGGATTATTGGATTTCACACTTAATTTCTAAACACGGACATATACCAATCAGAGCTTTATTATAATATGCATTTTTGGTAAGAACCCATTTGGATGAGCTTTGAAATGCAATAACACGTCAAGGGTGCAGATTTCGAGATTAGAATGGTTACACCAAGCTCGATACTATTATGACCTTAATCAAATATCTGCATAAGTTCCTAGGGTGGTAGAGACTACGGAGAAAGCATTGTAACCTTTGTTCTTTAAAGCCCATAACTTGGAACAATTTTCACAAGTAGTACTAAGGGGAAAAAAAAAGCATAACCATGTTAACCCTGTCAAATATAATCGACTATATAGTTAAGTCGGAGCCGTAAAACCCCGCAAAAAAGAAATCGAAAACAAAAAATTACAAATAACCGGTAAACCCTACAGAAACAAAAGATAAGTCAGAAACAAATACAAAAACTTTAGGTGTATCATTGAAACAGACAAAAAAATGAGAAACAGACAAAAAAATGAATTACGGATTCTCGCTCACACATTTTATATAGAAAGCCGCAAAAGAAACTCTCAAAACGTTATTTTTGACTTAGCCAAGCTGATTTCTAAAGAGAAAAGCAACAATTTCATCGGCTACACTACTTTAATACATACAGAATACAATGCTTACCCATAAAAAAATATACAAATCATGAGATATACCTCAAATCAGTACTTATGATCATCGAGTATTTTGATTTAGTGTCAATATAGTGAGAAGAGGTACACCAACATCTCTCGCGTGATCGATTACATAAATAAACAATAATAAGAGTTGTAAAATTCATCTTGATGCATCGATAAGACATGCAGATTAGAAAACAATCCGCATCTTGATGCATCTATGAGACCCGAGGATCAAAAAACAAACATGGTGTTTTATACTGAAACAATATTTGCAAGAGTAATTAATAGTTTATACCTTAATATTGTTTGACATATCACCGATAGGTTGCAAAAAAAGTTTATCACAGGATCATGATCGAGGTACCGCAAACCAAAAAGCCAAATTAGATTAGACAAAAAAATCCACGAAGAGTAGCATCGTGGATAACAGGTTGGCTTTTTGCGTCAAATGCTTTATATATAGGGACACCGTATCCTTTCTCACGATATTCCCAAAAATAAAGTCGATAGAATATGTTTCGATATCTAATAATATCGAAAGTTTTTATATGTTTGGACATACATTTTATTTGTTGCAACATTTTCGTCCAAAAAAAAAGAAAGAAATTGTGTGTCTTTCTCACGCGAGGTTTTTCTATATAAAATTAACATTATCACGGAAAATAAAAATAATAAATTTTATTTATAACTTTACATTTTTGGTTAACCCATTTATTTTCCGGTTTATTTTTGTCAAGAAATAATATATTGCATATCAAAAGATCACTAACTTAGAAATCGGCCATAACTCATTTATTTATTTTCCATTTTAGACTATTTTATTTATAATTATTGTTTGAACAAAATTTAAGACAATAATATGATTTTTTTTTATTGCCTAATAGTTACAAAACTTCTTAATTTTGGATAAAAAATATATTAGTACATTATTCTCATATCACCGTTTTTAGTTGCTGCAGATATTTTTGTATAAAAATATATCACATATTAAAACATCACTAACTTAGAAACCGGCCATAATTAATTTATTTATTTCTCATTCAGACATATTTTATTTTTAAGTATTTTATGAACAAAATTTAAGAAAAATAATACGATTTTTTTTATTGCTTGAATTATTGCATGCTTGTTTTTGTTGTGGTTCGATTTAGATTTCAATTCTTGATTTAACAGTTATGTATTATTTTACTGTTGGACAGGATAATTAAAAAAATCACTCGCAAGAAAGCTACAATGACGGATTCAAAGGTTAGTACCTGCGACCATCTTGATTAATTTTTTTTTTACAATTCTCAATAGTAGTCTTCTTCATTGAATGCAAATTTAATCAAGAGATTATTTTTTAGTTTTAATTGATTAAATAGAGTTGTAATTAGGAAAACAATAAATGTGAGAATTGTAAGCGGACATTGGACATTGGACATTTTTCTTCATTTTTTTTTTGAATTCATTAGTTATGCAATTGATTATTTGATTGATGCATGATTGATTATTGATCACTAACTTAGAAATCGGCCATAACTCATTTATTTATTTTCCATTTTATACTATTTTATTTATAATTATTGTATGAACAAAATTTAAGACAATAATATGATTTTTTTTAATTGCCTAATAGTTACAAAACTTCTTAATTTTGGATAAAAAAAATATTAGTACATTATTCTCATATCACCGTTTTTAGTTGCTGCAGATATTTTTGTATAAAAAATATATCACATATTAAAACATCACTAACTTAGAAACCAGTCATAATTAATTTATTTATTTCCCATTCAGACATATTTTATTTTTAAGTATTTTATGAACAAAATTTAAGAAAAATAATACGATTTTTTTTATTGCTTGAATTATTGAATGCTTATTTTTGTTGTGGTTCGATTTAGATTTCAATTCTTGATTTAACAGTTATGTATTATTTTACTGTTGGACAGGATAACTAAAAAAATCACTCGCAAGAAGCTATAATGACAGATTCAAAGGTTAGTACCTGCGACCATCTTGATTAATTTTTTTTTTTCCAATTCTTAATAGTAGTCTTCTTCATTGAATGCAGATTTAATCAAGAGATTATCTTTTAGTTTTAATTGATTAAATAGAGTTGTAATTAGGAAAACAATAAATGTGAGAATTGTAAGCGGACATTGGACACTGGACATTTTTCTTCATTTTTTTAATTCATTAGTTATGCAATTGATTATTTGATTGATGCATGATTGATTATTTTTCTTATTGTAAAATGTGATTGTTTCTTGATTTAATTTATTTTTGGCAACATTTAATTTTTCGAGATAATAACTTTAGGCAATAAAAAAAAAAATTCTGTTAAAAAATATCTCGTGGGACCAAAATATTTCTCCATTAGGCCACGTCAAACAAATTTCCTTTTAATTTCTTTTGGTGCGGCCAGAATCAACCAGAAGCTCCGATTAACCACAGCGCTCGAAAAAACTCTGTTTTTATATAAAGAATTTAAAAAAAAAAAAAAAAAAAATCAAAAACTGAAGGTCTTAGTGATCCACGTGAGGATCCTTGAACAATTGAACGTACCATGTGAAAAGGCTCCCTCACGATGATATGTATATATGTCTCGCAGTAGCAGACCTTCCTTCGGTATGTTGCAAGCTAAAAACACTAATTTTGGTGGTCCACCCCTAGCACTCCCGTCCGAGCTTAACACTAATTTGATCAAACAAGCTAAAAAAATTCACTATGGTCTCGCTTGATCACTGAGCCTTGTCGTTCTGCGCACATGGCTGTAATGAAAGCTGCTAGGGAAGCTGATACTTAACTTTCTTATTATCCTAATGTAAAGTTGGCTCTCTGGTCTTCTGCTGAAGCTTGTCATGGAGGTATAATCAAGAGCACATGGACTAGTGCTGATAGTATTAAGGTTAGCAAGGAGGAGGTTGAATTCTTAACCCAAGGGGGTGCATCAGATGAGAACGATGGGGAGAAAGGGGTGGAGATACTTCACCAAGAAGTTCAAAAGAGATGTGTGGAAGGATTCCCGGTGGAGACAGTGGATACCGCAGGAGCTGGTGATGCTTTGTTGGTTCATTCCTTTGTGCTCCTGCTGAGGATTATAGGGTTCTGCTGAATGACAAACGCAGACTGAGAGAAGCTCTTACAGTGGTAATGCGTCTCATTTTACACACAGATTATGTGCTTCCGAATACAATTCAAAGAGAACTTCAAGTGGTAATGGAAAAACTAAATCTAAAATTAAAGGGAAGATTTAAAAGTTCTCAAAAACACAGATTGAATTGGACCTTTGCATGATAATTTGCAAACAGTCCGGAAAGTTATGTAGTCAAAAACACAGATAGCTGCATAATTGCAAACAGTCCTGCGATCAATCATGAAGGTAAAATTATGTGGTCTCTCACTCACTCTGGAAAGTTCTCGGTGAATTCCAATTATGAAGCTATCTGAAAAGTTAACAACAACAACTATGTTCATCTGGAACAAGATTCTAAATTCTGGGTTCAACTTCGGCACACTAAGGCTCCTAAATATGGAACTGTTCCATGATATTCTTTCAGTCTGTCAAAGAATAGATAGGCATGTCAATCTCCAGAGTATCACTTGTAGGCTTGTAGCAGATGAGAATGTTGAATACGTGCTCTTTCACTGCAAGTTTGCTAGAGATCTGTGGAACTCCATCTCCCCTGAGACAAAGTCAGGGATGGATTGACTGGATGAAAAGCTGGTGACAGAGTAGCAGTAACAAATCCTTTTACAAGTTTGATAAGCTTAACCTTTTAATTGTCTCTCTGGCAGATTCGGAAACCAAGATGTGAGCTCATCTTTGATAACAACAAAATAAATCATACTGGTCTTAAAAATTCAGATTTTGTGAAGATAACAATGTCTGCATCATTAGCCAAGATAGCACAGGCAGCCATGAACACTAGAAATAGTCAGAATCTGAGATGTCGAATCACCTGGAACTCTCCCCCATCAAACTGTCTTAAGATGAATATTGATGTTTCGATTTTACCTAATTGTAATATTGCAGGCTTGGCCCTACTCCTAAGAGATTTCACAGGTAGATTGGTCAAGGCATGGACCTCGGTAGAGAGGGTTAGATATGTGGAGCAAGCTGAAGGAGTGGTCATGCTAAAAGCTCTAATGGATAGTCCAGAGATAGCTTCAGAAGGTCATAGTAGAAGGTGATAGTAAAAGTGTCGTGGATAGCATTGTTGTTGTTTGTTTTGAGCATAGAGATGGCAATCAAGCAGCTGATAAGCTTGCTAAATATGCCAGAAGTAACTCCTGTAGTAAGGTTTGGAGAGATCAGCTCCCTAGTAGTGTCAGAAGTCAGGTAGAAGAAGATAGAATCCTCATGTAATCTGTTTGCCTCTGGATTTTAGTGAGTCATTTGGTTTTTCTTTCAAAAATAATAATAAAGAAGTCATAATTTGCAAATGAACTTAGAACGGCATGTTCAATAGAAGGTGCAAGACAATTTGCAAGTAAATAAATTAAGACACAGCTTAAACTCTAGAAAGGGTAGGAGCTACAGCATGGTAAACAAACACATCCTTTCAAAATAATGCAAATTGGAATCTAAAACTGACCCAGAGTTAAACAATGAAAATTGATACAACTGAGGATGTAGGCATGCAATATGTGGATAACTATAATTATAATAGAACTTATCCATCCGTAAGAAGATGGGAAAATCCTCATTACCAACACTCATCCATCCGTTAGAAGATGGGAAAATCCTAGCAGAATAGAGCTTTCCAGTACAGATGGAAAATAAGCATTATCTGAAGATAAACTTGGTTACAGTTAACAACAGAGTTGAAACGTAAATCATGACACACTATCACACAGAACTCTGCATACTTGACTCTATTGTTCTTACTGAACTATTGATGAATGATGACAAACTTTAGTGTTATCTACTGTTCAAGCTTCCAATTCTGTGATATAAAAGAGATTGATTCTTAAGATAACATGTTAAGGTCCAAATTTTGATCGCCAAATTATCTATCAATTATGCTAAGAAGTAAGGGAAAATAGACCGCCACATATATATACAACTGGGAAAGCTCTCCCTTTCCACAATCTTGCTTCCATATACTTACTCAACTCCAATTAATAAGAACAGGACAAGTTACTAAAGTCTGCATCACATCCTACAGTCGCAACTAGATCAAGTAGGCAACAAATTACACATTAACAAAATATAGCTTATCCAAAACAAAAAAACAAAATTCTGCTATAAAATTGAGAGTGGTAAGACAAAACAGACTAACAGTCCAGCTTTATTTAATACTCATTAAGATAATGTGAAAAAATTTATGCAATCTCAAGTTAAAACCCATAAAAATGTATATAATGACATGAATATTACTTCAAAAGGTCAGCAAAGATTACCAGTTATTATGTGTATCCAGGGATCTCAACTTGCTAACTCCTTCGTCGGCAAAGGACAGCTTTATGTGTGCTCAACTTCAGCTGACCCCATGATTTTTGTAACTTCTTCTCCTAATTCTTTCAACGAAACTAAGGTGCTCTTGTGAGGAAATATTTGATTGATTAGACGAAAATCCACAAGCTTTTTCGAGCTTGCAGTTAATGCATTATAAACGCCGAGAGAGGCACAACTGAAACATAAGAGACCACCACTCTTGGTAAAAGCTAATGGTCTTCTTTCCGGAAGCCGAAATTCTTTACTCCAACACAATGGTTCTTGTCCCGCCTGCTCTTTCATGTCACGAATATTGTTCTTCTCATTCAGTAGCCATACATCAAAACATGGGCCTTCTTCGATGTCAAAGTTACTTTCTATAGCATAATATAAAACCACACCCAAATCCCCTAGAGTACAATCATACCGCGTACTGTATGGACTCAAAGGAGGTGGTGAAAGATACTCACTAAACTTCTCCTTAATCAAATCAAAGACCAAAATCCTTCCTCTATGTTTATCCATCCAATGCAGGGCTTCGTTCACATAGACACCAACTCCTTCATTTACTTTGGTAAATTTAGTATCCAACCTCCCAACACTTCTCCACCCACTACCACTGCCAACAGTATACACCGCAACCCAAAGAACATTAAGATCTGTCTTTAACTTGTATATTTCAACAACTTTATACTCATGAGTTGTAGTAAGGAAACCAAATCCGCTCAAATAATGAATATACCCATCATCATCAAAATCTCTCTTGATTGTTGGAAGCATAACATATTCTTTTGTGACAGGGTTACACGGACAAGCAGTATAATCTTCCAACCCATAAAGACAGACTAAACCATTAAATGAACCAAGAAGCATATATGAAGATGTAAATGGAGGGGTTAAATTGACCCTTTTAATGCAATCAATAGGTTTCTCATTATCGTCAATATACTCAAAGTAGTGAAGCTGTTGATTCTCACCTCTGATAAGAAAACTTTCATCGGTGTGTTGGAGACGGCTTAAATGCATTTGAGAGAAGCATGGATGATGAGAAATAAGATTCTTCCATGATTTACGAACTAATTTGCAGGGTAGAACGGATTCTGTAGGTAGACGAGTTAAGATGTCGACTAAAATATCTGCTGGGAGATCGTTCAAATTCCCCATTAATCAATCTGAGTGAAGAATTTTAAGCAGCAGTAATAAATCTTAGGGTTCGAAAATTTGGGAATATTGATATGTATGTATGAGGGGTATTGGTCTGGTTAACTCTCTGTCATCGCCGGCCTGTATATGTATATGTTTAATTGGTTGAGCGAAGGCCTGTATATGTTTACTTTCGTTGAGCTAAAAGTAAAACAAATAAGAACTATAAAATAACAGAAAGTGTGGTTCGAACTCCCGAGCAAGATAGTATAGAGACAGTGGACTACCATCGCACAAAGGTATTTTTGTGTGTTGGCATTTGACACAAAAAATTATAGATAAGATACCGTCATCTATATTAAATATGCTTACCTTAAAATTCTAACGACATATAAATATACAAGGTCTACTAGTTCCCTAAATATTCTAGGGTATGTAAATATGCCATATATATCAACTGCATATAAACCAAGATCTATTATTTCCCCTAAATATTCTAAGTTCTAACGGCAAATAAACATGCCATGCGTATCAACTGGTTATTGAACTACGGGTGAGTTATCAAGGATGCACGATAGAGCAATATCCTGATTGTCATCTTTACAGTGTTAATCGTGCCGCAATTGTCCCATGATTATTCACTCTAAAAACAATTACATTAGATTAATGGAACATCGTTATTAGTTGCCATCAGATCCTTATTCACAGTAATACAAAGGCTAAATGAAGGATAATATTAAAATGCATCTAACTTCTGAACCAAAAAAAGCTTGGCGCTAAGATGGTAAGGCATGTTACATGTAACCTTGAGGTCTTGATATCAAATCCCGTTGCTGGTTCATGTTTTTGCAAAATATGTTAAGCAGTCTTTGACAGGCTAGCCAGGCCCGGACAGGTCAGGCCCAAAGGAAACCAGGCCAGGCTCAGGCCCAGGCTGGGCTGTCTTAATTTCTTATCAGGCCGGGCTGGCCTGCCCAGTTTAATTGACAGGCTTCTTCAGGCCGGGCTGTAGGCCAGGCCAGGCTGAGATTTGACAGGCCGGGCCAGGCCAGGCCGGCCTGTTTGACACCTCTACTGTCATCCCACTAAGACTGCCTTTGTAGCTAACAGAACGGCCCTTGTTTCGGCTTCAAGAGGATTTTGAACATTTTGGAAACCGGTGCCACTGCCTATAAAATTGGTTTGAGCATCTCTGGACAGCCCAGCCAAATTCGAAGTCTTCATAAGTAGCGTCCACTAGGGGTGAGCATGGGCCGGTATGGACCGGTTTCGCCTCATCTGCATCCAATCCATTGCACTACGGATTTCAAATTTGGCATCCGCATCCAATCCATATCCAACGGATTTGCATCCAATGGATACACGGATAGACGGATTGGATGCGGATAATCCAATGAATTTGTTTTAGTTAAAATTTATAGTAAAGGAAATAAAGCTAACACAAATGACTCCTTAAAAAACCTACATATCTTATATATGTATACAAATATAAAAACGCCATGTACAACACCCCAAGCAAACATCTTAAAAGTTCCTAAATGATCCATAGTATTTTCTAAAACTATATAAATGCCCTTAATTTAACGGATATGAATGTCCAACGGATTTTCAAGGTTGCATCCGGGTCCGATCCGTTATCCGTTGGATTTCAAAAATTCCATCCGCATCCAACCCATTAACGAACGGTCTGGACATCCATCCGCAAATGAACGGTTGGTCCCGGTTAAATCCACGGATTACGGGCCAAATGCTCACCCCTAGCGTCCACATTTAGTTTAATCCAATTAGCATCAGGTTATCTCCATTTAGCAGCTACTTTCTTAGGATGAACATTCAGATTATGAGTCTCTACTTTAGGATAACATAGATGCTATAGGAAAACCAGAAATTGATTTCTTTAATAATACCTGGTATAGAGTGATTTTTGTTGTTGAAGACTTTATCATTTCTATTTTTCCATCAAGCCCAGAGCAAACAACTGCCCCATTCGGAAAGCTTCAAAATTTCCTTTCTCCAACAGCCAACTAGCAATAATTTGTCTTGTCTTCAAACCAGCATATTTGTCACTCTTACAACCCATCAGGGATCCGAAGAAAGTAGTAGCAGTTATTGTTAGAGCACTGCTCGGTCGAACTCGCAAGTGTTGCTATCTCAAGCTTGTTTGTCAAGTTTATTTGATCAAAACTATATACTTGATTTCTAGACTACTTGTAGCTATGTCTCGGATTAGGATAGAATGTGCAGTTGAGCTTTAGAATTCACGGCGTTCACCAATTGAAGACAAAGATCTACTGAGGAGATTGGAGGAACTTCATCAACAAAAGGTATGTGGAGACTAAAAACTTATCTATCTCTTAGAAGTTTATTCTATTCTATCTTCTAATGAGACTAAGTCATATAGCTATATAGACTTTTACATTATACACATTTTGATATTTCGAGTCGAGTTTATCTCGCTTATCTTTTTCTCGAAATATGTGTTGGAAGCTTTTTGCTTTAACTATGTTCATCGCATTCTTGACGAGTTTAGTTGGAAACAATATATTTGTTGAAAACTAAATATTAAGTCAAAAGATGATCATGTGAAAATTACCTTGTGTTAGAGCACTGCTCGGTCGAACTCGCATGAGTTGCTATCTCAAGCATGTTTGTCAATGTTAGTGATCAAAACTATAAGTCTTAATTTCTAGCCTATTTATAGATGTCTCGGACTAGGACAAAGATTGTGTAGTTGAGCTTAGACTTCACGGCGTTCATCATTTGAAGACGAAGAACTACTAAGGGGAGCTTGTGGAACTTCATCGATAAAAGGTATGTGGAGACTGAAACTCATCTATCACTTGGAAAGTCTATAATTGCGAAAATAGAAAACTAAAAGACACATCAAGATTTTGTTAACGAGGAAACCTCAAATGCAGAAAAACCCCGGGTCCAGAATTGAATACTCTTAGGATTAAGCCATTATACAAAATCTAAACCAACTTCGTATAGTTGAGACCAAGCAACTAAACCTATAGTTCACCTAGTTTCGTTTGTATCCATGCGCCTCCAACTTATTAATAAGTTACGCACTTGGAACAATTCCTTTGGTTCGTATTCCAAACAGTAAAGGAACAACCAATCTGTTCGGTAACAACTCTTTTTAATCAAGTCATATGAGTTCGACAAAAGGCTCTTCTGTTTATCCCAATAAACTCCTTTGTCAGGTCCTCAGATCTATCCAATAACAATTACCAAAGTAATTTTCAAGATTTTGCAATCAATACTTTGAATCACAAAGAATTATATTGATGCCGATCTACTCAACTAATCAATCAAATCTATCACAAGGATAAACCGATTATAGTTGGATCCTTTTCAGCCGAAACAAGTATTTTTCACACCAAAGATTATGAACCCAAATCAGAAATCTTCATCGTCTTCAAATCTTCTTAGATCTTCAATAAACATCTGCACACAATCAACTTGAATCTCTTGTGATCAATCACACACAGTCTGTTAACAATGGATTATCACAAGACGTCTTTAGATCTACAAACAGTCTAAAGATACCCGTCGAAACTTCGATCTAGTTTGAGTGAATCTTATATCAGAAAAGAAGATTCTCAAGCATAAACAAACTAGGTGCAATCAAAATTTAACAACCGTTAGTCAATCAAATCAATCGAAAACTAATAATAAATCGCAATTATCTATTTTCCCACCAACAGTACTAATTGAGCTTCTCAATCCCAAATAAGTCTTTAAACCGAGTGTCCGTGAGAGATTTTGCCTAATTAGGTTACTTTCCTTTCCGAATAGGCGGCCCCACCAGTAACAACACAACTAGGTAGTTTTGCTGGCTCTGAGGATTAGTTTGCTCGAAATGAAAACTTCAATATTTATAAACCAAGGAAGTTTAGACACCAAGGAATTTCCAAAACCGAAAATATTATAAAGATATGCAATATATTTCCAAATTCGGTTTCCATAATTCCTGGAAATGCTTTGTCCAAATATTGACCGAAATCTCATTAGAAAATATCCAATTAGTAAATGCACATTACCAATTTTTATTTTCTAAAGATATGCATTTTAATTGCTGGAAATTAAAAGCATATAAAACTAAAAACCTTAATTAAAAGATTCTCAATTTATTTCGATCAGGGATTCTCTTTTAGCTATTAAGGAATATCTTTGAACAATAAAAGATAAGTGTTATTGCACATGTTCAAAGTATGTAGACATCTTTACTTAGTAAATCCTCTTTCATATTTACAATCTTGGAACCGATTTGCCACACTTCCAAAACGAGTTTAGAATTGGTTCATCAAACTTCCAAGAACTATGTGATTGATTATCATATCAAATCACCAAACATGGGTTTCACGGTTCTACCAAAACAATTTTCGGTTCTACCTCCATGTGGGTACTAGAATTAGTCACGCTAGTTACCAAAATTTGGTTGACTAGGTACTAGGATCGGTTTCCACATATATATATATATATGGTATCGAACTTGTATTTGTTGCACATGTCCATAGGATCGGTTCCCAATAACTAAAAACGTGTTGCACATGTTCATAAGATCGATTCCAAATAACTAGAAACTTGATGCACCTCTTACAAGGATCGATTCCCCTTTTGTGATCGGTTGCACCTCTTACTAGGATCGGTTCCCCAATGTCTAGAGTTGGTCATACCAATTATAACAAATCGATCATACCATCTCAGGTGATTACTTAAGATCGGTTTCACTAATAAAATTCATACAAATACAAAAGCCAGGCCTTGTGAATAGTTTTACCAAGAACATAGCAATTCATGAGCGGTTATACTAAACAC
The DNA here is from genome assembly GCA_023531295.1 of Papaver armeniacum. Lineage (NCBI taxonomy): Eukaryota > Viridiplantae > Streptophyta > Magnoliopsida > Ranunculales > Papaveraceae > Papaver > Papaver armeniacum. Next base: position 483,316 of record JAJJWW010015000.1, on the reverse strand, counting down.
ACATATTGGTAATTCAAAATATTTGCAATGAATAACAAATACCAATAAGCCTAGTGATTTCCCTTTCGATTCACAAAACAAGTTCATGAATGTACTTCCTTTAAACAAATATAAAACATTGTTTCCTAAGACGAAATCTTCACCTCATACCCATACATAATCACAATAGCATTCAAACGATTATGTCGATGTCTTATATACGAAGTTCAAAAGATAAGCGTTATACTTCGTATTGTATTCCTTAATACAACTAGAGTATAATCATTCATAGCTTCGCAGTTATGTTTTCAATATGCAAGACTTGAAATATACGTTAGGGAATGAAATAGTTCAAGTCAAATATTACTAACCTCAAGTGGAAGGATGATGTCGTCATTGTAGCTCCTTACTTCTTCACATTCTTCAAGTCTTCACGTAATACTTGTAATGTCTCATATCCTAATACTTTCAAGCAAACCTATACGAAGTTGACTCTAGAAATAATCAAGCAACTCTTTAAATGAGTTTTGGTTCACTAAAATATGACAACCAAACTTGACATACCAATGCTTGGTGGGTTCAACCGAGCTATGATCTAACAGTAATCATATGGCTAACTTCAGTTAACTATTTGTGAGCCAACATGGTGTACACATTTGGGTACGGTTACATAAACCTAAATGAGGGTACATTTCATTTGTGTGTAACAATCTAAGTTTGATCTAACGGTTGAAAGATATTAGCTTGGTTGAATCAGGTTTTTCACCTAACGGTGAATATTGAATGCTTTGTTACCAAGGTAACTTGGATTGCAAATCCTGATTGAAAAATATATAAAGGAGAACTCTGGCAACTAGGAAACCTAATCCCCACACCTCCTGTGTGTTACTAGTTGCATAAACTAGAGTCGATTCTCCTTTAACCTTAGGTTTCTTTGAGACCATGTAAAATTGACTTCATTGGGATTGTGAAGCTTGAACTATTTTCTTTGGTCTGTTGATCTTTCCCGATTCTACCGTTTGAGTACTATCTTCTCTAAGATTTGCTCGAGATTTAATCTCCGATAGGCAAGATAAAAAGTAATCACAAACACCTTAGTCTCATCGTTTGTGATTCCACAATATCTAATTTCGCCATCATACGATTTAGATTATTGTGAGATGATTGATAATACTAGGCTTTTCTTCGGGAATATAAGTCCGGTTTATCAATTGGCTCATATTCACCTTGATTTATCGAAAGACGGAACAAAAACTCTTGATTTATTCAATCTTTTTTACTGAGACAGATTGTTAACAAGTCTTCAACTTTGGGTCGTAGCAACTCTTGGTTATGGGTGAGATCATAAGGGAATCAAGTGCGTAAGTCGGAGACGTCGCAACCAGTGTGGGATTGATTAGGGTTCAACTACGAAATTAGTAGGCTAGAGTGTTAATACGGTGGTTGTTAAAACTGACTAGGTCCCCTCGTATTTGCGGTTTTTTAACAAAATTCCGGGTATTTCTTTTCCGCATTATATTTTGTTATATAATTGAAATATCACAGGTTGTGAGTTAATATCAATCAATTAGAATATTCAACCTTTGGTTGTTGATTAAAATTGATTGACACTTGAACATTGGTCTTTGGTACCGTTCAAGTTACTCCTCTTATATTCAATTAGGCTCGCAAATTTCTATTTGCTTATTGCAGATTGAATTAAGAGTTAGAGATATTAAACTCCTTGATATACTTTTCTCTAGATTGAGTCTGACTGTCTATAAAGTATATTAGAGTAAGTCTCACAAGATAACGACCCCCGCATTTTCAATTGATATGTCATTAAAGACCTTATAAAGATTTACGAGGACCTACAAGTATCTCACAAGATAACGCATATTGATATGTCTTCTAAAGATTCCGATTACAACACAAATCTTGGGTTTGCCTTAAAGGATAGATCCTTAGTAGATTCTTCCGAATCCCGAGGGAAAAACAAGATTTGTGAGCTCGTGTCAGAATCTGAAATGGAACTCACCAGATCATTAAAAAAAATTGCTGAACTTCAAGTTTCTAAAATCAAGACCTCTTGAAGAAAAGAATTATCAGCATATTGATGAATTTGAGAAATCTCTTGAAAGGGAACGTGAACTCTACATCTTCATTGAATCTCTCTCTAACAATATCGAAAAATTAATTCAAGAAACTACTCTACAGCGTGAAAAGATTAGTATACTTGAAGATACTGTTAGAGAAGACTCAATTAGAGAAAAGCGTTTATTCAAGGCTCATTCATCAGAAATAAACAATTATCGTGTTGAAAAAGAGAAACTTGTTGCGTCTCTTCAATTTGCCCGAGAACAGTGTAACGCCTTGAAAAAGGAAAACTCTGTCTTAACGATTAAGGCATCTTCTGCACCTTCTTCTGATACTCACGAGGTTTTACCTGGTGTAAATAAAAATTCCTCCAAGGAATTACCTACTGTGAATCACTTGCAAAATTTGTATATGGAGGAAAAAGGTTTGGGTCAAGGCAAACATATCTCAAATCCACGATGATGTTCCTTCTGTGGGAAAAAGAATCACTATGCTCTTCATTGTTTTGCCAGGAAGAAACAAATTTCTAATCTCCGTAATTTGCTTATTTCTACTGTCAACGGAGTAAATCGTCTGACTACGTCTTCAGTTGCTTTCCTACAGTAAACCAGAACTCTTATAAAAATGATCTCTCATCCAGAAATCATCACAGGTTGCATGTTCCCCATTATGGTATAAGCTCTTGTGCCACTAATGAACACCTTCCATGTGCTCATAAGAACAAGTCTGGTAAGTCTAGGTCAAGAAAATAGAAATCCTCCAACTTCTCTCCTCTGGAACCGATATCGAGAGGTCCTAGACTCAGTCCTCAGAAAAATCCTCCCGATGGAATATTGAAAAGGTTTATGACAAATTCTTCTGGAATAAGTTATAATCGATGGAAAGGAGGTAATACACAGATAAAACGCTCAAAAAACGTGTACAACTCTTCTCCCATGATTTGTAGTGAGGTCACCTCTCACTCTTTTACCTAACTCTAGGTAATCTCATCCTTGAATCTATCTTGAGAGGTGCAAGGATGATAATTATGGGAGTCTCAAGAATTAATTGTATTGTTTTAGTCGTTTTCTTGTTAATCAATCCGAGTTTTGAAATCCTGTTATCATGACTCGGGCTCTAATTAAAAGTGATTATCGAGCCATATTAACAAACATTGTGTTATCTCTTATTGGAATTTTATCTTAATCCATATTTTTATTGTGTAAGGTCCATGTACGTCCATGTCTCTCCTTTGCGAGTTCATAGGGTTTCCTTACTTAAAATACATACATATATATATATATATATCCTATATTGTATTAATCCATCCCTAACAAAAAAATTATATGGAGAACTCTGCAAAATCTCAAGAGATTATGCATCTTGATATGGAGGAAGACACTCAAGGACGTGATTCGATTCAAGAGCTGGTTCTAAAGAAGATGCTTGCAAGTAAGGAACACAACTCCTGGATTGGTGAATATGTCAAGGATTTAATTCATTTTCAGGACGATTCAAAGGTCGAGTTTGCAAATTTTCAACTGCAAATAAACCAACTCTTAGATGGTCAGGACGGAATCCTTGCAAACCAAAATATTCTGATACGAAATCAGAAAAAGCTCATCATGGACTGTGTCAAAGCTAGACAATTTGCTCGGGTTGTTGATCGGAAATTTTGTGTTCTAACTTACGAACTTGGTGTGTCTACGGCCAAGAGAATAAAGGAAATCAGTGATACCTTCTATGATGGATTCATTGAAAGGTATGAGGTTCTCAAAGAACTTTTATTTTGTCTAGGAAACTTCTTATGAGAATTTATTTCTTGTGTTTTAGAAGGATTACTAGGGTTTGGAATAGCCATTATTGTGAGTACACATAGCTATTTCCAATGTTTTCATCGTCAATGTTTTTAGATTTATTTATTTAAATTCTAAGTTTTGGAAGATGAGTTTTGCAATTTTAATCTTATGATTTTATATATTGCAAATTGTTATGGGATATGTTGTGTACGTCCGTGAACCTGTGACTGTCCTATACTTGTTCAAAAATTATCTCTATTATGTTGATATGAATGTATTGATAAAAGATAGAATGAACTTTTGACAAAGAAAAGTTAAAGATTTTTATGTCATTATGCAAATTTTGATGGAAGAAAGGATGCACTTTTGTTTACAAGGATTAAGTCTATTATATGTCATTGTGAAAATAGTGATGAAAAATAAAATGAATCCTTGTGTATTCCGCAGTATTGGTCGATCTCCGATCCACATTTTTGTGCATATATTGTGTTGCTCCGTAAGTTCTTTTATGTCGAGCATGACCAATTGAATGGATCATTTTTGTGGTTGATTCAATTGAGATTTTTGGATTCAAATCCATGTTTTCATGTGATTTGGTTATGTCCAAAGAAATCCTTCTTTTCTTGTAAAAGCAAGGTCGCCTTTGTTGTTCTTTCGGGAATGAAATTTTATGGGGGAGAGTTCTTTTTGAACTTGTGCTTTATTGCCAAATATTTGTGGGGAGTGTGGATGTGGAATATTATAGGGGTTATCTTGTATCTTTATAAATTCCTTGATGAATGCATTTAGCTTCGGCTTTATGATTGCATCTAAATAAGTTGGTATGTTATTCTCTTTTGGTCATGAAGTATCTCTATGAAAATTTCATGAGGATTTCACACTAGTTTTCGTACCTTTGCCAATTTATATTGACAAAAAGGGGAGAATTAATGTGTAGTTTCATACTACAAATACATATGGTTTACGGATCATTATGTAAGGGGGAGTGGTTTTCATGTCGAGATGAAGTATTGACTAAGGGGGAGTGATACATATCACCATAGTATTGTTGTCAAAGTTGTGATACAATTGAACTTTGATGATGTGTAATAATACTATGACACTGTATAACAATGATCGAGAGCATTTGTTTTCTCATTGTTGTCGCTACGGATCTTCAACAACTATGATGCTGATTTGAACACGTTTAGGATCATGGATTACTTGGAAGTGACGAAGATTTTGAGTCGTGTTGAAGATGCCAAGGAGATCAAGCATTTGGATGAGAAGCTACAAATTTTTATTTATTTTGTAATCCATATGTATTGATAGTTTTGTCACTAAAATTGACAAAGGGGGAGATTATTAGAGCACTGCTCGGTCGAACTTGCATGCGTTGCTATCTCAAGCATGTTTGTCAATGTTAGTGATCAAAACTATAAGTCTTGATTTCTAGCCTATTTATAGATGTCTCGGACTAGGACATAGATTGTGTAGTTGAGCTTAGAATTCACGGCGTTCATCATTTGAAGACGAAGAACTACTAAGGGGAGCTTGTGGTACTTCATCGACAAAAGGTATGTGGAGACTGAAACTCATCTATCACTTGGAAAGTCTATTTCTACTCTATCTCCTATGTTGAGACATAAGTCGTATTACGATATAGTTTTCTATATACACATTCGAGATTTCGAGCTGAGTTTATCTCGCTTACATATATCTCGAAATATGTGTTGGCAAGCTTTCGATTCGACCAAGTTCATCTTATATCATGTGAAAATTGCTGAGTAACATCTTACATGGTTTGTGTGATACAATCATTTGATGTAGTCTTGGAATGTTTCGTTATGATTATTTCAATATTTTAAAAATTGCTTTGATGCTAATAATGTGTGAAAACGGCTATTGGTATCCTCTAAGAAAGCTTCAATGGTTGAAATAAAGAGTTAAGAATCATGTAACCATGTTTGGATATATAAACATAGTGTGTTATCACATTTGTGTATAAGTCCAAAACGGGGAACCTGAAGTATGCGTACAAGTACGCATACTGGCGGTTGTTGGATGTCTGGGTGGCGGAAGTCTCACGTCCGTGAATTTCTGTAGAGTTTTGAATGTAAATTGGTATGCGCACCCGTACGCGTACTGGCGTAGCCAAACTCGTTCCGGCTAATTAAGTATGCGTACACGTTTGCATACTTGAGTTGGTTACTTTCTAAAATCAGTTGTGTACATGAACTTAAACATTTATAAAATAAGGAATGCAATCTTTGCAAACCGTGGCTATAATGTTCATGGATTGGTTCGAGTGAATCAGACCAATTTAGCTTCAATTGTATTCTTATATATTTCTATGAGAATATGGCAATTGAACGGCTCTTTAACTAGTTTCATTTGAGTCATTTGAACTAGTTATGGTTAAGATGAATAAGGTTGATATGAGAGTAATCATATGACTAAGTTCGGTTAACTATTTGTGAGCCAACATGGTGTACACGTTTGGGTACAGTTACATAAACCTAAATGAGGGTACATTTCATTTGTGTGTAACAAGCTAAGTTCGATCTAACGGTTGAAAGATATTAGCTTGATTGAATCAGGTTTTTATTTAACGGTGAATATTGAATGCTTTGTTACCAATGTAACTTGGATTGCAAACCCTTATTTGAAAACTATATAAATGAGAACTCTAGCAACTGGTTAACCTAATCCCCACACGTCCTGTGTGTTACTTGTTGCATAAACTAGAGTCGATTCTCCTTTAACCTTAGGTTTCTTTGAGACCCTGTAGGTTAACGACTTCAAAGACTTCATTGGGATTCTGAAGCCAGACCCAACTATTTTCTATGTAGTTGCGTGTCCTGATCTTGGCTGATTTTATCTTTTGAGTATTATCTTCTCTAAGATTTGCTCAAGATTTAATCTCCAATAGGCAAGATAAAAAGTAATCAAAAGCACCTTCATCTAATCGTTTTTGATTCCATAGTATCTAGTTTCGCCATCATATATTTAGATTATTGTGAGGTGATTGATAATACTAGGCTGTTCTTCGGGAATATAAGTCCGGGTTATCAATTGGTTCCTGTTCACCTTGATTTATCAAAAGACGGAACAAAAACTCTTAGGTATTTATGTGGGAGACAGATTTATTCAATCTATAGACTTTTCTGTGTGAGACAGATTTGTTTATCAAGTCTTCGACTTTGGGTCGTAGCAACTCTTGGTTGTGGGTAAGATTAGCTAAGGGAATCAAGTGTGTAGTATCTTGCTGGGATCAGATACGTAAGAAACGCAACTGTACCTTGAATCAGTGTGAGATTGATTAGGGTTCAACTAAAGTCCAGTTCGAAGTTAATTGGTAGTAGGCTAGAGTTTGTAGCGGCTTAATACAATGTGGTGTTCAAACTGGACTAGGTCTCGGGGTTTTTCTGCATTTGCGGTTTTCCTCGTTAACAAAATTCTGGTGTCTGTGTTATTTCTTTTCCGCATATATTTTGTTATATAATTGAAATATCACAGGTTGTGCGTTAAGATTAATCAATTAGAATATCCAACCTTTGGTTGTTGATTTAAATTGATTGACACTTGAACATTGGTCTTTGGTACCGTTAAAGTTACTCCTCTTATATTCAATCAGGCTCGCAGATTTCTATTTGCTAATTAATTGCAGATTGAATTAAGAGTTAGAGATATTAAACTCTTTGATATACTTTTCTCTAGATTGAGTCTGGCTGTCTAGTTGATTCTTTAGAAAGTATATTAAAGTAAGTCCTCTCAAATTGTCAAACGAATTTTTGGGTGTGGTTGTTAGACCCCCGCCTTTTCACCTTGAACGTCTTACATGATTTGTGTAAGACAATCATTTGATGTTAGCTTGGGAAGTTTCGTATTGATTATTCGATTACATGAAAATTACTTGAAACTAATGGTATGTGTGTGATTACCATTGTCGTCTTCTATGGATGTTTCAATGATTGAAATGAGAGTTTAGAACAATTACCTATGTTTGGATGCAACACGGTATGCATACATAGTATGCGAACTGTTTTGTAACGATTCAGGTCTGGAACTCTTGTTTGCGTACCGAGTAAGGGAACAGGTTTAACTGATAAGGTCTAGAACTTTTGTTTGCGTACCTAGTATGTGAATGGGTTTACCTGAGTTGGGTCCGGGACGGTTATTCACGAACCGGGTTTGCAAACGGGTTTACTAAGCCAAGGTTCGGAGCTGCTGTTCGCGTACCTGGTTGGCGAACTCAGTGGTTAAGTTCTAAAATCGCTTATGTATGATTTTCATACTCATGAAATAAAATATTTATGAATTAAGGAATACAATCTTTGCAAACCGTGGCTTAATGTTCATGAATTGATTCTTGTATAAATATTTTGTACGATAACGAATCAATCCGATTTTGTTTCAATTTATTCATATATATTTCTATGAGATAGTGAAAAATTGAACAACTCTATTTGAAACACAATTAGATTCATTTGATTATCTTTCATGATTGATTGATCATCGTATTTGATCTAGAAGTGTTAGATGAATATGGTTAAGTTAAAAGTATTCATATGGCTAACTTCGGTTAATTATTACTGTAACAACTCAATATACATGTTTAGGTACGGTTACCCATATATAAATATAAGTATATTTCATTTGTGTGTAACAAGCTAAGACCATCTAACGGTGGAGATTAATTGCTTAATTTACAAGCAGACTTAGCTTGAATCTTAAATTAGGTTTTCATCTAACGGTGAATATTGAATGCTTTGTTACTAAGCTATTGATTGTATTAAACACATGATGGACCTAGCCAAAACACTCAACCTACTCAAGACAGTCAACCTAGCCAAAACACTGAAGCCGATACTTCCGCTCCAGTAAGTGTGGATGAAGATTTGGAAGCTATGGCAATGTTTGGGAGCTCACCATCTACCCTTGGTTCTGAAACCTCGGACATATCGCGTAGAAGACGTTATTTCGACCAAACAGATGATGTTAGAGGTGCAAGGAGAGATTCTTCCAAATGAAGGGCTCGTGAGGCTAAAGCATCGAAGAGAGCAGGTGACAAAATGGATAAGTTCATCGAACTTCTTGAAAAAGGGCAAGCAGAAAGAGTTTCCGAGTATGAAGCAGGGTAAGGGTACCTTGGTAAGAACATATAAAATACTACAATCTTGGCACAAACCCAATAACGAAAAGTTGACTTGAAGATCTTACGTCAAAATATGAATGAAGTAGAGGATTGGGAGAAACCCCTCTACAAAAAATGGAAGAACGAGATGTTGATTCGTAATGGCTTAGAACATATCCCCTAAATTAAAGTGATTTATGAGTAACAAATTAAGTTAATTAGAAGTTCATTTTTAAGTTTTAATTAGAAGTTAATTTAGAAGTAGAATTTTAATTTCAATTACTTTTTTAATTTTTAGAAGTAGAATTTTAATTTCAATGTACTTTTTAAATTTTTTCAAAAAACATTGTAACCTTGTTTTGCAATGTAATGAAAGAATTCTTTGGTTTGGTAAATTTTCAAATTTTGAAACAAACAACCGTTGGAATAAATTGTCAAACATTTCAAAATTCAAAATTTGAAAACATATCCGTTGGTGGTGTAATGGGAGTGTGAGAAAACATGGTTAAATAAACATTTAGTTGTTGATGGTGTAAACTAGGTGTAGGGAAAAAAAAAACTCAAACTCCGGCTGCGTTGTACCATTCAACGCAAATACCGTGGAATATTCCACTCTGCGCTGAACCAAACAACGAAAAGCAGATTTTCTCCGCGCTGAACCATTCAGAGAAACTATCTCGCTACTGGTTCACATGCAAGATGTATCTAGAAATAGAAATAGTGTTAAAGAATAGGGAATGCTTTTTGTGTAGTCTGTAATATTTTTTATCTAATCTAGAAGCCAAATCTACCCCATAAGACTTAATCTAAGAAAGAGTAATTCAAAATAGGAACTCGCAGTAACATGGGTGAACCCAAAGTTTTTTTTTTTTTTTGTAAATTCAAATTCATTCAAAGGACTAACTTAGGGAGCTAGAAACCCTTACAACCTTGTTAGTAGAGCTTTCTAATGCTGAATTGGAAGAACTATCCAACGCATTAGATATATCTACTTCTAGATTTTTCAAAATATAAATAGGTGGATCATTGACCCATTCAAAAGAGTTAAGGAAAGTTTTAGCCTCTTTTGCAAGAGTATCTGCCACATTGTTAGCAGTTATAGGAATATAAGAAAAACCCAAAAAAAATTGACAACTAGAGAAAACTCGTTTAACTTCGTCCATAATAACTTGATTCTGCCAGGCCATTTGAGATGGTCTTCCATGTAGGTAGTCGAACAAATTCTTGCAATCACCTTCCACACTAAAATTTGTGAGTCTTCTCTCTGACGCCCAATGAGCTCTTTGCAGCATTCCTAGAGCTTTCGCTTCTTCTGGGGAAGAAGCTGAGATTGGACCTACCCTGCCTTGCTCGAACTTGCCTGCATCATTCCTATAAATTAAAGAAAAGCCTGCAGGTATATCTTTGGAAATCAAAGCAACATCAATATTAAGTTTCTTCTGATTTCTCCTAGGCAGTTCCCACTTTGAAACTTCAATTGAATATGTTGAGATTTTTCTAAAAGAAAGGTTATCTTTATACCAGAAGAAGTCCAGGAATCTTTGAATTTCTAAGGCTAATTGAGAACTAGTTTGTTGTTGTGTTTCAAAGGCTCTATTGTATCTTTCTTTCCATATGAACCAAGCTTTGGTCAGTATGATTTCTATGGGTATAATTGTGTTCTCATTGCCTAACCATTCCTTACAAACATCTAAGAAGGAAGTACTGCAATCAAAATTAAGATCAACTGGGTAAGGTTCAGCTGCCCAAACTGTTTTGGCCTAAGGACAAAAAAAGAATTATGTGTTCTATGGATTCATGCACATGACAACCAAAGGAACAATTTGGATTAATATATTCCATGAACTTTGATAATTTCAGATTAGTAGAGATAGTATTTTGTAAACATTTCCAAGCAAAAATTTTGATTCCTTGGGACACATTAAGACTGTATAATTTTTTTCCAAAAAAAGTCTGGTTGTCCTAAATTAAAATGATTCAATGTTCTTTCACTGAGGTAGTAAGAAGCCATCTGAGGGTATCTTTTTTGGTTATGTCTATTCTAATGTTATTAATTTTTCTAGCAATGTGTCCTGGGAACAGATCACAAAGTAGAGTAAAGTTCCACTTCTTAGTGATTGGATCAATAAGGTCCTTCACAAGTGTTAAGTGAGAGTTATTAGAAGTTTTAAAGGCACAAAGATTTGTTTCTAAGTTAGGTATCCAATTATCCTCCCAAATATTGGTACTAAATCCATTTCCTATTTCCCAAATGCTATCTTGCTCTACTAGGTGGATACTCTTACTAATACACTTCCATATCCAAGAACTTGTAGTGGGAATCTTAGATAGGAAGGCAGAAGTTTTTCTAAAATATCTAGGTTTGAGTTGTGATACCCAAAGGGCTTCTGGTTCAGTTAGCAGTCTCCAAGCTAGTTTTGTTATCATTGCTAAGTTGAACTTATGAGCATTTCTAAATCCCAATCCCCCCTTACTCATAGGTTTGCAAAGACAAGAGTAAGACTTTGGGTAATAACCTCTACTATTAGTTTCCTTGCCACACCAAAAGTCACTTTGAAGGGTATCTATTTTTTTTTGTTATTTTCTCTGGTAAAATAAAGCAACTCATTTGAAAACTAGCTATACTGGCTAAGTTTGCTTTATTGAGTACCATTTTACTGGCCTAAGCTAGAAGTTTGCCAATCCAGCCTTGGACTTTGTGTTCCATTTTTTCAATTATTCCTTCAAAAAATTTTATTTTTGCTTTAGTTATAAAAAGAGGAGTACCCAAATAAGAGTCTTTTAGATCTATTTTTTTTTATTTTTAATAACTTACTATAAAAAGAGGGTGAACCCAAAGTTGCTTTAGGCTAAGTCCTATGGGCTAGATTGGAGTGCTAGATTGGCCAAAAAGTGTTGCAAATCATGAAAAAAGTGTGGGAAAAAAGTTAACACTCAATCTGGCTACTTCTCTCTCCTAGCAGTTGCTCGCAGTCGCACTATCGGCGAGATTGAAACGCCGAATGGTGCGGAGCTTAAAAACTGACTCTACGCTGAACGGTTCGGCGTTAATCTGTTGAATCTGGTTACTTTTTGGTAGAAAGAGAAAGTGAGAGAGAGCGAGGGGGAGAAAGAGAGAGGGGGACGTGTGATAAGATGGATGTGTGAGAGAGAGAGGGGGAGAGAGAGAGAGGGACGTGTGAAATAGAAAAAAGAAGGAGAGAGTGAAGAAAAAGAGGGAGGAAAAGAAGGAGAGGGAGGAAAAGAAAGAGAGAAAAACGCCGAACGGTTAGGCGTTTAAAGCCGAACGGTTAGGCATTTCTCTGCTAGATTGGCCATCCCATAGGGATTAGGAGGTTGCCCTATCTGACGTGGATGGCCAATCTAAGAAATGAGATATCTAGCCCATAGGACTAAGCCTTACAAATGCTTTACAAATTTGGCCATATGTTTTATTAACTTTTACTTCACAAAACCATCCAACGTTGCGTGACCCACGTGGGATGTGGCATTAGGTAACAAAAATTGTACTGATTTTAGAAGGGGTCCTATAACTATTTATAGTCCTTGAACGTACCATGTGAAAAGGCACCTCTTGATGATGTATATATGTACCCACAGTAGTAAACTTTTCCTTGGTCAGGCAGTATATGTAGCATTGAAAAATTAAACGCTCATTCATGTGTCCATCAAAATGAACTTAATGGCTGAATAGTTTATTGCTGCGTCCACTGTATTCATTGTCGGGAAGTTTTGCTTATTTTTTCTGTCAGACAGTCCAATTTATGGCACTTTACAACCCAGCATACATTGAACGAGCAAACAGCCAAGGACAACCAGAGTTCGTACTTATTTTTTCCCTTGTTCTTGTTTGACAAATATACAAATCTGAGGGGGCATGTAGCAGCTTGCACACATACATGATACATAGCACGGTTCAAAGTTACGAAGAAAAAAAAAAACAGAAAAGAAAAGAAAAGAAGTAAATGCTGTTTTGTCGCTGTTGTTTTAAATGGATGCAAGATATGCCTGAATTTGAACCCCATACGCAAGGATTAAATGCATTCTTATCAGAAAATGCATTCTATATCTAGACCCACTGAAGAACCTCAAGAACCGACATGACATATATTATCCCCACTTGACAGTTTGGCAGGATCATAACGGTGATCTTAAAATTGGCACCATGGACCATGCTTTACCAAGCTGGAGAATTCAAGTTGGATATCATCAAGTTAGATATGAACAGAACAGGGTAGATCTCAAGAGTTATTATGGTTGGATTTCTCCATAATACGACTCGTGTATTATAATACGACTCGTGTATTGTTAGATCTCCACTTGACAGTTGGCACCATGGACCATGCTTTATCTTCGTTACCGATTTCTCCATAATACGACTCGTGTATTATATCCACTGATTCGTTACAACTCTTTGTAACAACGATCCGGTTATGTATTACATCTTGTAATACCAACAACAAAACAAGAAAAGAAGGATAAGAAAAGATGATCAATCACAAAACTTGAACAAACTTACTTGGGTGTATTGAGGCGAGTAATCTCTTTGCTTAAGACATTTGATGCCCTGTATATAATGTTGTTACATGTTTAGCGGTATATGTCTCCAACATTCAATAATACCTCGATGTTTTTCGCAGCACTTCGATAACATCGAACGCGAATAGATGTAGCACAAACTCTTCTTTAACTCTTGAAGACACATGCAAACTCTCAAATTTCTAGTACTAGTTTTATGACTCTAAAAACACACTTGCAATTAAGGGTGCTCACGGTACGGTTCGGCTCGGTTCTTGGCGAGACCGAGTACATGTACCTCCCTAGCCTCGGTTCCAAAATTTTGGACCGGTACCTGTACCTTGTACCTCGGTTCCAGTAGCATTCGGTACACGTACGGTACCAGGTACGGTTCCGGTACCAATCGGTACTTTCTGTCAGAATTCCAGATAGATTTCCCTGTCAGTTTTCCAGACAAATTAAGTACCTGTTTTACCTGTTTTTCAATATATTAAGCAATATCTCAATCAAAGAACAAAGTAACAACTAACAAGTAGCAATAATACTAGCAAACCAAAGTGCCAAACAACCAAAGTCTTGAAAATCCGAAAAAATAAAAACTAACAAGTAGCAGTAGCACACAAACACACACACTGACCAACACAAACAATACTACAATAGTCTTAATTCTTATGTTTTACGGTCTTAACAACTAATAGAAAGTTAGTTGAAGTTGAAGTTGTAGCATTGGTGGTGAAGTGGTTGTGGAGATCTATTCCATGGCTGCAATGGTGGTGGCATTATTTTTGATAGGACCCAGTAACTCTGCAATAAAAAGTAACAGCAAGTTAGGCAATTAGTAATAGTAACTATTACTAAAAAAAGTAACAAGGAAAAAGAAATTTATGAATAGAATATGTTACCTTCTTCAACTTCGACATCGTATACATATCTAAGACTTTATAAAGCATAAATGATGAGAAAACAAAGACAAGTCTCAGTTAATTACATTTCTGCTACATATGGACACCCCTAATAGATTGTTAGAGATTTCAGTTCACTAACCCCTTCTCTACCCATCCAAATTGCAACTCCGAGTTTCAAAAATTCAACCCATTATATGTACATTAACACAAAACATCCCAACTGCAAACAAAATCACTCTTGACTAATGCAGCTAATCAAATGCATAAGATCAAATCAACTCTCTACTACTCCTAATTCAGTTGATTTGAATCCATCCAAGATTATCAACTTAATTGACTATCCAACACTCATTTATAATTACAAACCAAACCAGTTAAATTGACTATTCAACTCCTAATGCCGTTCACAATTCACTGTTCTATTAAACATGACAAAATCTACAAACAAAACTAAGCAGAATTGAACTGATTAAGTTTCATAATATACCAACCAAGAGATTTAAAACATCAATACCCTAAGTAAATAAAACAACCCATTTTAATTCAACAATATTCATTATTTAGACTCACTATTCAGTTCAGTTAATGTGAACTTACCCTTGGAAATTCATGAAACATAAGAAGATTTCACAGGATTAAAAGCAAAGATTTTGATGAACTTACCCTTGAATCTTTTCCCTTCGTCTTCTCCTTGGCGAGATAACTTACCCTGTGAAACCCTAAATTAAGTTAATCCAGTTGCAACCAATTGGTCATCAAAAATCAAAATAAAGCTCAAATTAACAAAAATCAAGTAACCCAGTAGTCCAAATCAAACGATTTAAACACAATAACGAATAGAAATTGATTAAAATTGAAGAAGAAAAAAAGGAAAAAAAAAACTTACAATAGAAACACAATCACTGATTTTTTTCTTCTTCTTCTTCTTATTCTGGATCGAGAGTGAAATACAGTGTAACTGGTGGTGTTCGCGGAGTTGAATTATGGAGAAGAGAAGAAAACTTCCCTGTAACTCCAATGGAGTTCTTCTCTTTCTCAGAGAGAGAAGACGTAAAAAAAAGAGAAGAAAATGAGAAACCCTAGCCAAGTTTTTCTATATATACCACCCCTAGATCTAATGTTTATTAGTAGTCTAGTACCCCTAAATCCAATGTTTATAATTATTCGGTACATACGGTCCGGGACGGTACGGGACTAGGGCATGACCGTGTACCTGTACCTGCTTAGCCTTGGTTCCTATTTTTTGGACCGGTACCTGCACCCCCTTCCTCGGTTCGGTACAAAACCAGGTACGGTTTCACCGGTTCCGGGACGGTCCGCCGGTACGTCTCGGTTCATGTGCACCCTTACTTGCAATAGAGAATGAGTGGGGTTTATATAGGTTTAGAGGTGACTCTTGGAGAAATCCTTTCATGAAGAGTCACAACCCTTAGTGGAGAGTCACATCCCATGGGAAAAGACACTACATATTGAAAAGGTTTAAGTGAGTGGACACATCCAAATACTAGTTTTGCTTGGCACCATGGACCATGCTTTACCAAGCTGGAGAATTCAAGTTAGATATGAACAGTTCAAAGAATTCAAGTTAGATATGAACAGAGTTGATCTCAAGAGTTATTATTTCAAGCAGGGATGGACCCAGGATTAGGGCGCCGAAGGCCGTGGGCTGTTTTTTCGGAACACATCGTATAGTTAGTGGCCAAATATAAGATACTAGATAGATAGGCAAATAAAAAATAAAACGAACACAAATAACAACAAAAAAGAAAAATGATTACCGAAAGATATTTTTATACAGTAGAAATGTGTTTAGCAGAAGAATATTATTTGCTTTAAACAAAATTTAAACTTTGATCATCTCATATTATGGGCTAAAAATCACATATGATTGGTTAACTACAATTAATATGCGGGCTAAACATAAAATTTAGCAAAATTTTCTATACTAAAATCTTTTTACCCTAAAATCAAGGACGGACAATAGCCTCACTTAGCGCCTTGCTAGGCTCGTCCCTGATTTCAAGTCAGCAAAAACAGGTAAGAAGCCATAATTAAACCCCCCGCCAGCCTCATTATGGCTCCTCATAATATTATAGTGTACAACTGGGGGAACCCTCTCCCATATCTTTACTAAATGTCAGAAATGCATACATCATCAACGTGATAACTAGCAGCAATCACCAAATCCAGTTTTTGTCAGAACAAAACAACACCAAATCAAGGGGTGATAGGAGGGGTTACAAATACAAGCAGTATAATCTTCCAATCCATAAAGATAAGATACTAAACCATTAAACGAATCAAGAATCGTTTGAGATTAGTCTCACATTGAATGCGTTATCTAAGATCCCGCAGTGTGTAAGTTTTGAGTAACTTTAACCTTGCTAGCTGGTTCTCTAAATTTTAGCATACTCTTCGTTGACAGTAGGGGTTACAAATACAAGAAGTATAATCTTCCAATCCATAAAGATAAGAAGACTAAACCATTAAACGAATCAAGAACCGTTTGAGATTAGTCTCACATTGTACGCGTAATCTAAGATCCTGCAGTTTGTAAATTTTGGGCAACTCTAACCTTGCTATCCGGTTTTCAAGGTTAGATAGGCCCATGAACTTCAATATGGTCTCATAGCAGGCTATTTGTGACGAACCGTTTGACGACACCATTACTCCGAGTTACCCGATTTAATATCCACATGTTAGAGTCGGCCCCACATGTTAGACCCAACGAGGCAACACGTGAGGGGGCGTATTGAGATTAGTCCCACATTGCATAGGTTATCTAAGGTTTACAAGTCTTGGGTAATCCTAATCTTGCTAGCCATTTTTTGAGGTTAATTAAGACCATGGACTTCAATAAGAACCGTATAAGAAGATGCGAATGGAGAGTTTAAATTGTTCCTTCTAATACAAATAGGTGTCTCATTATGATTCTCAACAACTTCAAAATAATGAAGTTGTTCATTCGTGTCTCTAACAAGAAAGCTTTTATCAGAGTGATTGAGACGACTTAAATGCATTTGAGAGAATGATGGATGATATGCCTGATGTGCTTTCGGACCTCCCAGGCAAACCCCTTCTACCACCATAAACAAATTATGCATAATCTAATCTCTAATGTCCTAGTTCAAAATCTTTTGAAAGTATCCTCAATGGAGTACAAATAAAAACTTCCTTGTGGTAGGCATCAAAAAGTGTTACTGCTACAGCTTGCATTATTGAAGGAGGTTTCTGAATCCCCTCCATTTAAAATATCTTGGGGGTGTTCAACTTTGTATTCCTGCATGAACTATTTTTTTAAGAAGTCGAGTTGGGAACAATGGGTTTCGCAAGTTCATATGAACTCTGGCTAAAGTTACGGTTACAAAAATAAAGCAACACCAATGCTCCTATAGTAGAGTAATGCATAACCAAAACCACATCCTGAACAACTTATTTTACAAGAGTTGTGATCAGGAAATCATGGACAAAATCACAAATAACCATATGGTGAAATTTGGTATTACCATCAGCTTAAGTTCCATGAGCTACACCATCATGGAAGGGCAAGCCGATCTTAACTCTTATACTAACCATGCTTTCACTGCTATGTATCATATATGACTTTGTGTGAGAGCAAAAAGAATCAAAGATTACAGTTCAACGGACAACGGAGCTAGAAGAGAAGTTGAACCATCTGTGAGCTGGGGAAAAAAGTTGTAGAGAGATAATATAGACTTCAAAGCTAAAGATGAGGCAACTCTGAAGGAGATAGGGAGAAATATAAATCTGAGGTCCAAGGAAGATTCAACCTAGGGTACCATCAAATGAAGGATGGCAATTTTGAAGCAGTGTCTTTTATCCTCGGAAACCTGGGGTAACAACATATTTTTGCTTCACAAAAAGTTGATTTTTTGGACTCTAGAAGTCATTCTGAATTTTATACCCTAATATCGTGTTTGGATACAAATCTGCTTCTGACTTCTGCTTCTCCAGAAGTCGAAGTCATAAGCAGAAATCAGAAGCAAAACTATTTTGCTTCACAAAAAGTTAACTTTTCGACTTCTAGAAATCATTTTGAAATTTGACAGCCAAACTGACCTCTGACATTTCGACTTCTAGAAGTCGAAAAGCTACTTGTTAGAGTACTGCTCGGTCGAACTCGCATGCGTTGCTATCTCAAGCATGTTTGTCAATGTTAGTGATCAAAACTATAAGTCTTGATTTCTAGTCTACTTATAGATGTCTCGGACTACGACATAGATTATGTAGTTGAGCCTTAGACTTCACGCGCGGCGTTCATCATTTGAAGACGAAGAACTACTAAGGAGAGCTTGTGGAACTTCATCAACAAAAGGTATGTGGTGACTGAAACTCATCTATCACTTAAAAAGTCTATTTCTACTCTATCTCCTATATTTAGACATAAGTCGTGTTACGATATAGTTTTCTATTATACACATTTGATATTTCGAGCTGAGTTTAAACTCGCTTACATATTTCTCGGAATATGTGTTGGCAAGCTTTCGCTTCGACCAAGTTCATCTTATATTCTTGACGCAAGTCAAAAGATGATCATGTGAAAATTGCCGAGTAACATCTTACATGGTTTGTGTGATACAATCATTTGGTGTAGACTTGGAATGTTTCGTTATGATTATTTCAATAACTTGAAAATTGCTTTGATGCTAATAGTGTGTGAAAACGGCTATTGTCATCCTCTAAGAAAGTTTCAATGATTGAAATAAGAGTTTAGAACACTTAACCATTATTGGATATGACATGTTGTGTACTCTTGCACATATGTAATCCATGTCTGGGAACCATAGTATGCGTACATATTGGCTTGAGAAATCCGGGAACCTAAGTATGCGCACCTGTTCGCGTACTAGCGTAAGGTTCATGTCCGAATATTTCTGCTAGGATTGGAAGTACGTGTACCCGTTTGCGTACTGGCGAAACCCAATCTTGGTCAGGGTATTTCAAATGTGCGTACCCGTTTGCATACTTGAAGGTTAAAGTTCTAAAATCGGTTGTGTACATGAACTTAAATATTTATATAATAAGGAATGCAATCTTTGCAAACCGTGGCTATAATGTTCATGAATTGATTCGAGTGAAACAAACCGATTTTGCTTCAATTGTGTTCTTGTATACTTCTATGAGAATATAGCAATTGAACAACTCTTTAACTAGTTTCATTTGAGTCATTTGAACTAGTTATGGTTAAGATGAATAAGGTTGGTATGAGAGTGTTCATATGGCTAACCTCGGTTAACTATTGTTGAGCCAACATGGTGTACACGTTTAGGTACGGTTACATAAACCTAAATGAGGGTACATTTCATTTGTGTGTAACAAGCTAAGTTCGATCTAACAGTTAAAAGATATTAGCTTGGTTGAATCAGGTTTTTCATCTAATGGTGAATATTGAATGCTTTGTTACCAAGGTAACTTAGATTGCAAACCCTGATTTGAAAACTATATAAAGGAGAACTCTAGCATCTGGGAAACCTAATCCCCACACTTCTGTGTGTTACTAGTTGCATAGCTAGAGTCGATTCTCATTTAACCTTAGGTTTCTCACGAGACCATGTAGGTTAACGACTTGAAGGCTTCATTGGGATTGTGAAGCCGACCCAACTATTTTTTCTGTAGTTGCGTGTTCTGATCTTTCCCGATTCTATCGTCTGAGTACTATCTTCTCAAAGATTTGATCGAGATTTAATCTCCGATAGGCAAGATAAAAATTAATCACAAACACCTTCTTCTCATCGTTTGTGATTCCACAATATCTAGTTTCGCTTCCATACGATTTAGATTACTGTGAGGTGAATGATAATACTAGGTTGTTCTTCAGGAATATAAGACCGGTTTATCAATTGGTTCCTATTCACCTTGATTTATCAAAAGACGGAACAAAACTCATAGGTTTTTCTGTGGGAGACATATTTATCTATTCCAATAGACTTTTCTGTCTGAGACAGATTTGTTTATCAAGTCTTCGATTTTGGGTCGTAGCAACTCTTGGTTGTGGGTGAGATCAGCTAAGGGAATCAAGTGCGTAGTACCCTGCTGGGATCAGAGATGTAAGGAACACAACTGTACCTTGAATCGGTGTGAGATTGATTAGGGTTCAACTACAGTCCAGTCCGAAGTTCATTGGTAGTATGCTAGTGTCTGTAGCGGCTTAATACGGTGTGGTGTTCAAAGTCGGACTAGGTCCCGGGGTTTTGTGCATTTGCGGTTTTCCTCGTTAACAAAATTCAGTGTCTCGTGTTATTTCTTTTCCGCATTATATTTTGTTATATAATTAAAATATCACAGGTTGTGCGTTGTATCGATCAATTAGGAAATCCAACTTTTGGTCGTTGATTGAAATTGATTGATCCTTGAACATTGGTCTTTGGTACCGTTGAAGTTACTACTCTTATATTCAATCGGGCTCGCAAATTTCTATTTGCTGATTGCAGATTGAATTGAGAGATAGAGATATAAACTCTTTGACATACTTTTCTAAAGATTGAGTCTGACTGTCTAGTTGATTCTCTTTAAAGTATATTGGAGTAAGTCCTCTTAGATTGCCAAACGAATTGTTGGGTGTGGTTGTTGTACCCCCGTATTTTCACTACTTCTGATAGGGGTGTCAATGGATGAATATCCGTCGGATATTAAGAAATCCGTATCTGATAGGTTAAGCGCTATCGGATATTCGATATCCGATAATATCCTATAGGATATCAAAAATCATATATCGATTCTGAAAGGCTAAGTTATCGGATATCGGATATTTATCCGACAATATCCGATTCTGAAAAAAATGTTAAAAACCCTTAAAACATGTTCATAATTGAAATTTAAGTTCAATTTCTCAAACATTTCATCTGGGATATCGGATATTTTTTTCTTACTCTTCTACTCGACTCTAATATGGTTATGGTGTTGGTAACAATGCAAAAATTCACACAAAAGTAAATCTCAAACAGCTGACTCGCGGACTAGGTCGCTATCTTTAAGGTGTTTCGCGACTCTGCCTCTTGATTGTGCTAGCACTCAATTCTTTGTCGAAAACCCTATGGAATAAAACAGCTGATACTTTCTTGTTCGATTTCTCTGCACCTTGACAAATCGAACCAACTATCACTCTTTCTTACACTTGCTCAGAACTCAATAGATGTAAAAAACTATATGTTTTTCATCCTCTATAAAAACTAGTCTTATAAAACTCAAGAGAATCAATCAACTTTAATGAAGATAAATTCTGAGTAACTACACTCAATTAACCTTCCGCAACAGTCAGAAAACGGGCAAAATATATTGCCAAGATTAAAGACAATTAATTAGAGAATAATTACCTTAAAACGTTTTTCAAAACCAAAAGTCAAATCTGCAAAAAAACCCAAGACCCCAAAGGCCCCGCTCTCCCGGATTTTATTAAATACATATACATATAGATATATAAATATACTTAGTCAAATGCATGGGGTGAGACTTGAACCCAAGTCTATATTGTGGGAGCCCAAAATAATACCACCACACTATCTCTCTAAGTTTGGTACAATATTACAAAACTATGTTTTTAAATATATATCCCAACAATCCCCTACTTATATTTCAAAACATTGAGCAAGTGTTATACAATTGTGCATAAGCAAAGGTGCCTTTCGACTTGAACCTCTACATAGTGTTAAACTTTCTAAGTATCGGGTAACTAGAGTGACTCGCGTCTTGAACTCTAACTAATACTAGATTATTCAACACACACAACTATATCTAGAGTAAAGTCCTTAAGTTCGCACATTAAGGCCATGTGCTTATCCCTTTTTTAACGAACGGTCTAGAGAAGTGCCCAAGTTCTCATAGAAGGCGGCCACACCTTCACATCCGTATAGGTGAGTCTATAAAGAATACTCCTGTGTATCCCACTCTAACTTAAGAGTTATAGACATCATTAAGAGTTTAAACACTCAACATGTTTCCCACTTCAGGATATCATGCTATGGGAGTGCATGACTCTATCATATCATTTGTAACTTCGTCTAGTCCCTTTGAACCTATTTCTAGGTTGGGTATCCATTACAAATAACTCAACTTCTCACGGGCAGAAGTCCCATACTTTTAGAGATATTCCATACCTATTCTCTAGTTAATCATTTCGTCAAAGTATCAGATATATTTCCTTCAGACCTTACATGATATACTCTTACAACAACGGTTGTGAGAAATTCTCTAACCGTGTCGTGCTTTCGATGTATCTGTCGATTCTTATTGTTATTATAACAATTATCTACTACTCTGATAGCCGTCGTACTATCGCAGTGGATCAAAGTGGCTGGTATTGGTTTTTCCCATACTGGAATGTCTGACAACAGACTTTTCAACCATCCTGCCTCTTCACTAGCTGCTGCTAGTGCCATTAATTCAGCCTCTATCGTAGATTGGGCTATAATTGTCTGTTTCTTTGATCTCTAAGATACAGCGCCCCTATCAATAGCAAAAACATATCCACTGGTGGCCTTGGAATCATCTGAAAGAGTGTTCCAATTAGCATCGCTAAATCCTTCAAGGACTGCGGGATACCTCTGATAGTGTAATACTAGGTTTGTGGTTCTTTTCAGATACCGCATAACCCTCTCAATAGCATCCCAGTGTTCCAAACTAGGATTACTGGTAAACCTGCACAAAACTCCCACTGCATATGCAATGTCTGGTCTAGTACAATCAGTTGCATAACGCAAACTGCCAATTATACTAGCATATTCAGATTGTCTAATACTTTCTCCAGTATTCTTAAACAATTTCACACTAGGATCAAAAGGAGTACAAATAGGTTTACAATCAAAATAATCATACTTCCTCAGAATTTTTTCAATGTAGTGAGATTGATCTAAAGAAAAACCACTATTAGTTCTAGTTATTTTGATTCCCAAGATAACACTAGCTTCACCCAAATCTTTCATGTCAAAATTCGAACTAAGCATGCTTTTAGTTTCATTGACAACAGATAAATTGGAACCAAAAATCAGTAAATCATCCACATACAAGCAAACAATCAGGCACATATCATTCTCAGATTTATAATAGATGCATTTGTCACCCTCATTTATTCTGAAATTATTTGAAATCATTAAGTTATCAAATTTCTCATGCCATTGTTTA
Source organism: Papaver armeniacum (assembly GCA_023531295.1). NCBI lineage: Eukaryota > Viridiplantae > Streptophyta > Magnoliopsida > Ranunculales > Papaveraceae > Papaver > Papaver armeniacum. The sequence goes on along the minus strand of JAJJWW010015000.1, from coordinate 459,806 downwards.
GGACCTTGTTTCAAACCATAAAGAGACTTTTCTAGCTTACATACTTTCTCTTCTTGTCCAGGAATTACAAAACCTTCAGGTTGTTCCATGTAAATTTCCTCTTGTAGTTCACAATTCAAAAAAGCAGATTTAACATCCATTTTGTGAATAACAAGATTATGAGTAGCAGCTACAACAATCAAAACACGTATAGATGTTAATCTAGTAACAGGAGAATAAGTATCAAAAAAGTCTATGTTCTCTTGTTGCCTAAATCCTTTACCAACCAGTCTAGCCTTATACTTATCTACTGTTCCATCAGGTTTGAGTTTCCATTTCAAAACCCGTTTACAACCTATAGGCTTACTACCAGGAGGTAAATCTACTATACGCCAAGTTCCATTAGACATATGAGAATCCCATTCATTATCTACAGCTTCTTGCCAGAAACTAGACTCTACAGAACTAAACGCCTCTTGTAAATTAGAAGGTTCTTCCTCTATAGCGTAAAATTCAAAATCGGGATTTTTATCTTTTGTCTCAGTCCTAGATCTTTTACTGCATCTAGGTTCAACTTCAGTGATCCTAGTTTCTTCACTTCTAGGTTCTTCTAATCTAGGTTTAGAATCAACACTAGGTATTGAACCCCCACTATTACCCCCATTATTTCTAGATTTAAAAGGAAATCTCTCTTCAAAGAAATCAACATCAATAGATTCAATAATAACCTTATTATTAATATCAAAGAACCTATAAGATTTACTGTTTTGAGCATAACCAATAAAAACACATTCATAAGCTCTACTTTCTAACTTATGTCTTTTAGGATCAGGTTTCCTAACAAAAGCTAAACAACCCCAAACTCTAAAATTAGAGACATTAGGTTTTCTATTTATCCAAAGTTCATAAGGAGATATCATGGTTTTATTATTAGGAATGCGGTTCAAAACATGGCAAACAGTCAACAAACATTCACCCCACCAATGAGAAGCATCTCCAGAACTAAGCAAACAAGCAATAATCAATTCAGTAAGAGTATGGTTCTTTCTTTCAGCTTTTTCGTTCATTTGAGGATTATATGGAGCAGATTTTTCATGTATAATGCCATTAGATTGATAAATTTCAGTAAAAGGACCAGAATCATATTCAGTGCCTCTATCACTACGAAATCTCTTAATTTTTCTACCAAATTGATTTTCAATTTCAGCAATAAAGATTTTAAACTTTTCAATAGCTTCATTCTTATGGCTCAACAAATAAACATACGTATAATTAGAACAATCACCAATGAATGTCATAATATATCTCTTGCCATTTCTAGTTAGGATACCTTCATATTCACAGAAATCAAAATGTATTAAGTCTAGAGGTTTGGATTCTTTTACGACAAATTTATGTGAGATCTTAGTTATTTTTGCTTGACTACATTCACATTTTTCAAATTCATTTTCAGAAAATTCAGGGAGGACACCTAACTTGCTCATGTTATTCACTAGCTTTTTACCCACATGACAAAGTCTACCATGCCAAACATTAAAATTGCAAACCATATAAGCAGAAGAATCAATTTTATTTATAGTATCAACATTAAGCTTAAACATTCCATCAGTAGCATAACCCTTTCCTACAGACAACTTATTCTTAATTATAGTGTAAACATCAGACCCAATAGTTTGATATAGCCCAGCATTGTTGAGAAGATAGCCGGAAACAAGGTTCTTTCTCATTTATGGAGTGTGAAGGACATCTTTCAGCATGAGTATCTTTCCAGAGGTAAACTTCAATTCTACCGTACCAGAACCTTTCACCACAGTGATGTGGGAGTCTCCCAACAACACTTTCTTATCCTTGGTTTCAACATAAGTCTTAAATTGGGACATATCAAAACAACAATGACGTGAAGCACCACTGTCTATCCACCACCCATCAGAACCACCAACCATGTAGAACTCAGGATCTGAGACCATGGCTATTATAACGCCATCCACAATATTAGCTTATGCGTTATTCTTTTCTTTGTTAAACCTGCAATTCCTAGCCATGTGGTTCGGTTTATTACAGATATAACAAAGAAACTCAGAATTGGAATTTTGTCCATTTTTGATGGGTGTTGGTTCTTGTTTTGATTAGGCCTTCCTCCTTTCTTCTGGTTCGGGTTAGGTTTCATATCCTTCTTCTTAGGTTAGGATGGGTCTTATTGTTAGAAACAATGAGAATCTCTTCCTTCTTGTCTTGTTTCCGAGCTCCTTCCTCAACCATGAGATTAACAATCAAACTTTCAAGAGAAAATTATTTAGACTTGTGACGCAAAGAATTACGAAAATCTTTCCAGTTAGGTGGTAACTTGTAAATCATTACAACAACTTGAAATTGTTCATCAATTTTCATACCTTCGGTCAGAATTTCATTTGCAATTTTTTGAAGTTCATGAGCCTGTGCAACAACTGATCTATCATCCACCATTTGATATTTCATGTAGCGGCTTACAACATATTTCTTCGATCCCGCTTCTTCAAAGGTCATATTTTTCTCGTAAAGCATCCCACACATCTTTAGCAGTATCAAATGTGGAGTAATATTCATATAAATCGTCATACAAAGCATTGAGAATATAGTTTTTGCAATCAAAGTCATCATCGATCCATTTGCAAATGGATTTCTGTTTCTCCTCAGGAGTTTGAGAAACTTCTTTGGCACCGCCGCCGAGATGAGGTGGATCAAAGTTACAGTTAAAGCACCAAACATTATTTGTATCAAAGACCAAGATCGGTAGCAAAGCAGGGGGTACTTGTCTTATCATCAAGAGTTCGGTGGTTCCAGGATGAACAATCGACACAATCATATGCAGCTTCATGAGTTTGAGATAAAAGAACATATTTTGCTTCCATCTTCTGAAATGAAGCCCTTCAAACTTGAATGGCTTGTTGGTATCATCGACGCGTTTTCTTTCATTCTCCATAGCAGAAACGATCACCTTAAAATTGTTGGAAACAATGCAAAAATTCACACAAAAGTAAATCTCAAACAGCTGAGTCGCGGACTATGTCGCTATCTTTAAGGTGTTTCGCAACTCTGCCTCTTGATTGTGCTAGCAGTCAATTCTTTTTCGAAAACCCTATGGGATAAAACAGCTGATACTCTCTTGTTCGATTTCTCTGCACCTTGAGAAATCGAACCAACTATCACTCTTTCTTACACTTGCTCAGAACTCAATAGATGTAAAAAAACTATATGTTTTTCATCCTCTGTAAAAACTGGTCTTATAAAACTCAAGAGAATCAATCAACTTTAATGAAGATAAATTCTGAGTAACTACACTCAATTAACCTTCCGTAACAGTCAGAAAATGGACAAAATATATTGCCAAGATTAAAGACAATTAATTAGAGAATAATTACCTTAAAACATTTTTCAAAACCAAAAGTCAAATCTGCAAAAAACCCAAGACCCCCAAGGCCCCGCTCTCCAGGATTTTATTAAATACATATAGATATATAAATATACCTAGTCAAATGCATGGGGTGAGACTTGAACCCAAGTCTATAGTGTGGGAGCCCAAAATAATACCAAGCACATTATCTCTCTAAGTTTGGTACAATATTACAAAACTATGTTTTTAAATATATATCCCAACAATCCCCCACTTATATTTCAAAACATTGAGCAAGTGTTATACAATTGTGCATAAGCAAACGTGCCTTTCGATTTGAACCTCTTGTTGATGGTGGATTTTAGTTCAGGGCTAAAATTGTAAAACCAAATTTAATGCGCTGACATCCTGCAAAGGGTAAAGCCGTTTGATAATGCGCTGACATCCTGCAAAGGGTAAAGCCGTTTGATAAGTGACGAGTACCTCTTCACTATATTTATTCGAAGCAATTCAATAAATACACAAATTCACCCAGAATGGTGCGTGCAACAACAATCCCAAATATTCTGTGAATTTTACTAGCATTAATAATCAATGCATGATTTGCCTAGTATTTTCCGTGCTGTGTTCTCAGCCGAACTCTCGTTATTGACATGACATGACGACTGAGTGTTCACTCTCAGCAGAGTAGCATGAATCTCCGTGCCAATATTGAGACATGCATGAAATACCCACACATGCTACATCACTCCCTGACAGAGAGTCTCGCATCGACGCGCTTTGGTTAGCCGATCGAGCATGCTTAATTTCCTTAAGGAAAATCTAGGCTGTCCATGTCAGTCTCAGAAACGATCACGTCCACACGAGTTGGCCGCACAATTTAACAATCATAGCCGAACCCTGGCAAAAATAGGCGATTGTCATGATGACCACCGGAGGGCCCACTTATGCCCTATCCGGTCGGCCATCACACGAACACCTCCTAGCATCATCAAACGCCAACCCTAAGTAGGGTGGCCATGCTGCTTTGTGAAGGTTCGATTGAACGTGACCTGCTCGAGATGGTCTTAAAACAATCACGACCGTCCAACTTCACCACTGGTTGGGCCGGATTAGATCATTCCATGAATGATTAGGGAAGCGCTAACACACACGTTGGCGGGCCTACTCTCCCATACCCGATCCCGGTTTCTCACGGTGAAGCCATGAAGCAAAAAATGTTTTCTCAAACCATGGCATGCGTGATACTTCTAAGGGTCGCGGAATTCTAAAAGAGTCTTACATTGATCACAATCATCCAACTTGGCCACTTATTTGGATGGCCTAGATCGAACTTAGGACCATCAGGTCGGTGCACATATGTTCACCGTCATCCCAATGTGGACCCCATACGGTCGGTCCACCCAAAGGGGAAGCGTGGCTTGCCAAACCGTTTGTCCAAATTTGCGCACGCGTGACTGATCCAAAACCCTAATTAGGGTTTGCGGCATTACATATATGTCACAGTTTAATCATGACCATCCATCTTCGCCAGCTCGGATGGAGGGTATAGATATAGACTAAGGAGGTCCAGAGAGCATCAACATGATCACCGTGGGCCCACCTGCGCATGTAACCGGTCGGCCAAGGTGGACCATGGCCAGGTGCCTCAAAACGCGCGCCAAAAAATGGCATGTCGTGGCCCCCTAAAATCCTTTGTGGCAAAGGATTTCTATCGCAAATTGAGCACGACCACTCACCTTTGCCAGAAAAATTGAGTGGCCTAGATCGCACCTCCGCGAGACAGAGTGGCATGGACTTGTACACCGGAAAGCCGTCTACACGCGCGCTCGGTCGGTCCCACCAAAAACTTTGTCCATGCTTGATTTCAGTCAAGCTAAAGAGTGATGCTTGCGCACCTCTTTAAAACCCTAAAACCCATCAACGGTCGCAAACATGTGTCGCATATCATCTAGTCCGTCCAACTTTGCCAGCTTGGTCGGATAGCCTAGGCTAAGAGTTGAACATCCAATGAGGCACCTTGGTGATCACCGTCTGTCACTCTTCCACAGGGAGTGATCGGCCAAGGGATGGCCCGCCCATGCGGCCTCCAAACGATCACTCGAAGATGGTTGGACGTGCAGCTATTTTAAGACGCTTAATCCGCGACTTACTCCGTTAAGCTTTAAAACAGCGATGCTTCATACATATTAATTGTATTCGATGCATTACATGCATAAAGTATACACGATAATTCATGAATATCGATTTCCTAAATAACTTAGTTATTCAACCTAATAGCATCACGTGCTATTTCCCGCGGGTCCCACGACTCGACCCACTCACTCGAGACATCAAACATGTCACAAACAGGGGGATACTCACTGGGGTATTGGTCTGGCGGTTTACAACGTGTAGCATGCAATGCGCCATTACAAGAACGTGCCAGGAAGAGTGGACGGTTAACAATGATGAGGGAAGTGGGCAAAGGTGTGATCGTGAAACAATCAACACTCCTGCACGACCCCACTACTCCATCACTTCACCTCCTCCACTTCCTATGAGATGAGGGTTGCGCTCAATGACTTGTATAAATAGGTCTTTCACCTATTTCCAAAGGAACACAGACAAACACAGAAAAAAACAAGTGTTGTCATCAGTATACAGAAATCACCATTCTGATACAAGTCATAAACAGCCAACACCTTCACAATCTCAACACCTTCTTCGCTTCCCTCCCTAAGATCAACCCCTCTCCTTCACTTTGTGACCGAAGCAAGTCTGGAACGGCCATTTCTTGGTTTAGGCCAGAATTATACAGATTGATCTCTCGAATCAAAAGCACTCACGTGCAGTGCATTTGTTTAGGGTTTAGATTCATTTCTCATCCACACACCCAAAATTACCGAAACCAGCAGAAATAGTTTTCACCCATAAACACCTCTATATAGTGTTAAACTTTCTAAGTATCAGGTAACTAGAGTGACTCGCGTCTTGAACTCTAACTAATACTAGATTATTCAACACACACAACTATATCTAGAGTAAAGTCTTAAAGTTCGCACATTAAGGCCATGTGCTTATCCCTTTTTTAATGAACGGTCTAGAGAAGTGCCCAAGTTCTCATAGAAGGCGGCCACTCCTTCACATCCGTATAGGTGAGTCTATCAAGAATACTCCTGTGTATCCCACTCTAACTTAAGAGCTATAGATATCATTAAGAGTTTAAACACTCAACCTGTTTCCCACTTCAGGATATCATGCTATGAGAGTGCTTGACTCTATCATATCATTTGTAAATTCGTCTAGTCCATTAGAACCTATTTCTATGTTGGGTATCCATTACAAATGACTCAACTTCTCACGGGCAGAAGTCCCATACTTTTAGAGATATTCCATACCTTTTCTCTAGCTAATCCTTTCGTCAAAGTATCAGTTATATTTCCTTCAGACCTTACATGATCTACTCTTACAACACAAGTTGTGAGAAATTCTCTAACTGTGTCGTGCTTTTGACGTATCTGTCTATTCTTATTGTTATTATAACAATTATCTACTACTTCGATAGCCACGTGTTGATGGTGGATTTTCAACAAAGGTCAAAACCGTAAAATCATGATACTGCATGTTTCTGATACGGCTTCAGGCATGTGACGATTCATATTTTATGAAAATCCTCCACTAGTTGAGCGTTCGATCCCTGGTCGAATCCACAGCTGATCCTATGAATTGATAATAAATAACTACTCATTCTTATTGTTCAATTTCATGAATTATTCTACACTGAATTTCATGGATTAGCAATAAATACTCAATAACCGGGCATCTAGATTATCACTGAGTAAGCCCCACGAAAAATGGTGTAAGTGTACTCGATAATGATGCACGACGGAGCACCCAGATGCACGAACGAGCATCAAAAAATATGAATAGATGGGGAATCCTACGCAAAACAGGAGAAAAATAACAAATATTAATAAAATAATAAGGAGCGCCCAGGGGCCGGGCCCACCGGCCATGCCCTAGCCGTGGCCGGTCCCCATGCTTCTTCCATTATTTTGCCATATTTTGTTATTTTCATGAACTCATGAAAAACTCCTTGATTTTAGCAACTTTCCTTGTTTTTTCAAAATACATGAATTCCCCATAACTTCACGGATTCATGAAAAATAATAATATTATAAAATAAGGAAAGGTGTGCGGGACCGGGCAACCTAGCCGGCCGGCCATGCCCAAGCCGTGGCCGGTCCCACACCTTACAATCCTTAGCTTTTTATAATTATTATTCCCCAAATTCATGAAACTCCTCCGTTTCAACAAAACTCATGGATTCTCCATAACATCACGGATTCATGAAAAATAATAAAACAGGGAAAGGTGTGCGGGACCGGGAAACATAGCCGGCCGGCCATGCCCTAGCCGTGGCCGGTCCCACACCTTGCAATCCCTATTATTTTCCTAAATTCATGAAACTCCTTGGTTTGAGCAAAAAATCATGATTTCGTCATAACTTCTCAAATTTTGCTCAAATCATGAAAAACCAAAAGCCAACAGGGTCACACGACCGGCTAGCCTCTCATGACAATTTTAAATGTTAAAATATTCTTATTTTAATATTTACAAAATATTGATCAATTGAGCATACATGCTCATTCCAACAAAAAATCAAGAATTTCAGTCAAGATGAAACTCTTCTGAAAATTCACAATGTCGCTCGAACGCACATCAGAAAATACATAAACTCTCAGTGCGGAGACACGGACACCATGGCAACACGTGCATGCCTTAATGACCGACCAAGGTTATTCCTAGGGCTTGCACAAAGCCGGTCCCACACGTTTTCATAATTCTGACCTAATTTGCGCAATCGCTCATATTGGGCCCAAACTCTCTCCAACCAACCTGGGGATTGCTCAAACGGACAACAAATGGTCCCGTGATCACCAAGAGCCGGTCCCACGTTCTTGTAAAGACCCACAAGCTCGTCAACGCTATTTGACTGGTTTAACGATGATCAAGAGACGTTTTAGCCGATAATAACTCGGTTAGTTTATCACGGACGTTAATTAATAGAAATTAATCTAACAACGATCTAGTTACAAAATTAGTGTCGTTAGATAGATCTCGGGAAGTTATGCGAAATGGGCTACTCGAACGTGTCATTCGGATATCGGACGAAGAAGAAATCATCGGAATAGTGTGAAGTGTAAAATAGTCTTTTGAAGACACGTTGTGGCCGCCCTTATCAAAGAAAGCGGGTGTCCTATTATTTCTCTTTGGTCTTATCTTCACCGACCGAGAAGATAAATCCTCTTTTCTTTTCATTCTTCTTTTCTTCTTCTTCTTCTTCTTCTTCTGCTCTGTTCATCGCCTCTGGCGATTTTGTGAAATGATTTTGAGGTCGAAATCAAAAAGAAACTTAGGGGAATCAATAATAATTAGTTATTGGTGATGGTGCAGTTACCTGTAGATGATTCGAATTCGAGAGAAGAGGTGAATTAGAGGAAGAGAAACTAGGGTTTCTGAGAGATGAAATCGATTGAGGTTTTTGAGGATGAAATTGAGTAATTGATGGTGGGTTTTATGTTAATTGAATCATAAAGAAAAATCAGTAGCCGAATTACAATTTCAGTGAAGTATTGGTGAATTAGGGTTTGTAGCAATTTCTGAAGAGATTAGGAAAATGACATTAAAAGATGGGTTTTAAGAATAGAACATGAAGAAGATGATTATACCACTGATTTGAAGATTTGATTACAGAGATGCATATGGTTCGAGAAATTGATAATTAGGGTTTGTAAGGGTGTACTCAAAGAAGAATTAGAAGATGAAATTAGAGTCGCATGTGAATGATTAAAGATGGGTTGGTTATTAATTGGTGTTTGATAGAAGTTGTGAGGTTGTTTTGAAGATTGATTAAGAAATTACAGAATTAGGTTTCCTCTGTAAATCGAAGATGATAATGGGATTAAGGGGTTGTTGTTAATCTTGAGACAAGTTGCAGTTTTGAGTCAAGTGAATCCAATTGCCTGAGTAGCTCAGACTTGAGGTAATTGTTCTTCTTAAATTGAACTTGTAGATCTTTTACTGTTTTTTTTTATATTTGTTGATGAAGCTAAGGATTGAAATGGTTGGGTGAATATGTAATGGAATTGCAGATTGTAGATGTTTTGAAGATGTGATGGTGGTGAAATTGGAGTTTGGTTGTAGTTTAAATTTATAATTGAGTTACAAGATATGAGTGTGTGTTAGTATAAAATGGAAATGGTGTTTGTTGTTGAACTGAGTTGCAGTTTGGGTTGCTCTGTAATTGGGGGTGTTAAACTAAACATGAATTAAAGTGTTGCAGTGAGGAATAGTGGGAAATGATGTTGTGTGGAGGACATGAAGCTGCAGTGAGAAGATGGTGGTTCTGAACTAGTTAAGTTGGGAATTGGGTATGTATTTGAGTTAAGAGAATTGATTGCACATGCTGGGATTGTATATGGTGTTGTTGAACTGGTGGAGGTGCAGAGTTATTATGAACTGGAGGAGAAGTATATGTGGAGAAGAGAATGTTGTTTGATATGTGACAGGTGAAATATTAGTGGTAATGTTTGTGTAATGGAGTTGGTGGTATTGGAATGAACTGGTGGTGGTAGCTCTGTAGCTGTTGGTGATACTTAGGGGATTGTGGTGTTGTTACACATGTTGTGGTTGTAATGAATTGCAGGCCTGAAGGTAGTAATGTTGCATAGTCAGTTTGAGTTGGAAGTAATTGTTGGAGCAAACTGGAGTTTGTTGTACTGTGGTTGAATTCTTGGTGGTATTGACTTGAAATTGAATTGAGGGAGTTGTATTGGGTTGTAGTGAATTGAATAAGGGAAAGGTGTTGCAGTGTAAGTTTGAGAAGGTAGTGACAATGAAGTAGAGAATGAAGATGTAGCTGTGTATGTAGGAAGAGTATGGCTTAGTACTGCTATTGCAGGTAAAGCTTAAATTATAATTGTATATTGAAATTATAGAATGAAAGTTTGTGTTTAAGTCCAATGAATAGAATCAGGTTGGTCAAGATTATAAAGTTGTATTTGAGTTTTTGTCCTGAGCAATGGCTCTGGCCTGTGCAAGAGTTTGGCCTTATGCCATTCAGCCTAGTCAGGTATGTGACTCTAGCTGACTTAGTCCATCTGACTGAGTCGAATTGGGTTGAAGCGGGTTCGACCCACTGAGTCATTAGTCTTGACTCGTTGACCATTGACCTTGGACTGAACGTGGACTGTTAGTTGAACCATTTGACCGTCAGTGACCGTTAGATTGACCCAGTTGGGTCAGGCCTTGTGTAGTGGGCCGGACTAGTGGGATGTACCGGATCAGGCACATGGGCTTGGGCTTAGGGCCAACAATCTTAATTAGTGTTTGGACCACTTATGGTCTAAATTAGCCTTTGGTTTCTTCTACAAAGTTGTAGATATTCTTCAGACTTAGCTATGAACTATAGAATCAATCTAATGGGAAGTAAACTCTTAGTTATGCAAGAGATGGATAATGAATAGGGGTGAGCATTTGGCTCGTAATCCGCGGATTTAACCGGGACCAACCGTTCATTTACGGATGGATGCCCGGACCGTTCGTTAATGGGTTGGATGCGGATGGAATTTTTGAAATCCAACGGATAACGGATCGGGCCCGGATGCAACCTTGAAAATCCGTTGGACATCCATATCCGTCAAATTAAGGGCATTTAAATAGTTCTAGAAAATACTATGGATCATTTAGGAATTTTTAAGATGTTTGCTTGGGGTGTTGTACATGGCATTTTTATATTTGTATACATATATAGGATATGTAGGTTTTATAAGCATTCATTTGTGTTAGCTTTATTTTCTTTACTATAAATTTTAACTAAAACAAATCCATTGGATTATCCGCATCCAATCCGTCCATCCGTGCATCCATTGGATGCAAATCCGTTGGATATGGATTGGATGCGGATGCCAAATTTGAAATCCGTAGTGCAATGGATTGGATGCGGATGAGGCGAAAACCGGTCCATACCGGCCCATGCTCACCCCTAATAATGAACATGTATAGAACCATTAATGGGCTTGAACCGTTAGATAGATTTGTATGTTTCTTGTATGAGCCATTTTGGCTAGATTCTTAGACTTCTTGTGTGATTAACAGTTAGTCTATATTAACAACGATCGATTCAAAGGACGAACTAGTAGATCGTGGATCTCGAGGTAGGCGTGGCTTGTCATCAAAAGAGGTGGGAATTTATATTTAGCTCTTATGTGATTATTGTTATTTTATTTTACAAAAGTTTATGTTTAACAAATTCATGCATTGCCCGATTGTGTATTCCATGCATTGTTTTATTTAAATTTCCGAAAGTACCGTTGTTAATCTTTCCATTGTTTGGAAAGGAATTGTAATGCCTTGTTTGTCTTTATGAAATGTTTGGGAAATAAGAATTTCCACTTGATTGTATGGAAATGAGAATTTCCATCTGTGGTATATAGGGTACTGCTCCTTCATTTACTGGTGCGGGATGAGTCACCATATCATTATCTAGGTGCGGGATGAGTTCACCATATTATTATCTAGGTGCGGGATGAGTCACCATATTATTTAGAAGGAGTTAGTTCCATATACATGATTGTTTACTTCTGTGAATTGGTTGTGTTTAGTTATAGCGAAAACATGATTGTTTTCAAATCATTTCCAATGATTGCATGAAAGTTAAATGTTATTCCTACTGGGCACCCCTTTTAGGGATGATGTGCTCACCCATTCCCACTTTCAGTTTCAGACAGATCAGAGTTGCGCAGCGAAAGCTTCGGGGAGTTGACTCCGTTAATTAGTTATCTTCTGCTATGTTTATTATGTTGTTTATATTTGCAAAATAAATGACTATTGTATATGTATCATCCGAGAGAAGTTCTTGTATATATATTCTGAGCGGGGCTAGTTTATGGGTTAAAGTTTGTAGCAGATTTCTTAATTGAATGCTTAAGTATATGAATTAGATTCTTAGTGCCTCTTTATTTAGTTAATCTCTTGGATTAGTCAGCTACTAGCTTAGGGGGCGCTACAATGTTGGTATCAGAGCTCAGTATTAGATCTTATATGGGAAAAAGAGAGAAATAGCCAGTGCCAGTTAGTGAACTAGATTAGTTTATGACTGGGTTGGTTGTGAGATAAATCTTAATCACTAAAAGCTATCAATAATTAAAAGATTTATTTGATTGGTTGATTGGTTTGCTTGGTTGTTTGTATGTGTAATAAAATAAAAATTGTAGGGTACACCGATAACTTTAGCTATTAGAGATTAGAAAGTAATTGGTCTAAAATGTGTGAACACGTAAGCAATCCTATACGAGAAAAATAGTAAAATCAATATTATTGATAAATTTTGAAAGTCACATAGAAAATTACTGAACACGTTGAATTTGAAGAGTAAAAAAATTATAATTACATAAATGTTAATAATATTTTTGGGATTTAATAATATTTGTAAGAGTAGTTAGAATAATAGTTAAACCATCTATGTCATAATAAAATAGCAACTATAGATGAAGATAATAATAATAATAATTTTAGTAAAGTATGTAATGTTAGCATTTATCAATTAGTATCATATTTAACTTAATTTAACTATTAAGTTTTGTAAATTAAACTAATTACAAGTTAAGGATAAATGTTTTGCGTCTAAACTAGTATTAAATGTTAGACTTAAGAAAACGAGGATATAATATAATATATAAAATAAAAAGACTCAATTTGTTAGTAATTTTGTACCTAAATTATCTTTAATCTAACAAATGATCCAGTAAATCTTTAAAATGAAACAAATATACATGAAGTAGTAATAATAGCATTTGGATACTTAGTGTGATATTAAAATTAAAATAAAATAAATTCGTATATTAACATGATCCTTCTTCGTAAATAGATTCAATCATCTTTTGGACAAAAAAAATTAGTATGACGAACTTAAATTGTTAGAATTTAAATTAGTATTATATTGAGCATAACTTGAATTAAAATTCATTGACAAATATATAGCGATCAAATTATGATTAGGATTAGATAGCTATAGAAAATTATTAGTGCTTATCTACAATTAAGTTTTCCAAAGTTAACTAATAACAAATTAGAATTATACGTTTTGCGTTTAAACCAGATAGATAAATAAGACTTATTAAGTAGAAATAAAAGAACGTGAGATCATATAAAGCACATAACAAAGACTAAACTTGTTAACAATCTTATACCTAGACTATCTATAGTCCAATAAATGATCCACTAAATCACTAAATTATACACATGAAGTGATTTTTATAATACTTGAATGTTTAGAACAAAATTAAACTTAAATGAGAATAAATTTGCTTATGAATAAGATACTTATTATTAATACCAAAATCTAAAGACTATTAGGATATATTATAATTATTACGCAAACTCAAATTTCGATTATATTAAATTACCAAGTCAGCATAATATACATATTCAATATGAATAAATAAAATCTATTATATCAATCTTTTCGTGAAAGTAGAATTATATTTACAAGATTAAAGCTTAATAAAATTAAATTAAGTATCATTACTAAGTAGTTATTCTTGCCATATTTTAGTGACGCTAGTAATCAAATAGGAAAAATTGATATTACAATAATGACAATGATGATATAATTAAGACAATAAGTTTTGATAATAGTACTAATTACTGTAAAGTTTAGAGTTGCTTTAAATATCATTTGGATAATAATTATAGAATAGTATTAGCAAAATGTAATTTTTATTTAATAGTACAACTCCAGGATTACTTAGCAATAATATAAAATTTAAGGAAATAAATTTAGATCAAATCAAATCTAGTATTAACAATTAAATCAAACATGGAACTATGATGAACTACGGTTAAATTTATCGGTCTAAGAAATAAGAAATAAATTTAATAGTAATAATAAGATATTAATATCAAACAACTATGAAAATTTATTAGCGATTATTTACTCATATCAAGTCACATAATGCAATACAAAAAAATAGACGCAACATTATATAGTAACATTTGGATAATAGTTATAACATTCAGTTATTCTTAAATTATACTTGAATTTAAAAACTAATTAGTTATAATAATATAGTTTCATTTGGAATTAAAATTCGATTTCATTAAAAGAAATAAATAATAATAATAATAATGATAAATAAAAATAAAATAAAATAAATAATTTAGATAACTAAATTGCTTAAAATGCTGTGGAATATGTATATAATTTATGAAGTAAAATTTTTAAGTTAAAATCAGTTACAATAGAATTTAGAGGTTTATTAATCTTAATAAATTAATACTTAGTTAATCCCAGTGCAGCAGTGCTGATTAGTGAGGTTGGTAACTCTGATGTGTTCGGGTGATACTTGTTACGTAGGTAGGCATTGTCAGGCGTCGCGAACCTAGACATGGAAACTGCATTCTTGTATCACTAGGCATTGAATGGAAACTTGCTTCTATTAGTGAACTGATAGATCCTAAATTTTACTTAGAAATTTATTATAGATTAATTTCTCTCGTAATTAGAACCAGTAACTTATTGAAATACAAACTAGAATATTGAACCTAGAGCTACAAATTTTAGTTGTAGAAAGCCATATCGGTTTGTGCTTTTGCTTCATGATATTTTTTTTGCGCTTAGTTGAGAGATAGTAGTTCTCTATAAGGTGGGGAGTTTTTAAAGATCAGAAGGATGGTTTGATTTTCGAGTATAAGGTGGGGAGAATGTAAAGACCCACAATCTCGTCAACGCTATTTGACTGGTCTAACGATGATCAAGAGACGTTTTAGCCGATAATAACTCGGTTAGTTTATCACGGACGTTAATTAATAGAAATTAATCTAACAACGATCTAGTTATGAAATTAGTGTTGTTAGATAGATCTCGAAAAGTTATGCGAAATGGGCTACTCGAACGTGTCATTCGGATATCGGACGAAGAATAAATCATCGGAATAGTGTGAAGTGTAAAATAGTCTTTTGAAGACACGTTGTGGCTGCCCTTATCAAAGAAAGCGGGTGTCCTAGTATTTCTCTTTGGTCTTATCTTCACCGACCGAGAAGATAAATCCTCTTTTCTTTTCTTTCTTTTTTTTTCTTCTTCTTCTTCTTCTTCTTCTTCTTCTCTGTTCATCGCCTCTGGCGATTTTGTGAAATGATTTTGAGGTCGAAATCAAAAAGAAACTTAGGGGAATCAATAATAATTAGTTGTTGGTGATGGTGCAGTTACCTGTAGATGATTCGAATTCGAGAGAAGAGGTGAATTAGAGGAAGAGAAACTAGGGTTTATGAGAGATGAAATCGATTGAGGTTTTTGTGTTATTGAGGATGAAATTGAGTAATTGATGGTGGGTTTTATGTTAATTGAATCATAAAGAAAAATCAGTAGCCGAATTATAATTTCAGTGAAGTATTGGTGAATTAGGGTTTGTAGTAATTTCTGAAGAGATTAGGAAGATGACATTAAAAGATGGGTTTTAAGAATAGAACATGAAGAAGATGATTATACCACTGATTTGAAGATTTGATTACAGAGATGCATATGGTTCGAGAAATTGATAATTAGGGATTTTAAGGGTGTACTCTAAGAAGAATTAGAAGATGAAATTAGAGTCGCATGTGAATGATTAAAGATGGGTTTGTTTTTAATTGGTGTTTGATAGAAGTTGTGAGGTTGTTTTGAAGATTGATTAAGAAATTGCAGAATTAGGTTTCCTCTGTAAATCGAAGATGATAATGGGATTAAGGGGTTGTTGTTAATCTTGAGACAAGTTGCAGTTTTGAGTCAAGTGAATCCAATTGCCTGAGTAGCTCAGACTTGAGGTAATTGTTCTTCTTAAATTGAACTTGTAGATCTTTTACTATTTTTTTTATATTTGTTGATGAAGTTAAGGATTGAAATGGTTGGGTGAATATGTAATGGAATTGCAGATTGTAGATGTTTTGAAGATGTGATGGTGGTGAAATTGGAGTTTGGTTGTAGTTTAAATTTATAATTAAGTTACAAGATATGAGTGTGTGTTAGTATAAAATGGAAATGGTGTTTGTTGTTGAACTGAGTTGCAGTTTGGGTTGCTCTGTAATTGGGGGTGTTAAACTAAACTGAATTAAAGTGTTGCAGTGAGGAATAGTGGGAAATGATGTTGTGTGGAGGACATGAAGCTGCAGTGAGAAGATGGTGGTTCTGAACTAGTTAAGTTGGGAATTGGGTATGTATTTGAGTTAAGAGAATGGATTGCACATGCTGGGATTGTATATGGTGTTGTTGAACTGGTGGAGGTGCAGAGTTATTATGAACTGGAGGAGAAGTATAGGTGGAGAAGAGAATGTTGTTTGATATGTGACAGGTGAAATATTAGTGGTAATGTTTGTGTAATGGAGTTGGTGGTATTGGAATGAACTGGTGGTGGTAGCTCTGTAGCTGTTGGTGATACTTAGGGGATTGTGGTGTTGTTACACATGTTGTGGTTGCAATGAATTGCAGGCCTGAAGGTAGTAACGTTGCATAGTCGGTTTGAGTTGGAAGTAATTGTTGGAGCAAACTGGAGTTTGTTGTACTGTGGTTGAATTCTTGGTGGTATTGACTTGAAATTGAATTGAGGGAGTTGTATTGGGTTGTAGTGAATTGAATAAGGGAATGGTGTTGCAGTGTAAGTTTGAGAAGGTAGTGACAATGAAGTAGAGAATGAAGATGTAGTTGTGTATGTAGGAAGAGTATGGCTTAGTACTGCTATTGCAGGTAAAGCTTAAATTATAATTGTATATTGAAATTATAGAATTCTATAGAATGAAAGTTTGTGTTTAAGTCCAATGAATAGAATCAGGTTGGTCAAGATTATGAAGTTGTATTTGAGTTTTTGGCCTGAGCAATGGCTCTGGCCTGTGCAAGAGTTTGGCCTTATGCCATTCAGCCTAGTCAGGTATGTGACTCTAGCTGACTTAGTCCATCTGACTGAGCCGAATCGGGTTGAAGCGGGTGCGACCCACTGAGTCATTAGTCTTGACTCGTTGACCATTGACCTTGGACTTGACCTTGACTGGACGTGGACTGTTAGTTGAACCATTTGACCGTCAGTGACCGTTAGATTGACCCAGTTGGGTCAGGCCTTGTGTAGTGGGCCGGACTAGTGGGATGTACCGGATCAGGCCCATGGGCTTGGGCTTAGGGCCAACAATCTTAATTAGTGTTTGGACCACTTATGGTCTAAATTAGCCTTTGGTTTCTTCTACAAAGTTGTAGATATTCTTCAGACTTAGCTATGAACTATAGAATCAATCTAATGGGATTTGTAAACTCTTAGTTATGCAAGAGATGGATAATGAACATGTATTGAATCATTAATGGGCTTGAACCGTTAGATAGATTTGTATGTTTCTTGTATGAGCCATTTTGGCTAGATTCTTAGGACGAACCAGTAGATCGTGGATCTCGAGGTAGGCATGGCTTGTCATCAAAAGAGGTGGGAATTTATATTTAGCTCTTATGTGATTATTGTTGTTTTCTTTTACAAAAGTTTATGTTTAACAAATTCATGCATTGCCCGATTGTGTATTCCATGCATTGTTTTATTTAAATTTCCGAAAGTACCGTTGTTAATCTTTCCATTATTTGGAAAGGAATTGTAATGCCTTGTTTGTCTTTATGAAATGTTTGGGAAATAATAATTTCCACTTGATTGTTTGGAAATGAGAATTTCCATCTGTGGTATATAGGGTAATCGGTCCTTCATTTATCAAAGTGGATGAGTCACCATATCATTATCTAGGTGCGGGATGAGTTCACCATATTATTATCTAGGTGCGGGATGAGTCACCATATTATTTAGAAGGAGTTAGTTCCATATACATGATTGTTTACTTCTGTGAATTGGTTGTGTTTAGTTTTAGGGAAAACATGAATTGTTTTCAAATCATTTCCAATGATTGCATGAAAGTTAAATGTTATTCCTACTGGGCACCCCTTTTAGGGATGATGTGCTCACTCATTCCCACTTTCAGTTTCAGAGACAGATCAGAGTTGCGTAGCGAAAGCTTCGGGGAGTTGACTCTGTTAATTAGTTATCTTCTGCTATGTTTATTATGTTGTTTATATTTGCAAAATAAATGACTATTGTATATGTATCATCCGAGAGAAGTTCTTGTATATATATTCTCGAAAGTGGCTAGTTTTTGGGTTAAAGTTTGTAGCAGATTTCTTAATTGAATGCTTAAGTATATGAATTAGATTCTTAGTGCCTCTTTATTTAGTTAATCTCTTGGATTAGTCAGCTGCTAGCTTAGGGGCGCTACAGTTCTCTTGGTCGGTTCCCCATCTTTGATACTTAGGTTTTACCTAATGTTGAACCCAGCAGTAATTCAATAAATGATGAAACCGGCATTTAATCATCATTCCTTCACCAACTCTCCAACTGAGAACCCCTGGTGCACGCTCACTCGAGCAATTGGGAATCACGTGGACGTCCATAGGGTGAACCCCTGGATCCCTCCTTTGCTCATGACCTATTTTCAGCAATTCGTCGACTAATGAGCAATTCATCAAAATTAGGGTTTTCGAACAAACGCTCAACAACTCATTATTCTGAGCAAGTTCAAACACCTAATGAATTTATGTTGATCCACGGGGATTAATTATAATATCTGGTAATCTACTAATATTTGTATATTTTATTGGGTTGCGTCACCAATAAATATTTCGTTTAATCGAGCAACTTTGCTCGGTCGCTCAAATATTGATTCAACTATCAATATTTAATAAATTGTTAGTAATTTGTCGAATTGAACAACACTTGCTCAATTGCACGTCAAACTATCAACATTCGTTAATTGTTTAATTGGGCAATACTTGCTCAATTGCACGCCAAATTCTCAATATTCAAGAATTCGTCGAATTGAGCAATACTTGTTCAGCTTGCTCAATATTGATCCAAACTATCAATATTCAAAGAATTTATTAGTATTTCGTTAAATCGAGCAATACTTGCTCGGTTGCTCAATAATCCACATATATTCAAGAACTCATCAATATTCAACAACTCGTTGAATTTATAATATTTGCTCGCACAAACAACATTAACATTCATGAATCGCCACCATTTGCCAAACATGCTCGATTCAACAAAACCGAGGCTCATTGCCTAATCAGTCAACAACTGACAAACTAAATACACGTCTGTCATGCAGACTCCACAATTCGTGAGACATCAATCACGTCAAATTAGGGGATAACAACTAGGGTTTTGGTCTGGCGTCCTACAACACGTGGATTTTATCCACGACGAGAAATGTGCGTAAGTTGTGTAAACGGTTCAAGGAGTTAGCAAAGTAGTGGGTGCACGATCCGTCAAGTCTCCACACGACATGGAACTGACTTTACCACGATCTTCCACTTGCCCACTCTTACACTCATGAAACCGTCACACTTACAGGGATCAAGGTGTTCACAACTCTGGCAATATAAATAAGTCTCTGAATCCATGATTGAGGACAAAGAATGATCACTAGCTATCAAAGAATCGTCCACACAGAATTTCTCGAGTAACTACTCAAGAATTCATCAATCCATCAGAACTTATTCGAATTCCACAGTTCACCAATTACTGCAGAAACCTTCAACACACCCACAATCCTTGATCACCATTGATTACACACAATTCTCGCCTTCCCTCCTACGTATCAACCCATTTCCCTCTTTGCGCCGAATTGACTGGAACGACCATTGACTTGGTTTAGGCCGGAGTCCTGCGATTGATCTCTCGAATCTAAGCACTCCCTTTGCAGTGCATCTATGTGAGGTTGAACAGTTTGCTCGGTTTGAGGAGTCTCGACACGCTCGTCTCTTTATTTCCCCAAAAAACTAGCGAACCATTTTTCCCCATCTACAGATTGGCGACCACAGTGGGAGATTATCGGTTGCAATCTCAAACTTTCAAAAAATGGTTGATCTTAGGTCAGGTTCAGTCACCAATCCCAACCCAAACAACGCATAAGGAGTTATGCAATTATATCAAAACTCTCACTGACAAGATGTCAGAGAAAACTCAAGAGAAGGGAAAAGCCAAAGAAACATCTTCGGCTGCTGATCCCGAAGTCAGTCCGATCCATGTAGTTGATGATGATGAGGTGCACAAAGCTGCAGATAACCCACCAACAAAGGAACCTACAGGCTTCATCACTCGTGAGGACCTGGAACGCTTCATGGAAGATCGAGGAAAAGACAAAGCATCATCTGTTCATCGTCATCAACCTCCATATCATGCTGCTACGCAAAGAATTCCTTTCTATAAGGGCTACACTTCCCCAAAGTTCACACTATACAATAGAACAGGGAACGCTTGAGAACATGTCTCTCGATTTCTGGAGGCACTAGGAGAGCACGAACATAATCATGTCATCTGTCTGAAGGAATTATCGAAATCTCTGGCCGAGCATACACCTGGTACAACAACATTGCATCTGGGAGCATCGCTAGTTGGGGAGAAATGGTTAATGCCTTTTTACAGAAATACTTCTTCATCTCAGAGCATATTACTCTCTCAGACTTAGGAAGAATGTCTCAGAAGAGCAATGAACATCCGAACGATTATGTGAAGAGGTTCAGAGTCCAAGCTTTGAATTGTCATGACGCGAATGTCACCAACAACAACCGGTGGACTTGTGCATCAACGGATGATCCTACTACAGATCCTTGCTGGAAAATCTCCGATTTCATACTTTCTCAGAGCCTCATGAAGAAGCCAAACGATCGGCGACTACTGCACCTGCTTTGCTGGAAAGAAAAAAGTATGCAAGGTCGAGGAACCTCAAAGCAGCCGACGCCTAGTCAACAATCATTACAATCTCCAGCCTTCCATAAATGTTTTTGCATAAAGGAGCAAACAGAAAGTTGAATCACAACGCAAGCACGCTTCTCTAGCTCCTCCGAAATCACCAAGAAAGAGTAGTCAAATCCGGGATGCATAAGCTCCAACTCAAAATGCATATCCAGCAGAACCTGACTTCCCTTTCTCCATCGAAGAGGTGATCGAACTACTGGATGTCTGGATCCAGGATGGTGCAATCAAGTTGCCATATTTCAGAAAATAACCAACTGAAGAAGAAATAGAGAACCCTCGCTACTGCCGTTTCCATAGGTTCGTCAATCATCCCACCAGCGACTGCAGGATCTTGAAGCGCATATTCAAGGGAAAGATCAGATCAGTGGAACTTAACTTGGGGACTGAAAGAGTACACAGAGACCCTCTTCCAGTCAGAACTTTCACAATATCCGAACAGCCAGTCAAAGAAGCAGTTCAGTCATTGATCGAGCATGTATGCGAATTGATTTATCTTTCAAAGGCTCAAAGAGGAGACATGTTCACGGCTTTGAACCATTTAGTATCCGGGAAACGTCTACTTATTCTAGAAGTGCCTCCCGAACCTCCAGCCACAGACAAGGAGATGCATGATGATAGGTGTCTAAAACACCTAATTTTATATCTAGTATTTATGCTTTCTTTGCGAGTTTTCGTGTGAATTATGTATCTTATGTTTGAATTTGAGTTATTAGGTGCTTTGGAGTCATTCGGAGTGAAATAAGAAGAAAACGTTCAATTGGAGCTAAATGGAGCGAGGAGGTCAATTCATAAGCGAGACATGGAGCCAACAGATTGCGCAAGGAAGAGGTGGCGAATGAAGTGTCGGTTTCCCATAACCGACGATCGAACGGAGAATTAGGCTATTGGTTCTCTCGGAACCGACAAGCTATGTGAGATGGTTGTCCCTTATCACATCACCGGGGTGGACATATCCATCCCTTTTTCCTACACAACCTAAATTTGAGAGAAGAATCGTCGTTTTTATTATTCTGTCTGAAATTGAGTGAAATCATGGCGGCTCCATTATTCTGAGTGAAGGAGATGAAATCGAGACGCTTTTGGAACTGATGATTTGAGATTAGAAGATAACCTGGGTTCAATTGGAGTTGTTGTTTCTGTAAATGTGGAAGAGATTGTGATGAGCAGATTGAGAAGATGAAATTATTGCTGCTGTTATGGATTTGAATCAGCAAGAAGAAGAGTTATAGGCTCAAATTGCGTAAGTAATTGATGGGGTTTCTTGATTTTATCGTTGACAACAAGGTAATGAAGGAATTGAAATGTTAGGGTTTGCTGTTAAAGAAATTGGGGTTTGAGTTGTTTTGGTGGAATGAGATGTTGCTGTTGATTTCTGAAGAGTTTGTTGCTGATTCAAAGTGATGATAGAGAAGTGAGAAAACACAGATGAAGCCTGGAGGTGATTATGGAGTCAGTGGTACAGCTGAAATGGTGGTGGTTCTATCAGGGATCTGAAATTGCAGAAAATGGAAACTGGGTTATGTGTTGATAGTTGTTTGATGTGATAATTTTAGGGTTTACAAGAAAATGGAGAATAGTCTGCTGCTGCTCAAATTACAAAGAAACTGGACCTGTTGCTGTAATGAAAGGGAATGATGGAGGTGAGGTGGAGCTGCTGAGATGATGCAATGGAAATGAACCCGTTGATGTGGTGTCGCTCGGATGGTAGACAGAAAATGTTGCTTCATTGGGTAATGGCATTAAAGAACATTGCGGGTTTGGCATCGCAATGATTGCACTATGGAGCAATGAAAGATTGCCCGAGATAGTGTGTATGCAATAGATGAATGCTAGGTTGTTGTGCAGGGGTTGAATTGAGCTCATGGTGGTTCTCGTAAGGTGATAGCCGGTGTCAGAATGGGAGCCGAATCATGACAAAAAGAAGAAGAGATTGGTGCTTTGCTATGTATGGTGTTGGAACCGGTGCGTGTGTAGGTATTGCACCTATCTTGCAGGGAAGACAATGAAGTTGCACCGCTGCTGAAGTATGGAGGCATTGGTGGTCCGAATCGATGAGGAATGGCAAAAGGAATTGAAGATGTAGCGAGTGGGAAATGTAGTGATGAACCGAGGGTGGTTCTGTGTTGCCATGTGTAGGTGTTACAACTGTGAATGCAAGATGAGAGACAGATGTAGTTGTTGGTCTTTGCGTTGTTTGAGCCAAAGAAAATGGGTTTCCATTGAACAAAGGTGGTGTTGCGGAACAAGGGAGTCGAGATGGAGAAGCGGCTAGACAAGGCTTGGTGCCGCTGGTATCCGAAGCCGATGGAGTTGAAACCGCAAGGCCGAGATGGAACCGCAGAGTTCTTGTGTGGTGTTGGTATGATGGTTTCAATGCACCGCAGCTTAAGAATGGAAAAGGTGGCGACTGAGGTGGTAGATACACAAAGCGGTGCGTTGAGTGCGCAGCTACAACTAGTGATGCGAGATGTTGCTATCAATGAGGAGAGGAAGTTACGAAGCATACAAATGTGTACTGCTCGGCCATCATGGCTGGGAATGAAGAAAGAAGCTGGCACAGCCGTCTTGGGTGAAGTGACAAAGGCAAAGCAGAACAAAGTCATCTTGGCAGGATCGAAGACAACCATCTTGGCCGTGAACTGAACAACTATTTCTGGCTTGGACCCGATCCGACTCAGAGCTGACCCGATCCGACTCAGAGTTGACCCGACCGTTTTGAACCGGTTGACCGGTGACCGGGCGGACTTTGCCGGTCACCTGAACCGATTTCCGGCGACTTTTCCGGCCGATTTCCGGCCACAATACCGAACTTCCGCGACCGATTTTGGGGCGTATTTTCTACACGGGTTTTTCCTTCTTATGGGCTTGGTGGATTTTCATCTAATGGACTTTGAAGACTAGACCTAATTTTAGAAGTTGGAGAAAAGCTATAAAGGGAAGGTCTTCTACAACTTATATCATATCTTTCTCTTGGAATTTTTGGAGGGCCGTTTTTGTTTACGCTTCTAGGGTTTGGTTTTGTTCTTCTTCTTCCTTGTTTTATTATTGAATATTGATGATGATGAACTCCATAGCTATGAGTAGCTAAACATATTATTGGTTATGGGATAAAAGTTGATTTCTCAACATGCTTTTGATTCAATGAATTAGTTTTGTCTCAGTAATTATTGTTTGTGATTCACAATTAATAGTGCTATAAGATTTGAAAACTTGATAGGTTGAGTCCGGAATCAATCCGATTTGTGTTCATCTCTAGAGCTATATTAGGGTTTTTAATACGAAAACGTTGTTTATCCCTGATTCTAAGTAGCATAATTGTGATTAGTGCTTATAGTGATATATCCTATTAGTCACAAGTGAATCATAACTTTTGTTAAAACGTTTAGTGCTTTTACACATTCGTTTGCATTGATGAGTCTTATTCCATAAATCTTAATGCTTTTAGGGAGTTAAACTTAATTGTGCTTTTACACTTTAGGTTGCTTTCTACGAAGAATTCACATATGCATCTTTTAATGTGGTTGTGATGAAAATGTGGAATTAACGGGTTATACTTGCGATCAAGATATCCTAGGACTTTTAATAAATACGAGATTAAATACCAATTCTAATCATTGATGAAAATACATGTTTGTGAATGATACTATCCCGTGACCAATATCCTCTCCTTATTGATAATTCGAATTACTTACTTTGTTTTTAATTACTTTTATTTGCTTAAATACAACAAACATACCTTGGGTTACTTTAGAAACTGAAATTTCATAACAACGAAAGCCTCTCTCATGGATACGAACTCTTTCTTATCGAATACTATATTTATATTTAGTTGATTGAGAAAGTGAAATTATATTTGACGGATTGACAACCGACCAAATTTTGGCGCCGTTGTTCGGGAGGCAATGATTGACTTGTTATTGAGTTTTTAGTTTCTTTTACAATTTCGCTTTTATCTTTGCTTTTCGGTTCTTGTCTTGTTTCTCACTTGTTTTGGAGAATTGTTTGCAGGTACCTAATCTCTGGCTTCTAAGGATTGGAATTATCCAAGGTGCGGGATAGCTACTCGACGCGGCACAATACTCCAACCAAGTCAAGACACAACGGACGAGCACGAGTTGGAAGTAGGAGAAGAGATTTTCCGACAACAAGAAGAAGGAAAAGAGGTTCCATTCGTAGAGGAACCACACGTGGAAGAAGAAGAAGCAATGGGTGATGCAAATCGTTCACTCAAGGACTTAGCTTCTCATAGGCTTGATACACAACAAGGGTGTATTCAAACGAACTCTACTTTTGAGATAAAGCGGGGTTGCTTAGAGAATTACCAAAATTCCATGGCATGGTGAATGAAGACCCAAACAAACATCTTTTGGACTTCCACACCATTGTCACGGCTATGCTTCCAGCGAATGTTGAGGCGGATGGTGCAATGTTGAAGGTTTTCCGTTTCTCTTTAATGGATAGTGCTAAGGATTGGTTGTACTATTTACCTCCCTAAGTGTCACAACATGGAATGGGTCAAGAAACTCTTTTTGGAGAGATATTTTCCGCATCCAAGGCTACTCAAATTCGCAAGGAGATTTGTGGAATGAAGCAAAACGTGGGAGAATCCTTGTATGAATGTTGGGAACGGTACAAGAGATTGGTTGCAAGCTGCCCTCACCACCAATTTAGTGACGCTATGATCATCCAATACTTCTATGAAGGACTCCAATCAAGTGATAGGAATCTTATTGACGCTGCGGGTGGTGGTGCACTAGTTAGCAAGACGGTGGCACAAGCTAGAGAGTTGATTGAAAACATGGCAGCGAACTCACAACAATTCTTAAGTCGTGGTTCGGATGTGATTCTAAGAAGGGTGAGTGAAGTGAGCGAGGTGGAGGAACTTCGTCAACAAATTGGTAACATGACAGCAATGTTGCAACAAGTTGCATCCGCGGTTATACCAAATTCTCCTCAATCTTATGAAGACGAGCAAGCTAATGCGATCTTTCCAAATCAACCAAGACGGTATGATCCCTACTCCAACACTTACAATCCGGGATGGAGAGATCACCCCAATTTTAGCTATGCTAACAAGCAAGGAGCGGTTCAACAACCTACCTTCAACCGTCCGAGTGGATTTCAACCACAACAACAACAATTTCAAAGAACCTCAAGCACAACAATCAATGCAAAATCAAGGTGCGATATTGATTCAAAGCTTCAACCAATGATGCAAGGCATTTCCACTATGTTCAAAGAAAGTCAACAAGAGACTAAGAGTGCTATTAAGGAGTTGCAAACACAAATGGGCTCCATGGCTATTGAGTTGAACCAATTGAAGGCGAAAAATAGTGGGAAACTCCCTTCTCAACCTATTAACCCAAAAGAGGGTGTCAATGCTATCACGTTGAGAAGCGGTACACAACTTGTGCAACCCGAAGCTACTGATTCGGGAAAGGTGGAGCCACCAAAGGAACCTGTTTTGGAGGAGAATAATGAGGATTCTCCCCAAACTTCTGAGGTACCTATTCCTAACTCTAAAACTCTAGTTTCTACTTATGTTCCTCCTCTACCTTTTCCTCGCAGATTTGCAAGTTCTAAGAAGGCGGAACTAGAAAAGGAGATTTTAGACGTTCTAAAGAAGATCCATGTGAACATACCACTCATTGATGCTATCAAGCAAGTTCCAAAGTATGCAAAGGTGTTGAAGGACTTGTGTACCAACAAACAAAGGCTCAAAGGTAATGAAGTGCTTAGTGTGGGGGAGAATGCTTCGCAATATTACAACACAAACTCCCACTTAAGTGCAAGGATCCTAGTAGTTTCGACATTCCCGTCACAATTGGTAACACAACTTTTAACAAAGCTATGTTGGATTTAGGCGCATCCGTTAAAGTCAATGTATAATTCACTTGATCTTGGTCCTCTTAAAAAGGCTGAAATTGTATTGCAATTAGCCGATCGCTCTAATGTCTACCCAATGGGTATTGTTGAGGATGTTCTTGTGCAGGTTAATCAACTTGTATTTCCAAATGGACTTTTGTGTGTTAGAGATGGATGAAGGTGCACCAAATCATCTCTTCCATTGCTTCTTGGGCGCCCCTTCATGAAAAACGGCGAAAACCATAATTGATGTGGATAAGGAACGCTAACCATGGAGTTTGATGGAGAAACAATACGTTTCAACATTTTCGAGACGATGAGATATCCTAGCGATGTCCATTCTTGTTTCTCCATTGATGTGATGGATACATTGGCACAACAAATGTTTGAATTAAACGGTCATGATGCTTTGGAAACCGTGTTAACTACATCCATGGATAATGGTGTAGAGTGTGGTAATGAAGTCAAGGAAGCTCTTGGTGATCTTAATTCACTACAAGAATGCCCGAAAACTCATAATATCTCTTTTATTTTTTTACCATGCAGTGATGAAAAGCTTGTACCTTCAATTATTAAATCTCCGATTTTAGAATTGAAACCTCTTCCCGACCACCTTAAGTACTTGTACTTGGGTGATAATGAAGAGTTACCTGTGATTGTTTCTAATAAGCTTAGTGATTTACAGGAGCAAAAACTTTTGAGGGTGCTAAGGAAGTACAAGACGGACATAGGATGGACAATTGCCGATATCAAGGGTATTAGCCCTGCCGTTTGTATGCACAAAATTCGTTTGGAGGATGATGCAAAGCCTAAAAGGGACGCGCAATGTCGTTTGAATCCTACCATGATGGAAGTTGTGAAAAAGGAGATACTCAAGCTTTTGGAAGTGGGTGTTATCTACCCCATATCCGATAGCAAGTGGGTAAGCCCGGTACAAGTAGTACCAAAGAAATCGGGTGTGACGGTGGTGGAGAATGATAAGAATGAACTTGTCCCAACTCGGGTGCAAACCGGTTGGAGGGTTTGTATTGATTATAGAAAATTGAATGCCACCACTAGAAAAGATCACTTTCCTTTACCTTTTATTGATCAAATGCTTGAACGTTTAGTGGACACTCTTACTATTGCTTTCTTGATGGCTATTCGGGTTATAATCGAGTTGTGATAGCACCGGAGGACCAAGAGAAAACTACTTTCACTTGTCCTTTCTACTTTTGCTTATAGAAGGATGCCTTTTGGCTTATGCAATGCTCCGGCTACCTTTCAAAGGTGTATGGTAAGTATTTTTCCTAATATGTTGAAAACATAATCGAAGTGTTCATGGATGACTTTAGTGTCTTTGGTGATTCTTTTGACCTTTGCTTGAACAATTTGTCTCTAATCCTTGAACGATGTGTTGAAACAAATCTTGTGCTAAATTGGGAGAAGTGCCATTTCATGGTAACTCATGGCATAGTTTTAGGCCATATAATATCTTCTAAAGGCTTGGAAGTTGATAAATCTAAGATAGACCTTATTCGTGCTCTAACCCCTCCCACTACGGTGAGGGAGATACGTTCTTTTTCTTGGTCATGCGGGTTTCTATCGTAGGTTCATCAAGGATTTTTCCAAGATAGCATCACCACTTTGTAACTTATTGCAAAAAAGATGTGGTTTTTAACTTTGATGAAAAATGTATGGCGGCATTCAATCGCTTGAAAGAACTTTTGATTTCAAAATTTATCATTAAACCATCGGATTGGAGTAAGCCGTTTGAGCTCATGTGTGATGCTAGTGATTATGCGGTTGGTGCGGTGCTTGGGCAACATGTGGGGAAGCTTCCTCATGCTATCTATTATGCTTCTCGAACGTTAAATGCGGCTCAACAAAACTACACAACCACTGAAAAAGAGTTATTAGCTATTGTTTTTGCTTTAGAAAAGTTTCGCTCTTATCTAATTGGTACAAAAGTTGTTGTCTTTTCCGATCATGCAAAGACTTAGATACTTGCTTACAAAGAAAGAGGCGAAACCGAGGCTCATACGATGGATATTACTCTTGCAAGAGTTTGATATTGAAATCAAAGACAAGAAAGGAATTGAGAACACCGTTGCGGATCACTTGAGCCGACTTGTCAGGACAAGGAGACTATCCTGTTGCGTGAAAGTTTCCCGACGAGCAACTTTTTCTCGATTGCCTTTGGAGAACCATGGTATGCCGATATTGTTAATTACTTAGTTTCTAAACAAATCCCAAAGAACTTGTCTCAGTCCGAGAGGGACAAACTTAAGAGGTTAGGGAACCAATACATATGGGATGATCCATACTTATGGAAACATGGTAGTGACCAAGTAATACGAAGGTGCGTGCCCGAATCAATTTAACTCTATCTTGTCTTTTTGTCACTCTTATGCTTGCGGAGGACATTTTGGGAGTAAGAGAACCGCGCACAAGGTACTTAAAAGTGGTTTTTATTGGCCAACTTTGTTTAAGGATGCACACATATTTTGTACAACTTGTGATAGGTGCCAAAGAACCGGCAATCTAGGTGTCCGAAATCAAATGCCACAAACTTATATTCAATTTATTGAAGTTTTGTGATGTATGGGGTATTGATTTATGGGGACTTTTGTCAACTCCCATGGGAATTTTTATATCTTACTTGCGGTTGATTATGTCTCGAAATGGGTGGAAGCTAAAGCCACCCCTACTAATGATTCTAAAGTGGTTTCAGATTTTGTGCAAGCTAATATTTTTGCAAGGTTTGGAATTCCAAGAGCCATAATTAGCGATGGGGGTTCTCACTTCAAAAACAGGATTTTACAAAGCTTGTTGTCGAAGTACAATGTGTCGCACAAGATTGCAACACCTTATCATCCCCAAACCAATGGACAAGCCGAGGTGTCTAACCGTGAGGTGAAATCAATTCTAGAAAAGACGGTGAACCCAACAAGGAAGGATTGGCGCATGCGACTTAATGATGCTTTGTGGGCGTATAGAACCGCATATAAAACACCTATTGGAATGTCTCCTTTTAGGCTTGTGTATGGTAAACCTTGTCACTTACCCGTGGAAATTGAGCATAAGGCGTTTTGGGCTATTAAGCAATGCAACATGGACATGGATGGGGCTGGAAAGCAAAGGAAGTTACAACTCCAAGAGCTAGAGGAGCTTCGCAATGATGCATTTGAAAGTTCACGGATTTACAAAGAAAAGACGAGAGCATTCCATGATAATATGGTTTCTAGGAAACAATTTTGCATTGGGCGTAAAGTGCTTTTGTTTAATTCTCGCTTGCAATTATTTCCGGTAAATTAAGGTCACGATGGATCGGACCTTTTATTGTTACTAATGTGTTTTCTCATGGTGCGGTGGAAATTCGTAGCATAGCTACGGGGAAAGAACTTAAAGTTAATGGGCACCTCTGTTGAAACCATATTATGAGAATTTCACTTCCGAAGTGGTGGAAGGAGTTAACTTTGTGGATGTGCTCCCTCCGGAGGAGTCATAGAAAGCAAGGAGATAGTCGGGCCGACGACTTTAAACCAAGCGCTAATTGGGAGGCAACCCAAAGGATGAGTATTTCTTGTCTTGTATTTATTTCTTTTCTTGTTTTTAGTTTTTTGTTTTATTTTTACTGCTTTTGATTTCTTGTTAGGATTTCCCACCTTGACTTACTTTGGATGATTCAATTTACATTGAGGACAATGTAAAGTTTAAGTGTGGGGGAGTGTTTTTGTAAATTTTTGCAATTTTTCAACTTTTTTGTGAACTAGTGAATAAGGAAACTCCAACTTGTAGTTATTTAGAGTCACATAGTATACATGTCGCTAAGATTACATCGAGAATCTCACAATAGTGATTGAACTTAGAGATGACAGAGAACATGATCGGGTTTCTTAATTGTATGAGAGTTAAAGTTGGATTTAACCATGCCAAAGTGGAAAATAAGGTGCATCGAATTCGGTATTAGAACAACATCCCCTATAGTGGAGACTACCCATGTTACATAATGTGAGGCACCAACCTTCAATTCTTTGTACCTGTCTAAATTTGTGCTTTTAGAGTGTGTGTCACCGTACGTAAATTCCGGGCAGAATGGTGAGCTGTCCAACTTCCCACCATAGAAGCACTATTTTGATCTCTTGAGTGCTATTTTTATCAACCATGTTGGTGACATCGAATTGCTAACTTACATACCACTTGTGATCTTGTTCGCAGTTAGCACCATCCACCTTATCTCTCTCTACACCAACGAGGTCCATAGAAACACCATCATCATCAACAAGAGGAGCATCACAAATTCGAAGGAAAGTTGAATACGTTCGAGGTTTACAAGCAACAATACAGTAATGGGCAGATTTCAGATTTGAGTAAAGCAACAAAACAGGGAGCAGAATTTTTATAAGTTGAAGACTATTATACAAGAGTGGAAATTATCAAGGATGAAAGTTCAAGAAGTTTATGATATCAAGACATACAAGTTGTGAAGATTCAAGCGGTAAAGTACTTACACCATGGCATTGTACTTACATTTTTATTTTATTTTATTTGTATTTTACTTTCTCTTGTCTCAAAAAAAAAAAAAAAAAAAAAAAAAAAAAAAAAAATTAATTATTTTGGGTTTGTATAGTTTGTTTTTAGTTTTGTATTCTTTCAATAAAGCCTATGGAAAGAAGGAATATCTATAATGAAGTTTCAAGCGACAAGGAATTTGAGGGAAAGAATCATATTGTCAAGATTCTACGAAGTTCGAGAGTTATCATCAAGAGTTGAAGACCGAAGACGAAGATGAAGAAACCGATAGAAGACCGAAGACATTTCTATGGATGCTGTGAGAGTGGTGCTAGCTGCACGCCGAATGGATTCACGGTAAGTAAGCATATTCCCACCTTCGTTAAATGGTTGATTTCCTTTCGAAGAGATCGTCAGAAAATGGGTTTTCAAAAATATATAAAAGATGTGGGTTTTCAAAATACTTCGGAGGGTTTTTACCTTCCTACCATTCAACGTGTCGCAGGATTCTCTCTTCATTCCAACCTGGACACATGTGTGACCCATAAAGAGCTGTTTATTATTGAGAGCAATATCATAAAACCCTTTATTGTGAGGCAGAGTCGAGACTTTTGATCACTCCGAACCCGAATTTTAGTCGAGAAGGGATGGTTATCTCTCTCTCAACTTTTAAGGATGAGATTGTGTTCGTTTATGTGTCTAACTTCTTATGACTAGTGTGCAGAATCTCTATGTCTTCTTAGCGCGTTGGATACTATCATTACGGAGAACTAGTAAGTTGGAAATATAGGTTTTGTGGGTAAATCTCTAGTAAACCCTCACGAGACTATAACTCGTCCACTAGGGACACCTAGGGGTTTAAAGGCTTGTTATTTATGCTAAAAGTGACCGTAGCCTCGACGACACGGAGTTGTTGTATTTTATTGTTTTGTTTGATTTGCTCGAGGACTAGCAAAGTCTAAGTGTGGGGGAATTTGATAGGTGTCTAAAACACCTAATTTTATATCTAGTATTTATGCTTTCTTTGCGAGTTTTCGTGTGAATTATGTATCTTATGTTTGAATTTGAGTTATTAGGTGCTTTGGAGTCATTCGGAGTGAAATAAGAAGAAAACGTTCAATTGGAGCTAAATGGAGCGAGGAGGTCAATTCATAAGCGAGACATGGAGCCTATTGAGATTGCGCAAGGAAGAGGTGGCGAATGAAGTGTCAGTTTCCCATAACTGACGATCGAACGGAGAATTAGGCTGTTGGTTCTCTGGAACCGACAAGCTATGTGTGAGATGGTTGTCCCTTATCCCATCAGCTGGGATGGACATATCCATCCCTTTTTCCTACACAACCTAAATTTGAGAGAAGAATCGTCGTTTTTATTATTCTGTCTAAATTGAGTGAAATCATGGCGGCTCCATTATTCTCGAGTGAAGGAGATGAAATCGAGACGCTTTTGAACTGATGATTTGAGAGTAGAAGATAACCTGGGTTCAATTGGAGTTGTTGTTTCTCTAAATGTGGAAGAGATTGTGATGAGCAGATTGAGAAGATGAAATTATTGCTGTTCATTATGGATTTGAATCAAGAAGAAGAAGAGTTATAGGCTCAAATTGCGAAGTAATTGATGGGGTTTTGCTTTGATTTTATGTTGACAACAAGGTAATGAAGGAATTGAAATGTTAGGGTTTGCTGTTAAAGAAATTGGGGTTTGAGTTGTTTTGGTGGAATGAGATGTTGCTGTTGATTTCTGAAGAGTTTGTTACTGATTCAAAGTGATGATAGAGAAGTGAGAAAACACAGATGAAGCCTGGAGGTGATTATGGAGTCAGTGGTACAGCTGAAATGGTGGTGGTTCTATCAGGGATCCAAATTGCGTAAAATGGAAACGGGTTATGTGTTGATAGTTGTTTGATGTGATAATTTTAGGGTTTACAAGAAAATGGAGAATAGTCTCTTTCTTGCTCAAATTACAAAGAAATGGACTGTTCTTTGTAATGAAAGGGAATGATGGAGGTGAGGTGGAGCTACAGATGATGCAATGGAAATGAACCTGGTGATGTGGTGTCACTCGATGGTAGATGAAATGTTGCTTGATTGGGTAATGGCATTAAAGAACATTGCAGGTTTGGCACTCGCAATGATTGCACTATGGAGCAATGAAAGATTGCCCGAGATAGTGTGTATGCAATAGATGAATGCTAGGTTCTTTGTGCGGGGGTTGAATTGAGCTCATGGTGGTTCTCGGTAAGGTGATAGCCGGGTCTTGTAATGGGAGCCGAATCTATGACGAGAAAAAGAAGAAGAGATTGGTCTTTGCTATGTATGGTGTTGGAACCAAGTGCGTGTAGGTATTGCGACTATCTTGCAGGGAAGACAATGAAGTTGCAATCGAAGCTACGAAGTATGGAGGCATTGGTGGTCCGAATCGATGAGGAATGGCAAAAGGAATTGAAGATGTAGCAATGGGAAATGTAGTGATGAACCGAGGGTGGTTCTGTGTGTTGCCATGTGTAGGTGTTACAGCCCGTGAATGCAAGATGAGAGACAGATCTGCAAATGTTGGTCTTTGCGGTGTTTGAGCCAAAGAAAATGGGTTTCCATTGAACAGCAGTGGTGTTGCGTAACAAGGGAGCCGAGATGGAGAAGCGGCTAGACAAAGCTTGGTGCTTTGCCGGTATCCGGCGGATGGAGTTGAAACCGCAAGGCCGAGATGGAACTCGCAGAGTTGCTATGTGGTGTTGGTATGATGGTTTCAATGCAATCTGCGCTTAAGAATGGAAAAGGTGGCGACTGGAGTGGTAGATACACAGTCAGCGGTTGCGTTGAGTGCGCAGCTACAACTAGTGATGCGGATGTTGCTATCAATGAGGAGAGGAAATTCTGATTACAAATGTGTGGTGGCTCAACCATCATGGTCGGGAATGAAGAAGAGCACAAACAGCCATCTTGGTCGTGGAAGTGACAATCTCTTATTGATGAACAAAGTCATCTTGGCCGTGACTGAAGACAACCATCTTGGCCGTGAACTGAACAACTATTTCTGGCTTGGACCCGATCCGACTCAGAGCTGACCCGATCCGACTCAGAGTTGACCCGACCGTTTTGAACCGGTTGACCGGTGACCGGGCGGACTTTGCCGGTCACCTGAACCGATTTCCGACGACTTTTCCGGCCGATTTCCGGCCACAATACCAGACTTCCGGCGACCGTTTTTGGGGCGTATTTTCTACACGGGTTTTTCCTTCTTATGGGCTTGGTGGATTTTCATCTAATGGACTTTGAAGACTAGACCTAATTTTAGAAGTTGGAGAAAAGCTATAAAGGGAAGGTCTTCTACAACTTATATCATATCTTTCTCTTGGAATTTTTGGAGGGTCGTTTTTGTTTACGCTTCTAGGGTTTGGTTTTGTTCTTCTTCTTCTTCCTTGTTTTATTATTGAATATTGATGATGATGAACTCCATAGCTATGAGTAGCTAAACATATTATTGGTTATGGGATAAAAGTTGATTTCTCAACATGCTTTTGATTCAATGAATTAGTTTTGTCTCAAGTAATTATTGTTTGTGATTCACAATTAATAGTATTATAAGATTTGAAAACTTGATAGGTTGAGTCCTAATCAATCCGATTTGTGTTCATCTCTAGAGCTATATTAGGGTTTTCAATACGGCGTTGTTTATCCCTGATTCTAAGTAGCATAATTGTGATTAGTGCTTATAGTGATATATCCTATTAGTCACAAGTGAATCATAACTTTTGTTAAAACGTTTAGTGCTTTTACACATTCGTTTGCATTGATGAGTCTTATTCCATAAATCTTAATGCTTTTAGGGAGTTAAACTTAATTGTGCTTTTACACTTTAGGTTGCTTTCTACGAAGAATTCACATATGCATCTTTTAATGTGGTTGTGATGAAAACATGGAATTAACGGGTTATACTTGCGATCAAGATATCCTAGGACTTTTAATAAATACGAGATTAAATACCAATTCTAATCATTGATGAAAATACATGTTTGTGAATGATACTATCCCGTGACCAATATCCTCTCCTTATTGATAATTCGAATTACTTACTTTGCTTTTAATTACTTTTATTTGCTTAAATACAACAAACATACCTTGGGTTACTTTAGAAACTGAAATTTCATAACAACGAAAGCCTCTCTGTGGATACGAACTCTTTCTTATCGAATACTATATTTATATTTAGTTGATTGAGAAAGTGAAATTATATTTGACGGATTGACAACCGACCACATGACTGGGGAATTCTTACCGCAGTCCATCTTAGAGGAAATGAATTCATAAGAATGTTGATCGATGCTGACACCGCCATCAACGTCATTCCACTGAAAACCCTCAGACCCGCAGGCTCGACAATAAGCGGCTCGTGATCCCATCTCAATCAGAGATCATGAAGGAACGCTCAGAGATGCTCATGGCTACATCATCTCAAGATGAGAGTAGGCTCAACCTGAACGGAAAGCAAGTTTTTCATACTCAAGGAACATACAGGGTATGCCATGATCCTCAGACGAGCATGGATCCATGATGAAAATATGGCTACTGACAAAGCACCCTTAGTTGCACATCTCTTCACCGAAGAAATTTCGGATCCAGAAGATTTGACGGACATCCCATCATCAAAGCACTTGGAGAAATTTCGAACCTTGACGAAGTTGAAGAAAGAACTTGCAACATGCATAGACATTCATCAAGAGGTTTCGCACTCAGGCAAGTCTCGTTCCTTCGGTATCTATGTCATTTATTTCCTCACATGTTATCCTAGCATGGGGACTCAATTCTGCTAGTAACTTTACAAGACGTTATGAGTGGGTAATCTCACTCCAACAATATTTTACCAAGTGGTTGAATCTGACACCGCTTCGAATCGAGCATCTCACCGAGACATTCACTACTGAGAGATGACGGAAGCATGGCAAAGAACACTTTGGAAATTTCTCCACAAACTTGCAGGAATGACCACGAGCGCCACAAAATCATAAATATCTGATGTCTACACAAATGTTGAATCCCACTATCGCAGTGTAATGCCAAATCAACAGAAGATACACGGGTCCGAGGTGATCAAACCTAAGACGTTCGACGCTTCAGCGCTCAAGCATATAAGAAGCCTTCAAATTATACTCCCAATCAAAGAGTACAACTTCAATAATAGCGCCTCTAGCTTCAGCACAATATCTCGACGGTGACACAATGGTTCAATACCGACACGATCAAAGTGTGGCTGAATTACAAATCGATAAGTCTTCACTATCCCACGATGAGACTTCTGAAGCAGATGCAACATCATTCATCAATGGATGCTACAAACTCCTTTAACTCTGCTAACCCCTTCACGACTAGGAAACTTCCTCTCTTCACCAGTCATATACAGAATGAAGACTGCTGCTACTATCTACCGCGCAACAACAACCAATCCCTGACGAAGCCACTTCACAGTAAAGTCATATTCATGAGAATTTAGGTTGAAATCCTAGTACACCTTTATCTTGGGAATGCTCAACCCACCAACCAGTCCGTGCATATAAAGGCTCACTGGATGGAGGAGCAAAGACTATCATCTTCGGTCTATGTAGCAACTCCAACCATAGTATCGGCATCAGCAAGGATATGTAGAGGAACTCCATTCATGGTCTCAGCATCAACAAGAATTTCTGGAGAAAATTGAATCATGATCTCAGCATCAATAATAGTCTCAGGCACAACATCCGGATTCATCAACTATCCCTTCTCTGAAGTGTTACTCGATAGATCATACTTCTCCAAGCCCTAATGATTCATATAAAGATATGTAGACATGAAAACATGATAACATGAACATCTTACCAAAGCTTGGACGACAGATGAAGCACAAATCAAAGTCTTCTACAAGATGTTCTCATCGCCTCTACAAATGAGATACGACATGCTCCAGGCCATGGGTTTACAAAAACGTACCAATGGGTGAGGAATGGGACAATACTTATTCAACAAAAGATGTTCGTCTATGTTTCTTATACAACATACCATAAGGGCACATCAATCGGACATACGAGCTGAAAGATATGGCCTTTACCGTCAGGTTTACGAAATCTAAAAAAATTGTACGGGTTTACAAATTACAAATGTGCACGCTTCGTTGGCTGACCTCTGCAACTCCAAATTGAGTGATTCTTTTCTCATTTGATAACTCAGTCTCTTATCTTTAAAAGTTGGGGTCAAGCATCGAATTCCGACATCGTATGAGGTTCCTACAGCTTCCAGAGCATACAACATGCAAGCAGCAATTCTTAGACGGGATTCATAACTTCCACAGTCGATCAGTGTCTACCACGTCTTCCCACTAAGTCCTTCATCGAGGTATCTCCAACTTTGACCATCTAGGTCTTTACATCAATTTCTCTACCTGGATCCTCTATCTAGGTCTTGCCAGAAGAAAGGAAAACGAAAAGGAGAGATTTGACAAAATACTGGAGACTGACGGTCCACTGATCATGGCGATTAGTTTCAACAGTCCAAGACCCGTGGCACCAGGATCTCATGTGCTGATCATTCATCATAAAAGGAATGCTACCATCGGGATATAAAACCATGGTCATTACATCATCCCCTCTTGAGAGCAACATCAACTATGGTCCCGTGACCAGGGTTTCAGAAGTAATGTTTCTACTACTGACAGAAGAAGATGGCACTGCAAGCACCACCATGCTCATGTATCAATCAAGGGTTCCTGATCTCAAATGAATCAATGACATCAAAATCCTTCACCAACCGTTCAAGACACGAGCAAATGGTCTGAAGACGCAACGGGGGCGTTTTACAACAATCTCGTCTGAGACGATTTTTTCACTGTCATTCACAAATCAGCGATCTGGTAGAAGTTGGTGAGGAATCTAGGGGTGGGTCATATACCATTCTCTTCGTATGGATGTCCTCTACAACATATACAAAATTCACAACAATTGGAGAAACGAGCGAAGAGTTGTGGCCAAAACATTGAACCACATGCCAGCTGAAAATTTTCTCAAGGTCTCCTGGAAGATTTCTGTTTCATCGATTTCGGTCCCTAAACGTGCTCAAACCTTAAAAATATTCTTCACTAAATCTTGGAAATTTCCTGGGCATAAGGATACATGGGTAGATCACTAAAATCTGACATCGGATGAAGATTTTACGGCGTTTTTTCTAAAACGCTGAGTTCTGAATTTCCGGTGACGTATTTCGGTAAAACTTTTCACTTATTCATGAGAATCTTCATTCATTCATCAACAAATCAGTAATTTCATACTTCTATGAAGAAAATGTACGATGGGTACTTACTCGAGTAGTCCCTAAAGTGCTCAAAGGACCGGAATTGCCAACATCACCATTGGAAACATCATTGCTTTCACTCGGTTTGAGAAATCCGAGGTTTTCTTCTTCACCATCCTCCGAACACGAATGGGAATCGTCGGTACTACCTCATTCCATGGAAATCTCCTCTTGAATACATCAACAAAAATTAGTGGTATTTCATTCAAGAAGTGTCATGAACGATTATACGAAGAGCTACTTACATCGAATCTTCTTTGGCGCTTTCGATTCGAAATTATTTGTTCAACAACAATGAATTGAAGACCGTCAAGGCTCGATGGAGCAAAAGTTCTGAAACGAAGTAACAAACATTGGTTTCATGATCCTAATTGCATGGACAAGAAAAATTCATGATATAAGGAGCGCTAACAACTCACCAAAGAGACATCCGGGGACTTTACAGTGATCGATATCATTCTATGATCCTTATTTCTGGATTCTCCACTCCGAAGACTTACTGCTATTTATGGGTAATCCACATCAATCGAACAAGGACCCATTTGTCGAGCTGCTCTCGATGTTATATTCCTCCATCAGAGACTTCCCGTGCATTACTAATACTAAATAATCAGGAATACAACTCAGTGTGAAGGATCTCTCACCATCACTTAGAGGTCCCAGAAGCACCATTTCTTGAAGCTGCATCTGTAGAAATATCATCTCTGGAAGTATCATTATGGGAACCAGTCATTCTTGCAAAGTTGTTGTGATGTCCATACATCATTCCTATTTCAGTATATCATCCGTAGATGCAGATTTCAACAAAGCAATGGAATTAAAGCACAACAAACATAATTAGGATGCTCACAACAGCGTCTACAAAAATGGTAACCATCCAACTCTTACCTATGTACAATTTCACTAGCTGTAGTGATTACAATCTCGAGAATTTGTTCGCTCCTTCAAACCTGCAAAGACGAACAAAATTCGTTATTCAAAACCATAACGTGATTTTCATAAAACTGTGAACAATTCATGAAACTTCCATCATGTGAACAATTCACATTATTTTTCACCGTGTGAGCGACTCCCCACCGAGTGAACACTCATTGATTTTGTGCATACACTATCAGATCACAAAATCCATACAAACTGTATTTTATCAAAAATTGCTTACTTCTAACAATTGCTGAAAATCAAAATTTTAGTTTCACATAAATTTCCACCGACTGAACATTCATTGATTTTCGTGCATACCCTCTTAAAATCACGAAATTCACGAAAACATTATTGTTTGCTTATAACAATTGTTTAAAATCGAAACTTGATTTTACAAAATCTTTAAAATCGTGAACAATCCACGTAAATTTTTTACTCTGTGAACGTTCACTAGTTTCTCAAAATTGGACAGACGTCCATTCTACAATTGTGAAAACTCACATACAAACATTATTTCACCATGTATAATTATCTACTTTCAACAGTTGTTCAAAATCAAAATATTGATTTTACAAAAATATATTTTAACGTGAAACTCACGAAAATTTGAAAAATATATATTTTTGCTCCCTTGCGCGAGCATCCGTCTTTGAAACGAGTATATTTTCAAAAATTTGTAACGCTCACATATCGAAAATAAAATTTTCATGAAAGCTCATAGACAAAAAATTTATTACTAACAGACGCACGTCTATTTGAAAAAAAAAAATCCCTCATGGGATGATTACTCGTTTCTTAAACTAACGAACAAACATTCGTTCCTAAAACACGGGTTTCCTTTTTTGGGCTCGGGCCGCAAAATCCTAAATCAACTTGTAATGGACTTTTGACTGACCAAATCAGCGATGATCCATTCCTTCATGCTCACGGAATCGCACTCTATCACGCTATCAGGGTCCTCACCTGAACATTTGCTCATACATGACACCATTGGAGCAAATCGAGGATTCTGAAACTACCTTTGTAGACTGATTTCAACCACGATCTCGTCGACTGAAAATCACCATCTAATGCTTCTTTGCGGAACATGATTGTTCCTCACTAAGCGGGGACTTAATGTTGATGGTGGATTTTCAACAAAGGTCAAAACCGTAAAATCATGATACCGCATGTTTCGATACGGCTTCGTGCATGTGACGATTCATATTTTACGAAGCCATGATGAACATGTCTTTCGAAAAGCCTCCACTAGTTGAGCGTTCGATCCCTGGCATTTCATTGTGCCCTCTATGTAGAATAATAGAATTGGGCGGTCCTTCTACATAATTGTTTGTTGAGAGGGCTTAACTCCTTCAGGACGTCGGTGATACTCAGTGTTCCCTGACTATATGAGAGCGACCCACGTCTACATAGAAGAACAATTGGGCGGTTCTCCGTAAGATTGAGAGCAACATCGCCTTCAGGACAATGACACTCACTGATCCTGACTATGTAGGGCGACGTATATAGACTCGGGCGTTCTCGTAAGATTTGAGAACGCCTTCGGGATATTAGCCGTCTCCTGACTATGCACATAGATTAATTCTGTCGTGACATTCACCATTGAATTCCCAAAATGATCTATTATTGCTCATATTCCATGGTCGAATCCACGGCCTGATCCCATGGAATGGCAATAACAATTGCTTCTATTCCATAGTCGAATCCATGGCCTGATCCCATGGAATGGAAATAACAATTGTTCCGATTCTATGATCGAATCCACGGCTTGATCTCATAGAATGGCAATAAACAACCGTATTATCTCATTACTCCGATTTCATAAATCCTATGGAATGGTAATATATAACTTTATTACTCCTATTTTATGGTCGAATCCACGATCCCATGGAATGGTAATGCCTGTTTTATTATTTCGAATTCATGGTCGAATCCACAGCTGATCCTATGAATTGATAATAAATAACTACTCATTCTTATTGTTCAATTTCATGAATTATTCTACACTGAATTTCATGGATTAGCAATAAATACTCAATAAACGGGCATCTAGATTATCACTGAGTAAGCCCCACAAAAAATAGTATAAGTGTACTCGACAATGATGCACGACTGAACACCCAGATGCACGAACGAGCATCCAAAAATATGAATAGATGAGGAATCCTACGCAAAACAGGAGAAAAACAACAAATATTAATAAAATAATAAGGAGCGTCCGGTCCGGGCCACCGCCGGCTTGGCCATGCCCTAGCCGTGGCCGGTCCCCATGCTTCTTCCATTATTTTGCCCTATTTTTTTATTTTCATGAACTCATGAAAAACTCCTTGATTTTAGCAACTTTCCTTGTTTTTGCAAAATACATGAATTCCCCATAGCTTCACGGATTCATGAAAAATAATAATATTATAAAATAAGGAAAGGTGGGCGGGACCGGGCAACCTAGCCGTCCGGCCATGCCCAAGCCGTGGCCGGTCCCACACCTTACAATCCTTAGCTTTTTATAATTATTATTCCCCAAATTCATGAAACTCCTCCGTTTCAACAAAACTCATGGATTCTCCATAACATCACGGATTCATGAAAAATAATAAAATAGGGAAAGGTGTGCGGGACCGGGAAACATAGCCGGGCCATGCCCTAGCCGTGGCCGGTCCCACACATTGCAATCCCTAGTCTTTTATAATTATTATTTTCCTAAATTCATGAAACTCCCTGGTTTGAGCAAAAAATCATGATTTCGTTATAACTTCTCAAATTTTGCTCAAATCATGAAAAACCAAAAGCCAACAGGGTCACACGACCGGCTAGTCTCTCACGATAATTTTAAATGTTAAAATATTCTTATTTTAATATTTACAAAATATTGATCAATTGAGCATACATGCTCATTCCAACAAAAAATCAAGAATTTCAGTCAAGATGAAACTCTTCTGAAAATTCACAATGTCGCTCGAACGCACATCAGAAAATACTGAAACTCTCAGTGCGGAGATACAGACACCATGGAAACACGTGCATGCCTTAATGACCGACCAAGGTTATTCCTAGGGCTTGCACAAAGCCGGTCCCACACGTTTTCATAATTCTGACCTAATTTGCGCAATCGCTCATATTGGGCCCAAACTCTCTCCAACCAACCTGGGGATTGCTCAAACAGACAACAACTGGTCCAGTGATCACCAAGATCCGGTCCCACGTTCTCTTGGTCGGTTCCCCATCTTTCATACTTAGGTTTTACCTAATGTTGAACCCAGCAGTAATTCAATAAATGATGAAACTGGCATTTAATCATCATTCCTTCACCAACTCTCCAACTGAGAACCCTGGTGCACGCTCACTCGAGCAATTGGGCATCACGTGGACGTCCATAGTCTCATGTGGTCGATCCCTCCTTCGCTCATGACCTATTTTCAACAATTAAGTCGACTAATGAGCAATTCATCAAAATTAGGGTTTTCGAACAAACGCTCAACAAATCATTATTCTGAGCAAGTTCAAACACCAAATGAATTTATGTTGATCCATGGGGATTAATTATAATATCTGGTAATCTACCAATATTTTTATATTTTATTGGGTTGCGTCACCAATAAATATTTCGTCGAATTGAGCAACTTTACTCAGTCGCTCAAATATTGATTCAGCTATCAATATTTAATAAATTGTTAGTAATTTGTCGAATTGAGCAACACTTGCTCAATTGCACGTCAAATTATCAACATTCGTTAATTTGTCGAATTGGGCAATATCTTGCTCAATTGCACGTCAAATTCTCAATATTCAGTAATTAATTCGAATTGAGCAATACTTGCTCAGTTGCTCGAATATTGATCCAAACTATCAATATTCAGTAATTTATTAGTATTTCGTCGAATCGAGCAATACTCGCTCAGTTGCTCGAATAATCCACATATATTCAGTAACTCATCAATATTTAACAACTCGTTGAATTTATAATATTTGCTCAGACAAACAACATTAACATTCATGAATCGCTGAGCATTTGCCAAACATGCTCGATTCAACAAAACCTAGGCTCATTGCCTAATCAGTCAACAACTGACAAACTAAATACACGTCTGTCATGCAGACTCCACGATTCGTGAGACATCAATCACGTCAAATTAGGGGATAACAACTTGGGTTTTGGTCTGGCGGTCTACAGTAAGTGGATTTCATCCACGACGAAAAATGTGCGTAAGTTGTGTAAACGGTTGAAGAAGTTAGCAAAGTAGTGGGTGCACGATCCGTAAAGTCTCCACACGACATGGAACTGAGTTTACCACGATCTTCCACTTGTCCACTCTTCCACTCATGAAACCGTCACACTTACAAGGATCAAGGTGTTCACAACTCTGACAATATAAATAAGTCTCTGAATCAATGATTGAGGACAACGAATGATCACTAGCTATCAACAATCGTCCACACAGAATTTCTCGAGTAACTACTCTCAAGAATTCATCAATCCATCAGAACTTATTCGAATTCCACAGTTCACCAATTATTGCAGAAATCTTCAACACACCCACAATCCTTGATCATCATTGATTCCACACAATTTTCAGCTTCCCTCCTACAGATCAACCCATCTCCCTCTTTGTAGCCGAATTGACTCTAGAACGGCCATTGGCTTGGTTTAGGCCGGTGTCCTACAGATTGATCTCTCGAATCTAAGCACTCCCTAGTGCATCTGTGTGAGGTTGAGCAGTTTTCTCGGTTTGAGGAGTCTCGACACGCTCGTCTCTTCATTTCCCCAAAAAACCAGCGAACCGT
The DNA here is from genome assembly GCA_023531295.1 of Papaver armeniacum. Lineage (NCBI taxonomy): Eukaryota > Viridiplantae > Streptophyta > Magnoliopsida > Ranunculales > Papaveraceae > Papaver > Papaver armeniacum. The sequence continues at coordinate 415,230 of JAJJWW010015000.1, read as the reverse complement.
TTTTCCCCATCTACACCGCGGTACTATCGCAGTGGATCAAAGTGTCTGGTATTGGTTTTTCCCATACTGGAATGTCTGACAACATACTTTTCAGCCATCCTGCCTCTTCACTAGCTGCTGCTAGTGCCATTAATTCAGCTCTCCAAGATACAGTGCCCCCAGCAATAGTAAAAACATATCCACTGGTGGCCTTGGAATCATCTGAAAGACTGTTCCAATTAGTATCGCTAAATCCTTCAAGGACTGCGGGATACCTCTGATAGTGTAATCTTAGGTTTGTGGTTCTTTTCAAATCCGCATAACCCTCTCAATAAGCATCCCAAGTGTTCCAAACTAGGATTACTTGGTAAACTCCGCACAAAACTCCCACTGCATATGAAATGTCTGGTCTAGTACAATCAGTTGCATAACGCAAACTGCCAATTATACTAGCATATTCATATTGTCTAATACTTTCTCCTGTATTGTTAAACAATTTCAGACTAGGATCAAAAGGAGTACAAACAGGTTTACAATCAAAATAATCATACTTCCTCAGAATTTTTTCAATGTAGTGAGATTGATCTATAGAAATACCACTATTAGTTCTAGTTATTTTGATTCCCAATATAACACTAGCTTCACCCAAATCTTTCATGTCAAAATTCGAACTAAGTATGCTTTTAGTTTCATTGACAACAGATAAAATGGAACCAAAAATCAGCAAATCATCCACATACAAGCAAACAATCACGCACATATCATTCTCAGATTTATAATAGATGCATTTGTCACCCTCATTTATTCTGAAATTATTTGAAATCATTAAGTTATCAAATTTCTCATGCCATTGTTTGGGAGCTTGTTTCAAACCATAAAGAGACTTTTCTAGCTTACATACTTTCTCTTCTTGTCCAGGAATTACAAAACATTCAGGTTGTTCCATGTAAATTTCCTCTTGTAGTTCACCATTCAAAAAAGCAGTTTTAACATCCATTTGGTGAATAACAAGATTTTGAGTAGCAGCTACAGCAATCAAAACACGTATAGATGTTAATCTAGTAAAAGGAGAATAAGTATCAAAAAAGTCTATGTTCTCTTGTTTCCTAAATCCTTTAGAGACCAGTCCAGCCTTATACTTATCTACTGTTCCATCAGGTTTAAGTTTCCTTTTCAAAACCCATTTACAACCTATACGCTTACTACCAGGAGGTAAATATACTATACGCCAAGTTCCATTAGACATATGAGAATCCCATTCATTATCTACAGCTTCTTGCCAGAAACTAGACTCTACATAACTAAACGCCTCTTGTAAATTAGAAGGTTCTTCCTCTATAGCGTAAAATTCAAAATTGAGATTTTTATCTTTTGTCTCAATCCTAGCTCATTTACTGCATCTAGGTTCAACTTCAGTGATCCTAGTTTCTTCACTTCTAGGTTCTTCTAATCTAGGTTCGAGAATCAAGACTAGGTATTGAACCCTACTATTACCCCCACTATTTGTAGAGTTAAAAGGAAATCACTCTTCAAAGAAATCAACATCAATATATTCAATAATAATAACCTTATTATTAATATCAAAGAACCTATAAGATTTACTGTTTTGACCATAACGAATAAAAACACATTCATAAGCTCTACTTTCTAACTTATGTCTTTTAGGATCGGGTTTCCTAACAAAAGCTAAACAACCCCAAACTCTAAAATAAGAGACATTAGGTTTTCTATTTCTCCAAAGTTCATAAGGAGATATCATGGTTTTAGTATTAGGAATGCGGTTCAAAACATGGCAAACAGTCAACAAACATTCACCCCACCAATGAGAAGCACACGAACTAAGCAAACAAGCAATAAATCAATTCAGTAAGAGTACGGTTCTTTCTTTCAGCTTTTCCGTTCATTTGAGGATTATATGGAGCATTTTTTTCATGTATAATGCCATTAGATTGATAAATTTCAGTAAAAGGACCAGAATCATATTCAGTGCCTCTATCACTACGAAATCTCTTAATTTTTCTACCAAATTGATTTTCAATTTCAAATAATAAAGATTTTAAACTTTTCAATAGCTTCATTCTTATGACTCAACAAATAAACATACGTATAATTAGAATAATCATCAATGAACGTCATAATATATCTCTTGCCATTTCTAGTTAGGATACCTTCATATTCACACAAATCAGAATGTATTAAGTCTAGAGGTTTGGATTCTCTTACGACAAATTTATGTGAGGTCTTAGTTATTTTTGCTTGACTACAGTATTCACATTTTTCAAATTCATTTTCAGAAAATTCAGAGAGGACACCTAACTTGCTCATGTTATTCGCTAGCTTTTTACCCACATGACAAAGTCTACCATGCCAAACATTAAAATTGCAAACCATATAAGTAGAAGAATCAATTTTATTCATAGTATCAACATTAAGCTTAAACATTCCATCAGTAGCATAACCCTTTCCTACAAACAACTTATTCTTAGTTATAGTGTAAACATCAGACCCAATAGTTTGATACCGCCCAACCTTGTTGAGAAGATAGCCGGAAACAAGGTTCTTTCTCATTTCTGGAGTGTGAAGGACATCTTTCAGCATGAGTGTCTTTCCAGAGGTAAACTTCAATTCTACCGTACCAGAACCTTTCACCACAGTGTTGTAGGAGTCTCCCAACAACACTTTCTTATCCTTGGTTTCAACATAAGTCTTAAATTGGGACCTATCAAAACAACAATGACGCGAAGCACCACTGTCTATCCACCACCCATCAGAACCACCAACCATGTAGAACTCAGGATCTAAGACCATGGCTATTATAACGCCATCCACAACATTAGCTTGTGCGTTATTCTTTTCTTTGTTAAACCTGTAATTCCTAGCCATGTGGTTCGGTTTATTGATGATATAACAAAGAAACTCAACTGGAATTTTGTCCATTTTTGATGGGTGTTGGTTCTTGTTTTGATTAGGCCTTCCTCCTTTCTTCTGGTTCGGGTTAGGTTTCATATACTTCTTCTTAGGTTAGGATGAGTCTTATTGTTAGAAACAATGAGAATCTCTTCCTTCTTGTCTTGTTTCCGAGCTTCTTCCTCAACCATGAGCTTAACAATCAAACTTTCAAGAGAAAATTATTTAGACTTGTGACGCAAAGAATTACGAAAATCTTTCCAGTTAGGTGGTAACTTGTAAATCATTACAACAACTTGAAATTGTTCATCAATTTTCATACCTTCGGTCAGAATTTCATTTGCAATTTTTTGAAGTTCATGAGCCTGTGCAACAACTGATCTATCATCCACCATTTGATATTTCATGTAGCGGCTTACAACATATTTCTTCGATCCGGCTTTTTCAGTGTCATATTTTTTCTGTAAATCATCCCACACATCTTTAGCAGTATCAAATGTGGAGTAATATTCATATAAATCGTCATACAAAGCATTGAGAATATAGTTTTTGCAATCAAAGTCATCATCGATCCATTTGTCAATGGCTTTCTGTTTCTCCTCAGGAGTTTGAGAAACTTCTTTGGCACCGCCGGTATGAGGTGGATCAGCAACAACATCACCAGCATTATTTGTATCAGTGCCAGCATCAGCAGTAGCAGGGGTACTTGTCTTATCAGCAGCAGGTTCCAGGGTTCCAGGATGAATAGTCGACACAATCATATGCAGCTTCATGAGTTTGAGATAAAAGAACATCTTTTGCTTCCATCATCTAAAATGAAGCCCTTCAAACTTGAATGGCTTGTTGGTATCATCGACGCGCTTTCTTTCATTCTCCATAGCAGAAACGATCACCTTAAAATTGTTGGAAACAATACAAAAATTCACACAAAAGTAAATCTCAAACAGCTGAGTCGCGGACTAGGTCGCTATCTTTAAGATGTTTCGCGACTCTGCCTCTTGATTGTGCTAGCAGTCAATTCTTTGTCAAAAACCCTATGGGATAAAATAGCTGATACTCTCTTGTTCGATTTCTCTGCACCTTGAGAAATCGAACCAACTATCACTCTTTCTTACACTTGCTCAGAACTCAATAGATGTAAAAGACTATATGTTTTTCATCCTCTGTAAAAACTGGTCTTATAAAACTCAAGAGAATCAATCAAATTTAATGAAGATAAATTCTGAGTAGCTACACTCAATTAACCTTCCGTAACAGTCAGAAAACGGGCAAAATATATTGCCAAGATTAAAGACAATTAATTAGAGAATAATTACCTTAAAACTTTTTTCAAAACCAAAAGTCAAATCTGTAAAAAATAAGTTTTTTGAATCACTGACCTCCCAAGACCCCCAAAGCCCGCTCTCCCGGATTTTATTAAATACATATAGATATATAAATATACCTAGTCAAATGCATGGGGTGAGACTTGAACCCAAGTCTATAGTGTGGGAGCCCAAAATAATACCACTACACTATGTCTCTAAGTTTGGTACAATATTACAAAACTATGTTTTTAAATATATATCCCAATATATGGTAAATCACAAATAAGTCTATGTTCTATCGGATATTAACAATTCTGATGAAGCCTAATCCGATCCCGATATATTAAGGAAAAAATATCCGATAGAATATCCGATAAAACGGATAAAATCTTATAGGATCTCGAATACTCGGAAACGGATTTCGGATATCGGATAGATATTGACAGGCCTAACTTCTGATGTGTTATCCAAACAGGCTATAACTCTTCTATTTTTTGACTTCTAAAAGTTAAAAAGCAAATTCTAGATACATGAAAGGATGTAAGTCCGTTTTGAGTTTTATAATTTCTCCATTGAAAGCTAAATTTAGCTTCTTCTTTTTTTTAGCCTTTACAAATGTTTCCCATACATATTTGATCCTATTATTAACTTTTACATCAGAAAACCATCAAAATTGTAGTTGCAGGAAATCCTACAACCACATCCCAATATATCTGAATAAGACTCTAAGTGATCATAATAAAATTCTTTATTATTTATTAAGATCCAAATCAATTACAAGATATTACAATGACTTAACTTTCCCTCCAAATAAACTTTCTCTCTCTTAGTTTCTTGTCTAACACACACTAAAAGATCTCTCTCTGGTGTGATAACTCTTTCCCCTTATACAAGGTTCTACATAGTGGATGACAGCTAATATATCCACCATTTTCGGAATCACTGTGCGTTACATTCGCTCACATACATTCACTCATTCTCGCACAGTTTACACTTCGCACAGACCATCACACTATACTCGTGACTCTACTGACATCATCCAGTGTGTCACCTAGATTATACTATGTGCGATAGTCCTCGCGTACATTAGATAGTCTTCACTTCGCATACTCATTATATGTGCGATATTCTATTCCTACATTTTGCCTCTTCTCATTTCGCTTACTCTATAGGGTGAGCGATATGAGAAATTCCCATCCTATAATATCGTACATGCGTATCTTTTCGTATTCCACTCTGTCGACACCCTTCCGGAATTCCATCTTTCTTTATTTACGCGTGTTTTCTTAGTCATTCGTTACCTGACACGTCCTTTTATCCGCCTGTTTTTATCCATTCATTCTTCGCATTAATGAAAAGAAATCTTGAAAATCGAGCCTTATTTTCCCCTATATATCTTCATTCATCTTTTTTTTTTTTTTACTTCTTACTTCGTCGTCTCTGCTATTGATTTTATTGATCTTGATCTTTATATAATAACTTTCACTCTCTTCTTCATTCCTATCCTTTAATGGCTCCAGCTGGTAAGAAGATGGAGACAGAATTCACCAGGTTAAAGGAAGAGTTCAATTCAAGAGGCTATTCACTTTCTCTTCCTTCATCATCTGATTATTCATCCAAAATCAATCTTGATTTGATCAACTCTGAACAATGGAACAATCAAAGAGTTATTATCTCCTTAGGACAACTTCTGAATAATCTTCCAATTCCCCTGTATAATCCAGAAATTCCCTTATTATATGAAATCCTTGCTGATGATCGATTCATATGGGAAATATTCCAGCTAAGTGGTGATGCGATTAGAATAGCATTGGAATATTCTCTTCACGTAGCCGGATTAGAGACCTCTTATTCTTATGAAGTGCGAAACAAATCGTATCGTGATAAGGTCATCGATTCTGCCGAATATACTCTTGATAACTTCTTCAAAAATTACTATGTTGGAATTATAAAAAGTAACTCCACTAAATGGGTCGTTCACTTAAGAAGAAAAGACGGCATCACTGAAGATAAGAAGATCATGCGAGATGTCGACTGGAATGACAAATCCAATAGTACTGCTCGCAGGTCTAATGACTCAAGCTGGCTCAATCGCCCTGCTATTCTAAAAGGTCCCTATATTTCTGGTTAGGCTGAGGATGGCTCTGATCTTCCTCTTCCCGAAAAATTTTCTTCTTATCAACCTTGGAAACTTGAACTGTTCGAAACCGAGAGAAAGAAAATGGTATGTAATCTTTACATTAGTACTCTTAATCTCGCACAATTTGAATTGTCCGAAATTTGATAATCTATCTTTATATGAGTGATGTGATTTTTATGTTGTTGTAGAAAGTGGTAAGAAAGATGTCGTTCCTCTCAGACTTGTGAAGGATTTTTTTAGATTCAAATAAAACTAGAAAACTCTGACAAAGATGTTGTCAATATTAAAGGACATTGAGGCTAAGATTCCACTATTTTTCCAAGTTCAAAACGATTTAACCCAATATTTATATTCATGCAATTTTCTCGTTCAAAGTGATCTTAAACTATTGCAACAAGTAGATTCTCAAAAGAACAAGTGTAAATCCGAAGTATAGAACATCAAAAACCTAGGTCCAAGCATGCTCTATCAAAAGAAATCACAATTGCTTAACAAGAATCATTCAAACAATTTTCAATCAAGGCAAAATAATCATAAAATAATTGCAATAAATAGATAAATAAGAATATACCACTTCTTGTTGGAAAATAGCTTCCTCTATCGCCTCAAAGAATGGGGTTTAGCTCCTCATATTAATCATGATCTCAAAATATGTGTTTATGGCTCAAAAGATGATTAAAAGGATGAAAATTAATAAAACAGATTTGTTTGCAACGCTGTAATGGCGTTACAAAGAAGCTGTTACAATGGACTGTTACAAGAGCCGACTTATGCACTGTTGATTTGTCGTTGAATCTCTGACCCCAAAAACGACTGTTGTTGATGGTCTATTGTTCTTCGTGTTCTTAGTTTTTGCAGCAGCAGAAGAAGATGTTCAACTAGTGATTTCAGCCTCCTGTTCTCTTCTAAACCTTCCCAAAGTGTTCGTCACCCCTCTGTAACTTCTCCCTAGCCTTTATATACACAGCAGCGACCAAATATCTCGAGATATTCCTTTATTTTCTCGTTTTTCTTTCACCGGAAGTATCGTCGATTATCTTGTTTTCCTTCTCTTTTTAACGCGTCTGTGGCTCTTCAGAATCTTCCTAAGATAGAAACGAATCTCACTAAGATATCCTAGCCATCTCCACACGTAACTTCCATATTTGGAAGCAAAAACAAACCCGTAAGCTCACTGCCCTGTTTTTGCTCCAACCCGAGTTCCAGCCCATTTCCTTCGATCTAATCAATAGTACCAACCCTGTTATGCTCTATGAAGTCCATCCCAGCGAAACTAGGCCATTGAATCTCGCCAAAACTCGCCTGAAATTCGAATTACAAATCTGCTTCGCTGATGCCTTTTTTTCCCGCCCTTTTTGACATTTAAATTGTTGAAGATGAGGCGCCCCCTATCCAGAGTAGGGGTGCCTTTAGCAGCTGCCTTGGGATGTCCTGAGGGTACCCCTTATCCGTAGTGAGGGTCCGAATATCATGTGTCCTCCGGGCGCAACTTTTCGAGCCGATTTTTCCAAAAATGTTTATTGGCCAAAAATACCTACACACGCATAAAACACCATAATAAGTACAAAAATGAGCACTATCAATATAAAGAATCGAGACAAATTAGACACAAAAATGTGTCTATCAATGAGTACTCTCAACTTCTTCTTATTTCCCTACTCCCTTCCATGCAGGTTGCTAAAAGAGCCAAGGCTTCGCACGATGTAACATCTTCGCAGAATAAGGAAGTAAGAAACATTATCTTTTATTTTTAACAATATTGTTGCCTCTGTTTCTTATCTTTATTATTCGCATAGGTGAAATCTTTGGGTGCTAAGACTACGGGTAAATCAAGGGTCTTCCCAAAAGATTCGCGTCTAAATCCTCATCCAAAACGACTTCTTCAACAGATGACCTTTCCAGAAAGCGTAAAAGATACAATTCTTCCTCAGATTCAGAGTCTAGCGATGACAATACTCCTGAAGATTCATCAGTATCCTCTTCTCTGAAGGAGTTATCTAATCTTTTTGCTGGAGATCTTTTGACTGCTGTTAATAATGAGGAAGTAAACCGTGCCTTTAAAATGGTCTCCAAGATCTGCGATGCCCCCACTTTGGATGATTCAACTCTTTGCGGATCTGCCTCTGCGATAAATCCAAATCTCCAATTTACAATTAGCTCCTTGGTAATATTTGCGACTTTGCTCCTTGTTTTTTATTTAGTATTGCCTTAATATTGCCTTATTCTTATCTATAATATCTCATTTGTGTTCTCGCAGGGAGCCCGTTTGTCTTATGTTATCCCTTTAGATTATCAGAGAAAACTACTTAAGCTATAAACAGAAAACACCGGACTTAAAGCCGAGAACTCAACCAATTCTGGACTGATTCGCAGAGCCCGAGAAAGAAATGATGAACTCATTGGTATGTAATCTTTACTTTCTCCATTCTTTTGTTCCTATGCGATAATTCACACTTCTTATTTTGTTGTATTCGCAGACATTTATAACTTGTCAGATGAGGCAGCTAATCTTTCCGATGACGAAATTCTTTTAGAACATCTTAACTCTTCTTTAAATAATTTCCCTACCCAAGGATTTGAGAGTCTGAGTTTGGAAGAATTAAGATTGAAGTATGCTTCTCTTAGAAAAGACCATAGAAGCTCATTGAATACAATTAACAACTTTAAGCGCCGTCTTCAGGAGAGTAAAGAAACAATTCATATCTTGGAGACGAAGAAGAATAAACTTATTAGTGATAAAGATGAGGTTGCTCTTAAAGGTGCTAAAGCACTAGAAAAATTCCAAGAATCCATAATTAAAGTTCATAAAGAACGTGATTCAGCTTAGAGCGAAAAGAATGTACTTGTTGAGGAAAGAAATTTAATTCGCTCCCGACTTCTCATAGAAAGTGAAGCTGAATTTATTTAGGCTGCTAGGGTTCTAAATGATGCTAGGAAAAGTTTAGCTGTAAACGTGAGCCTTCAAACTGAACATTCTGCACTGGTTAAAGACATTGTTTCCAATTATGAAGGTCATATGTTGCTCTTTTAATGCTTGTCTTTTCTTTGTGAATAACATTTTCTTCCTTCCTAACTTGCTTATTCATATTTGGCAGAGAAGGAGAAGAATTATCTTCAAGAAATTGAAGAATTAAAGACTCGCTTATCTTCTGAAGAAACAGAGTTATCTGCTCGCAATTCCAAGTACTAGCAACTAAAGAAGAATTTCGTCACTATGGTTTCAAATAATAGTAATGATGTTAATCGTGCTCGTGAAGCTGCCGTTAGAAAAGTTTGAATTGAGAATAACATTCCTCTCTCAAAGTATAGATTTCCGGAGGTTCCTGCCAATGAACCCATTCCTGACATTTTGGATAGCGATGGAGAAGATGAAGAATCTGAAGAAGAAGTAAGCGAGTCTGAGACTGAGCGAGACGAAGGAAATGAAGATTAAGCATTTTCATTTGTCTATAATCTTGAATATATGAACCTTTTAAATATTAATCTTCACTTTTTAAATATAGACTTCCCTTTTCCAAAATATTATTCTTTCTCGCATGTATATGAAACTATCAAATGGGGCAAGTAACATTCTTTTACATTCCCATCCTTGCCTCTGTTAGTTGGCTCATCTTGATAGTACAAACAAAATTGTTTTAAACTGTTCAATGTATCTGGTGCGAATGAATTCATAATACCCTTTTTCCTCTTTAAATTCCTGCAAAACAAAATTAGTTATCAAATTTTATTTTTCTCATGAGGTCTTACTTTGCCTTCCTATATAAAGGTCTTATCTTGCCTTAATTTGTCTGTTATTTATGTGCGACGAGATCGCAGGCGGTCTTTATACTGTAATGTATCGACCCATTGATCTCGTCTTATCTTTTTCTTGTATTATTACCTCTTCAAGTTTCTATTGCATAAATATTACAAGTCTTAATACTCCCGTGAGTAAAAAGCCTCATGAAATTTACGTCTTTTGACACAATTCAGCTCCCTAATGGAGGATGACGTCCTTATCTTCCCCCTGGTTGCCCCTTCAAGGAGGATTACCTCTACCGGGTTAAGGTTGGCTCCTCCCATCCGGTAATACAACAACCAGTTGATTTCGCAGTCTCTTATCCCTTCACCAATTAGGTTTATGGTTACGAGACCGCACCCTAAGTGGGGTATCTTCGGACCGAGTGCATCATAGTCAGGACTTGTCAAGAATGGTAAGGTAGGCTCCAACGCCCCCCGCACTCTTGACTCAACCGTGTACCTCGGCGCCCTGATCGAGTTTCTGCACTCCTCAGGAGAGACTTTCTCACCTTGGTCTTTCAATCTAAGATTATGAACTTAGACTGAAAATTTAAGGAACCTCTCCTGAATGGGCTTTTTCGTTTTTTTCTCACCCCAAATCTCCATGACTCAAGTTCCAGGGTCGGTGTAGCTTTCCCTTGACTCATGTTTTCTAGGTTCTCCGATTATGACGTGCGATAGGTCTTACTTTTTTCCTCTTGCATATATGCGAACTAGGTTGCACGCCATATTCGGATTCCTAGTCTATCTGGTTAAAATTTTCATTTCTGGTGCCTTTTATTAAGGTCTTATTATAAACATCACCATATGAAATTAGAATTTGTCATTCCATTTTCAATTTTTGAGTTGATACAACTCTAGTACATAAATTTCTTTCTCAAGAAGAAAGGACATGTGTATTTTCCATACTACTCATTTGTCCCTTCCAACTTTTGTATTTCCTTAAGCTCGCAAATGCTTTTCAGAAAATTATTTCGTAAAGCTTCTTCAATCTCCTCTGCGCGAGAAACATCGCACATTTCACTTTTATCCCAAGAACATGACTTCTGCTTCTGTATTCCTCCTCTTTCTGTAGAAGTGATATCTCTGGCTCGCTTAGTACTATTCGCAGAAAATCCAGCCTCAGCATTCTTCTTATCAATGTTTCCAACTTTATACACTTCGTCCACCATTAATCTCTCAGCTCTTTGACTCTCTGCAGCATGTTTTTTCCAATTTCTTCGTTTACCTTCTCTTTCTTTGTGGTAAAGGAAATTTCGCACTTATCAATATTCCAATCACTACACCAAATTCCCACGGATTTGATTTCTTGACAACTCCTACTTTAAATTGGCGGGGAATTCAAATGACGAATCGAGATTGATCTTTACTTCTTTCTTTCACCAAACAGATTATAAATGGTGGAATTTCGGAGGAAGAACCTTATTTTTCTTCTTCGATTACTTACTCTTATTATGCCTCCTTAATACCTTGTGGTAAAGGAAATTTCACAAAAAATATACAAAAAACGTTATAGATGGAACATATCTTGCATTTATTGCAGAAAAGTTAGTTCTTCTATCAAATTTATTTAGTGGTGAAATGTTAATAGTAAAATGGTAAATTCGCAAGTTGATGAAGAGCCACGCCTTTGGCACAACAAGGTAGATACTAGGATGGATGCAACCAGTGTGTTATTATACATGTTTTGCCGAGGGAAGATAAAATAGGTGACCTGTGTATAACATATCTAGAAGGGATCTACCTTCCAATTAGAGTTTAATTACTACCATTGGAGAGTAAGATGTAGCATTTGGAAATGGTTGTTTTATTTGTGTTTAATGGCATTGCATTATAAGGTGATTTCTTCACTTCTTTCACTAATGGGGTCAAAGATCCCACTAGTAGAATACATCCACGACACAAATTGTCTCTCTATTTAAGAATACAAAATCTTTCAAATTTTTGATAGATAATTTGTCAAATTTTAAATTTTAAATTTGTGTTTCCTACACTTACTACTGGGCATGTTGTCATATTGCTTATATGATCGTATGAAGTTGACCTATCTAGGATTGGTAAATTATGAAGAAGAATCTTTGTCTCATTGTCACCTCTCATTTTTTTGGTTTGTTTGATGTAGTATGGGTTTGGAATTATGAACTTAAAGTTTATGGAGAACTTGATGAAGAATGCATTTTCTATGAATCCATATAGTTTTATATGTTGAAAGAATTAATTGAGTGAATATTATATGAATTGATTGAATGTTAATATGAATTGATTGAGAAACTATTATTGAATTTGGAGGGATGAAATTGAAGTGTAGGCATCCCTTCAATATTGACCTGGTTAAAATTTGTCAATATTGACCAATTTTTCATAATTTTGTATGTAGGATATAAAAAGAATATCCAAAAAAATCGAACTACTAAAATAGTAACGGGATCTATAAGTATCCTATTTATTGCAGTAACGGCTCAGATCTCATGTTTGCTTCATCTTCAATCATCTTCTAATTTTGGTTTGTTCGCGATTAATTCCCCTAACCTCACTATAAGTATCATATTTATTGCTAATGGACATTCATGCGATTCCCCTCCTCCTGGTGTTTCTTCTGCACTGAATGAAATAATTTGTTTTTGCCAGTCTTTTAATGGTGATACTTTCGCTAGGTTTAGAATTTCCCTTCCATCAACATCCCTCGCATACACCCTACTCAAGATATTGTCATGGAAGTATTCTATGTTTTTGAATGAATGTATAATTGAATTGCAATATAAGTTTTTTGCTTTCGCACCTACTTCAATCACATATGTATTCTTTCCTTTCTCCGCTCCATATACATTTCCTCCCCGTGGTGGTGGTGGTGGTAAATTCTTTGGTTGTTGTGCTAAGAAATGATCCAATTTCCCTTGTTCTATCATTCGCAATATGATTTTCCTCACATTTCTGCAATTATTTATTGTGTGACCATGAAAGCAATGATATACACAAACTTCTTTACTCCTCCTTCCCGGTGGTGGCTCATCTCCTACATTATGTGGTTCAGGAATTTCTTCCATTAGGATGGAAGCTTCCCATACTTTATCTACTGTAGTGTTCAACCTTGGCAAATTTATCTGTTCCCATACTATCCTTCCAGTTCCTTGCCTCTTATTATGATATGGTTGCCGACCTCCAAAGCCTTCTAGTGGATTGTCCATTCTCTGAATCTTATTATTACCTCCATGATTTTGAAGTTGTTTTTCTCTATATTCCTTTTCAAATTCTTCTTGATATGCGCTACCCATGGCTACTAGCTTTTGTTCCCTCTCTATAATGTCCTTTCCTTGATTCCCCTGCGAGGTACTCGCAACAGCATCTGTCATTCTTGGGAGTAAACTTGCATTTCCGATCTTCGCATCAGGTACCGCCACTGGATAGGACTCCATATCTCTTTGTTTCTCTTCCAATGCTATGTATTCCTCTTGGAATTCGCGCAACTCTGACATTGTTATTGTATCCTTTATTCTGAAGATTTGTATATATAATAGATCTATAGGGAAAAGAGCATTGATAAATGCTAGAATAAGGTTTCGCTAATCCACTCGTCTTGCCATTTCACTACACATAGTTCTCCAGCATGTTGTTAGATGACGCAAACTCTCATTTACTCTTCTGCGAAGTCCAAATGCCATTTCAATTCCTGGTCTTGACATATTATTGCTGATATATTGTCCTAAAAAGACGTTCTGTAAATGATGAAACGATCCAATGGTTTCTATTGGTAACCCTTCAAACCATTTCAGAGCTTCATCTGCCAGACTCGCAGCAAAATATTTACACATCACTGCATCATTCTTTTCCCACTGTAATAATGATCGAGTGTAAGCTCTCACATGTTGTATTGCACACGCGCTTCCATCAAATATGCTAGTGAACGCTGGTAAATTGCACTTGGGCGGTATTATTGCCATTTGAATTTGCCTTGTGAAGGGAGTTTTTCCATCTTCCTCCACTGCTTCTTCTAGTTGTCTCCTTCCGCTATTTCTTTTCGCAGTTATCATTTCTCTTATTTCCGTCATTTCTTTAAGAATTTCTTCACTTAAAGTTTGATCTAAATCCTCTCGCATAGGTCTTTTTAATCTTGCTTGGCTCAATCTATTCTCATGTTTATTCTGGTGTATTGCATCTTGTATCTCATTTTCTTCAGCTTCTTCTCTTCTTCTCCTACGCCTTTCAGTGTTCACATCAACCTGTGCTCCATTATACCTTTCCTCTTCACCTGTGCGATCATGTCAATGTCTTAACATTTCCTCTTCATCCATGCGATAACGTTCGCGCTGCCTTACTCTATTATCATGATTGTTTTGACCTAGTGCTTCTTGCAATTCTCCCTCTTCAATTTCTTCTCTTCTTCTTTGTCTATCTCTTTCATCTCTCTCACATGTAATTTCCCTTTCATGCTTGCATTCTTCTCTCAACATTTCTCTTCCATGTAATATCATTTGTGCTTGCCTTTGGTCCTCTTCTTCTCTTTCAAAATTATGATGTGTGCGAAGAAGTTCACGTGGATGTTCATATCGGTTAGTTCCCAAATTTTGAGCTACATGACTCCTCTCTTGTCGATCTTGTAAATTGTCATCTACTTGCAGGTTTTCTTCGATGGTTTCCATGCGTTGTCTTCGCCTAGCATCTCTTTGATTAGATTGACTTTGTCTTGATGAACCCCTGCTTGATCTCGATCTTGATCGTGTAGCGCTCTTGATCTCTGTTCTTGCAATCTAAGATTTTCTTCTCTTAAATCATCATTCTGACGTACCAAATTCGCATGTTCTTCTTCCTCTCTCCTTCGTTCTGCTAGTAATCTTTGCCCGAGTTCTTCAATTGTCATATTCTCTTCATTTTCTTCAATTAATCTTGCATTCCCAGTCCTTTGTTGGTCTTCTTCAGTAGAATTTGTTTGTGTAGTATGAATACTCACTCTATCATAATCAATATCATTGTTCTGCTCTTGTTCGTGCTGAGGTCCAAGTAGTTGATTTTCTCTTAATCTTTCTTCTTGTTGTCCTGGATTTGTACCGCTTCTTCTTTCAGCAATTCTATTACTCCTCCTAGTTGTTGTTCCTTGTTCAACAGTAGATCCAAGTCTCACCTTCCTAACCCTGTTTTCTAGCACCAAAAATGTAGTTGCAGGAAATCCTACAACCACATCCCAATATATCTGAATAAGACTCTAAGTGATCATAATAGAATTCTTTATTATTTATTAAGATCCAAATCAATTACAAGATATTACAATGACTTAACTTGCCCTCCAAATAAACTTTCTCTCTCTTAGTTTCTTGTCTAACACACACTAAAAGATCTCTCTCTGGTGTGATAACTCTTTCCCCTTATATAGGGTTCTACATAGTGGATGACAGCTAATAGATCCACCATTTTCGGAATCACTGTGCGTTACATTCGCTCACATACATTCACTCATTCTCGCACATTATACACTTCGCACAGACCATCACACTATACTCGTGACTCTACTGACATCATCCAGTGTGTCACCTAGATTATACTATGTGCGATAGTCCTCGCGTACATTAGATAATCTTCACTTCGCATACTCATTATATGTGCGATATTCTATTCCTACAAAAAGTAAAGATTTACTGATCCATGTGAGATAAGGCTTTAGATAACAAAAATTGTACTGACTTTATAAAAGGGGTCCTATTATTGTCCTTGAACCATGTGAGAAGTCCCCTCCTGAGAAGTCCCCTCCTGATGTACCACAGGAGTGTATGTTGCGAAAAAATTCGTAATGGTTGAATAGCCTATTTGTTGCGTCCACTACTTTTGTTGTCAGGGAAGTTTTGGCTATTTTCTCTTTCAACAGTCCAATTTATATGGCACTTTACAACCCAGCATACTTAAACGAGCAAACAGCCAAGGTCCAAGGACATCCAGAGTTCGTATGGATTTTCCCCCTAGTCTCTTTTGACAAATATATCACAACTTTGATGCACCAGTTGCCAGACAGAGAACAAATTTTCAAAAAGGTCATGAAATTTTTTCAGAAAAGAAAACTCAGCACTTAATGTTTTTTTGTCGTTGTTTTTGATGGATGCAAGACATGCCTGATCTTGAAACCCCATATGCGAGGATTAAATGCCTTCTTCTCATCAGGATCATAATGGTGATCTTAAAATTGGCACCATAGGCCATGCTTTACCAAGCTGGAGAATTCAAGTTAGATATGAACAAGGCTATTCATCTTAAGAGTTATTATTTCAAGCCAGAAAAACAGGTAAGCGGCCGTAGTGGTTTAACCCCCAGCCAACCTCATTATGGCTCCTTGTAATATTTTTAGTGTACAACTGGGGGACGGCCCTTAAATTTAAGGGGCCCTCCTTCTTTACTAACTGACACAAATGCATACATCAAAAAATCACCAAATCCAGTAATTGTCAGAACAAAACAAAACCAAATCAAGTATATTCATGAAGTTACTGGATTTTCATTTCAAAGAATAAAAAAAATACATCAAATCACTAGATTAAGGCACCCTAGATTAATTTACATTACACCATAAGAAATGGGACACACACAAAAAATTACCAACAATTTTTTTTAACCCTCCATCTTCAACCAAACGCCTTCACTAGGGATCAAATCATGAACAACAAACAACATATAATACCCACGTGGAGCTATCTTAGGCGTCGGTGGACCAATCACACTTAACTGATAAACGGTGGTAGACAGCTGAAGAAGGCTCACCACTTTCAACACCAACATTCTCTGATTCATAGCGAAAGAATGTGTAGTAAAAGACGGTGATAATAACGTAACCGATAAGTCCTTTTCGGGATAAAACGGTAAGTACAACGTAACGGTAAACATCCCTTGATATATCAATGATGAGCCGGTGGGTCCTACTGATATGATCCTAGGGCGGAGATTTGAGTACTGATCCGAAAGGTAAGGTGGTGAATAAGCTTCTAGACTTAACTCCGTCGGGTAAGTCACGTCCGTAAAATTGTATAATCTGTGCGGATTACTGCCTCCGACTAAAATACGGCCATCCGGTAATAAAACGGCAGAGGAATGATATAATCTGGGTATGGGTGATGGGTTTAGTACCTTGAATCGCTGATCCGGATCTGGTTCATTTACCAGATAAAGAACCGGATGAAAAACCGGATTAACTGCTGATTCCCAACCTGCTGTACCATTATGAGCTCCGTTAATGATAATCAAATCACCAGTAGGAAGGATTAGGATGTCGGACATGACACGTGTCATGGGCATTTCTTCAATTATCCATTCGGGTTTCGGATCAGTCACCTTAATTCGCCCACATGTTTTTGATGCTCCGACGTAATTCCCATGCTGAGCTTGAGCATATGCGCCTGGCGGTGCACCGCCACAAACCATAATCTCTGCTTCCGGCAAGTGGTTTCCCGACGATGATGAATTCGAACCTGATAAACGTATTGGTAACAAAACTGACGAACCAGTACTTGGATAATTCCTTTTATCATCACCGGGTATTATTGGAAATTCTTTTAAAACCCGATTACCCGTATAATCGAACAAGATTGAACGTCTGTTTGCAAAGATGAACAGATTCCCATCTGGTAATAGATGAAGAAATGGGTAAAGATTGTTCTCATCATAATGATCTCTGGTTTCTTCCAAGAACCCTAAATAATAAGAAGAATTACCGGCACCGGGTTGTTGTTGTTTTCTTGGAAAGAATTCATAACTGAAAGCTCTTCTTCCACCAACAATTATGATTCTATCATCAGGAAGAATTTGATTACTAGAATACCATCTTCTAACAGAGAGATACTCAGGTACTTCAATCCAATCACAATTCTGATTCTGCTGCTGCTGCTGCTGTTGACAAGGAGATATAATACGAATAACACGATCACCATCATTATAACCCCCAGTTTGAACTAGGGTTCCATTTGAAATAACAGAACCAGAAGAACACCAAGTATCAGTCTGAACCATTAATGGTGATATTGAGTTATAAGAAATATCATAAATCAAAGAATGAGCTGTACAATCAGTAGTTAAAGCAACATCATTTGAATCAAACCTACATACACCAAAGGGTAATGATAGATTAGAAGCACCGAAATCAGTTCTATCAAAGATGACAACCTTATTATTATTCAGTACTTGCATATGCATTGCTGATATTCCAATACTCTGTTTTAAAAGAACCCACTTCCCACCATTGATCTTGGGTGGTAATGGGAATGATTGAATTTGATAAGAAGAAATTGAAGAGAAAATAAAGAAGATGAAGAAGAAGAAGTTGATGATGATGAACAAGAACGGGTGATTCTTGAATTCCATCGTCAAGAAACGGGGTTAATTTTCTGATTCTGGGTTTGTTTCTCTCGTGTTGTGTATTTATTTGTACTAGTTGTTGAAAGGGAGGGAGTTTGGTACGAGATAAAAGGAAACAAATTTAACAGCACGGGACTGACTGAAGTTGAAAAATTCAGAGTGTGAGTGAATTTACTAGGAAAGTCATAATGAGATGACGGTAGTAGAGCTGTTGGACTGCGTGAGTGACTGAGTACATGAGATAAGCAGATATATGTGCACAGTGTAAAGACCAAATCTTGAAGTCTTTTGTATGTCAGTGATACGAAATTACCACTTTTAGGGTTCATACCCTCAAGGAACTACGTAAGTAATGTTTTGTTTTGTTTTGTTTGCCTCGGCCAGATTACTATGGGTATCCTGGTATTCATGGGGACCGCCTTACTCGGCGGATGAGATAATCAAAGGCTAGCTACCAGTCTGACACTGCCGTTTTAACCTCTGGCTAGGGCTAGAAATGAATGTGCATTGATACACGAAATACTGTAAATGAGCAAATTGCTTTTTGTATCAAGAACCCGTCGAACATTGAAGGGATAAACTATAAACTATTCGGCAAATTAAATGTAACAAATTTGTAGAAACATGTAACATCTTTAAGTGAGGATTTTTCGCTTCAAATTGGTTGTGAAATCATATCCCAACAGCACTGATTAGCACAGTTAAACGACAAAATTTACTCACGGGAGAAATATCAATAATTTTACGAATTCTAATACTTTGTATTTCAACTTTATATCACCCAACAAAAATTTAGATGTCCAAATCTGATAACTAAGTAAATATGTTTCACATTTAGACACAATCACGGACAGATGCTGCTGCCATTGGCATACCAACATACTCTGTGGTCTTGCCCAAGCTATGAGTCAATATGGGTATGCTTGTTCGTACAGCAGATGGCCTGTGGTGGGACTTTCTTAGCAATCTTGGTATATGGGCGGCAAGAAATGGTAGAGGGGCGGCAAGTGTGATAGCAATGTCCTTCTTATTGGTTAGGGGGTGTCCTATAGGGGGTGTAGATTGACTAGATTACCCTTTCACCTTAAATCAACCAAAATCAAATCAATTTTTTTTTAAACCTAATGAATCAGAAAAAATCAATTCAGTTTTTTTTTTCATCTTCTTCTTCATCTTCTCTTCTCCTCCATCAACCGTAACCTCCATTAAAACTGAAAATTTCATCGTCTTCGATTAATCGGCGATTTGAGAAATGTTTGGAAAACCCCAGTTAGGTTTTAGTTTATTGTGTTGGATTTAAGTTAATTTTGTATCAAATTAGGGTTTTGTATGAAAATTAAAATTGAAATTTCTGGGTTTATACGAGTTACGATTGATTTTAACTCAATTACGAACCGTAACTGGAGATTTTGATGTTAATACGGTTGGTAACAGTTCAATTACCAACCGTATGTTCTTATATCTGAGAATTTTCTTCAGTTACGGTTGGTAAACTAAAATAGTTACCAACCGTAACTGAGTTACGGTTGGTATCGAGCATTTAGTTACCAACCGTAACTGGTTTTACGATTGGATTTTCCCCAAATTTAACCAGTTACGGTTGGTATTCGATAACTTACGAACCGTAACTAAGAGTTACGGTTGGTCACGAGCAAAATTGCAACCGTAAGTTCTTCTGAAAATTCAAAAGTTTTGATTTTGTTATTGTTGATGGTGGATTTTCATTTAAGGTTAAAATTGTAAAAGCCAGAAAATTATGCGCTAACATCTTGCAAAAGATAAAGCCATTAATAAGTGATGAATACTTCTTCACTTTACTAATTCACCTAGAATGAAACATGTGACAACAATCCCATCATTCTGTGAATTAAATACACGAAATTCATCCAGGTTGGAGCATGTAGCAACGATCCCATATACCCTGTGAATTTACATCATTATTAATTAATGCATGACCAGCCTCGTATTTCTTGTATTCATTACGGTGCGGCATGACGACTGAGTGTTGTTCTCATCATAGCAACACGAATCTCCAAGCATTAATAATAAAACATGTACGAAATACCCATACAGGCTACAACTCTCGGTGTGTTATACTAGCCCGATTGAGCGTGTTTGAACCTGAACTGACCATATCAGTCTCAGAAACGATCATGACCATCCAACTTCACCAGCATGATTGGATGGCCCAGATCGAATCCATAACCCTCAAGCAGGTATTGGAGTATTCACCACCGACCCAATACGGGCCCCGCATGGTCGGCCTCCCCAAGAGGGAAGCAACGCTTACCAGTTTGTCCAGCCAAAACAACATGGACGTGAAACCCTAAACTAGGGTTACGACACATTACATGTGTCGCAAATCAGCCTCAACCATCCATCTTCGCAGGCATAGATGGAGGGTGTAGATGTAGATTCAAAGGGTCCAAAACATATCAACACAAACAGTGTGGGCCCGCCTACATACATGACCGACCGGTCAAGACCAACTATGTTTGGTCGTCACAATCCGCGCGCCCAAACAAGGGGTGACACACGGCCGGCAAAACCCTAATTGGGGTTTGCGGCATCTTCCATATGTTGTAAATCGATCACGAGCGTCCATCTTCTCCTGCTTGGATGAAGGGTCCAGGAATAGACTAAGCAGGTCCGGTAAGTATCAACATGATCACTGCGGGCCCACCTATCTCCACACACGATCGGCCAAGACAAAATTTGGTTGTACACCTCGATTCGCACGCCCAAACCAGGCGTGGTCGCACCTCCTAATTGTGAACTGATCTCGACCACTCAACTTCTCCGGACAAATTGAGTGGCTTAGATCACGTTTCTATGAGGCAATGAAGTATAGGCGTGAACGCTAGCCTACCACCCACACGCCGAATCAATCGGCGGGACCGACCCAGCTTGGTCGTCTTGAAACGCGCGCCCGAAGTGGGCATGATGCGCGGCCTTTGCGGCACAGGATTCCTGTCGCAAATCAATCTCAGCCACTCTTCTTTACCGGTAAACTTGAGTGGCCTAGATCGCACCTTCGTGGGATAGTGAAGTATAAACATGGACACCATCATGTCGTCTACACACATGCATGATCGGTCCTCTATAAAACACTTCCCATGCTTGGATTCGACCAAGCTGAAAGAAGGAACTTGCGTACCTCTTAAACCCCAATCCGACGGTCGCAGATGAGGGTTACAAGTCATCTCGTCCGTCCAACTTTACCAGCTTGGGCGGACAGCCTAAGACATGAGTTAGGCTATCAATGAGGCGTCACCACAATCATTGTCCACCACTCTTCCACATGGAGTGATCGATCAAGTCAGGGCTTACTTGTATAGCCTCCAAACGATCACTCGAAGATGGTTTGGAACATGATGCTATTTTAAGACGCTTAAATCCGTGACTTACTCCTAAGCCTTAAAAATAGCGATGCATACATGCTAATATACTCGATGCGATGCACTGATAGAATACACACGATACTTCACAAGTATCGACTTCCTAAATAATTTAGTTATTTAGTCTAGCATTACATGCTACTTTACGTGGGTCCCACGATCCACACACTCGAGACATCAATCATGTCACAAACCGGGGATACATACTAGGGTATTGGTCGGCGGTTTACGGCGTGCGGCAACGTGCAACGCGCCATCACAAGAATGTGTCGAAGTCATGGACGGTTAGAGATACGGAGAAGTGGGCAAGACCGGGTCGTGTTACACCAACACACAACTCCACTACTCCATCACTCCACTTCCTCCACTTCCCACGAGAGACGTGAATAAGGCTCAAATGACTTGTATAAATAGGTTCTCCTCCCTATTTTTCAAAAACAACAACAGAACAAGTCAAGACAAGACAAAACCAAGTGTTAATACAAAACGTATTCAAACACTTTAAGCACCTTGCATCAATCGTAAGCTCCGCTCACCTTTCTGTTACAAGTCATAAACAAGCCTACACCTTCACAATCTCAACACCTTCTTCGCTTCCCTCCCTAAGATCAACCCCATCTCCTTCACTTTGTGACCGAAGCAAGTCCGGAACGGCCATTTCTTGGTTTAGGCCAGAGTTATACAGATTGATTTCTCGAATCACAAGCACTCACCGCGCAGTGCATTTGTTTAGGATTTAGATTCATTCCTCATCCACACACCCCAAATTACCAAATCCGGCAGGAATAGTTTTCACCCATAAACAGTTATGTACTTTAGATAATTTTGAGCGAGAAAAAGCTAATGAGAACTAATTTAGAAGTATACCGGGTCACTTGAATCACTCATTTTGGTTGAGTGAATCAAAATCTAGGGTTTCACAAATATCACATAAGTTTTCTTTTTCTTCTCCTCTAAACTTTTTTTTTTTATAACTCTAAAAATCTGATTTTAGAGTTATAATAAGTGAAAATTAATTATCAACACTAATCTTGATTATCATTACTAATCTTGATTATTAACAATAAGGGCTAATTAGTCATTTCCAGATTTTTCTTTGATAAGGGGCACTTGAATTACCTTGTAATGACCTTTTTTGTCTTATTAGGTTGCCGCCCCTCTACCATTTCTTGCCGCCCCTATACCAAGATTGTTTCTTAGCTACTGAGAATGGGGATAATGAACAGATGAGCAGATATATGTGCAGAGTGTAAGACCAAATCTTAAGTCTTTTTTATATCAGTGATACGAAATTACCACTTTTAGGGTTCATACCCGCCTCATACCCTCAAGGAACAACATATGGTTTTCCTCGGCCAGATACTGTGGGTATTCATGGGGACCGCCGAGTAAGGCGGATGAGATAATCAAAGGCTAGCTACCAGGCTGACACCGCCGTTTTAACCTCTGGCTAAAACATGCATTGATAGTAGAAATTAAACATAGATGGCATAAACTATTCCTTGTTAATAAATAACTAAGTCCAACCACTGCCTGGCTCAAACAGCAAATTAAATGTGACAAATTTGTAGAAACACTTCAAATTGGTTGTGAAATCATAACCCAACAAAGACTCCATAATCAACCATTGATTAGCACACTTAACGACAAAATTTACTCCTCAAACACAAATTATTGGAGGTATCAAGACTTTTACGAAACTTTATATTGCCCAACAAAATTCGATGTCCAAATCTTTGATAACTCTGTCTAAACTCGAGAAGGAGGAAGAAATATGTTCCACATTTATACACATAGCTAACGAGTATACCCAGTAACTGCACAAACCGAACCTACCGTGAACCGAACCGAAACCGTTGGATTATTAACCGAACCATAAGTGAAACCAAAATTTACTCACGATATCAAGACGGTTTTTTCGTTCCACATTTATCGCTATTTTACAAAAACCGACACCCTCGGTTTCAGTTTAGGTTGTTGTATAAAACCGTACCGAATAACCGATTGATAAAACTGCAGTCGTTATTTATTATATTTCGTATCATTTGATCAGTCTTAGGTTAGGTAATATTTGATCGTGTCCGTTAATCTTAGGTTTTTAACGCCTAACCTAAGTATCTTCTCATATTTCTCGTATCTTCTTCTTTCTGCAACTCCTTTGGAACAGCCACCGCCCTCTACCAGACCATATTTTTCTTCTTGTACTTTATCTTATGGAACACCACCACTACGAACAGAGCCTACTACTCAACTACTAGTGCTTCTCCTATTCTCTTTTTCTCCTTCTCAAATTCTAGAATCACCACCAAGACAATTAGATCTATCATTTGTTTTTCTTTCTTTATTTAATTGATCATGGTTGTTGAATATGAAGGTTTGTATACGAAGGTATCTCTATAAGGTAAGTCAGATCTTCTTCTTCAAGTTTTCAATTTTTAATTTCTATTTGAAATATATTCGACTGATTTTTTTCTTCTATTTTCTGTATCTACGATCAAAGGAAGTATACATCAGATCAAATATAAGAAGTGTTAAGGCGGATAGATGTTGAGATTGAAATCAGAGATGAGTTTAGGTTTCAAGGAAATTGATTTTGTAGCATGCAGATTTTTTTTTTCTGAAATTATTTATCTCCCTCTGTGCAGATTTTAGTTCTATCTCTCTCTCTCTATGTACATCTCATTTTTTTTAAAATGAACAAATTGTTCATATTGATCTATAGACACTTATCAGTAAATTTATTTAGTTCTCATATTGATTTTGCAAGTGTTTTTCCTTTTTGTTTACAATATGGATCCGTAAATGGTTGAATAACACTCCAATATTATTGAGAATATGTTTCTTGTACTGAATAAAACAATCCAGTATGGAATGATTGATTTTTAATGGAAGAATAACTTAGAGATTACCTATAAGAAAAAGAAAAAGTTGTTTCTGCCGGTTAACCAATACCGGCCAGTTTTTTACCGAAACCGGAAGGCTCAAAACCGGATGAAATCGATTAAGCTAAATGGTTTCATCGGTTTCCAATATTGGAAAACCGAGTACTTCGGTTTCGGTTGTTTTTTTGCCAACAACCGTACCAAACCGAACCATGTGCAGCCCTACTAACGAGAATGGGGATAATGACCGGATTATACTTGGTCTTTAATAGCACAAGATAAAAAGCCCACAAAGAGATACATGCTAAAAAGCTAAATGAAGTATTACCGGGTGCAAATAACTCAGTCATCAGCAATGCAATTGTGTCTTCTGCTTCTGCGTTCAGGAGTCCTTCCAGATGCAACATACTTTCTGTTTAGGGAAAATTACTGTCAGTCACTCACAGTTTCTGTTGATGGATCAAGCTTAATAACAAACTTGATACCTAGGAAATCCCTGATATGTGGTGTTTATATAGCATGGTGAGAGCTTTCCAACACGAACCTTAGAAACGTCTTGCGGGCATAAAGCACAAAGGGGGAATAACTAACCCTGCAATCCAATATAATTAATAGCCAATTATGGAGCACATTGGACTGAACCATCACTAATTCAAAAAAAAAAAAAAAGGAATATGCGTGAAGTTCTTAACATTTATGGCATACCCCATATAACAAATTCTCACCAATTACCATGTAATTAAAAAAAAAAAAAAACACGATAACTGAAGCACACCCCATATAACAAATAAGATTTGCAATAATTCTCACCAATTACAATTACCACGTAATTAAAAAAGAAGAAGAAGAGAACTTAATAAAGGAGTATTCCAAGCATAAGCTACTAGAAGTGTGCATAATCGCCTTAAACTCGGTAGAATTTATTTGTAAGACTCAAAGCCTCTCCATCAACTAGTCAGTGATCTGTGGCAAATCTAACCCACCCGTCATTTAACCAACTTTCCCGACTAGATAAATAATTTCAAGCTCGACCGCTCTTCATCAAAAAAAAAAAAAAAAAAAAAACTTGTACATCCTTTTTTGCAAGTGCATCTAATAAAAAACCGCTAGAAAGGACCCTATTATGATTAACAATTGTACTTTCTTAAATGTAAAACCCATGGAAAACTAGTTAAAAAGTTGTGCTGCTGAACAACCAAAATCTACAAGGTTTAACAAAACATGAGAATTCATCTCTATGAGAAAATTCCAACTCTTTAACCTTTCAATCGAATCTCTCTTGCAATCTCTCTTTCAGTGGGGCTTGCTACTGGAAAATTTCTCAGTTTTTTGTTTGGAAACAGTTAACCAAGATTATAAATTCAACTGGTAATCTTTCGGTTGCAAGCCCCACAGAAAGACTGGTGGCAATTGAGCAGATCAAAGAATTAGAATTATCCCTAGGAGATAAAGTCCCAAGTTTTGTTAAACCAATGAAGCATTCTCATGTCGATGGAACTTCTTAACTAGTTTTTAAGAGTTTTACATCTAAGGAAGTAAATTCAATCATGACAGGGTCTATCTAACAGTATCTGCCAAAAAGGATGCACAAGTTACTTTGATTGATGCACAAGTTAAAATCCAGGCCATCTTATCAAAAAAATTAATGTGTGCATAAGGTTAAAAAATCACAATAACAAATAACGAAAAAGGTATCACAACAAATTACAACTTAGTTTACATAGTTTACAAACCTGATGTGTTGAGTCCACCACTCCTCCTAAAAGCACAGAAGCAGTTTGGCGGCATCAGCTCTTTCCTCTTATCATCCTACCCTCTTGAAATGCTAATTGCAGTATCAGAGTAGAGATAAAGCACCCTGATGTGATCTCAGCGACTAATGAAATACCAAAGCCAGAGATCTCGCAATGTAACCAATGAACATGTAACATTTCATTTCAATCTCTTGTAAAAGAACATATTTCTGCATGGATACACTTGTGTATAAAAGGACACACTTTCCAGCTTTATCTCCAACTTTATGATCTGTAAATACATAAGATAAAGGGCCACTAAGAGATTCATGTTCACAAGCTGTGAATTCAAAATGAAGTATTGAAGTATTACCAGGTGCAAAGAACTCATCAACAATGCTATGTTGTGTCTCCTAGAAAGGTCTTTTGCTTATGTGTTCAGGAATCCGGATGTAACATCCTTCCACGAGAGCTTTCTTAAGAGATTCTTCAAACCACAACCCACGCACTTTAGTATAACAGTTTCTGTTCATGGGTCAGGCGTAACAACAAATATGACACCGAGGAAATCCCTGATATGTCCAAGTGTTTCTATAGCATGAGGTGAGAGCTTTCCAACACGAACCTTGGAATATTCTTGAGGGCATAAAGCGCAAAGGAGGAATAACAAACCCTGCAATCTGATATAATGAATACTCAATTTTATGGAGCACACTAGAGAGAAGATAACATAACTAATAAAAAACAAAGGAGTATATTGACAGATGCATGAAGTTCATAACATTTATCGCATACCTCATACAAAGAAACAAGTTTTGCAAAGATCAAAAAAATAAAATTGTATCACAAGCATAATCACATTAAACTCTTCAACTAGTTAGTGATCGGTAGCAAATCTAACCTACATTTAGTTTCAAACTCCCCTCTTCATCAATCGAAAAAACTTGTGCATCCCTTTTTGGCAGGTGCATCTTGCAAAACCCGTAGGAATATTATGATTAACAATTGTACTGAACATGTACTTCCTTTAAACGTAAAACCCATGAAAAGAAGTTAAAAAGTTGTGCTGCTTACTAACCAAAATCCACTATTGACATGAGACTTCTCATGGGTTTAACAAAACAAGGAATTCATCTCCATGAGAGAATTTTAATTCTTGAACTTCAATTGCAATCTCTCTTTTTTTTTTTGGGGGCTTGCAAGGGTAATTTTCCAGTTATAAGCCCCAAAGAAAGACAGATTGCACTTGAAAAGGCTGAAGAATTACAATTATCTCTTGGAGATGAATTCCCAAGTTTTGTGAAACTTTGTGAAACCCATGAAATATTCTCACATAAATAGTGGATTTTGATTGGTAATCAATGCAACTTCTTAACTAGTTTTTAAGAGTTTTACGTTTAAGTAAATTCCCAATGCAATTACCAATCATAACAGGGTCTTCCTTATAGTTTTTGCAAGAAGCACTTGCCAAAAAGGGATGGACAAGCCAATGAACATGTCGTTCCTTTGATTGTTTTAACCATTCCTTCGTCAATCCATAGAATACATATACCAAATTAACCCTAAGCAGCAGGATAAGCTCCCTATTGGTCAATTTCTACTAACACAAGATACTTACTGATAAGATGTTTTCCACCATCGGAACCTTCAAAATTACTACACCGCCACCATCTGGTGGAGCTCCACGTCTCACTATTTTCAAATCCACTACTTCTGAATCAATGCCAAAACGCTTCACAATATTCAATGTAGTCGTCTGGAAAGTATCGACAGTTGGATCCTTCGAGTCATTAGTGATTCCTGATGAAAACATCTCTTATATGTCAGTAACCACACTAACAAATGAATATTATTCTTTTTGTCTAAGATTAATATATTGGACTTCAGAAGACGATTGATTAAAATATATTCAAAAGTTAATTTTCATGGAAACCAATATCTCATGTTCAAACAATTCAACCAAATAAGAAACAGTACTTGGGTACCATTTCATGGGTCTAAAGACTTCCCTACCAGTACCAACTCAATAAGAAATAGTCGTACTACTAAGGACGGCAGATAAATTAGACTATGCGCATACGGTTACAGCCATCTCATCATTAAGTAGTACAAATACACCATCCGAAAAGTTAAGAAAGGAGGATCATCAAAATACGAAAAGAAATCATTATAGTCAAATATGCATAGCTTATTGAATACCATCATGATCACGAAATTATAAACGAAAACAAAAAAGAGCTTTCAACATTATAAGAAATTAAAGTAAAAGAGAAAATAATTATAAGAAGGATCAAAACCCTTAGGTTATAAGAAGTTGAAATAAAAGAGACCATCATTATAAGAAGTTGAAATAAAAGAGAAAATAATAAATAATAATAACCTTAGGTTAATTTCTTTCTAAATAAACCAAGAAGAATCAATGGAATTGATCTTTCAACACCACAATCAAATGCATGCTTTCCACATATTAATACTCCTGGTTTATACTTTATTTTAGTTCCTGGAAACCCAAAAAGCAAAAACCCTTATTAATCCAATACCAAGAATCAAAAACCCAAATAAAAAGTTACACAAATATAGTTACCAGTTTCATTGATCTCAGCATAGCCGCCATCAGATATCTCCTCTACTATTAAACTTAGTAAGTTCCGTTCATAAGTACGTAGACCTTCATTGAGTTCATCAGCTCTCATTTATTCAATTAGGATCGGAGTTCCTGATAGAGTTGATAACACAAGCCTTTCCCTGATATGTTGACTTCCCTTCAGTTTCATACATATACTTCACCATTTCCTTATCTCTTGCTCTCTGACGTCCTTCTTCTTCTCCTCCAATTCCAATTCCAGGGCTTAGGGTTTTAGTTTCTCGGTTTTTGGCTACAACGCTATATATTCCATCTCTTAAGCCGTAGGTTCATTGTAAAAAAAAAAAAAAAAACCTATTATAGGGGCTCCAAACATTGGGTTTTAAGGGCTAACAAGATGACAAAATTGGGTTATGAAATAGTAATCAATAAAACCCCATATCCAATTATTTTTTGTAATGTCTAAAATATCCTCCATAAATTATAAAATTAAATTTATTATCTTCTCATTATCTTTTCATTCATAAATCATGATGATGATCATATACAAAAAACTAAATCTATTATCTTCTCCTTCTATTTCTATTCATAAATCATGATGAAGATTATGATCATAAAAAAAAACTTATTATTCTTCTTTCTCTCTTTTCCGTCGTGATAAAGATGTCGATCATAAAAATAAAAAACTAAGAAAACCCACCACTTATTTTTTCAGTACTGTCTACGGTTGGGAAAATTCATATTTCCCAACCGTAGACAGCCTACGGTCGGGAAAATTCATACTTCCCAACCGTAGGAAGAAATGTCTACGGTTGGGAAAATTCATACTTCCCAACCGTAGACTGCTCATATTTCCCAACCATAGACATTTCTGAAACAGTTTTTTCAAAAACCTAATTCGATCGATTCCGCTTATCCATGCATTAAAACCAATAAAATAAGATGGGTTTTTGATTTTTGCCTTATTGAAGTCATTGCGGGTGGGTTAAGTGGTGTTAATCAATAATGAATTATTTTGGGAATTGACGATTAATCGAAGAAATAGACGATGGAGGTGATGGGAAGAAGTAAATGGAAGAATTAAAGGAGAGGAATGAAAACAAATTAGTTCTAGGTTTCAATATTTAATCGGTTAAGGGTATTTTAGTATTTTTCTTATGAATTAGGTCCCCTTATCTTCATTGTAGGATATTTGGATCCTTAGGAGCCCTCAAAACACTTTTCTTGGAGCCCCTATAATAGGTTTTAAAAAAAAAAAAGGGTAAAGAATATTTATTTACATATCTAAATTTGATTTTCATCCTAAAAATAGGTAAATAAAATTTATCGTATTTTTGAAAGAGTATTTTAGAAAAGAAAAACATACTCCTACTAATTAATTATGATATTTTTTGTTTCATTTTAAGTATTTTAGATTTAGAAAAGAAAAGTGTATATTTAGTTAAAATGAAATACTCCGTAGAATTTAAATTTACTGTAAAATTTAAATTATTATTCTTTTAGTTATGATATTTTCTATTTCATTTTAAGTATTTTAGATTTAAAAAAGAAAAGTATATTTAGTTAAAATGAAATAGAATTTAAAGATAAACACGAAATCCTGATAAGATAAGTGAGTTTTATTGTTTACTTGGGAACGACGCAAATAAATGTATTAAAAAAGAATCCTGCTAGAAAGCCTAGTTAGCAATTCGGTGTACGAGAAAAAATTCGGGACGGCATACGTACGTGTATAATTCATTTCGACGGAAGGTAAATTTGGTCCACTATCCAGTCATTTCTAGTTCGGGGATAGTTCGGAGTTTGGAGTAAACAGAGCATGAGATACCCTCGGGTTTCTCTTATGATTCACCCATGTTTCTGAGTTATCTTTGGCAGTTGCGTGAGGCTGAGTAGTGTTGGGGATGCGCATCAATGTGTTTGGAGTATGTTAGACACCAGTTGACGCCTGAGAAAGGAATAAAAGGAAATTATTTCCCGTGATATTGCAGAAAAATAAAAAGAGTATATTTTGCGTTAAACGGAAGAGATTTGAGCCCTATGCGTAGATAAAAGAGTTCTGGGATGTCATAGAGGAAAATAGAGAGTTTGGGTAAGAGTTTAGAGGTAACAGAGACGAGAAAATCGAGTTGCAGAGAAACTCTGTTGTTGCTGCTGTTTGAGATGCTCAAGACAATCGTTAATTAATTGTCGTCTTTTCCTACTGTTGTAACACTTATTTTAGCTACAGTTCAACGGTAACTGCAATACATCTTCTTTATCGTTCTTTGTAATAGTGGATTTTCAACGATTATAGTTGGATCCTTTTCCAGCCGAAACAAGTTTTGTGCATACCAAAGATTATGAACCCAAATCAGAAATCTTCATCGTCTTCAAATCTTCTCAGATCTTCAATAAACATCTGCACACAATCAACTTGAATCTCTTGTGATTAATCACACACGGTCTGTTAACAATGGATTATCACAAGACGTCTTTAGATCTACAAAAAGTCTAAAGATCCCCGTCGAAACTTCGATCTAGTTTGAGTGAATCTTATATCAGAAGAGAAGATTCTCAAGCATAAACAAACTAGGTGCAATCAAAGTTCAACAACCGTTAGTCAATCAAATCAATCGATTTCTAATAATAAACAAAAATTATCTAGTTTCCCACCAACGGTACTAATAGAGCTTCTCAATCCCAAAGAAGTCTTTAAACCGAGCGGCCGTAAGAGATTTCGCCTAATTAGGTTACTTTCCTCTCCGAATAGGCGGCTCCACCAGTAACAACACAACTAGGTAGTTTTGCTGGCTCTGAGGATTAGTTTGCTAAATAGACCTTATACAATTATTGAAAGAAATCAAACATTGATGAAATGCAAACTTCAATATTTATAGACCAAGGAAGTTTGGACACCAAGGAATTTCCAAAACCCAAAATATTCTCAAGATATGCAATATATTTCCAAATTCGGTTTCCATAATTCCTGGAAATGCTTTGTCCAAATATTGACCTAAATCTCATTAGAAAATCTCCAATTAGTAAATGCACATTACCAATTTTTATTTTCTAAAGATATGCATTTTAATTGCTGGAAATTAAAAGCATATAAAACTAAAAACCTTAACTAAAAGATTCTCAGTTTATTTCGATTCGGGATTCTCCTTTAGCTATTAAGGAATATCTTTGAACAATAAAAGATAAGAGTTACTGCACATGTTCAAAGTATGTCAACATCTTTACTTAGTAAATCCTTTTTCATATTTACTATCTTGGAGCGGTTATACTAAACACGCATATTGGTAATTCAAAAGATATGCAATGAATAACAATACCAATAAGCCTAGCGATTTCCCTTTCGATTCACAAAACAAGTTTATGAATGTACTTCCTTTAAACAAATGTAAAACATTGTTTCCTAGGATGAAATCTTCACCCCATACCCATACATAATCACAATAGCATTCAAACAATTATGTCGATGTCTTATATACGAAGTTCAAAAGATAAGCGTTATACTTCGTATTGTATTCCTTAATACTATGTCTAACTAGAGTATAATCATTCACATCTTCGCATTTATGTTTTCAATATGCACGAGTTGAAAGATATGTTATGGAATGAAACAGTTCAAGTCAAATATTACTAACCTCAAGTGGAAGGATGATGTCGTCGTTGTAGCTCCTTACTTCTTTACATTCTTCAAGTCTTCACGTAATACTTGTAATGTCTCATATCCTAATACTTTCAAGCTAACCTATACGAAGTCGACTCTAGTAAATAATCAAGCGACTCTTTAAATGAGTTTCGGTTCACTAAAATATGACAACCAAACTTGACATACCAACGCTTGGTGGGTTCAACCGAGCTATGCTCTAACAGTTTCTTGATCCCACATAAGTCTTTAAACGAGCGGTCGTAAGAGATTTCGCCTAATTAGGGTACTTTCCTCTCCGGATAGATGGCTCTACTAGAAATAACAAGAAATGAAGTTTGCCAGGATCTTAGGATAGTTTGCTAGAAATGCAAACTTAGGTATTTATCGACCAAGGTTGTTTGGACAACAAGGAAATTCCAAAATGGAAAATATTCTCAAGATATGCAATAAACACTATTTTTTCCGATTTTCCTATTCCCATTAAATGCTAACCAACATTTCTGAAATCTATTATAGAAAATTTATACTATTTTTATTGCACATTTACTAATAAACACTCTCCAGAGTATATGCTTTAATTACTGGTAATAAAAGCATATGAAATTGAAAATCATAATTAAATGCTTTTCAATATTTCGGTTTTGGGATCACCTTGAGTATCAAGGAATATCTTTGAACAATAAATGATAAGAGTTATGTGCATGTTCAAGTGTGATGACATCATGAAGTTTCCCATCTTGGAAAACCCTAATTCACACACATTATGAAGAAATATGTGAATCACGGTTTTGATCCGATCGTATCCTCATTTCAAAAACATGTTGTGATCGATTACAATATGATCCCAAGAATAGGTTGTGACCGGTTACACAAACATCCACAAAGTGGGTTGTGATCGGTTACACCTTACTTCCCGAAGCTACTATGTGACCGGTTACACATTGGTTCCCAAAAAAACTATGTGAGCGATTACAACTAACTTCCCAATACACCATGTTACTTGTTACACTTTGGTTCCCAAAGCTAATATGTGACTGGTTACAACTAGCATCCCAATCATAGCATGCGATCGATTACACTTTGGTTCCCAAAGCTATTATGTGACCGATTTCAACAAGCTATGCATTATAGACCTTGGCTAGTTATACCTCAAATCTCAACAAAGTCGAGATAGGTTCTACCACTATCACTTACTATTGGTCATCCAAAAGATATTCAAAGAATAGCAAGACCAATCATGATTTCCCTTTCGATTATGAAAACAAGTTCATACATCTACTTCCTTAAACTAATGTAAAGATACATAGTTTTCTAGGATGAAACCATACGTATATGATGCACACATAATCAAATAACTATATACAATAGATTATGTCGATGTCATCTTTTACGAAGTTCCAAAAGATAAGCATTCATACTTCGTAATATGTTTCCTTGATACTTTGATCATACTATAATGATCAAGTCTCACTACTAGAGTATTATATATAATATTTATAGCATATACATCTTCGCATGTTATGTTTTCAATATAACACGACTTGCAAGATACGTTAGGAATGAAACAAGTTCAAGTCAATATTACTAACCTCAAGTGGAAGGATGATGTTGTCATTGTAGTTCGTTACTTATTCTCATTCTTCAGGTCTTCAGAGTAATACTTGTATGCCTCAACATTCCTAGACTTTCTAGTCTAACCTAAACAAAGTTGACTCTAGTATTTAATCAAGCGACTCTTAGCTGAGTTTTGATACTAAAATGTGACAACCAAACTTGACATACCAACGCTTGGTGGGTTCAACCGAGCACTGCTCTAACAGCTTCCAACAACCTTTCTGCCTATAAGATATAAAGGTAATTCTGCCAACATGATGTGCATTGATTTCTGAAGACAAATCCTTGAGGAACCCTTTCTTGTCTCCTTAGTTTCACTCTTACACACCTTAATGCCTACAGTCACAAGATTATTGTGACCATCAAGTGTTGTTGCAGCCAGCAGGACACCACCAAGCTTTCCAGTTAGATGGCATGCATCTAACCCTATGACTCACATGCAAGCTTTCTGAAATCCTCAAATTGGTGCAGCAAATGAAATAGTCATGCTCATAAATGTCTAATCTGCATATTCAGTAACCAAACTAATTAAATGTTGAGCATAACTTACAAATAAATAAAATAGAAGTCGTAAATTTGAGTTATAAAACGAATAAAAGTGCATATGATATATACATTTTTTCCAATAAGTGAATTTAACAACAAACTCTGGATTAGTATGAGCCACCATTGCACAAAAGATGGGTACATCCTTGTAGCTGTCTTCATAATTACCAAAAAATCTTATAAAAGAAGATTTTTGGCCTTTCATTCACAAAAAAAATGGTATATTGATGTTATGAGTAACAAACAAGTCTTTTGCAATATTTCTATGCTTTGAAATTAAGGCCTCAGATATCTGCTTTAACTTCTCATGTACAACCTCTTTTACATACTCAGGATCTGTGGATCTGTTAAAACTCTTTGGATTCCCGACACAAGTGTGTTCGAGATTTACACTCCTAACAATAAAAGTTGTCTAATGCGTTATTATGCTAGCATTTACAAACCACATACATCCATACTCTTCCCTGGACCTACATCTTACTCTTAGTCTCATTTTTTTGCCACTCTTATAGGTTTTGTATTGATAATATGTTTTACACAGTAACCCCTAAGATGTTTCTTAAATGCCTTTTTGTTGTTAAAAGCATACTTTACCTCAATCTTAGTAGGATCAACATGAGCCACCTCTTCTTCTATAGGGAATAAAGGTTCTTCTTTTTTATCACTGTGCATATTGAAGTCATCTTTCCATTTCTGGTAATCAAACTTTGGTTTGGCATCTTTATCATCTACTATTTCAGGACCATCGTTATTACTACTCCCACCATTATTAGAAACTGCAATCAACAAACAACATCAAAGTGTTAGTACATTTAAAGAAATGAACAACAAACGGTAAACACTAAAGGGTTAATACTTACGTACCTTCTTCATTGTCTTCTTCACTGCTGCTTGAATTATGTCTTTCATCTTCAACTTTATATGTCTTGAAAATTTCTTCATAATCAATATCATTATCTTCATCACTGTCAAAAATTGGTGGAGCATTTGGATCTTCAATGGGGTGACATTCATATAAAGTAGTATTCTCCAACACCACATTCTCTTCCTCATCATCAGTGCTGTCCCCCGCATCATTGTTGTTCACTACATAATTCTTGTGCACTGCATCAGTCTAGTTCACTGCATCAACCCAGTAATCATGATTAAAGTTATCAGTAACTTGAATTGGTGCACTGCTAAAACCAACAACACTGGCTTGACTAAGGAAAAGATACCCGATCCACAAATAATTTCTTAAATACTCCTCCATTTGAGTTTTCCTTCTTTGATTGATCTTGCAACCTTGATGATCGGCTTACAGTCTTTTATGGTGATCTCCTTACAGACTTTTCTTTTGAAATTGGTTTTTTAGCAATCCTCTTATGTGCCTTCTTAGGAATCTCATCAATTGCTATCATTGGTTGTTCTATTGCAGCCTCAATGAAGTCATTGTCATTCCCAAATTTAGAATTTAATATCACCAAATGTAAACATATGATGCCTTTCTCATCAGGTACATCATGCTCCCAAAACTAGAAGATGTCTACATGCTCCCAAAACTAGAAGATGTCTACATTTATAACCAAACTCTCATGCATACATGGGTTTATCAGCCAATATAAATTAGGAATTTTCTTATCATCAAGACGCAACTTAACGGGCAACATTTGCTCAAATTCCTTAAGGTCACATCTATCTATATCCACATGTGAGGAAACAACAAAGTGATCAGTTTACTATCCACAACAAACACATTGATGTCTCTATATGGACAATGTACATAACCACTACAAATGGAACATACAATATATCCTCAATCACAGAAAACCCTTAAATTTCAAACCTAATCTCTAAAAATCCCTAATTTCAAATCCTAATTACATAAGAAACATAAATTTAAACCCTAATTATTTGTATAATTGCAAAAATATTAAAAAAATCAAATAGAAATAAAATCCGAAAATAATCATTCTACTCTAACCAAACATCAACTTATCCTTTTGCATGCTTCGATTCACTATAAAAATTGAAATAGAATCAAAACCCTAACATGCAACTACATATGTTAGGGTTTGTGCATACATCGATTCAATATGAATTGAAATACAAGCAAAACACTAACATTTTACTACATATATTTAAGTAAATAACTGAAAAGAAGATGAAAAA
Source organism: Papaver armeniacum (assembly GCA_023531295.1). NCBI lineage: Eukaryota > Viridiplantae > Streptophyta > Magnoliopsida > Ranunculales > Papaveraceae > Papaver > Papaver armeniacum. Next base: position 378,244 of record JAJJWW010015000.1, on the reverse strand, counting down.
AGAGATAGGTTTATTTAAATCTGGAAGAAAAAAAAGTTAGGGAAATTGTACCGTGACTGCTCGTTCTTCTCCTTTTTGTTCTTCATCTTGAACTTTACAAAAACCCTTTACCCATAATCTAAAACCTTAATAAAATCCAACAACATAACTCAATAAACCATAACTTTATAAAAACCCTAATTTTTCTGCTGGAAAACAAAGAGACTGAGAGAGAAAAAAAAATGAAAACGAGAAAGACTGAAACCCTTGGTTTCATTCCCGCTAAGGATAGGGAGGTAATTTAGTATATGCCTCGTGTAGTGACCTCATGCACGCTATCTTGAGCCATCAATATTAGACACGTGTAAATAATCTCGACTTGATCAAAGGTTTTATGACCAATCATGTGGGTCCGGACATGAGTGCTAACGGCAGTGTCATTTACTAAATTTTGAAAAAAACGGTGGCACTTTCTTAAACCGGAAAAGCAAAGTGTGGCACTTTATTAAAATTCCCTAATTAAAATAATGATCTGCAGAGCATTATGTAGTAAAACCTAATTGTGGTAGAGAGAGGACTGACCAAGGGTTTCGGAACCGACTATTAATTGATGGTTGTTGGACTAAGTGATGGTCCATAGATGTTAGTTCAAGTTGTTGGAGACAGTTTGCACCAAATATGGACTGTAGACGATTAATTAAGTGGTTAATCAATGAGTGGAGTGGGACCAACCATGATAACCGTCCATGATAGATAGTGGATCGGCAATGATGGCCGGCCATGGTGGCTATCCATGATGGACAAGTGACGCAAACCATTTCTGAGTGTTTTTGGTATGCCTTGATGGTCCTTCGAGTATTATTTTGTATTTTCATAAGAATTTGATTTTAACTAAAATTCTTGATTTTGCTTGAAGGATGAAATACATTTTTGCTTGAAAGACCAATATTTGGAAATATTTTTTTAATATTTTCTACGGTGAAAAGGCACGATGGTTGCGGGACCGCTTGTTTTGCAAACTATATGGTCCAAGGAGCAAGATTTGATAAGATATGAAAATATACAAGAGTTTGATCCAAAGACGAAGTCTTTGATAAAGGAAATATCAATAATAATAAAATAATTAAAATAGGCAAAAAGGTGAGGACCGGCCATGATGGTTGGTCCCACCAAATACCATTTTTTAATATATTATTTTATCTGTTTTGTCTTTCCTCTTTTCCTTACATATCCTCCTTCATCCATGTTTTTGGATGCTCTTTGGAGCATTATTACTAAATATGCTCATGCCTTTTACTCGGGGTTTACTCGGAGGTGTCCTTTATGGCTAAAAGGTGGATATTCATTACTAATTCATGGAATATCCGGGAAAAGGCATGTATTGAGGTAAGTTTTTTTTGTTTTTTTTTTGCTTAGGCATGAATTTTATTACTCAAAAAATCTCAAATTAAAAAAACCAACCTTGTTATATTCTCAAGGCCAATTGAAAAGACTGAAATCAAAGAAGAAAACAAAGTACCACAAGATCAGTAAGGAATTGCATACAATCTTTAAAATATGAAGTACATATCTACTTCATTCTCCAACTTCCCCAGAAACTCTTGCTTTTCTTCATAGTATAGAACTACACCTCTATTCAGTAATACCCTATTCTTGGCCATCTTGTCTGCAGAGAAGTTAGCTTCTCTATAGGAATGCTTCAAAGTGATTGATGGAATTAACTTCTTTATCTTTTCACATCTACTCAGTCTAATCCATGGCACCTTGTTATTTGAAAAAGTAACTAATACTGCATTTGAATCCAGATTAAAACATACCTCCATAAAGTGTTTGCTAATAGACCATTCACCTGCCACAATTAGATCCATTACTTCAGCTAAGTAATTTGTTGCAATTCCCAGTCCACCTGAAGAAGCACCAACACAATCAATTGAATTATTTTTGTCAACAAACCCCAGACCTGCCATCCCTGAATTACCTTTAAGTGCACCATCACAACATATTAACACTTGGTTAAGAGCATGCAGTTTAAAGAATCATTGCTTCACCCTTGTATTTTTTGCTCTAATCCTTGAGATGTCAAAAAATAAGAGTATTTGAAGATCATACATATTCCCCCACATTTCACCTCTCATTCTTGCACTGCAGTCCTTTGTAAATCTTATAATTCTTTGTTTAAAGGTCTCAACATTGGGTGTCACAACTTCATAGATTACAAAATTCCTTGTAAGCCATAATTCCACCATAATATTGAATGTACAATTGTACCACACTTCCTTGATAGCAGAGCTTTTTCCTTTGGCACCATGTAGAATATCTTCAAAACATTTTGGATTTGAGCAGTGAAAGATTCCACTCAACCAATGTTATATATGTTCACTAAAACTACAAGACCAACGTATGTATTCCATTGTGTCTTGATTATTACCACAAAGAGATAACATTTAGGTACTGTGGAAAAGCCTTTTTTCCTAATTGTTTCCTCAGTTGCACAAGCACCCCTTAAAATTTTCCACAAATTACTAGAAGTATAAGGATGAATGCAAGGTTGCCATACCTGATTAGCCCAAGGCACTACTGAATGTTTCTTCCTCACCAATTGAGCAGTACTAGCAACTGTAAAACTACCAGTCATATCATTTGTCCATACGTTTTTGTCTTGCCCATCCCTCAAAACTGGTAATTCACTTCTATAAAAAAATTGCAACATAGGTGCTATAATGTGCCATTTACTATTATGAATTAAGTCTTTCACCTTTAGGTCAGCATTCTGCAAAATGTAATCTTCCTCAACATGCCTATCAATTAGAGCATAATCCTTAACCCACTTATCCTTCCAGACTGAGATGTTTTGCCCATCACCCACAATACATCTACTGCCTTCATGTATTTCAGACATCACGCATTTAAGTCCAGGACAAATATAAGATTGTTTATAATATTCAATCCATTCACCACTTTTTTTCTTGTACTTAGCCCTCATAAATATAGTCCATTCCACATCTTCAGTTTCTATCTTCCATAATAACTTCATTAATAATGCTTTGTTCATAACTTCAGGCCTTCTGAGACCTAAACCACCTTTCTCCACAGGAGCTTCATCCCATTTAACAGTAACTAATTTCTTCACATATGGGTCTCGTGACCATAAAAAAATTATGATAATTCTTTTATAAATTTGAATTACTGACTTAGGCCACTTGTAAACCGACATAGTGTAAATAGGCATGCTATATATAATAAATTTAACAAGAGTTAATCTTGCATAAAATGTTAACAGCTTACCCATCCACCTAGCTAACATTTTCTGCATCATTTCAACCATCCCCCATACTTGTTGTGTTTTTACTCTTCCTGGATTAAGTATCACACCCAAATACTTGTTGGGAATGAAGACAATTTTATCTGTAAGAATTCTGCAATCCCATGTTGTCTTGTAGCTGAAACACCTCCCACAAAACACTTGCTTTTTGCTTTATTTATTTCCTGACCAGAAGATAATTGGTATTTCAATAGTAGAGACGTCAAATTCTCTAGAGTTTTCTTATTACCATTACAAAAAATGAAGATGTCCGCAGCAAAAATTCAGTGTGTTGGTTGGCACCCTCCTCTGCAAACCATTGCTTGAATTTTACCCATCTGCACTAATTTTGTGATATTTCTACCCAGAACTTCCTCTGATAGCACAAATAGGATTGGTGAAAGAGGATCACCTTGCCTCAATCCTCTCCCCACATCAAAAAAACCATAAGGACCTCCATTTACAAGTACATGTATCTTAGCTGATTCAAATATCTTCCTCAATCATTGAATTCCACATTCACAAAAATCAAATCTTCTCAACACCTCAAAAACAAAATTCCATCTCAAAGAATCATATGCTTGAGTAATATCTATTTTGAGTCCAACATTTCCTCCCTTTCTTTTTATTTCAAGCTCATTCACTAATTCAGATGCTAACAATCGTCTCATGTATATTCCTTCCTTTAATGAATGCTCCATGTTGACAAGATACCATTCTCCCAATAACAGTACCAATTCTAGCAGTTATAATTCTTGCAATGATTTTGAAGTTAAAATTTGCCAGACCAATTGGTCTAAAGTGTTCAGCTTTCTTGGCACCTTGAATCTTAAGAAGCAGGAACAAAGAATTAGAATTAAAGCCTTTTAGTATGAACCTATTATTCTAGCAATACTGAATAGCCTCCACCAGTTTCATTGCAACCACATCCCAAGCAAATTTATAAAAACTACCTGGAAAACCATCTGTTCCAGGGGAACTATTTGCATCCATTCCAAAAATCGCACTTTTAATCTCATCTTGATTAGGAATAACATCCAGAAAGATATTATCTTCATCAATTAGTACTTTGGGTATAACATCAAACAATTCTTCCTCAAATACTACATTCTTCATATCAAACTTCTTTTTATAGTGAGATACTAAAATATCATAAATTTGATTCTAAGCAGTCACAAAATTACCCTCTGTATCTTCCAATTCATAAATAGTATTATAAGCCTTCCTGATCAGATGTGTAAAACGTGCCGGCCCGGCACAGCCCGGCACAAAAAATTGCGTGCTTCACGTGCCATGTGTCGTGCTGTGTTGTGCCAACGATTTAAACGTGATGTGTTGTGCTGTGCTTTACTAGTCAAAAGCTAGGCACAACACAGCCCACGGGCACATCACACGAATAAACGTGTTGTGCCGTGCTGGCACACATGCTATAAATGAAATCACTTAATGTATACATTAAGTCGGACATTATCACCAGAATTTAAATAGACAACATATCATTTGAAATTATTTCAAGTAAATTTAACAAGTTTATTCAATAAAAAGAAATAGCCCATCAAATATAAAATTGGATCATTGCCATATAAATTAATATTCTAGTCAAATATAGGTAACGACATTATAACAACGATATTGAAATATATTTTCCAAATATTTAGGTATTATATGTGTTGTTATAAAAGTAAGCCAACATAAAATGTCAAAAACTAGCGAGAATAGTGACTCTTTTGTGAAATATACACAAAATGTGATGTATTATGCCTTGTTATATGGTATACTTGTGCATGTTATAACGTGCTTTCTTAACGTGCTGGGCTGGGCTGTGCCACGTGCTTATCTGTGCCGCGTGCTGTGCTACTGTGCCGATTAGGCTAACCCAGCACAGCCCACGAAACTAACGTGTTGTGCCGTGATGGGCTAAATCACGTGTTGGGCTGGGCTGGGCTGGGATTTTAGCATGCTGGGCTGGGCTGTGCTCGTGCTGGCACAACCCAATTTACACCTATATTCCTGATCTTCATGGTTGTATGAAAAAAAGCAGTATTAGCTCCACCTTCTTTAACCCATTTAACTTTAGATTTTGCTCTCATTAATTCATTATATTGCTGAGAAGCCAAGTCATGTTTACCCCTTGCAATAACTGATTTGTCAAGTAACACAATATTCTCAGGATCAACATCTGAATCCAAAGAACCAACTAGTACATCTTCTTCAGTAGTTTTTACCTTAATTCCGAGATCTCCAAAAACCTCCCAGTTTCATATTTTAAGTATATTTTTTAAGTCTATTTAATTTACTGATAAAACTAAATACATGATTCCCAGTACAATCTTCAGCCCATGAATCTTGGATTACCTTGTAAAAACCATGATGGGTAGTCCACACTGATTGATACTTAAATGGTATATTAGTTGGTCTTGAAATATTGATAACTCCACCCAGTAATGCACCATGATTAGATGTACCTCTAACACCCACTTTATAACACCAGCCATCATACCTCTCCAACCATTTAATATTGTAAAAAACTTTATCCAAATCACACAAAATTCTTTTCTAACCTACCCTGTCATTGCACCAAGAAAATTGAATACCAGACATGGGGCTTGTACCAAATTACAAGATTCTAGACAATCTCTGAATTCCTGCATTGATATTCTAAGTGGAGTTCTACCACCCTTTTTTTCTTCACAAGTGGGCACCACATTAAAATCACCTATTACTAACCATGGTAGCTGCATCTCACTGATAATAATTAATTCTTCCCATAAATATCTTCTATCAATAGTAAGGCAAGCAATATGAATACATGTAACTAAGACATCCCCTACTTGAATTGTTATTGCTTGTCTTGTAAAATAGATCACAGAAGGAGCAGATAAGAAAGAATGCCAAAATAACCATATATTACCTTTTAAGGTTTCACTAGAATTATAAATAACCATTTGACTCGTACCAGGTAATTTTAATTGTTTAATAATATTACTAGAAGCTCTTACCTTTGGTTCAACAATCCAAAGTAAGGAAGGACTAAATTGATTGACTAAACTTCTAAGTTTGTCTTTGGCTTGAGTCTTCTCAAACCTCTGACACTCCAGTATAGGACTCTCATTGAGACTGCGAAATTTGAGAAGTATTAGAACTCCCCACTTAAATTTTAATTAATTAGTGACAATTCAGTTTGAGAAATTTGTATTGAGGTAAGTTAATATATCAAGGTGAAATAGCATAATTCCTAGGAATTCATCCGATGAATATAGAACACTTAAATTTTAATTAATTAGTTACCCTATTAACATGCAATATGTCTAAGAGCATTTAATTGATTACATGCAGTATTGAAAGCTCTGCCTCATAGGCTCTAACATCGCCGTCATATATCATTGATTTGATGAGGTTACAAGACTGGAATTCACTTCTCATGAAGATATGAACTTTTTATGTTTTTGATGCTAGTCAAAGATACATATTTTCCTTCCGAGATTTTATGAATTTAACCTTCATCAAAAACTCACCATCAACAATTATAGTGGATGCTGCTAAATAATTCCCCCTCCTATTGTCAACAAAATTGGAAAAGGAGAAAAACAAGGATCATAATGAATTAAAATAAAAGAGTTAGCAAGAATAGAAAACACATATCAGTTTTTATGTAAACGATTTCACCAAGTAAACTTAGTGTGTTCATCAAGGAGATATATAGGTACAAGTATCTCTTACAATTACACATTCGTATTCCCACAAAGATATGACAATTAATCAAAAGTTCAAATTGAACTCTTCCCATATAATGTTACTCCCGAAAGAACGACACAACTACCTTTTAAAAAAAATATTCTTCTTAACCTTAATACCAGACACTAGTATATTAAGCAGGTGTACTAGGTGGAAGGTCATCAGAAAGCATATTTCAAAAAACAATCAACAGAACAATGTACACAATTATGTAATACAATTGCAGGAATCAAAATTGAAGTAATTCTCAAATCCCTTTAGAAAACAATTTTTGTGAGAAGAGTTTCCAGGGCCTAAGGTGGATGTTATTCCTTAGAATTTCAATGATAAATTGTGTAAATTATGCTCATCGTTTTAAGTTTAAATACCAACATCATGATAAGATATAAATCTCAGCGCATATTTTTTACAGGTTAATTAATTAAGGATTCCCATGGATCATGTTCTCCTCTGTTGCTTATGAGTCAGATAGGCAAAGAGAATCCTATACTAAGAGCATAAGAATTGTTGATACCCACATCGATTCACTACATTTTGGACTCAGTATTACTGATATGGTAGCACCAAGTCAATACATGACTTAAATAACGGTGCCAAGAGGACATGTATGCCAATGGTTATACCTACGTATTCAATAGGTTACAAACCAATTGATCGTAGGACACATCTACGATTCGAACCGAATTGGTAAAAGGTGACTCGAATTGTACGTGTCGACTCGTGACTCGTACAATTCTAATACCATGTTGACGACTAACTATTTTATGGACTAGGTCGTCATGTTATTTTTTCAAGACCATGACGACTAATAACAAATTTGGACATATAAAAATTTGGATTTTGACAGTTACTAGTCGTCATTTTCTTGAAAAAATAACATGATGATCTTGTCAATGTTACTTTCAGAGATAAAAAATCATTACGATAGTCATCCTAAAAAAATGAAGATCTAAAATAAACATGAAAAATCGTCATGGTAGTTGAAGAGATACCATGAGGACTACATATTTACAGTTCAATGATTTCAATTTTTCTGATCTAAGGGGAGAAGAAGTAGTGGTCATTAGGATTGAAAATGATAACAAAATCAAATGATTTAGATAAAACCAAAGGACTAGTTCTAATTAAAATTGGGAAAGGGTAGTAATGTGATTTTAAACAATCTATACACCCCTTAGCATACCTTCTAAGGTCACTTAAATTTTCATAGCCCCCAATTAGTTTAATTATACCCCAATCCGGGGAGTTAAATTATAGAACGGATTTGGGGAAACATTATATCCTTCTCTCCAGATTATATCCTTCTTTCTAAAGATTTGGGGAAACATTATATCCTTTATTCCAAATATTTTATCTTACCAAATTTTTGGTATTACTTCCCAAAGTTTTGGGCAAGTTGTTAGGCATAGCAAACAATATATGCTATGATTTGTTTTTATTTGAGATTTGGATTTCTTTTCGCCTCTCATTCTAGGGTTCCAACATGAGAAATAATTACATCAACAAAAAAATTACAAAAATAAAAAACAAGTGGATAGTTTTTTTTTTTAAATCAAGAACAAATAATATCCTTAGAATTTTGGTTACACTCTGAATCATGATTGTCTTGGTCAAATTTTTATGAGTTTATTTCTCTTTTTTTTATCTTGAGAACTAATTAAATATGTGATGCGCGTCGTTTACACAACAAATTAATAAATATATTTCCCACTAATTAACTGGTAATATAGCGGTAGTAAGAGATCGTTCCCACAGAGAGCTGTGTAATTGATATGTTATTTGAATGAGCAAAATAAAGTAAATAACAAATGGGATTGGTTTAAAGTAAAATGAAAAGAATAACAAAGAAAACAAAGATGATTAAGGAATCATTCGCCGTCACTGAAAAGAAACTTAATGAAAGTACTTGTTTATTTCTTGCAGAATTTCTATTGTCACCAACCGTAGAATAGCAATAAGCTCTGCTATCCCCGGAATTCATGTTGCCACTGGATACGGAAGCGCTCGACTACAAGATTCTTTCCATCTGAGCCACCATGAATAAGCTCTCAAGGTGTAACCCATCGAATGCATTATGTTTTGTGAATTAGGTTGATCCTAGCATCAGACGCATAAGCTCGGTCTGTTTACTAGTTTCATCTCTATACACAATTGCTTATCAGAATCCTCTCGTCGCCTTTTGCGATGTACTACTTGTGTATGGAATTGAGTGACTATTACACGTATCACCAACCCCAATACTAGTAGAAGAATTATTATCAGGTTAATTCAAATGGCCAATTGAATAACCCAATAGTAATCTTAGACACTAAAATTAATAGAGACAATCGACAAGAAAATTAAACTCAAAATAAACTTGTAAAAAGAATTAAAGTTTCATTAATCAGGACTTTGAAATCATACCTTAATCAGTAAAAATTCAGCTACACATTGATTTACTAAAACCCATAAAAATATATATAGAAGAAGAAAATAAATTGGTTTCCCTCTAAAAGGGGTAAACCATAGAATAGAATATAACCTCTCCTCTCTTCCTTTTCTCTATTTTTTTCTCTCTCCCAAAAGTTATTTTTTTCTGTTCGGTACTGAAGCCTTATATAGCTTTTCCACGGACCTTCTTTCACCGAGAATTCCTTATTCGATAGGGATTCATAGTCGGTTAACAGTGTTTTCAAGTTGGAGAAACACATTGGTGCGATTCTATGTAACTGATAGACACATTTTTTGTGTCTGAATTGTCCTCGGTGTTGGTATTGTTGGAACTCGATTTTTGTACTAATATTGTGTTTTTATGTATTTTTAGGTATTTTTGGAAATAAATATTTTTTGGAAAAATCGGCTCGAAAAGTTGCGCGGAACACCCCCGGAGGACATTTGCTATTCGGACTCCCACTTTGGATAAGGGGTAACCCAATTACTAAGGGGCACCTCAGTTGGGCACCTGCTATTCACACCCAAGCTGTTGTTAAGGGGCAACCATCTTCTCCGTTTGAAATCTGCTATTGGCGGGAAAACTTAGTTTTCACCTGCAGATTTGTCGTTCGAGTTTTGAAGGCTTTTTGGAGAGACTCAATGGCTCAGATTGTTGGGGGAGACTCTATTACAGATAACAGGCGTGGAATGGTTGTTGGAATTGATCGGAATTGGTTGAACATTAAGATTAGAGTAAACAGAGCAACACGGGTTGCGGTTATTCTTCCCGAGTCATTTGAGTATGTAACATAGGTTTGCGTATGCCTACAGCGCGTGTAAACACTTCTTGGATGTTGACTGAGCATGTCTGGAGTGTTTAAACACGAGAAAACAGCCTCAGAAGATATATCAGGGAAAGAAAATATTCTTAGAATATTTTTCTTTATTGCCGAGTTATGAAAATTATTTGGAGTAATGGCGAGGATTTTCTTAGCCATGTTGAGTATAAATAGTCTCTGGGGGTTTCACTGAAGAGGATAGAGAGTTCGGGGAGAGATTTAGAGCATTACAGAGGTCAGAAAATCGAGTTGCAGCATCACCATCTCTACTGCTGCTGAAGAACAAAAGACTACCAGAGGCAGTCTTAATTTCTGAAGAACATATGACACACAAGGAGCGGTCGTTTATTCTACAGTGACAACGACGGTCCATTCTTATCATACTCTGTAACAGTTCGGTTTGTAACAAATATAATTGTTACAAACCCGTTTTTAATAGTTTTTCTCCATTTCATCATTTGTACACCTCTTTTGAGCAATAAAAATGGATTTTGAGCGTGTTTCCAACATGATGAGCTAGAACCCACCTCTGGGGCGAGGGAGGAAGCCATTCTTCCAAAAGTTATGTGGTAAAATTTATTTAAATTTATTTATGCAATTATTTTATGATTATTTGCACCGAATGAAAATTGAGTAAATGATTTTTATTAATTAGTTGTGTTTTCTCTTGATGAAGTATGCTTAGTTTAGGGCTTTTGATACTTCATGCTTGCGATTAACAATTGATGTTTTGAAAATCTAATTTAGGCAATGATTAGAATCACAATTTCTTTTGATTGGAGTTATATTGTCTAGAATTGCATGATAAACATTAACATTATATCACATGAATTTTGGTGAATGGTGAAATCCTGAACCCCGATCTCTCTATTATAGTCAGTTTTAATTTGCTTAATCTTAAAATTTAAATCTAAAAGAAAAGTCTTCACAAGTCTCAACGAACTTATTACTACAACATCATTGAAAAATACCATCAGTAACACAGAGCATTGTAGTGGAATAAAATCTGTTTCTGATTGGCTGATAATCTAGTGGAGACTTTGTAGAATGATGTGTCTTCTTCTGATACCAGCCACGCATGCAACTTGTTATACGACGATACAGTAAATCCCAATTGTTCACCGCGTAAGATAACTTCTCCGAGATATATCATCCTACTGTCTCTGCTTTGTCGCTCAAGTTATTCGATAAAACAAACTCAACCTTATCCTCAGTCATCTGAAATCTCAGGCTTGAGACAATCCTAAACTCTTCCCTGTTCTTTCACGGCTTCATGACACCTCGGACAACTCCTACCAAATATCCGTGTTGTTTTCTTTCTCTTTTACTCGAGCTGACCCATGGCTAGCCAGCAGCAAATCCTTTCCAGCTGTGAAAATTCGGCACAAGACAGAACGATAACTCCATATCATCCCTGACTGCTTCTACTCCTCATTAAATATTCACCGTACGTTTCTTTCTCTCTGTCGGTACTCGAGCTCCATTTACAATGGCAGCAAACCCATCTTCTTCATACCGTCCATGTTCACTGCCAAACTCCGAATCCCATCACCAAGATCGGGTTCTTCTCCATCATCCTGTTCAGCACCATCGTGATCATCACGAGCTTCTCCATCATCCTGTTCTTCTTTCCTCTGTTGGCAGCAGCATCACCATGATCACACAACATCATCGTGAGCTAACACTGTCGATATTCTTCATCGGAAATGGCAACACAACTCAACACTCTTCCCTGATATCACCATCTTGTCCTCGTTACCTCTGTCAACAGCCCCATGAGTCAATTACCGAGAACATTAGAAGCATCTCATCATCTTTATCTCGACTCATTTCTCCCCATACTCGAGTACCACCGATTTATGGAAATCAGTTTTAATCATCGACATCAGCAAGCTTGTTTTATTCTTATCAGCTCTGGAACTCGACTTCAAGCACCCATTCCCTTTTCAACAGCACCATTACTGGCAACAACAGCTACCACCAGCTATCATGATCATCACCTTCAGTTGCGATCACCGATCATCATCGCCAGTGTTCTCTGCCTTATGCTCCATTTCGAACTCAACCCAAATCTTCTAACTGCTTCAGTAGCCCATTGAACCGTTTGAAATCAATAATCACTCCGAAACCGTTACATCTTGATTATCAAGATCATCGGCCGTTATCGTTCCTTTCTGTGGAGTTAGGGAAGAAGAGGAAGGTGCCCTTGGTAAAATGGTCGGTGTCTTTAAACACTATTTCAAATTTGACCTCCCCCTTTATAAAAGACCTGACTTCCTTTAGAAGTTCCTTTGAAACTCGAAGCCCCTTAACAGAATAACTACCCATTAACGTACAATTGGAGTGTCAATAACACTTGCCCTTTTATGCTTCCAAGTTCTTGTTTTGCTCATAACTTCGTCATACGAACTCGGAATGACTCCATTCTTTCGCCATTGACTTCATCTTCTCGTCGTCCACAAAATGATGACTATAAATCCTCCATTTGAACAGGTTCCACTGGGTCTTTGTCCCTTCTCCACATGTATACTTCACTTTTGTATCTATTTCCACTTTTTTTTGGATGATTCACCTGATGAAAGACAAATACAAGAAAACAAGCGTAATATACAATAATTTGCAAGAATATAAGCAATTACTAGCATGGAATTGACACTAAATATATATGAATTATGCACTTATCAAATTCCCCCACACTTGGCTTTTGCTAGTCCTCGAGCAAACTATCTAAAGTACAACAACTCCATCTCGTCGAGGATACGGTTGCACTTAGCATGTGCAACATGCCTTTAAACCCCTAGGTGTCCCTAGTGGACGAGTTATAGTCTCGTGAGGGCTTACGAGAGGTATACCCACAAAACCTACTCCAACTTCAAAGCGTTCCAGCTTCCCAAGCATCCAAAGAGCTATGAGGACATAGAGTTTCTGCATGCTAGTAATAAGAAGTTAGAAATACCAAAGAACATATTCTCATTCTTAAATGTTGAGTGAGAAATAACCACACCATAATGAGAGAACGCGTGTTTGAGAGCGATCAATAAGCATTTCGCCTCGACTTCTGCCTCACTTAAAAGGATTTTATGATAATTGCACTCAATAAGACGGCTATTTTATGGGTCTCACATATGTGCAGGTAGGAATGAAGAGAGAAATCCTACACACGTTTGAATGGTGGGAAGGAAACCTTCCGAATTATTTCTGGAGACCCCACAAGATCGTGGGAAATAAAAATTCTTTTCTGATGATCTCTAAGAAAGGAAATCAACCATTATAGCAAGGATGTGAGTACTTACCACCTTCACATCCGATTGCAATGATGATAGCACCACTCTCACTGCATCCAATAGAAACGTCTTCCTTCGGATCATCTTCTCGGTCTTCGTATTCGGTCTTCAACTATTGATGATAATCTCTTGAACTTCGTAGAACTTTGACAATTTGTAACTCTTTTCTCTTGGATTTCCTTGTTGCTTGAAACTTCCTTATAAATTTTTCTTCCCTATGGCCTTATTGAACAAATAACAACCTAAATGCAAATCTTTTTGTATTTTTTTTTTTGTATTTTTTTTTTCTTTCAATTTTTTTTTTTAAAACAAAAAGATTACAACTACAAAAGTAATAATGGAATTAAAATAACATGTCCATGAAAGAAGTATTTTACCACTTTGATCTTCACAACTTGTATTGTCTTCGTATCATAAACTTCATTAATTCTCATCTTTTGATTTTCTTCGCTCTTGTAAATAACTCTTCAACTTGTATATAAAAATCTGCTCACTGTTTGTTGCTTACTTGGATATAAAATTTGCTCTTCCTTGTATTGTTGCTTGTAAACCTCAAACGTCTTCAACTTTCCTTGTAGATTTTGATGTCGCTCCCTTGTTGATGATGATGGTGTTTCTATGGATCTGTTGTTGGCGAGAGAGAGAATGGTGCTAACTGCAAATCAAACTACAAGAAGGTGGTTTTCATCTATAGACGTCACCCTCATGATTGACAAAATTAGCACTCAAGAGATCAAAGAGTAGTGCTTTTATTGGTGGGAGGTTGGGTAGCTCACCATTCTACCCGGAATTAACGTACGGTGACACACACTCAAAAGAAAGCTCTTTAGTCAGCTACTAAGAAAAATTTTGTATGGTGCCTCAGTTGATATGAAAATAGGTAGTCTCCACTAATGATTGATAATCAACTCTAATAATGCATTCCCTCTTCTCCTAATTTGCATCACCGGCATGATTAAATCCATTATTTAACACTCTAACAAGCAAGAAATCCGAACATAGTTCCCTAACACTTCCAAGTTCAGTTATGTCGGTCAGAATTCTCTATGTAAACATACCTAGAAGTATGCTAGTGACTCTAAATTCTCTACAAGTTGGAGGTTTTTATTCAAATATATACAAAGAATTTGAAATTTTGACTCAAAAAGGCTAAAAAAATCTACATGCAAAATATCCAAACACTCCCCCACACTTAAACTTTACATTGTCCTCAATGTAATTGACTCGTCCTAAGTAAAGTCAAGGTGGGAAATCCTAATATGATATGCAAAATAGGAAAACTAAAAACAAAAAGGATAGAAAATACAAAACCTATGGGTTGCCTCCCATGCAGCGCTTAGTTTAACGTCCTCAGCCTCGAAAGTGGATAGAGAACATAGAAGTCGGGAACTTCAAAAGGTTCTTTAGCTTGATGAACCTACACAATTCTAGAATCAAACACATCAAGTGGAGGATACTTAAAAGCAAAATAATCCGTTAAAACTTTGGAAGCACATAACTCCAATCCTAAGTGAGGTATTTTCCTAAAAGATGGGTTAACAACTCTTTGAGAAGCTACTTCAATTGGATGGAAAGGATCAATAGATATAAAATTACGCAAAGGATTAGACAAACCTTGTTCGAGATCCTCATCTTTTATCTCTAGTGAATTATTTACCTCAAGTATATCGTGGTCCTCTATCGAATCCTTAATTTCTGCTTCAACCGAAATCTCAGCATCATTATAATCCTTGAAAAGTTCAAATGGGTCTTCCACAACTTTAATCGATTTGGTTTCATTCTCAATCTTCATCTCTTCAACATTCTCATCATCAGAATCGGAATCTTCCCCCAAGAAGTCTAGTTCATTGGTGCAAATCCTAGGGTCTTCCATATGAGTCTCTGACGAATGAATAATTGGGTTTACTTCTTGCAAATCAACCGGCCTAAAAATATTGTAATCTGGATAATCTTCGTAACGTTGATATGCATTTGAGTATGTTACACCGTTGATAACAATGGTTCGGTTATTCCAAGGCTCCTCCTTTTGAATAGGCGAATGATCATTATTACGATCCAGAGCTGGAATAACTTTATCACTATTATAAGGAATTTCCAAAGGTTGCTCATCTTCTAAATATTCTTTGTCGTCCATAGGAATTTCGAATTTTTTTTTGGTTTTGAGGCCATACTTCTTCCTTATCCCTATTTTTGTCGAGTTGAGCAATTTGTTCGTATAATTTCTCTGAATTCCTTTGAATTTCTCGATGTGATTCCTCCCAATCATAGGTTTGCTGATTTTGAAGTGATTCTCGCATCATGGTACACATCCGTTCTGCAAAACTAGAGAATTTCTGATCAAAAGTATAACTATCCTCCCATCCTTGTGGTTGCTCACTTACATACCCGTCATAAGGTTGTTCATATGTATGAGAGTACCCGTAAGGTTCCATAGGATATGGATCATGACCAAATGATTGGTTTTGATTATATCCTTGATATGGTTGGTAATTATCATAAGCCTGAGATTGAAAATCATATTGACTATCACTATTATATGTTGATTGGTCTTGTGCTCCGTACATGTTTTTCCGTAAGGAAACATGACGACTCACAAGAACAAAGGAGGAAATAAACAGCAAAAACCTAAAAACAAAAACAAGCTAAACAAATAACAAATCAATTAGCAACCGCTCCCCGGCAGCGGCGCCAAAATTTGATGCGCGTCGTTTACACAACAAATTAATAAATATATTTCCCACTAATTAACTGGTAATATAGAGGTAGTAAGAGATCGTTCCCACAGAGAGCTGTGTAATTGATATGTTATTTGAATGAGTAAATAACAAATGGGATTGGTTTAAAGTAAAATGAAAAGAATAACAAAGAAAACAAAGATGATTAAGGAATCATTCGCCGTCACTGAAAAGAAACTTAATGAAAGTACTTGTTTATTTCTTGTAGAATTTCTATTGTCACCAACCGTAGAATAGCAATAAGCTCTGCTATCCCCGGAATTCATGTTGCCATTGGATACGGAAGCGCTCGACTACCAGATTCTTTCCATCTGAGCCACCATGAATAAGCTCTCAAGGTGTAACCCATCGAATGCATTATGTTTTGTGAATTAGGTTGATCCTAGCATCAGACACATAAGCTCGGTCTGTTTACTAGTGTCATCTCTATAAACAATTGCTTAACCGAATCCCTCTGTCAGCTTTTGCGATGTACTACTTGTGTATGGAATTGAGTGATTATTACACGTATCACCAACCCCAATACTAGTAGAAGAATTATTATTAGGTTAATTCAAATGGCCAATTGAATAACCCAATAGTAATCTTAGACACTAAAATTAATAGAGAAAATCGACAAGAAAATTAAACTCAAAATAAACTTGTAAAAAGAATTAAAGTTTCATTAATCAGGACTTTAAAATCATACCTTAATCAGTAAAAATTCAGCTACACATGGATTTACTAAAACCCATAAAAATATATATAGAAGAAGAAAATAAATTAGTTTCCCCCTAAAAGGGGTAAACCCTAGAATAGAATATAACCTCTCCTCTCTTCCTTTTCTCTATTTTTCTCTCTCTCCCAAAAGTTGTTTTTTTCTGTTCGGTACTGAAGCCTTATATAGCTTTTCCACGGACCTTCTTTCACCGAGAATTCCTTATTCGATAGGGATTCATAGTCGGTTAACAGTGTTTTCAAGTTGGAGAAACACATTGGTGCGATTCTATGTAACACAGAGCATTGTAGTGGAATAAACTCTGTTTCTGATTGGCTGATAATCTAGTGGAGACTTTGTAGAATGACGTGTCTTCTTCTGATACCAGCCACGCATGCAACTTGTTATACGACGATACAGTAAATCCCAATTGTTCACCGCGTAAGATAACTTCTCCGAGAGATATCATCCTACTGTCTCTGCTTTGTCGCTCAAGTTATTCGATAAAACAAACTCAACCTTATCCTCAGTCATCTGAAATCTCAGGCTTGAGACAATCCTAAACTCTTCCTTGTTCTTTCACGGCTTCATGCCACCTCGGACAACTCTTACCAAATATCCGTGTTGTTTTATTTCTCTTTTACTCGAGCTGACCCATGGCTAGCCAGCAGCAAACCCTTTCCAGCTGTGAAAACTCGGCACAAGACAGAGCGATAACTCCATATCATCCCTGACTGCTTCTCCTCCTCATTAAATATTCACCGTACGTTTCGTTCTCTCTGTCGGTACTCGAGATCCATTTACAATGGCAGCAAACCCATCTTCTTCATACCGTCCATGTTCACTGCCAAACTCCGAATCCCATCACCAAGCTCGGGTTCTTCTCCATCATCCTGTTCAGCACCATCGTGATCATCACGAGCTTCTACATCATCCTGTTCTTCTTTCCTCTGTTGGCAGCAGCATCACCATGATCACACAACATCATCGTGAGCTAACACTGTCGATATTCTTCATCGGAAATGGCAACACAGCTCAACACTCTTCCCTGATATCACCATCTTGTCCTCGTTACCTCTGTCAACAGCCCCATGAGTCAATTACCGAGAACATCAGAAGCAGCTCATCATCTTTATCTCGACTCATTGTTAGAAATTTTGAATAGGAATTATGTTAGTTATAATTGAAGGGTTGTTTCCAAAAGAAGTGACCCCTCCATGAATGGATTATTTCCAAGAGGTGTGACTCTCCATGAAAGGACTCTTACAAGAGATGTGACTCTTCGCAAAGAGACACTATGTCCTTTCCTAAGAGACACCAATCAAGTATATAAACCCCACTCATGTTTCATTCTAAAAAAGAAAAAACACACACCAAAAATATGATTTACTTGCATTCATTGTTGTCTAGTATTGAGAGATAAACACTAAATTTGGTTCGCCGTTTCCTTGAGTTTGGAGTGCTTCTACTCGAGGAAGAAAGATCGTTGTATCCTGGGAGACGATTCGAAACTAAGACCCATTAGCACTGGAGTGGGGCGAATTTCGTCTTAAGGACAGAGTATCTAATACTCGACTCGATCTATGCATAAGTTCTTAGTCTTCTAATCTCTCTGTTTTCCTTTTCTTATTATTTGGTTTTGGCATCTCGGATCAACGTCATCAGCAACAGTTGCATAAAAGGAGAAGATATCCAACAATCTTAAGACGAAATCTCCTTCTTTATCTTCTTCTTTTCTTCTATATGGCGTATGCTTGGTTTATTAGGCGACGGTTGTTTGAAAAACGAGCAGTCATTGTTGAAAGTTGAATCGCAAAGCTTCTTTATCTTCTCCCTTCTTCTTCTGTACGTTGTACGCTCATTTATTTGGCGGCGGTTGGAATTAATTTCAAGGGAAGGAAGTTGAATAGGCATATTAGAATTCATTTCAAGGAAGCAATCAATCTAATCGGTGTCAAGCACCAATCAAATCGGGTTTGATTTGAAAGTCACGTTATTCATTAACGTCATTTTCAAATAGTTTCTCTGTCTTATATCTCTGATTCATTTAATTTGTTTCTTTACAAATTCTTTACATACTTTGTTAATTGGGGAGAGTACTGAACTCATCAGTTTCTTGTTTTACATAGGGGATAGCAACGGGAAACAAAATGGAAAAATGTGCACTAATTGCTGCGGAAGATGGTACAGACAAAAACGCTGTTGAAATTTTGATAGATCTCCCAAATGGAAAGAAATTTGGATAAATCCTTTTAACCGTGTGTACAAGACATTATGATGATACTCCATGCCAAATTTCAGAATTTTTGGAGTAGTGGAAGTATTTTTACAAATTCCAAAAAGCTAAGTCTCGTTTCTGCGGAATTTCTGAAGACCAGGAAATCAGTTCTAGTCCAGAATGATTTTCCAACATTTTTTGGGTGCTCTCCTGATTTTGTGGTAAGAAATGGAAGTTGAACAGTTCGAAAAATTGTTCCACATGTTTGAAGAGGGGTGTCTCTTCATCAAACGACATCAATTATGTGATTGTTGTTTGAGGGTATTGGAACAATTAATGGTTCCTATATTGTTGGTGTATAATGATTAAACTACACACAGTCCACTTTAATGGAGAGATTGCTGGTTCCCACAATCAAAATGTAACTTATGGAAGAATAAGTTACTACTATAAATCAAAGTGGTTAATTATGTGTTCTATGATTGATTAAAGACAGTCAATGACTAGGTAATCAATTAAATAAGACACATTGGTTGATTTAGTGATTTGGACTAGGCGTCCGAGCAATTCAAACTTATTTGAAATTATTTCTCATGCCAAACGGTCACTGTGAAAGATGTGTCAATTTCCTTTAACACCATTTCGACATTAAATTGGGCAGAAAATGAAAATATTTTGTTAGTATTAGTAGCAGGAAATTAAGAGCATCTGATGATGAATCTGCTAATTGAGTATATAGCCTTGAAATGTGGGGGTAAACCATAAGCTATATACTGTCTAAGAAAACCATGGGTGTTTTTAAAATCCAAATTATTCATGTCAATCGTCAAATGTAGACGTAAATGGTGATTGAACACATGTGATTAGTTTGTAACAAATTGGATGAAGGGCGGCCGACTTATCCAGACTTGGAGAGTTACAAAATTACGTTGGTTAGTGCATGCATAGATGGATGTAAATTTGTACTGACATGATTTTGGATATAATTTGTATCAAGTAAAATTGGAGGAGGAATTACATAAATTTGTAATAGTGCTACAAAATGGGGACAAGTCTCTAGTAAATAGTCTTAGAGGACCGCGCGTGAAAAATAATTTTGATGACTAGAGATAATGTTCATCGAGGGGAATAGGTTAATTTAAAGCCTACTAATTATGAGTGAAGATAATGGTAACCCAACCTAGTTGACTGGAGATCCCAAGATCTAGGTTCAAAAGGGACAACTAAGTTATGTATAACTCGGAGTAAACACTGTGGAGATAAAACTCCATCCTATTCCTATGATGAGACAGTGTATTTCCTGAAATGTGTTTTAGGATAAGTTATGCTTTTAATGATGCCTATATCTTGTATTTACAAGTGGGATATTACAGGGTATTCTTAATGGGAAATCACCTATGTGAGTGTAGAATTGTGGCCGATTCTATGGAAATTTTATAAGGATTAATTTCCTAGAGCACTCATGAATCCGGGATTTGTTCAGGGCCGAAATGAACACAACCGTAGAACCAAATTAGTGAGAAAAGGCATTGTGTGATAACTATTGTCTTGGTTTACATTAAAAACTGAACAGTTCAAGACATCGCGTTCACTGGTTAGTGAGTAAATCCGATAGTTATTCACCAAGGAAGGTTCAAAGCCAAAAGCTACCTATCCCCATGCAATAACTTTTCACTTTATCTCTCTTTAGTGTCTGCATAACATTTGCATTCTTAGAAGCTCTATTCAAATGTGGGGGATTGTTAGAAATTTTGAATAGGAATTATGGTAGTTATAATTGAAGGGTTGTTTCCAAGAGAAGTGACTCTCCATGAATGGATTATTTCCAAGAGGTGTGACTCTCCATGAAAGGACTCTTACAAGAGATGTGACTCTTCGCAAAGAGACACTATGTCCTTTCCTAAGAGACACCAATCAAGTATATAAACCCAACTCATGTTTCATTCTAAAAAAGAAAAAACACACACCAAAAATCTGATTTCACTTGCATTCATTGTTGTCTAGTATTGAGAGATAAACACTAAATTTGGTTCGCCATTTCCTTGAGTTTGGAGTGCTTCTACTCGAGGAAGAAAGATCGTTGTATCCTGGGAGACGTTTCGCAACTAAGACCCATTAGCACCGGAGTGGGGCGAATTTCGTCTTAAGGACAGAGTATCTAATACTCGACTCGATCTATGCATAAGTTCTTAGTCTTCTAATCTCTCTGTTTTCCTTTTCTTACTATTTGGTTTTGGCATCTCAGATCAACGTCATCAGCAACAGTTGCATAAAAGGAGAAGATATCCAACACTCATTTCTCCCCATACTTGAGTACCACCGATTTATGGAAATCAGTTTTAATCATCGACAGCAGCAAGCCTGCTTTCTTATTATCAGCTCTGGAACTCGACTTCAAGCACCCATTCCTTGTTCAACAGCATCATTACTGGCAACAACTACTACCACCAGCCATCATGATCATTACTAGCAGTTGCGATCACCGATCATCATCGCCACTGTTCTCTTCCTTAAGCTCCATTTCGAACTCAACCCAAATCTTCTAGCTGCTTCAGTATCCCATTGAACTGTTCGAAATCAATAATCACTCCGAAACCGTTACATCTTGATTATCAAGATCACCGGACGTTATCGTTCCTTTCTGTGGAGTTAGGGAAGAAGAGGAAGGTGCCCTTAGTAAAATGGCTGGTGTCTTTAAACACTATTTCAAATTTGACCTCCCCCTTTATAAAAGACCTGACTGCCTTTAGAAGTTCCTTTGAAACTCGAAGCCCCTTAACAGAATAACTACCCCTTAACGTACAATTGGAGTGTGTTTATGGGTGAAAACTATTCCTGCCGGGTTTGGTAATTTGGGGTGTGTGGATGAGGAATGAATCTAAACCCTAAACAAATGCACTGCGCGGTGAGTGCTTGTAGATTCGGAAATCAATCTATGCAAGTCCGGCCTAAACCAAGAAATGGCCGTTCCGGACTTGTTTCGGTCACAAAGTGAAGGAGATGGGGTTGATCTTAGGGAGGGAAGCGAAGAAGGTGTTGAGATTGTGAAGGTGTTGGCTTGCTTACGACTTGTAACAGAAAGGTCGAACCGCTTGCGGGATGTAAGTTATCAGTTCCGGTGTTTGAATACGATTGTATCAACACTTGGTTTCTGTCTCGTCTGGACTTGTGTTGTTTTTCTCCTGTGTTGAAAATAGGGAGGAGAACCTATTTATACAAGTCATTTGAGCCTTATTCACGTCTCTCGTGGGAAGTGGAGGAAGTGGAGTGATGGAGTAGTGGAGGTGTGTGTTGGTGTTACACGACCAGTCTTGCCCACTTCTCCCGTCATCTCTAACCGTCCATGACTTCCGACACGTTCTTGTGATGGCGCGTTGCACGCCGCACGCTGTAAACCGCCAGACCAATCCCCCGAAGATGTATCCCCAGGTTTGTGACATGATTGATGTCTCGAGTGTGGATCGTGGGACCCACAAAAGGTAGCATGTAATGCTAAATTGAATAACTGCGTTATTCGGGAAGTTGATACTTGTGAAGTATCATGTGTATTTTATGCGAGTGCTTTGCATCATGGTGTGGTAAAGTGACGGGTGGTGATCACCATGACGCCTCACCGACCAATTAACTCCCGACCGGGGTTGTATAACCAAGCTTCTGAAGTTGGACGGATGAGATGATCATTGAGACACTCATCTCCGCGACCGTTGATGGAATTAGGGTTTTGAAGAGGTGCGCAGGCATCATTCTTCAGCTTGGTCGAATCCAAGCTTGGGAGACGATTTTGGCCAGGCCGATCGTACATGCGTGTAGACATCATGACGGTGTAGGCGCCCATACCCCATTACCTCACGGTATGATCTGGGCCACTCAATTCGTCCTGAAGTTGAGTGGTCGAGATCAATTTGTGATAGAAAATTAGTGCCGCAAGAGCCGCACATCACGCCATCTTCAGGCGCGCATTCCAAGACAACCAATTCTTGGCCTGGTCTTGGCCGATCGGCCCGGGTGTAGGTGGTAGGCTGGTGTTCGCGCCTATACCTGACTGTCCCATGAAAACGTGAAGTTGAGTGGTCGAGATCAGTTTGCAATTTGGGAAGTGTGACCACGCAAGTTTGGACGCGCGTTTTGGGATAGCCAGGCATGATATGCCTTGGCCGATCAGGTGAGGGGATGGACGGGCCCACGGTGGTCATCTTTGGTATGACCGGACCTGCTTAATCTAATTTGGGACCCTCCATTCGTTCCGGAGAAGATGGACGCTCGTGATGCTCAAAACCCTAATTTTGGGTTTCACGGCCATGCGTCATGCTCGTTCGGCGCACGACCGGGATGACCAACCATGGTTGGTCCCGACCGATTGGTCGGGTATGTAGGAGGCCCACGGTGAATGTGTTGACATGCTCTGGGCCCTTTGAATCTACATTTTACGCCCTCCATCTATACCTGCGAAGATGGATGGTTGAGACCGTTTTGCGACACATGTAATATGCTGCAAACCCTAATTTAGGGTTTTCCGTCCATACGCTCTGGTTTGGACGTTTTTGGCAAGCTATGCCAATATTTTGGGAGGCCGACCATGCGGGGTCCGCGTTGGTTCTAAGCAATGAATATTCCATACCGCTTGGGGGTTATGGAATTGATCCGGGCTATCCAATCACGCCGGGTGAGGTTGGATGAACGAGATCATATCCAGACTGATACGAACAGTCCGGATGCTCAATCGGGCTAGTATAACACACCGAGAGTTCTCAATCGGGCTAGTATAACACACCGAGAGTTGCAACATGTACGGGTATTTCGTACATGCTTTCATTATAATGCTTGGAGGTTCGTGTTGCTCTGTGAGAGCAACACTCGGTCGTCATGCCGCACCGATAATGAGTACAGAAATACAAGGTCGTGCTCACGCATTAATTAATAATGCTATAAATTCACGGGGGTATATGGGATTGTTGCTACATGCTCCAACCTCGGATGAATTTCATGTATTTAATTCACGAGAATGGGATTGTTTCCACATGATTCTAGGTGAATCAAGTAAAGTGAAGGAGTATCCAACACTTATTAATGGCTTTATCTTTTACAAGATGTCAGCGCATGATTTTCTGGTTTTTTACAATTTTAACCTTAAATGAAAATCCACCATCAACATTAAGTCCCCTGCCTAGCACATAATGGTTACACTATTGTGGGGTAGGCATGAGATGGTGACATATACAAACATAAGAAGACAAGATAAAGGAAGTCTACCTGGAGGGATTATGACCAGGGCAATCCTCCATACATGCGTGACCACAGGCTTTGACGGACCGACTTCCTCCCTTAGGTGTTTGAGTTAGGGATAAGATTCTTCTTCTATTGGGATTCCGGGCGTGGGTGCTTACACACTGCTGGTTGAATCGCTCGTGTATCCAGATGCTCTTCTGATTCTTGATTAGGGCTCAAAAGAAAGCCTGACTTGGTCGGTGTCGAATCCCCATATATCGCACCGTAATCGTTTTAGGGTTTCCTCAACATATATGCAGGTATAGAGATTTTGAACCACTTTTACGATTTTTACAATAGGGCTTTCTCGCAGAAACTCCGTTTCCTCATCATGTCGAACACCAGTGGATCGTCTTCTTCATACCATCCAGGATCTTTCGTTAAACGTGCACGACTGCGTCTGGGCTTCATGATGAATCCCCTCATCTTTTGCTTTCGTGTTCTCCGAGTCAAGAAGATCATACCTACATACATGGGCCATCTCTTTTTCCTTTTCCAATCTCTCGAACAATTGCTTGTTCTTCATAATGATCTCCATTTTCTCCATCTTCTTTCTTCTCTCAAGTGAATAATCCTCTCATCCTTGCAGAGATATCCTACCGGAACATGTGTGACTTTTCTTATGTTCTAATTTACTCGTTTAGTTATCGATGATGACGACTTAAACAGTCCTCTTCCTTCAAAATCAAACACGCCTACACCTGTGGACCTCGAAGATGCTGATCTGGGTATCTTATCTTATGAATACCCCAATGCAGGTCTTTCATTCGACGTTCGCATGAAATGTTTATCCTCCAGAATGAGGTAAACCCTAAACTTCCCATGTCGGTGGATTCTTAGTGCGGAAGGAGTTTGTGCCTTTGTACACAAAGTTATGGAGAAAGTATGGCCATATCGCAACCGTGAATGTGGTCCTAAGACTGTTCATCCGCTCCGTCACCGCGTAAACCGCCTTCTTCCCATAATTGGCTTTGAGATGGAGAATATTTCTATCGCAACGTTGCCGAATCAAGCCTCGAAAAATGGGAGAATATGGTATCTACCTGCGAATCCATAGAGTTCAACGTGGGCTGGTTGCGGCAGCGTCTTGATATCATCAAGGTTGATCGAGCGGGCATCCTCCTGAATGTTGTTCCTGCTGCGAAAGCTATCTTGGAAGAGGAGAAGGCTTTGGCTGCAGAATCAAAGGAGGTGGAGCGGGCTGTACAGGATTTGAAGAAAAGAACAGAAAGATATCAAGCTAGACTGGAGATGATGCTCTCAAGGAACTATAATCTTCTAGATGGCCTCTTCTAAGTCGTATTCAGCTGTATTCCCTTATTGTTTATGTCAAAGTTTCTTGAACGTCTTTGCAGAATAAATTGCATTGGTTTTTGATTGGTGAAACGGGTTTTTTCATTGATGCATCTCTGAATATAATTGATGATTCAAACATGTAATGAAAATAAATGCATGTATTGTTGACAGAACAGATAGTGGTCATGCATGATATGCCTTAAGCCACTTTCCATTGATAACCGCTTCCAATTTGCCTCCGTCCACCTTAATGATCTTGTAGTAGCCAGTATTGTAGGCCTTGGTGACCGTGTAAGGACCTTCCCATTTTGGTGAGAATTTTGGTGCAGACATGTCTTGTTGGATGTGGTTGGCCGTTTTCAAGACTAGATCCCCCACTTTGAAATTACGTGATTTCACAGTTTTGTTATATGCCCTGGAAATTCGATTCCTGTATACCTGAGTGCGTTATTTTGCTTTGTTTCTCCTGAAATCTAGAGTGTCTAACTCCTCTATTCTAGAGTTAGAGGCTTCAGACTTGTTCCAAGGATTCTGGTTGCGGCCGCAATCTCGGGCCGATGGGATTTTGATCTCTGGGGAGAATTGCGTCCGCTCCGTAAACAAGTGAGTATGGGGAAACCCCAATGGAGCTTACGGGTGATGTCCTATGCCCATAGTGCCATTGGTAACGGGGTCGTGCCATTCCCTAGGATTGTCGTGGTCTTGTTCGACCGATGATCCGGATCAATGTCTTGTTGGTACTTTCACTTGTCCGCTTCCCTTGAGGATAGTAGATGGTGGAGAAGACCCGTTTAATGCCATACTCCTCAAGTAACTCTCGTACCTGTTTATTGGCGAAGGGAGTGCCATTATCAGTGATGATATGCTTAGGCACGCCGAAACGACAAATAATATGTTCTTTTATGAACGCCGCAATTGTTGCTCCTGTAGTTCCTCGCAGGGGAATGGCCTCTACCCATTTGGTGAAGTATTCTGTCGCAGTTATGATGTACTCGTGCTGCTTCAATGATGGAGGATTGATTTTTCCGATAATGTCCAGTCCCCAGCTGTAAAATAGCCATGGACTGCTTATCGAGTGTAAAGGGGTGGAAGGCGCGTGAACAAGGTTCCCATTAATTTGGCATTTGTGACAGCCGTGCACAAAAGCGGCTGCATCATCCTCCATGGTCGGCCAATAGTATTTCTCGTGTATCTGGAGAAACAGTTTCCTCTTCCCTTGATGTTCCCCTTCATGTGTTTCCTTCAGCACGACTGGGATTTCTTCCCCAGCCAGGCATCGTAGTAGATCACCTCCGAAGCTCTTGCGATACAGAATCCCTTCATGCAATACGAACCGCTTGGCCTTTTGCTTTATCTTGATAGCATCCTTTTGATTGGCAGGAGTTGTTCCGTCACGGAGATAACTAATGTACGGCTCTCTCCAGTCCCCAGTGTGGTTCACGTTAAAAACTTCCAATTGATGTGGCGGTGCTTGGCAATTTGAGCAGGATTTCTGAAGTAGTTTGAATTGAGTCTCCATCTCTGGCCAGTAATAGCCCACTCGTTGAAGTCGTCTAAAAAGCGTTACCACCAGTGATTGTCCACAAATTTCGTTGTGAACATGATTCAGCTGTAGTTGTGCTTCGTCATCCCCAAGACATCTTGACATGGAACCATCCGGGTTCCGATAATACAGCATACCATGAAGCATGAAGAAGTTTTGCAGGGTTTTAAGACTGACCTTTCCTTGGGAGAGTGAGCTGTTGAGCTCTTGAATGATCGGAGTTCGCCAATCGTCGGTCTTGGTGTCTTTGTATTGTGATAACCATGTCGATTCTATGGTTCTCCTCTTTCTTTGTCAAGGTTTCTTCCAAACCTTCGAACTTCAATTTGGAAGCCAGTGTTGCTAGACAATCGGCGTGTTTGTTGTTGTTTGCGACCGACATGGGTTATGGTTGCATCAACAAAATAATTCAGTGACCTTTGTGCTTCTGATCGATATGGAGCTAGCGTAACTTCCTTCGGTCGTATACCCCATTCATCCGATTCACCAAGAACTTGGAGTCACCTCTTATCTCCGACGCGTGACTCCCGCTTGCTTGGCTATTGATGACCCTATGAGGAAGGCTTCATATTCTCATGAGTTGTTGGTGCATTCGAAGTCCAGCTTGAAGGAGTGTGAGAATACTTCCCCAGTTGGAGATACTAATACCATGCCCGCTCCTCCAGTAATACTACTAGGGGTAGCAGAGCCATCAAAATACAAGAGCCACACTTCTTCTTCCAAAACAGAGACGTCTGGAAATTCTCCAGGGAGGTCTTCGTGTAGCCCTATAGAGTGCCTTCTCCAGAAATGCCGCCATAAGTCTGCAACTGCTTGACCCTTGATAGCTTTAGGTGACGCACACGTTATGTCCCGCTCTGATATTTGGAGAAGCCATTTGCCCGTCCTTCCGGTCAGGACCGGCTTTGAAAGTAAAAACTTTGCAAGATCAGATTTAGACACGAGTATCACCCTATTAGACAGTAGGTAATGCCTAAACTTCTGAATGGAATGGATCAAGGCTAAACATGCCTTTTACGCTCTGGGGTATCTGAGCTCAGCTTCCCTCAATATTTGGCTGAAATAGTATATGGGACGTTCGATTCCCTCGTCGTCTTCCTGAGCGAGTAGAGCCCCCACTGCAGTGTCACTAAAGGCAGTGTAGAGACACAGCGGCTTCCCTTGTACATGATACTTCATGATGGCTGGAGATGATAGTATTCGTTGAATCTTTCGAAAAGCTTCCTGCTGGGTTGTGGTCCAAACGAAGCTGTCTCCTTTCTTCAATAAGGGGGTGAATGAGGCGGTAAGTTTGGCTAGACCAGGTATAAAACGTCGAATGTAGTTCACCCTGCCCATGAAACTCTGGAGCTCCTTCACGGTTCGGGGAGGCGGAATTGTGAGGATAGCCCGAGTCTTGACGGGTCTACTTTTATTCCTTCTCGCAAATCACTTGGAATCCCGAAAATTTACCCGAAGAGACACCGAAAGCGCATTTCAAAGGATTCATCTTCAACTTGTATTCTCGACACCTCTCAAACACTTGCCGTAAGACGTTGGTGTGATCTGCTCGAGCCTTTGACTTGACCACGATATCATCTACATAGTCTTCTACTTGTTTATGCATCATGTCATGGAAGATTGCCGTCATAGCGCGTTGATACGTTGCGCCGCGTTCTTCAATCCGAATGGCATAACAAAGATAGTAAAAATTGCCAAGAGGGGTTCTAAGGTCTGTCTTACTCGCATCGTGCTTATACATCCTTATCTGATTATAGCCAGTTGTAACCATCCATGAAGGAGAACATGCCGTGTCCGCTGGTGGCGTCTACTAACATGTCGATGTTAGGTAGAGGAAAGTCGTCCTTGGGCCAGTACTTGTTCAAGTCTCTGAAATCCACGGCACCGAATCTGTCCATTTTTCTTCTTTACTGGGACCACATTAGCTAACCAGGTCGGATGATGAATAGGTCTGATGAAGCCAGCAGCTTCTGAATTTTGTTCTTGATTTGTTCTTCTACTTCATGTCTGAATTGCCTCGGAGATTGCTTGATTGGCTTGGATCCGGGTATGACATGTAGGTGATGGGTGACCAATTTTTCATCTAGACCAGGCATTTCCTCGTATGTCCAGGCGAACACATCTTGGTACTCCTTGAGTAGTTGAACAAGACTCGTGCGTTCGTCGTGGACGAGTCGAACCGATAGAGACCGGCACAGGAGATTCTTCATTCCCGATGTTAACAGTCTCGATCTCGTCGGTTGTGGAATTGGTTCCATCTTGTAGTTGTCGCGGGCATCTAATACCTCCTCTTGTATTTCGTCGTTCTGCAAAGATTCAATTGGGCGGAGAGACGGTGCCGTCTCTCCCGCAATGCTAACAGCGGCGCCGATATTGTCTTCCCCTTCTGGTCACGTTTCGCCTCAAAAGTACGTTCCCTTTTGGTGTGAACGTGGGTTGAAGCTTCACTGGATAAAGATGGACGCCTCGTCAGAGAAGGCGTGTCGTGATGCTTGGCCCTCAGTGATGCAAGTCGGTCTTCTTCCTGGATTGAAGCCCACGTGGGTAGTGGGGTGCACAGGACTTTGTCTGATCTTCCCTGCGAAGTATCTTTTGGCTCGAACATCTCCACTCCGCATATTGGTGAGTACGGAGACAATGATGCAGGAATACGGATGACTTTCTCATTTAGCATGGTCTTCAGGCACTGGTGATACGTTGAAGGAATGACCTTGTTGTCGTGAATCCACGGTCTCCCCAGTATCATATGGTAATCCGGCTCCTTTTCTATGACTTCAAACTTTGCTCTTGACTGAACGGGTCCTACTGATAAATTCAGATTAACATACCCGTATGTGCTGGTCTGATTTCCTTCGAAGTTCGTCATCGTGGTGGGCTGTCGTACAATCTTGCATGGGCTAACCTTGGATGTCTTGAGAGTAATCACATTCGAAGATGCTCCTATGTCAACGAGGGCCCACCTGAACTCTGAACCCTTGATGTGAGCGGTAACATGTAGGGCCCGGTTGTGACCTTCCTCTGCCATCATGTCGTCCTCTGTGAATGTAACATTATTTACAGATGTTTCCGATGCAGTTAAGACTTCTGGACGAGAAGAAGTCAGGTGTACGTCCAGAGCTATTTTATTAACTGCAGCAAACATCTCTGCCCGTTTTTCGAGAGGTGCAAGAGTTCACACAAGCTTTCCACTAGAGATGCCGCTTCCTGATCCACTGGCCTCTGGTTCGTAGTAAAACTGTTGATTTGAGGGGAACTAGTCCCTGGTGTAAAGGTCTCCGGAACGCTCATCTCTGATGTCATCTTGATGAGGAGATCAAGTATGCTGTTTATCGCTTCTTTGATTAGTTCCATGTTCTTCGTGTGAATCTCCTGTACCCGTGCTAGTTCGCTTAATGTTGGGAATCTCCTGATCATGCCGTCAGATACGCCGTTAGGAGGAGGGGTATCTCCGTTGGAGGAACCATCAGGATTTGATACCGTCGAGGTGGTCCTAAGACCAACCATCTCAAAATTGAATGAATGGTATTGAAGAAATTGACTTTACAACCGAGAGATTAACCTCCCGTTGTGGTCGCCAATTATTTATGGGTGAAAACTATTCCTACCGGGTTTGGTAATTTGGGGTGTGTGGATGAAAAATGAATCTAAACCCTAAACAAATGCACTGCGCGGTGAGTGCTTGTAGATTCGGAAATCAATATGTGCAAGTCCTACCTAAACCAAGAAATGGTCGTTCCAGACTTGTTTCGGTCACAAAGTGAAGGAGATGGGGTTGATCTTAGGGAGGGAAGCGAAGAAGGTGTTGAGATTTTGAAGGTGTTGGCTTGCTTATGACTTGTAACAGAAAGCTGAACTGGCTTGCAGGATGTAAGTTATCAGTTCCGGTGTTTGAATACGATTGTATCAACACTTGGTTTCTGTCTCGTCTGGACTTGTGTTGTTTTTCTCCTGTGTTGAAAATAGGGAGGAGAACCTATT
Organism: Papaver armeniacum; assembly: GCA_023531295.1. Taxonomy (NCBI): domain Eukaryota; kingdom Viridiplantae; phylum Streptophyta; class Magnoliopsida; order Ranunculales; family Papaveraceae; genus Papaver; species Papaver armeniacum. The sequence goes on along the minus strand of JAJJWW010015000.1, from coordinate 346,962 downwards.
TATACAAGTCATTTGAGCCTTATTCACGTCTCTCGTGGGAAGTGGAGGAAGTGGAGTGATGAAGTAGTGGAGGTGTGTGTTGGTGTTACACGACCAGTCTTGCCCACTTCTCCTGTCATCTCTAACCGTCCATGACTTCCTGACACGTTCTTGTGATGGCGCGTTGCACGCTGCACGCTGTAAACCGCCAGACCAATACCCCAAAGATGTATCCCCCATTTTGTGACATGATTGATGTCTCGAGTGTGGATCGTGGGACCCACAAAAGGTAGCATGTAATGCTAAATTGAATAACTGCGTTATTCGGGAAGTTGATACTTGTGAAGTATCATGTGTATTTTATGCAGTAGTCGCATCATGGTGTGGTAAAGTGATGGGTGGTGATCACCATGACGCCTCACCGACCAATTAACTCCCGACTGTGGTTGTATAACCAAGCCGGTGAAGTTGGACGGATGAGATGATCTTTGAGACACTCATCTCGCGACCGTTGATGGAATTAGGGTTTTGAAGAGGTGCGCAGGCATCATTCTTCAGCTTGGTCGTATCCAAGCTTGGGAGACGATTTTGGCCAGGCCGATCGTACATGCGTGTAGACATCATGACGGTGTAGGCGCCCATACCCCATTACCTCACGGTATGATCTGGGCCACTCAATTCGTCCGGTGAAGTTGAGTGGTCGAGATCAATTTGTGATAGAAAATTAGTACCGCAAGAGCCGCACATCACGCCATCTTCAGGCGCGCGTTCCAAGACAACCAATTCTTGGTCGGTCTTGGCCGATCGGTCTGGAGTGTAGGTGGTAGGTTGGTGTTCGCGCCTATACCTGACTGTCCCATGAAAACGTGATCTAAGCCACTCAAATCGTCCGTTGAAGTTGAGTGGTCGAGATCAGTTTGCAATTTGGGAAGTGTGACCACGCAAGTTTGGACGCGCGTTTTGGGATAGCCAGGCATGATATGCCTTGGCCGATCGTGTGAGGGGATAGACGGGCCCACGATGGTCATGTTTGGTATGACCGACTGCTAATCTAATCGGGGACCCTCCATTCGTGCTTAGGAGAAGATGGACGCTCGTGATGCTCAAAACCCTAATTTTGGGTTTCACGGCCGTGCGTCATGCTCTGTTCGGGCGCACGACTGGGATGACCAACCATGGTTGGTCCTGACCGATTGGTCATGTATGCAGGCGGGCCCACGATGAATGTGTTGACATGCTCTTGGCCCTTTGAATCTACATCTACGCCCTCCATCTATACCTGCGAAGATGGATGGTTGAGACTGTTTTGCGACACATGTAATATGCCGCAAACCCTAATTTAGGGTTTTCCGTCCATACGCTCTGGTTTGGACGTTTTTGGAAAGCTATGCCAATATTTTGGGAGGCCGACCATGCGGGGTCCGCGTTGGTTCGCCAGTGAATATTCCATACCTGCTTGGGGGTTTTGAAATTGATATGGGCCATCCAATCACGCTGGTGAGGTTGGATGAACGAGATCATATCCAGACTGATACGGACAATCCGGATGCTCAATCGGGCTAGTATAACACACCGAGAGTTCTCAATCGGGCTAGTATAACACACCGAGAGTTGCAACCTGTACGGGTATTTCGTATATGCTTTCATTATAATGCTTGGAGGTTCGTGTTGCTCTGCTGAGAGCAACACTCAGTCGTCATGCCGCACTGATAATGAGTACAGGAAATACAAGGCTGCTCACGCATTAATTAATAATGCTCTAAATTCACAGGGTATATGGGATTGTTGCTACATGCTCCAACCTGGATGAATTTCATGTATTTAATTCACAGAATGGGATTGTTTCCACATGCTCCATTCTAGGTGAATCAGTAAAGTGAAGGAGTATCCAACACTTATTAATGGCTTTATCTTTTACAAGATGTCAGCGCATGATTTTCTGGTTTTTTACAATTTTAACCTTAAATGAAAATCCACCATCAACAGAGTGTCAATAACACTTGCCCCTTTATGCTTCCAAGTTCTTGTTTTGCTCATAACTTCGTCATACAAACTCGGAATGACTCCATTCTTTCGCCATTAACTTCGTCTTCTCGTCTTTCACAAAATGATGACTATAAATCCTCCATTTGAACAAGTTCCACTGGGTCTTTGTCCCTTCTCCACATGTATACTTCACTTTTGTAGCTATTTCCACTTCTTTTTGGATGATTCACCCGATGAAAGACAAATAAAAGAAAACAAGCGTAATATACAATAATTTGCAAGTAAGCAATTACTAGCATGGAATTAACACTAAATATATATGAATTATGCACTTATCAATATGCTTGTTTGATTACTTGGATTTTGAAAGTCTAACGTTCAAAAGCAAATTTAGCTGAGTTTTTCAAAACTGAATACTACGAATATTAAGTAAGTACAAAGTTTATAGTTAAGAAAAACGACGACCTATCCAGCCTGCTAGGCATGGCCCGATTAACATTATGGGTTTTGGCCAGGTTAGGGGCTTCAAAACTAGTATTCTGCTCGGCCTGGCATGTCTTATATATAATCTAATTCCAAGCTCGGCCGGCCTTTCCTGGGATAGAAAAGAGGTTAGGTTGCTCGGACTGGACCAAGTTACACTCTTAGTTTAAGTCTTGGTTATTTGTTTTGATGCTGCAGGATTTGATGTACATAATACATGTTGGTGATTGCTCCCAAATGATCTAGTGTGAGTCGTATGGCCTAATTTGGACCACTAAGAGAGTAGTTTCAGTTCATTTTCATCTAAAAAGGAGAGGGTACCAAGTACGCCACCAACTTTTTCGTACGGAAATCTGTATGGACAAAACCTAATACAATTCTAAGTAGACCAATTTAACTATCCTTGACAATATGTATATATAGTTTATATCTCTATCTCTTTACAATCAGAAAATCTAAAAAAATAGAGTCTGTCAACGTGATTGTTTAAAAGAGTACTTGGACGATCTCAAAAATCATTATCCAAGATCAATGTAGTCGTATCCAAATAATTAAATCAGAATTATCCCAAGTATGAATTAGTCAGAATCTCATTGAGCACTCAAGAACAAAGTACATTGACATAAGATGTCACTTTATCAGAGATCTTTTTGAGAATAATATTGTCAACATTGAGTTTGTGCCTTCTCAACAAAAATGGTTGATATTCTCACCAAACCTATAGATTCCCGAACATTTCAGAACCCTCATCAAGCTATTGGTGTTGTTCTTATAATTGTCAAAGCTTCAATCATTCTAATTGCACGCACTTTTATGCTCTTATTAGCTTGTCCAACCTGCTTATGATTACGTGTCGGATCATCTAGTTAGAGCCATTTGGTGGTTATTATGGAGTAATTCGTCACCACATAAAGATAAATGACGTTGTTCTAAACTTCACTATATACTTATTTCAGGTTCCCATATGAAGTTATACGTGCTCTCACTTCTGATGGATATGTTCTTCTTTTAGAAAGAATTTCATGTATATATCAATAAATTGCTTTTTTTTCTCGTTACTTTGATCCTATCATTTGTCTTGATTTGGTTGTGCTTATGTCCTGGTGTAGGCGTGACTAAAGAAAGACTGTATATCTAAAACATGGAATATTGTGCAATTGAAATTAATATAAAACTCATTCTTATCAGCCAACTGAAACTATATATTAGCCTTCTATACTTAATATCAATGTATTTACTAGATGTTATGTAAAAGCTTAGTCATAATTTAGTTTCAGGGCTGTGTTGAAGTTAGTACATATTTTGCAAATTAATGTTGTTGAATTGTTAATGATGAGTTTTGAATTACTAACTTAAACTCGATTTTTCTTTCGGGATTGCAGTTTTACTATTGTTACCTTGATTGTAGTTTTACCATTCATTTGCTTGTGTAATTACAATTTCACTCTGCAACCATTGTTAATGTTTGTTTGATGTATCCAGTTATAGATCAACAACGACTTGTTAGGTCATTTGAACATAAACAAACTCAACAAAGTGGTGTATAGAGGGTTAGGTGATGGCCTCTGTTTTGCCACTGGTTTTACAAGACCGTCCCCCCCTGAAATTATATGTCGTTCTGTTTTCAATATTGTTGATATATCATCTAAATATATATTACCATAAAAAAAATCTCTTCCTTGTATTCAGTTCTGCTAGCATTTTGAAGCATTTTGAATCCTATTTGTAATGATCTAATCTTTGACCCGGAACTCACCGTGGTGTTGTTCTATTATTGTAGGTATCAACCTCAGACTGCTACCAAATTTATATGGTCACTCACAAGTCCATCACATGACCTGGAAGTTCAAAACTTGGATGGAAAACAACAACCACAATCATTTTTGGGCGGCTAGTTCTGGTTCCACCTGCGGGATTGGGTATTGTTATATTAACTGATAAGCTTGGTTTCCTTATGCAAAAGATAAAATATTCAGATTTGTCCTCCTCCAACATTTGTTCAAAACAATTGATGTTATCCAAGCAATGACATCCTCAGTATGCTCATTATTATGAAAGCAAGTATAATCGTCATAAATCATTTAAAAATATTTTGCCGGAAACACTCTTTATAAACATCTTTCCCTCTAATCTATTTAATTTTCATGTTACTTAATGTAATGCAACTAGAAGATCATGAGTAGCTTACAAAAATTTGTATCCTCATGTTAATGTAAATTCTACACGTTGCGGACAAGCCAAAACTTATAGATATTTATGTCAGACACTTTGTACCAGATTTTGGTTCCGTCTCTTATCAGTTGTAGGGATTGTGCATTTACTTTATGTAATTATGCATTTTCCATATCTAATAATATGGTTTTTACTTGTATTGCAGGTATTGTCGCGTCAAGCGGAGGAGCTGAAAGTGTGCAAAACATTGATATCAGGTGCTTGATTTAGGAGGTTACAAATAGGAGTTTCTTATTGGAGTTTAGCTTGTCGCATAACTCATAAATTTGTATCTTAGACGCTCACCATGTGTAGATGAGCATATAGTTGTTAGATTTTGAAACTAAACTAAGCCATAGTTTTATTGAAATCTAGAGTAGCTCATATGTATACCACCCAGTAGATCATCTATTTAGGGGCCCTATTTTGTTTTATCACACCGACCCTAATTAGTACGGTATATCCCAATAAGACAAGTATGATTTAGGTGTTAGACGAGATATAACCAATTAACCATGTTGGATCCCCATTTTCACCATTTTTCTCTATGGATAAAGTTGAGATTGGGTCTTATTGATGGGGTGGTGGTTGGGTTAGCAGTGGGACTAGTCCAACTTGTTAGGTCTACTCGGGGGTGGACCTGACTATGTCGTATCAGGAAAAAAAAGAGTAGGAAATACCATATGGTCCTAGGAATAATATATTAGAGAGAGTCTAGTCCAGTTGACTCAGTCATGTGTCTGTTTGGTCCTATTTGGGAAAATATACTATAGTTTGGTCCTAGAAATTATGGTTTGGTCCTAGGGTGATGTCATGGATGATGTAATTGTCATCTTGTAGTGGCAGAAATACCCTTTTAGATTAGGAATATATAGTCAAAAAGTAAGAGAGAAGAAATCATTTTCAGATTTACTTTCTCTCTCATCTTTTTTTCTTTCCAGATCTAATTTCTCTCTTTTTTTTCTTTCTTCTTCTTTTTCTTCCTGCTAATAATGGCGTCTCCACTCTGTTTTTTTTTAGGTTTTTATATGGAGTTCATTTCTGGAATGAACTCTGTTTTTTTAGGTTTTTATATGGAGTTCATTTCTGGAATGAACTCTGTTTTTTTAGCTTTTTATATGGACTTCATTTCTGGAATGAACTCTGGTTTTTTAGCTTTTTATATGGAGTTCATTCCAGAAATGAACTCGTTTTTTAGCTTTTTATATGGAGTTCATTTCTGGAATGAACTATGGTTTTTTAGTTTTTTATATGGAGTTCATTTCTGGAATGAACTCTGGTTTTTTAGCTTTTTATATGGAGTTCATTTCTGGAATGAACTCTGGTTTATATGTTTTCTGAAAAAATAAGTAGAAATTAACAAGAGTTCATTTAGACGAATGAACTGCTACAAGAAAATAAGTAAAACTTAACACGGAAGGGTACTTTTGTCTGTTTAATATTTTAATTATGGACCAAACAGTAAAGGCGTTTTCCCAAAGGACCAAATTGACATGGGCCCACCTAAAAAAGGACCAAACGATATTTTTCCCAAAAGTAAAACATGTTATTGGGCCGAGCGGTTCAAAGAGGGATTAGGCGGGTTGTTTGGAGAGTACTAGGCTAGACTATTAAACAAAAAAATCTTTACAGACCGAGATTAAAACTACACTAAAAAAACCGCCACACAACGCACCCCTGCACATCTTCCGATGGGCTGGGCCCATTGGGACCCACAAATAATATAAAAAAAAAACCTGTAAGAGGCGGTTTTAACATAGTTTTTTTTTTTCCCGGTCCATAGAGAACCACTTACTATTAAATTTTAGAGAAAATCTAGCCATCTGTTTAAGCTAACCAGGTCAGGCGCGTAACGGACTGGAATAGGTTTTGGGTTCCTAAGGCTACAAGCAAGCTCAGTCGGTCTAAGCAGGAGAAAATATTACTTAGAGCATTGAGAAACTAACAAATATGATGGTTTGAACATTGAGTCAGAACATCAGGCACGCATCTGTGGTAAGGACGCGCGTTCTTGCCAAAAACGCTGGCGTTGCTCCAACGCGCGACAGAGCCAATGACGCCCGACGCCTCTTCCGCCAACAATGATTATTTTACTACTCCCTCCGCGACTCTAAGTCAAGATATTAAGAAATCCTATAAATTGTCATGACTAGCCAAGCCTACAATGTTATATTATTACCAAAACTAAATTATTAGATTATTTTACTATTCTAAATGTTTTTATTTAAAAAAGGAATGACAATTAATACAAAGATATTGAGTAAGTTTTTTCCATAAATATGGTGATATTATTTAAGATTTGATACTTATTTTATCTCACTTCATCCTATTTTATCTCACTTAAATATTATATTTTTATTTTTCATCTTTATCCTACAAAATATTTTATATTAAAAAGAAATACTTCAGTAGGGGCTACTAAAACCAAATATGTTCATTTTTCTTACATACTTTACCATAATAATATATCATGAGAAACCCTCCTATTTATTTGACCATCCACGTGGATGAACAAAATTTTGAGTTTGTTCATTCCCATAAGAATTGCTCTTAGACGTTACACCCCTAGAGTCCTAGACTTCGAACTAGAGAACGCGAGTGACAGAGTATAGAGAGAGAACGAGAGAGACAGAGTAACAGAGAGGATAGATGGCTTATGCAGTAGGTGTAGGCGGTGGTGGAAATCAAGGAGGAGTAGTAGGAGGTTCATTACCAAAAAGGCAAGTGAAGTTAGAGAAGGAGTGTGAGTTCAGGATTGAAGTAGGAGAAACACCTCTTCGTCTGAGACTCGTTTCTGGAACTGCTGAAGTTTTTGGAACTGAATTACCTCCAGAAATTTGGCTCACATTTCATCCCAGACTCAAATTCGCTGTAAATTTCTCAACTTTCTAACTTTTCCCTCTTTCTTTTACAGATTTTAGTTTGTGGTGGGAAATTTGAAGACGTTTTGGATATTAGGGTTTATCGTAAAACCTTTTTTTTTCCTCTTAAACTTTCTACACCATATGATTTTTGTTCAAGGGAACTCATTTGACGTAAATAATGCTAGATTTAATAACTTGAAGTTTCAAATTTTATTCCAATAGATTAGGGTTTAAGCTAAATAAGTTTTTCATTTTTACCCAAAACCCTGCAATATGGTGGAGAATGTTTGCGTTATTAATTTGTTCTTTAAGGTCAGTTCTGCTAATTTCGGGGAAGAAATAAGACAAGTAATGAGAACTGAGAACCCTAGGAAACACGAATTATGAAAAGATATCTAGTCGGTACCAAACAATCACAGCTTGGAATTTTCAACCACTTACTTGGCTCTACAATCCCTGAATACCATACTCAAAATTTCTTGAATTCATATTATTATAAGGTTCTCCGTGCTTTACTTGTGTGTAATAACGAAATGTTGATGTTTCAAGTTATAACATTTTCCTGGCATTATCAGGTTTTTACTTGGTATGGTGCCACCCTTGAGATTGATGGAACTACTGAAACTGATTATACTGCGGATGAGGTAAACACAATACACTTATATACATGTACTTGTCTATTTGCGTAGCAGGGTGTGTGGGGATTTCATTGAATGCTCAAATAGTTTTGTTTTTTCTACTGTGTGAGCACCTGCCAAAAGTAATGCCTTTTGAAACTTTTCACTCAGACGCCTATGATTACCTACATAAATGTTCATGCTGTACTGGAGGGACGAAGAAAGCGTGCTAAAGCATCGTCAACCACTAACCCTGAATCTTCACAGGTAATTATAACATCGTTTGAACACTAAATGTCTTTGTTGCATAAGTATGTACGGAGTGTGGAAATGACATGGGAAGTATACGAAAGATTCTACTACAGTATTCAATCAGAATCCCAATATCTGAAAGATAGTTTCCATGCTTGTATACGTTATAAACCACTGCGGATAATGGTACTGGTGTAGTGCTATATACTAAGATAACTATGTTTCCGTGTTCTTTAAATGTCCATCATGCATGTTGTTTCTGAAAAGCTTAATTTTTGATATTTTTAGGGGTTCAGGGCCCCAGGGTGATGGTTGTAGGACCCACAGATTCTGGGAAGAGTACTTTGTCGCGCATGCTGCTTAGTTGGGCAGCTAAACAAGGTTGGAAACCCACTTTTGTTGACTTGGATATTGGTCAGGGAGCTATAACTATTCCTGGATGCATTGCTGCTACCCCTGTTGAAATGCCCATAGATCCCATTGAAGGAATTCCTCTTGAAATGCCCCTTGTTCACTATTTTGGCCACACAACACCAAGGTAATACAAACTTTCAATCTCTTATTTGTTTTCGTTTTTTGATTTGTTTTGCTTTTAATGCTCTGCATCAACTTGTTGTCATATTAGACAGACTTCTCTTTCCAGTTTTAAGGCTTAACTAAATTAACTTAAATGATATGTTGATGTTCCTCCTGTAGTGTCAATGTAGAACTATACAAAGTGCTTGTGAAGGAGCTTTCTCTGACACTTGAGAGGCAATTTACTGGCAATTCCGAAGCTCGAGCTGCAGGCATGGTTATTAACACCATGGGATGGGTAGAAGGTGTCGGTTACGAGGTACTTCCCTATTTGTAGTCAGAAACCTAGGCTTTTACACGTTGGATGGCTCAAGCATAATGTCTGTTCTTTCTCTGCCGTTAGGCCTTTCCAAAAAAGTATATAAATAAAACTTTTTCTGTGTATGTGATGATCTTTTGAATTTGATATTTTCTACCTTCTTGTGCTGGTTGCAGTTGCTTCTTCAAGCAATCGACGCATTCAGTGTTACTGTTGTTCTAGTTATTGGTCAGGTAAATTTCCATTTGTTTCCTTTGATTATCATTAATCTTTTCATATTTCTAGAACAATTATTTTTTAATTTTTGGAGCCAATATTGCTGTATAGTAATTCTATATTAGTCGCTAAACCTGTGGGTAACTGTAGACTTAATAACTACCATGGCTTTGATTAAACCTCTTAATGCTAATCCATCTGCATATATGTGAACTCGTAGGAAAAACTTTGCAGCATGCTTAAGGACGTGTTAAAGAACAAGCCGAATGTGGATGTTGTGAAACTTCAGAAGTCAGGTGGTGTTGTATCTCGAAATCCGAAGCTGCGGCAGAAATCCAGGAGCTACAAGATAAGGGTATAGTTCCTACTTAAATTTACAGTTGATTGTTGGGAGATTAGACTGGTAACTAATACCTTTACTACTTGGTGGGTGTTTTACTCCAGATGTGTTGGATAGAGAAAGAACCTTGTGCTCATTAACCTTTTGTACTGATTCCTGAGTTCATTCTAGTTTTTGTACATGGTAGTAGCATTGTTAACATTTAACAATGATTTGGATTCTCCCAGGAATACTTCTACGGCATTGGTAATGAACTTGCCCCGCATTCCAATATTGCAAGTTTTAGTGATCTATCCGTATATCGAATTGGTGGTGGACCTCAGGCACCGCGGTCAGCTCTCCCCATTGGTGCAGAGCCTACAGCAGATCCTACAAGACTAGTTCCCGTCAACATCAATCATGACCTGCTACATTTGGTTCTTGCCATTTCATATGCTAAAGAAGCAGATGAAGTTATCTCAAGGTAAATTGTGCTCACTGCATCTCGCACATGTTCAAGTTCAAGTGGTTTGAGGATTTTATGTTTTTCTCCTCATATGTTTTGCCATGGTTGTTGACAAGTGTATAGCAAGTTTTCACTGGCTAAAGTGCACATCTAGTTTGTATAAGATAACCTATTAGAAAGCTCATCTGGATAAATTATCAATGACTTAGGTTTTGGCTGTAAATTGGAGTATATCCAAGTACTCATTTTTCTAAGACTACCTGACCAAGCAGATTATTGTCTTTGCTTTCTTCGAAGTTTTTCATTTCCAATTTCACTGCTTTTAAAAGCGATAGGCTTGCTAATTTGGACATGGTTCACGAGGGAAGGCACACCTTAGTTTGTCGTTAACAAATCCTGCTCTTTCTCACTCTGCTAAAAATTTACTATATTGAATGCAGTAACGTTGCAGGGTTCATCTACGTCACAGATGTTGACGTTCAAAGGTATGATCTTACCCGAGACTGGGTTGGCTTACTCCCTTCAATATGCTTGGATCTAATTTTAATGTTCTCTGCAGGAAGAAAATAACATACCTTGCTCCAGCAGTGGGGGATCTCCCAAGCAAATTTTTGATAGTCGGATCTTTGACATGGGTTGAGACTTGATGTTTCTAATAACAGTTATCTGTGACAGATGTACTTTTAAGTTGTAGAACCCACTGCTAATGTTAATTGCTTATGATAGTTAATAGTTTTTGTTTGAAGAGTTTTTAACTTTGTAGAGAAGAAAAACAGTATAAAGTTTGATTTCTTGATAATCTACCTTGCTTCATCTAAATCTTGTTTTTTTCTTCTTCTGCAAAATGCATGTTGATCTGCAGATTTTTTTGCTTCTCATTCTCTACATTCTACTCGATCATAGAGATAAGCTTGAAAATGTATTTCAAGGAAAAATTATATGCATGGAAAAATAAAGTCACTGGCGGTAGACCGGCAGAAAAGTGACCATGGAAAAAAGTTAGTATTAAGAAGGCATTTCTACAACTATGAGCTGCAATTTTTCTTTTTCCTAACGAAGCCAAATGGTCAATGCTAAACATGCAAGGATGTTTTTTAGGCTTGTCATTGCAATTTATTCCTAGATGTACGTGTCAGTGTTCGTTTCAGATTTTTTTTTTTACCTAGCAGCACCAACGCCAAATATTTGGCAATTTATGATGTCAGCTGCATTTTTGGACCCCAATTTTTAGCAGCCAAAATTTTGAGTTAAGCATACAAATACTAGATAAAATATGAGTGCTACAAAAATGCAGCTGACATCATAAATTTTATCTCGCAATTTTTTTTTTAGCAGTTTGCCAAATGTTTGGTGTCGGTGTTGCTAGAAACAGTCGCACTTACCTAGGTTGTGCCATTAACCAAAAGATGAAAAATCAAACTAAAATCCATTCGTTTGCTAATCTACTATGAGTCTTGCACTGGTGCAATGTGCGCATAAAGATGAAAATCTAACAGAGTAACTGAATGCAGAGGATATAAATATCTTTCGTCGGATAAAAAAAGACAGCTTTCCAACTGGTATCACATTGCCTAGGACATTGTAATAACCACAGCTTGCACTGCAGCACCCTCAGCCACAGCCTCGTCAGGGCTGATGTGGTTGGTTAGTTCCTTCCCATCAAAGAACTCCTGCAATAGAGACTGAATCTTTGGAATTTTAGTGGACCCACCAACGAGCACGATGTCATGAATGCTGCTCTTTTCCATCTTGGATTCCTCCAAACATTTTCTAACAGACTCCATACATTTCTTGAACAAATCCTTGTTCAAAATTTCAAACTGACCCCTTAGAATCTCCATACTGAAATCAACTCCATCTTGCAAAGCGTCCAAAGTAATGGTTGTTGCAGGCATGGATGACAGTGCCCTCTTCGCCCTCTCACATGATGTTCGCAGCCTCCTAAGAGCCTTTGGGTTTCCACTAATGTCCTTCTTGTGCTTCCTCTTGAACCTTTCCACAAAGTAGTGTACCATCCGGCTATCAAAATCCTCTCCTCCAAGATGTGTATCTCCATCTATAGCCTTGACTTCAATGATACCATTGCCAATGGTGAGTATCGAAACATCCAAAGTACCTCCACCGAGATCAAATATAAGAACATTTTTATTACCAGCAGCATCCTTCTTCTTGTCAAGACCGTAAGCAATAGCAGCTGCGGTTGGTTCATTAATGATACGGATTACATTAAGGCCAGCAAGGGTTCCAGCATCTTTAGTAGCTTGACGCTGTGAATCATTGAAGTAAGCAGGGACAGTAATGACATCATCCTTAACACATGTACGAAGATAACGTTCCGCACTTTGTTTCATCTTAATGAGAATCATGGAAGAGATTTCTGTTGGAACTGCAATAATAAAATACTCAAAGAATGATGTTAGAAACAAATTTCTGAAAAAGCTTAAATAAACACTTAATGGGAAACAAAAACAGAGGATAGAGTCACGTGTTCAACACGCTGTCCTTAACACGATAGTTCACCGGTACGCCTCAAAATGAGTGATGCCTATACCCCGTGGTGAAGTCGTATCCAGGATAAAACTGCCTGTTGCAAATACTATAAGCACTATAATACTTGCCCACTCTTACGAACTCAACAACAATGGCACGGAATGTAAAAACCACACAGAGGGAGAAAGATGAAAAGAAGAAGGATAGTAGCTTCTTCTGGACACATTTTTTGGAATGAATAATTCAAGTTCTTTTTATAGGAAAAGGGAGAGAGGTGCAATAATGATAATTGATTCTCAAATCAATTCCCTGCAGCTATGAATTAAAAATAAAAACGGAAATAAAACGACCAATTCAATTTAGTCTTTAAATCAAATAAAATTTTAAAACGGAAAGAATATTTAAATCAATTAAATCCATCATTACTGCATAAGAGTTTTTGGTAAGTAAAATATATTACCTGGTCAGACGACCCCCTCATTAAGACAAAATTTAATTTGAGTTTAAATTCGTTTAGGAAATAATTCATTGTGGTGGGTTTGTCTGCAGAATTCACCGTTTCCAGGAATTTATAATCCCATGGGATTACTAATCCTTGGTGTCATATAAATCCCTTGTGTGTTTGATAACTCAATTGAAATTCTTAGGATTTATAGAGTTTTCTTGTTTTAAAGTCTTTGTATCGTTTGATATTGCTCTCAAATCTTAAAATTGCATATATTTGGGGTTTAGAGTTAAAAAAAAGTGGGTCCATAAATCCCTTGATAAGTTTCCCAGCAAATCTTAGGGGGAGGGGTCGGACTCCATATGGAGGATTTGCTGGAAAACTGAATCCCGTAGGAAACGTGATTCCAAGGATTTGGGCAACCAAACGTACCGAGGGAAACGTAATTCTACCAAATCCCCTGGACCCATAAATTCCACCTTTAAAATTCTACATCCAAACCCACCACAAAAGTATTTTTGTCAAAAAGATATGTCTTGGTTGACCAACATGCCTGAGAGCCCTATGCCCAAGACTTAGTGAAATCAAATATATTTTGTCTCACCCGTTCCACCCACATTGTTTTACTAACTATCCATAATGGATTAGTTAAATAGTGGAACTCCTCTTTAGTTATACCCTATGTAGGACTAAAGGTCATATTTCATTCACTCATAAGAAAATGAGCAAGTACCCTTAGAGACTTAAAAGTCCTAAGTTCCATTCCCACCAAGACTATAAAACCAACAATAAAACTCATTTTCTCCAACAATTTCTTCAGGTGAAAAGTGCTTCTGCACCCCCTTGTATTCCACCTGAAACATAGGCTTGTTGTTTTCTCCAGCAATGACTTTGAATGGCCATAGTTTCATATCATTCTGAACAATCTGGTCACTGAATTTCCTACCAATCAAACGCTTTGCATTTACGAAATGAAGACACATTCAGAACAAAACACAAATTCTGAACACTCATTTTATACAACAAACAATTGATGGAACAAGTAATGAACACATTCAGAACATTCACACAACAAACAATCGATGGAACAACACATTCAGAACAATCATACACAAACAATAAATGGAACAAAAAGATAGAGGATTTTACCAAAAATGGTGTTAACAGGATTCATGACGGGTCGATTCTTAGCAGCATCACCAATCAAACGTTCAAAGTCAGTAAAAGCAACATAAGAAGGAGTAATGCGATTTCCTTCATTAACAATAATCTCAACGCGATCATGCCTCCAAACTGCCACACATGAATATGTTGTTCCTAAATCGATCCCAATTGCTGCCATTTGGTACGATAACACGAGAACGGTGGGGCTTTGTTGAGAATTTAAGAAGCTGAGAAATTTTGGGGACTTCTATTTGTTAGTCATATATAACTAATATATATGTAAGTTGAACAAATCAAATGCGGAAGCGGGTTATTAGTTCGTACCTTGTAGTCGCTCCAAATGAGGATGACGCCGAACCAACGGATCACTTGCGTTTCACGTTCTTGAACCTTCAAACTCGGCGGTGAGTAGGTGCCACAAAAATGAGCACAAACTATATTTCCACAAACTAAATACCGTATAGAACTTCAACTTCTTCTCCAAAGGACACTAAGGGATTTTGGTGATTCTACAACTAATGTTTGAATACTAGCTAACTTGAATGCTCACATAGAACTCTCTAGCTTAATCTCCATACTTGGTTTATCTCTTGCTAAACTCACTACTATTGAGTTATAGTATTTTCTACTTCTTATTATTTCTACAAATGAAACTAGAAACCTATTTATACTTAAACTTCAAGTATCCTCTCTTGGCAATGTCAAGGAAGAATCAAACACTTGGAGAAAGTTCTAACACTTGTTTAGCATGGATTAAACACATGGAGTAAATGATCAAACACTTGTTAGCATCATGCAAACACATGGTGGCAAGACACATGTTTCACCATGGCTTGGTTAGTTGGAGAAGGATTTTTCTTTTGACAAAGTCAAGCACATGACTTTATATAACCACCCAAGATGGACTTTGGGCATGCACACACACAATGGGTGCCCAATTCCTAACATCTCCCACTCACACATAGTGTGTGTAGCACCAACATGCTTCCCAATCACATTCCTAAGAGAAAAACGTTCATATTGGTAAATAGTTTGTGCGACCGCCGAGATACCTTCATTTTGGGAGCTCCATACTAGAACCTCATTACGAGTCAACATGGAGACATCAACCCTTCACAAAGAATGTTCGTATCTCATTACCTCAGATAATTTGACTACACCTGACACAATACTCTTAATCCCTCTAGCAAGAAGCAGTATTGCACCCATGTACATTTTATCAATTGTACTCATGATTTTTGACAGACGAAAAACGCTGGCCAGCTATGAGTCACAATTCATGGTGTATCATCAAATTTTCTTCCAAGAAATTCATATCGTTCCAATTCAACTTAACAGCTTTCCTAGACATGTATCATCATACTGGAAGTTGCATCGTATTAGAAAACATGCTAAAGTAGCATCATTAAGTATCCTCTTCATGACATAAACTCAAGTCAAAGGGGTAAATGAATTGGATATTAATCCAGTGGCTCACACAACAATGAAGCAGGGAATTATTCATCGCTCTCACAATCGGTCGAGTTAGCACATACATCACAAAGTGTATGCTATGGCATTTCTCCCACTCAAATGGGCATGTCCATCATAAAAAGCATACGCCATACAGATCTTAGTCTAGTCGCCATTTAAGCGCCTAACTTGACTTTCTGTTCCAACAGTCATTCACATAGCAACTGTTCAAAAAATCACATCTGGCTTTATAACATGCTTCATTAAATGGTGGTCACATTTAATGATCGATCTCTTTGTGAGATCTCATCTTAAACATATTAAGGCGACTTATACAATTATAGAAAAGTCTGTTACAAAAGCAAATGGTTTTCGAAAAACATATTTTCCGAAAAAAAAACGTCTTTTCTTTTGTCTCATCTTGCTCGCTATACTAAGCGCCAAGGCGAATCACCTGTGTGAGTAGGCTGATTCTTGCCTGTGGACAACTTAATCATCCATGTACACATAAAGAGTATTCACAAAGGTTGTTAAAATCTTATTTAACACTCAATACTCATTCACCTAATAATAATGTCATCAAATGCTCTTCATATCGAATCCTGCTTAATCTCATGTTCTCTGCATAAGATTAGAAAGAAAATATAGCTCGTGGAGATATGTCTAAGAACAACCTTTATTCATCCAACCATATCACGTATAACATGGGAACACCTACTAATGTGTTTGCCTTTCCACGGTATTCAGGATCTATCTTTCACACATGCAACAACTCAGGTGCTATCACTGTGAAGCAACACCGCGTCCTTTGCATGTTCTGAGACACCAAGTCTCATAGGAAGTCCCCTTAACCAGAAAGCTTCTGAGAGTGCAACATATTCTGCTTTCAGTGTAAACGGAGAAATGCACTTCCGCTTATGACTACACCAACTGACTGTATGCATGTCCTCCAAGAGCATATCCTGAAGTATTCGTATACTGATCTTCCTAGAAGTTCTTTCAAGATAACGTATATCCCGTTGATCGTTCCACTAAGTTGTATCTAGGTCCCTTAAGGTAACGATTTACCAAATCCACTGTCAAACTTATGTCAGGTCTAGTACACAACATAGCGCACATTAGGGTCCTGACTGCAGAGGTATACGGTACTTTGGACATATAATTCTTTTCTTTTCTATCTTTAAGGAAATGATCCTCCCATAGGAGTGTCGATGGTTCAAGAATATTCTTTTATGTAAGTCTCTTGAGACAAACTAAGAATCTTTCTTGAGAGATCTCGTGTGATCTCAAACACACAATACATAATTAGTCATACCCATGTCCGTCATTCCAAAAATTAGAGGACAACCATTCCTTAGTGGCGACAACACATTCTATATCATTAACTGCTAGTAGAATCTACATACAATGTTATGACAAGAATATTTCCTTGGATCGTTTAACGTACACACAATGGTCCTCATCAATTATCTCGTAACCAACATAGGTGATAGAGTGATGGAGACACATATGCCATTGTCTAGACGATTATTTAAGGATAACAAAAGGATATTTGATACGGCAAACTTTGCGCTCTTATTCCTTGACCCCAAATCTCGTAGGTAAAGACACAAAATCTCATCATCTAGTCCTCCGTTGAGGAATGTAGTTTTAACATCCCTTTGGAACAATTCTAAATCCAAATGTGCAACTGTAGCATGAGGCGAATTGAGGAAAACACCTTACTACAGAGGAAGAGGTTTTCTCATAGTCTATACCATATTGATGAGTATATCCTTTTTCCACTAAACAAGCTTTGTATTTTTCGATTGAACCATCTGCCTTGCATTTAATTTTAAAGACCCATTTGTTTCCAATGGCCTTTCGCCCAGGCGGAAGATCAACCAAATCCAAAACATCATTCTTATCCATTGATGTAATTTCCTCTTGCATTGCAAAAAACCATTTATTGCAATCGACTGAAGAGATGGCTTCTCTAAAAGAAGTAGGCTCATCTTCAATACTCGCAACATACATTAATATTCCCCCTTCAATCTCAAAGTGACGACGGGGTACTTTTCCACGCTCACTTCTGCGTGGTTCAAAAACTTGTGTCCCTAGTGGTTCACTCCCACTAGGATGTAGATCACTCCCACTATCTTCAGCGATTATAGGTTGAGAAACTAATTCTATACCTTCGCTCGAAGATGGTAAGATATCTTCACTCTCTTTTATTTCAAAGAGTTCCAAGTTTTTGTTAATGTCAGTGATTCGAGGCAAATCATTTTCAATTGAAACAATATCTCTGGACTCTATCTCAGTCATCCCTCCACTTGGATGTTCACCATACATCACATATCCTTTTGAGCAATCAGAATATCTTATAAAGACAAGCTTTCTTGCTCTAGGACCTAGCTTTCCATACACATGAGAAGCGTTGTGAACATAACCAGCTGAACCCCATGGGCGCAAATTTCCTAAATTAGGTTTTTCGTCTTTCCAAATTTCATATGGCGTAGAAGGAACCGATTGAGTTGGGACACGGTTCAAAATGTAGGCCGAAATCATAATAGCATCCCCCCAGAAAGATATTGGGAGGTTGGCTTGCGCCATCATTGATTAACCATATCTAATAATGTTCTATTCCGTCTCTCTGCAACACCATTTTGTTGCGGAGTATTTGGAATAGTAAGATGCCTAGTTATTCCCTTACTCTCACAAAATTCCCTGGACATATCGGATAAATATTCGCGTCCACGGTCAGTATGGAGAGTCTTTAAACTCTTCCCAGTTTGATTCTCAACTTCTGCAACAAAGCACTTGAAACAATCCAAGGCTTCATAGTGATGAGCAATCAAATATACATAACCAAATCGCGTATTATCGTCAATAAATGTGAGAAAATAAGAATAACCATGTCTAGCTCTAACATTTATAGGTCCACAAATATCAGAATGTACCATCTCAAGAGGTTGAGCAGCACGTTTGGTCTTACCAAAAGGTTTTCTACAAGCTTTTCCTTCTAGACAAGGTTCACATACGGGTAAGGAAACTTTAGCGAGTGAGCCTAGATGGCCTTCTCGAGCTAACCGAGTCATCCTATCTTGCCCGATATGTCCTAGTCTAGCATGCCAAGTCGCCCAACCAATAACACTACTACTACTAGCATCAGACACTAAAGTCTCGGAAGAAACAGAATTAAACAAGTCTAATTTAAAGAAATTATCACATAAATAACCATGTCCAAACAAAGTACCATAAAAGAAGATGTCCAACCTACCGTCTTCTATTTTAAAAGAGTACCCAAAAATGAGAATTGTAAGAACTGTGAGTAGATTATGATAAACTCCAGGTACGTAGAGCACACTCGTGAAGTGTTAAATGCGACTGTGAGCGCGTATGAAGTTGACAAAACTTCCTCACTTGTGCCATTGCCCATATAAACTCTTTGTCTATATGAAAGACGTCACATAGACTCTTTATGTACCACATGGAAGACGTTGATAATCTACAAACCCCGCTCGATGTCAGTCTACATGTTTGGTTGTCTCCTTATCAATCCACTTATGGAGAGAGTGAGAAAACATTACATGTATATACACACAAATGTGGATGGAGTTGGGTGACAAGGTACCTTTTTCGGCTTCGTGCATTCACGTCCAAAATATTCCTTGTCTTCAGTTGGAGCATTTCAATTTAGATCCGTCTCTTTCTCCAGCTTGCTTGCCACGATGGTGCAAAGCTATGTTCTTTTTCTTTATTATCTATTGGGATATTTTTATTGTGCTTACCCTGAGGTTTGCGCACACCTTTACCATAAAAGGAAGCTACACGTGTCTCCTCTTAGCGCTCAGCTTCAATCTCAACGTGTTTAGATATATTAGAAGAAAAAAACTTTCGATGCTTTCAATATGAGGCAACAAATTGCTTCATACACACCAAAAAAATTAGACGATAACCTTATCACAGCTAAAACTTATTTTTCATCCGTAAGAACATTCCCAGTAGATCACGAATCACTGACGACATCGCCCTTAGATATTCAGTCAATGAGTGCTCGGGATCCTTTTGGTAAACTTAAAGTTTCAACACTAAGTTGCAAAATTTCGAAGTGCACGTATTACCAAATACAAATTTTAGTTGACCCTACGTTTTTTTTTTATCGCCCGGCTTGCTGCTCAACACGAGTGTGCATTTCAATATTTTTCTAATCCAAGTACGTAGGTTTCAAGGTTGCAACGGTGTTGGCCACATATCATTACTTTTCCTATCAAGTTCGTTACCCTAGTTAGATCATCAATCACATTGTTGGTAGTCATATCCTATATGTTTTATGCACAAATATTGACATTATTAAAATATGTACATTCACAATACTGTCCCAAAATCTAATTAATAAAATCATATCTACATACAATTCGGGATCGAAAATTTCGCTAGGCTCGTAATCATCACCCAAATGTGTAGTTCAATATGACGTATATCAATTAATTTGGACTAGTGAATATTGGTAAAGCACACAACTTAAGCCAATAAAACCACTTTGAATCAACCAACATATGATGATAAGTTATCTATCAACGGAGATAAATAAGCTTCATATAAACAAAAGTAGATCATGTGGAAAACGGACGCGAAAACATGAGTTTCTTGCTACTAATTTTCAAAGTACCCCGCTCACGAATTATTTTCAACTAACGAAAATAAAACAAAAATATGCACTGTTTCGGAAACATATATTATTGAAATTATTTTCAACTAATGAAAATAAAGCAAGTAAATTATTTTTCAACTAATGAAAAATAAAATAAAAATATGCCCCATTTCAGAAGTAATGAAAAATACACTTTTAGATTTTTCTAAAATTCTGAAAATACACAAAGTAATATATTTTCGCAAACACATACACTAAGTATTTTTGTTGAGCAAGACACTTATGATTAAACTAATGATATTAAATTAAACAACATGATTCAAAAAATTAATCATATTCAAAAATATTAATATCACGCATGTTATATTTATATGAAGTTAATTAAATCAACTACAAAGGTGATGATTCCACATAATTAATTTTAGGTCGTAGTCCTTTCAGGCTGAGGCCGTTTAGTCCATGGTCCATTGGATGGTCGGTGTAAGGCCAGAAATTGGAACACATTGAACCACAAAGGTGATGGCTCCACATAATTAATTTTAGGTCATTGTCCTTTCAGGAAATGGCCGTTTAGTCCATGGTTCAAAAAAAATAACGAAAACGCATAACCTGGCTCTGATACCAATGTTAGTCATATATAACTAATATATATGTAAGTTGAACAAATAAAATGCGGAAGCGGGTTATTAGTTCGTACCTTGTAATCGCTCCAAATGAGGATGACGCCGAACCAACGGATCACTTGCGTTTCACGTTCTTGAACCTTCAAACTCGGCGGTGAGTAGGTGCCACAAAAATGAGCACAAACTATATTTCCACAAACTAAATACCGTATAGAACTTCAACTTCTTCTCCAAAGGACACTAAGGGATTTTGGTGATTCTACAACTAATGTTTGAATACTAGCTAACTTGAATGCTCACATAGAACTCTCTAGCTTAATCTCCATACTTGGTTTATCTCTTGCTAAACTCACTACTATTGAGTTGTAGTATTTTCTACTTCTTATTATTTCTACAAATGAAACTAGAAGCCTATTTATACTTAAACTTCAAGTATCCTCTCTTGGCAAGTGTCAAGGAAGAATCAAACACTTGGAGCAAGTTCTAACACTTGCTTATCATGGATTAAACACATGGAGTAGGTGATCAAACACTTGTTAGCATCATGCAAACACATGGTGGCAAGACACATGTTTCACCATGGCTGAAGAAGGATTTTTCTTTTGACAAAGTCAAGCACATGACTTTATATAACCACCCAAGATGGACTTTGGGCATGCACACACACAATGGGTGCCCAATTTCTAACACTATTGATATAGGGTAGACCTAGATCTAAGGGAACCATTGTTTATATACCCCTCATCTAACTCAAAAATGAACTTTCACTTTCTAGAAACCCTTATTTTTTTAAAGAAAATTACTTAACTACCCTTCCTTATTTGATCATCTCTTTTTGTTTCAAGGGTTGCACTTGTTGTCTTCGTTTTTGATAGATCAGAACCGAAATTATGGATCTGGGTTTTATCGATTTCAAATGATGTATCATCATGAACCAAATTTGGTTTGGTACATAACCGAGTGGAGTTAATACGATTTGGAACCGACAATTACTGATTCTCTACTCCTAAACCTTATGTAGTATAATGTCATACTATTTTGTCGAAAATTTTCTTACGTTGTACCATATTAATTCTAGTACTACCTATGCAACAATATGGCTTCCACAATATTTCCATGTTATGGTGCCTGCATATCTTGACTCAAATGCTTTTGAGGCAATTTCTGGTGACTTTCTATCTATAAGAATTAACCTGTTAACATTTTATCGATATTTTCAACTAGAGTTTGTGTCGCTTTTATTTTTAACTCAGCCTATTACCAAAGTCTTACAATTAGAGTATAGATAGGGTATTTGTTCTGAGAGGCTAGGAACACCTACAATTGTTTACGCAGAAATCAGTGTTGCATTGGTCATATCATGACATAATGGTGGCCTAGTAATAGTTATGGGGATGAACATAATTTTGACGTAGAAAAATAGTTGCCTTCGTATGCAACTAGATTTTCTATTTCTTAAACAATAATCAATTTTGTGAGCGAAAAAAAAAAGGGGGGACTCTAACGCAATTCTAGTGTTTTATCTTTTTCTTTCTTTTTCATCAATGAGGCGATTTGATTATCGTCTTAGTGATGATGTGATGTTGCTAGACCCTGAGATACTCAATCCCCAAACTATTAGTGAAAAACCCATTGTTTCAAAACCTAAAACTAGAGTATGTTTTGTTTACAATATCTTTGCATTTTTTTTTGTTGATAAAAATAGGATTTTAGATTGAAATCTGGTGGAACAACTTTGTGTTGCGCTAAAACCAGGGGTAGCGAATTTCACAACTACACAATAGTAGTCTAAATATTGCAATGAATACAAGAAAAATAGACAAGAATTTAACAAGCTTATCCTCGGAAAAATAAGAGATTTTATATATTATCGTATAGGAGAAAACATATAAACCCAAGAGAGAAGAAGCTTTTTGGTATAATTTTCTAGGTTCTCTAATTGGCTATATATATATAGATACATTACTGAGCCTCATGAATAGGCTTTCCTAACTTGTCTACAAAGAATCCAAGACTAAGTTAGACTGTAGGAATAAGTAAACATATTAGAGTTGATCATAAACTTTTTTCCGACCAAGTTGATCATCCCAACTCAAATTGACCGACTACGTTTGAGTTTTTAAGACTCAAAACTCTTTTACTGTTCTCCACCTCGGATCATGAATTCACGCATGAGACGATCAATAACAAAATTACCTTTGTCTTCCTACTTTGATTGCACCAATGGTTGACTACGTATCCTCTGCAAGGAATCAAACAGACAGTGGTTCACTTAATTAATGACCTTGCTAGAAGGCCTCCACCATGTTTCGAAGAACCTATACCCAAATGGTCTCACCAATCCGGAATAATGTGGATCAATTTCGAGCAATAACGAAACTTGATCCCATATACTACTTTTGTTAACATATCAATTGGATTGTCTTTGGTATCAATCTTCACAAGCAGAATGTCTTCTTCTTTTAGAATTTCTCTAACAAAGTGAAACTATATGTATGGTTTAGGCATATGATGCACTTGATTCTTAACCAAGTAAATTGCACTAAGACTATCACAATGCACATGCAGATGTTCCTGCACAATACCCAAGTCATCTAGCAAACCTGTAACCATATAGCCTCTTTAAATGCCTCTGCCACTGATATATACTACGCTTCAGTAGTCGAGAGAGATCAACAATAGATTGCAAAATAGATCTCCAACTAACTAGTACTCCATCCAAGGTAAATACATACCCTCTAGTCGAACGACCCTTGTCCAAATTCCCAGCATAGTCAGAATCCACATAACCAACACACAACTGATTTTTAGCATCTTATTTCACAAACTCCAACTAGCATCAAATGTACCATAAAAATACCTTAAAATCCATTTCACAGTTGACCAATGTCCCTTGCCGGGATTGTGCATATAACGACTGATCATACTTAATGCATGTGAAATGTCTGGCCTTGTACATACGATCGCATGCATCAAGCTACCAACAACACTAGCATATAGTACTTAGGGCATAAACTCACGCCCTTCTTCAGTAGTAGGAGACACATCAGAATTCAACTTACAGTGAGGACCAACATGAGTACTTACAGATTTAGTTCCTTCGTAGACACCAAATTTCTGTAATACTTTCTTCAAATATTCCTTCTGAGACAAACAAACTTTATCCTTCCCTCTGTCACGTTGAGTCTCCATGCGAAGAATATTTTTAGCTTCTCCCAGATCTTTCATATCAAACTCAGTCGATGATTTGTTCTTCAAATTGATAATCTCTTTCTTGTTATTCGATGCTATCATCATATCATCGACATACAAGAGTAAATATATGAAAGATCCATCACGTAACCGCTTGAAGTAACTTCTTGTGTATGTCTGGCCAATTATAAACTGATCAAATCGCTTGTACCAATGTCATGGAGATTTGTCAGCCTATACATCGATCTTTTCAACTTACATACACAATTTTGTTTTCCAGCAACCTTGAACCAACTCGGCTGAATCATATAGATAGTCTCTTCTAGATTACCATGTAAGAAAGTCGTCTTGATATTTAGTTGAACGTAGGTCTAAATCATATTGTGCTACCAAGGCCGATAAAATTAGGATTGATGAGTTATCCACAACTGGAGAGAATACCTCATTGTAGTCAATCCATTTTCTTTGAGCATAAAATTTTGCAACTAACCTTTCCTTGTAGCGTAATTTATTCATTTGAGATCCGTATTTCTTAGCATATACCCATATACATCCAACGACCTTCTTACCGTTCGGAAGCTTCGTAAGAACCCATGTGCCATTCTTGTGAATAGACTCTATCTCATCATGCATAACATCTTTCCATTCTTGACGCTCTACACTGTGTACAACTTCAAAATATTTATTAGGAAGGCCTTCTTCAAAAACTGATAATTCATAAGCTACAAAATCATTTATGCAACCAGGTTTCTTTGGTTTCCATAGTCTCAGTGACTGTAACTTATGTATCTTCAACCGCTTCTTGTTCCTCTTCATTAACACCGTCACTATCATTTGGAATTTTAGTAGTTACGTCACTTGTAGATGCCACGCCTCTGGAAATATACATAACAGATACAGACTTAGCAGGAAATGATGGAGCTGCATCAATTTCCATATCCAGCAATGGCTCACTGGTACTGGTAGTATTCTCCACCAGTCGAGACTCCCAAGACTTCACCATAGACGCTTCATCAAATGTAACGTCTCTACTCATGACTATCTTATTCTCTACCGGATTCCATATTTTGAACCCTTTCACTATTTTCTTCATACCCATAAAGATCCCTTTAACAACACAAATATTAAGCTTGTTTTCACTAACATGATACCAAGCAGGGTAACCAAAGATATAAATTGAGTCATAGTCATAAGCTAGCTTACCATACCACTTTTTCGTTGGATTTTTACCTTCTAACTCAACTGATGGCAACCTATTAATAATGAGGAAGCACACATATGTAACTGCCTCATCCCAAAACGTTTCCAGTATTAGATAACATACATCGTACCTTTTCCGGTAAAGTACGATTCATGCGTTCACCTATCCCATTTTGTTGCGGTTCCTTCTTAACTGTAAAATGCCTTTGTATACCCTCATATTGACATACTTGCAAGAATGGATCACTTTTGTACTCTCCACCGTTGTCCGAACGTAGTACCTTGGTCTTTATGTTAGTTTGACTAGTTGGTTTCTTCCACTTCACAAAGACTTCTAGGACATCAGTTTTATGCCTCATAGTGTACACCCATACGCGCATAGAGTAGTCATCAATAAACGACACAAACCAGTGTTTCCCTCCCAATGATGCATTCTTGGAGGAACCCTATACCTCTAAGTGAACATAATTAAGAACTCCACTAGCTAGTGTTGTGGATTGTTGTACCAAATCTTGTTCTTGTCTTCCTTCCTTTCACACAATGTTTACAGAACTCTAATTTGCAAGCACTAGCGCCTTTTAATAAGTCTTGTTTAATCAAACTATGCAACGACTTCTCACCTGGATGTGCAATTCGCATATGCCATAACTTTATGGTCTCCATAACTACAGTCTTAATGTGTTCCGAAATAAAAAAGCTCCCGTTAATATACTCCCATTTAAGTAGTACAATAGTTTTGATGTCGTGTGCTCTGTATGATTACCAAGGCAACGATCCATAGATTACCTTTAGAAAGCCATTATTTTTTACTAGCTTGAGCCCTTAGTTTGTAGTTTTGAGTGAATTGGATTCTTGTACATATCTTACCTCCTTGAGCTCTCTAATCATATCATCATTTATTTTAATACGAACATTACCAATCCCAATCTCAATCACCCTGCAGGTATGATTGTTCCACGTACGTACTTCTCTATCAAGCTCTTCAAATCTTGAGAACCAGTCCCGGTGGGTACATGTATGATAAGTAGCACAAGAATCTAGTACATATGTATACACCTCGTTAATCTTGATATTGCGGTTACAACACAAGATGGGTTCAAAGTGGAGCTGTGCGGTGGTGTCATAGTTAGTGAAAAATCCTATTGTTTGTTGCAAATTGAGATGTTTAGATGGGATTGATGTGTGTTGTTCATCTCGAATCTTCACTTACCTTAACAATATACACCTCGGTCTTGTTGTTATCTTTTTATCTATCTTTACACTTGGTACAATCCTTATCCCAATGACCAAAGTCACGACACCACGCATATTCATCCTTTTGCGTAAATCCTATTTCCATCGCTTTGTTTTTGTGGACATTTTGGATTTTTTGTAGTAATTCTTATTGACTTTGAAATTTTGAATGCCATTTATCTTTGCGATGATCATAAAATTTCTTCTTCTTGTCCGTCGAACGACTTCTTGCAACAAGCGCATCTCCATCATCTTTATTTGCAAAATCTTCACGATCCATCTTCCTGAACTCCTCACTTCGCAATGCTTTAGTGAATTCTTCCTACATCAACTTCGTCTTGTCGTGCATTAATGCTTTAATCACAAATTTTGTTGGTTCTCTTGAAACTCACTCATACTTTTCAAGTGAGCTTTGATGAAAAGAATCACCTTGTCAATTTGTTGATGAGATCAATTCACGCTATGATAAAGAATTCAATTCCATTTTCCTTGACATAATATATAAGATTTCTCCTCATCGCCAACCGTTTTTGTCATACATAATCAAATCTATAAGAAGTTTATCAAACAAATCTAGGTGCTCGTTAGAGTTGCACCCTAATTCATGTTATGGCGTTATAATTTTTTATTAAAATGTATCATATTTACCACGTTCTTCACTAAGTATTCCATATTTAAATTTTTTCAAAGCTCCTTAGGTGAAGTATCGTGCTGATAATTAACTCTTACTGCTATAAGCACCCACGAATAGAACCAAGATATAATTTATTCAACTTGTTCCTATATCTCAGTCATATCATTTGACCGACCTTCTAGAGCTTCATCTAGGTCAAGATGAACAAGCGCATCTATTACGCCTGTACTCCACAAACCAAAATATTGTTTCTTTATTTTGGTTCGATGGATCCGGTATGTCCACCGTCTCATCTTTTTCACCCATTATTTATAAAAATAAGTAATCACAAAAACGATAAAAAACTAACTTTTGAAATCAGAGTTACCTCAAATAACTTCAGAAAAAATACCCCCACTGTAATATTACGAATACCCAAAATTCCAAGAACGTAACATAAGCTCTTGATTCCAATTATTGCGCTAAAACCAGCGGAAGCGATTTTCACAGCTACACACTACGTAGTACTCTAAATATTTCAAAGAGCACAAACAAATTAGGAAAGAACTTAACGACATTGAATCCTCGGGAAAATAAGAAATTTTATATATTAACGTATATGAGAAAACATATATATAAACCCAAGAGAGAAAAAGAATTTTTGGTGTAATT
This sequence comes from Papaver armeniacum, assembly GCA_023531295.1. NCBI lineage: Eukaryota > Viridiplantae > Streptophyta > Magnoliopsida > Ranunculales > Papaveraceae > Papaver > Papaver armeniacum. Next base: position 319,017 of record JAJJWW010015000.1, on the reverse strand, counting down.
GTCTAGGTTCTCTACTTGGCAATTTATGTAGGTACATTACTTAGTACTACTTGATTAGGATTTCCTAACTTGTCTACAAAGAACCCAAGACTTAGCTCCCAAGTTCCTAGCTAGAGTTTAGGTATAAGTAAACATATTAGAGTTTATCATAAGCTTTCCACCGACAAAGTTGACTTTATCTCAACTCAAATTGACCGACTAAGTTTTAGTTTTGAAAACTTTAAACTATTTCACCAACTCAACACTTTGGTGTCAGAGGCAATGAGATTTGGGAAAGAGTATTTATGATACGAGTATTTTTTGGAACATCGAGAGAAATTTTAGAAGATTTTTCTGGTAACAAAAAATATAGAGTATCGCTAAGATTGTGAAAAAGCGGGGGTACAACAACCACACCCAATATTTCTATTAGCAATCTGTATGGACTAACTCCAATATACTTTCAAGAGAATCAACTAGACTCAATCTTAATAAAGTATATCAAAGAGTTATAATATCTCGATCTCTCGATTTAATGCTTACTCAAGCAAATAAAAATCAGCGAGTCTAATTAAATATAAGAGAGATAACTTGGATGGTAACAGATCGAGTTTTAAATAGTGGTAAGAAGGTTGTCGTTCACTCGGACTTTGTTGGATTGATTTTAAGTTTTAATAAAAGAAAATAAAGAAAATAGAGAAAATATATATACAAAATATTTTCACAGGATGAAGAGAGTTACTGGGACTAGGATTTCATCGAATTCATAACATAGGGTTCAATTTATTTATTCTCAACAATTAAAGCTCAATAAATAAAATTGACATGGACTCTGATTTTGCCAAGGTAGATTCTCAAAAGATTGGTTGTAAATCCTAAGCATGATGTATCAAAACATTTAAGCTAAGTATACCTCATCAAATTAAATGACAACCAATTAATTCAAATCATATTTCAATTAAAATTAATTCAAAAGTCTTAAAAAGAATTAAATAATTTTACCCATGTATGAAATTCGTCTTCCTCCATCGTCCCAGTGTAGGGATTTAGCTCCTCATGTGGTAGACACTCTCAAATGATTTTTATATTGCTCAAAAAGTGTGTACAATGGTTAAAAAGAGGAGAACTAACATAAACCGGGATTTTGCAACACCCAGCGGCCGTTACAAAGTCACCGTTACAAGTGTTTACAAAGAACAATATCTCTTTCGTGTCGCAGAAGAATTGTCGTTTAAGGATACAAAAGATGACTATTCATGAACGACAGTTCCTAACAGTATTATGTTCTTCGTCTGGTTCTTCAGCAGCAGCAGAAGAAGTTGCACTGCAACTCGTGATTTCTGCTCTCTGCACCTCTCCGATCTATCCCCTATCGCTCCATCCCCATCTATGAGTCCGCAACTCCCTTTTTATACCCAACAACATCACAAAATCTCGCCATTAACTCCAGAATAATTCTCATTTACTCCCCTGCCATTTTACGTTGATTATTTTCTTTTATTTCTCTGCATGTATCTACTGGTGATTCTCACGCATTTTTCTGGCGTTTAATTCTTCCACACACATCTGCTAACAACCCAACCCCATTCAACATGTTGTTTTCTCGTTTAGTTAGAGCAAGACTCGTTGTATCCACAAGCTGATCATCCAAATATATAGCAAATAAATCCCGAGATTCTCTCTGCTCGGAAACTTTCTTTTTATCCAAAACTCTTCATTTCCAAGCCTGTTTGACATAACAACTCGTTCTCAAACAAAAATGACAAGAAAATCTCACCAAATCTGCTCGGGTTTAATGGAGAATATCTTCTCTGCACGTACTCCCTGTTTTCTCCCACACGTGATTACAATCCTCCATTTTCGAATCAAAGTCCACTACCAAGCCTGTTTACCCTTAACAGGCCCAAACCAAACTGAATCCACGAGAAAGTTGCATGAAAATCACGTCCAAATCCATAACAGAAATACCGCAGGTGAGTGGTCCTTTCCCGCCAAATTCTGTTTGAATGAAGAAGAAAAGGGGAAGTCCCCTTATCCGAACTGGGGTGCGAATAGCACCGGGTTGCCCCTTAGCAATTAGGTTGCCCCTTATCCAAAGTGGGAGTCCGAATAGCAAATATCCTCCGGGGGTTCTCCGAGTAGTTTTTCGAGCCGATTTTTCCAAAAATGTTTATCTCCCAAAAATACCTACAAACACACAAAACATCATAATAAGTACAAAATTGAGTACCAACAATACAGAAAATTTAGGACAACTTAGACACAAAAATGTGTCTATCAGTACCAAAGACCAATATCCAAGTGTCAATCAATGTAAATCAACAACCAAAGGTTGGATATTCTAATTGGTTGAACTTAACGCACAACCTGTGATATTTCAATTATATAACAAAATATAATGCGGAAAAGAAATAACACGTATACACCGAAGTTTTGTTAACGAGGAAACCGCAAATGCGAAAAAACCCCGGGACCTAGTCCAGATTGAACACACATTGTATTAAGCCGCTACGGACACTAGCCTACTACAAACTAACTTTGGTCTGCATCAGTAGTTGAACCCTAATCAATCTCACACTGATCCAAGGTACAGTTGCGCTCCTTACGTCTCTGATCCCAGCAGGATACTACGCACTTGATTCCCTTAGCTGATCTCACCCACAACTAAGAGTTGCTACGAACCAAATTCGAAGACTTTAATAAACAAATTTGTATGACACAGAAAAGTCTACGGTAATAGATAAATTTGTCTCCCACATAAATACCTACGAGTTTTGTTCCGTCTTTTGATAAATCAAGGTGAACAAGAACCAATTGATAACCCCGACTTATATTCCCGAAGAAAAGCCTAGTATTATCAATCACCTCACAATAATCTTAATCGACGCGGCGAAAGAAGATACTGTGGAATCACAAATGATGAGACGAAGATGTTTGTGACTACTTTTATATCTTGCCTATCGGAGATATCAATCTCAAGCCAATCGTTACGATTGTACTTAATACGATAGAAACATCAAGATCAGATCACACAACTTCAAGAAAGTAGTATCGGTCTTGCTTCACAATCCCTATGAAGTCTTCAAGTTGTTAACCTACATGGTCTTGGTAGAAACCTAAGGTTAAAGGAGAATCGACTCTAGCTTATACAACTAGTATCACACAAGAGGTGCGGGGATTAGGTTTCCTAGTTGCTGGAGTTCTCTCCTTTATATAGTTTAAAACCGTTGGATCGAAAACTTTACTTGTTACACACAAATGAAATGCACGTTTTAGGTTTGTGTAACCGTACCCAAACATGTACATTTGTTGGTTCAACAATAGTTAACCAAATGGTTAGCCATATGAGCACTTTCATATCAACCATATTCTTCTTCACCATAACTAGTTCAAATGACTCAAATGAACTAGTTAGAGAGTTGTTCAATTGCTTAGATATTATAGAAGTATACAAGACACAATCGAAGCAAAAACGATTTGATTCACTCGAATCGATTCATGAACTTTATAGCCACGGTTTGCAAACTTGCATTCCTTAGTTAATATAAGTATAAGTTCACGAATAATCGTTTTTAGTATATAACCAACCTAAGTACGCGGACTTAAGTACCCGGAATAAGTTTGTAACAATTTTACAAACTCCAGCAGATTTTCTCGGGAAGAGAACCTCAGACAGTACGCGGACTGGGTTCGCGGACTCTTGTTCCGGTTTCCTAAGCAGCAAAGTAAGCATACTTTGGTTCAAGGAATAAGGACTTATACATGTATGTGTTTCCACACAATGCTTATATCCAACAATGGTTATATAATCTAAACTCTCATTTCAATCATTGAAACATTCTTAGAGGACGTTATATAGTTGTTATTCACAAACTATTTTTCATCAAAACCATTTTCAAGTAATTGAAACATAACATGACTTTCGTCACTAGGTAAAGATGAACTTGGCCAAAGCGAAAGCTTACCAACACATATTTCGAGAAATAGATAAGCAAGATAAACTCACTAAAAATAGCAAATGTGTATAATCAAAGTTTATATAGAAAAACGACTTTTGTCTCAAGATAGGAGATAGAGTAGATAGACTTTTGAGTGATAAATAAGTTCAAGTCTCCATATACCTTTTATTCGATGAAGTTCCACCAGTTCCTTGAGTAGTTCTTCGTCTTGTATGATGATTTCCATGGAGTTCTTGAGCTCAACTACACTTTCTATCCTAGTCCGAGACTTAGCTATAGTAGACTAGAAATCAAGACTTATAGTTTTGATCACTAACATTGACAAACATGCTTGAGATAGAAACGCATGCGAGTTCGACCGAGCAATGCTCTAACAGATTGCCACTCCATCGAGTTTCTTATGATCTGTGAATAGTTATATGTCTAGTCGTTAATAAGGCAATGTGATCCCAATTGGAAAGCTTAGTTTTTGTATCTTCATTAGGTGTTCTTGGGTGTCTGTCATACTCTGTTGTATCTTGTTGTTTATCGGATCTTCATAAGCTCATTTAGTTAAATATTGGGTATTACAAAGGTATACCTTACACGTCGTGTCGTCTTGTCCTCATTCCACTTGCGCTAATTCAAGTCAGAACACTAGCACTATATTTGCGCTAAATCGAGTTAGAACATTCTCACTAGAGTGAAGTCATGTATGTATGTATATATTGTTGCGCCAAAGTCTGCGAAAGCGTAAAGTATGCACATATACAATGGTACTCCAATACTGCTAAGAAAATAATCCCATACACACACAAGAAGAAAAATTATTTAACGAGGTTGAATCCTCATGAAGGAATAAGCAATTTTATATATCACCGTATAGGAGGGAGTATGGATGTCAATGTAACTTATCGAAACAGATAGTGGCTCAACCGCTTCCATTACGATAATAGTTATCAAATATCCGATAACTTCCGACGAAAATCTGAAAATTAAATATGATTTTGTTACGTTAGAGTCATCTAATATCGAATAATTTTCCGCTAATTTCAGTTATCCGACAGAAATCATAAAAACCTGTTTTTCAGTTGAAAATTCCGTTCAAAATATCAAGGTTTTAGTTTAAAACCCATGCCAAACGCAAAGTAAACACGTACAAATGTTCCAAATTAAACACAAAGAAATTCATGTCCAGCCATTTTATAAAAATAAATTGTCGGGTACGAAAGGCCATATTAAATACAAAAAAAAAATTCATGTTCAGCCATTTAGAAATGACCGGGTAAGAAGGACTCCGGCCATTTTATAAAAGATACGACTGGGTAAGTTTTTTTTTGAATTCTTAGTTTGTCTCAAAGAGAAGATATGAATAATTAAAGCCTAAAGGGTATAACAATTTTAGATGAATACGCTTATCTGCTATAGGTATCGGAACTTATCGTAATGGAGACTAGCTCAGCCGGTTCCATTATGATAAGTCTATAAGTTCCGTTAGTTTTCTATTTCCGATATCCGATAGCTGTTATAACGGAAAGTATCCTATAGGAATCCTGGTAATTTGAAATGACTATCGGATTTCGGAATCCCATTGACAGCCCTAGGGGGAGTAATATACAAAGCCTTTAGAAGAGAAAATAGACTTCTGATGTGTTTCTACTAGGATCTCTCTATGGCTATGTATACATATATCAATAGGACTAGACACATTCCTTAAGGATTAATTTTCCTTCAATTATTGGGTTTCCTAACTTAATTCTAAGAGACAAACCTCTTAAGTTGCTATACGTAGGACATAAGTAGTGGTTTCCTAAACCAATTAGATTTCCTAATCTAGTCCTTGACTGACCTATCAATAATTCTCCACCCGAATGCATGAGACGATTCATAAACAGAATGGCCTCCATCTTTCAACGTCAATTGCACCATCATTGGCTGCCTATGTATCCTTAATGGGAATCAAACCCGATCCTAGTTCACTGAAATCGCCTTGCTAGAATGCCTCCACCATGCTCCTAAGAACCTCTATCAAAGAGGGTCTCTTACCAAACATGAAGTATGTGGATCAATTTCGAGCACTGTCGAAACATGACCCTGGATACTATTTTTGTCAATATATCAGATGGATTGCCTTTGGTATCGATCTTCACATGTAGAATATCTTCTTCTTCAAGAATTTTTCTGACAAAGTAAAATTGCACGTATATATATATACATATATATGTTTGGTTTTAGCATGATGCACTTGATTGTTATCCAAGTAAATAGCATTCAGACTATCATAATGAGCATGCAGTTGGTGTTGCACAACTCCTAAATCATCTAGAGAACCCTGTAACATGTAGATCCTTTAAATTCCTTTGTCACTATCATACACTCTAATACAGTAGTTAAGAGATCCACAATATACTTCAAAATTGATCTTCAACTAATTGGTGACCCTGCTACGGTAAATACATACCCTATAGTTGAACATATCTAGTTCAAGTCACCAGCATAGTCAAAATCCACATACCCAACATACTACTGATTGTTACTTCCATCCTTAACAAGATCCAAGCCAACATCAAATGTACTATAAAGATACCTTAAGGTCGGTCCATTTCACATCTTGCCAATGTCACTTACCATGACAATGCATATAACGACTTCCCGTACTAACTACATGTGAAATATTTTCGGCTTGTACATACCATTGCATATATTAAGCTACAAATGGCCCATCATATGTGACTTGGGCCATATGTCTTCGATATTCTTCAGTAGTAAGAGGCATACGAGCAGTCAGCTAAAAATGAGCAGCAAGGCGGTACTTACAAATTAGTTCCTTCACGAACACCAAACTTCTGTAACACTTTCTTCAAATATGCCTTCTGAGACAAACAAATTTTACCATGTTTCCACCATACCAAGAAACTTCTTATCCTTTCCTAGATCTTTCATCTCAAACTCAGATGAGAACTTGTGCTTCAAATTATCAATCTCTTTCTTGTTATTCGATTCAATCAGTGTATCATCGACATACAAGAGCAAATGTATGAAAGACCCATCACATAGCTTCTTGAAGTATACACAACGGTTATAGTGACTTCTTGTGTATGTTTGGACTTCATAAACTGGTCAAATCGCTAGTAGCATTATTTTGGAAACTGCTTCAGCCCGTACAATGATATCTTCAGTTTACATACACGATCTTGTTTTCCAACAACCTTGAACCCAGTCGGCTGAGTCATATAGATCTCCTCTTCTAGATCAGCATGTAAGAATGCGTCTTTACATCAAGGTGAAATAGGTCTAAATCATATTTTGCTACCAAGGACAACAAAATACAGATTAATGGGCGCTTCACATCTGGAGAGAACACCTCATTGTAGTCAATCCCTTTTCTTTGGGCATAACCTTTTGCAACTAACCCTACCTTGTAGCGTACCTGATTCAATGAACATCCTTATTTCTTAGCATATACCCACTTGCACCCTACGACCTTCTTACCGTTCAGAAGCTTCATAAGAATCCATGTACCATTCTTGTCAAGAGACTCTAACTCATCCTGTATTACACTTTTTTATTATTTACACTCTGCAACACGTACAACTTTTAAATAGGTAGTAAGAGTACCATCTTCAACAACTGGTAATGCATAAGCAACATAATCGTCAATCAATCAGGTTTCCTGGTTGGTCTACTCGGTTTGCTGGTTGCTATATATGGTCTTTGTGACTGTAGCTTCCGTTAGTCGAGCTTCTAGATCTTTCTATAGGTCAAGATAAACAAGAGCATCCATTACATCGGTTCTACAAACCAAAGTTATTGGTTCCCGTAAAATTTCCTTCCTTGAGTTGTGACCTATGTGAATAAAGTATTTATTTTTTTGTTTCTATATCTTTATTTGTGGACTCCGATGGTTCTATCGTATCCTCTGGTTTTTCCGGATCAACCATTTTTCATAAACAAACAAATATAGATAAAAAACAGAATTTTTGAGATTAGAATTACCTCAAGAAATCTTAAGCAAAATACATTCATTTTTGTTGCAATATGAATACATGTATCCAAGAGCGTCTCCTTGCTTTGATACCAATCGTTGCGTCAAAACCTCGGAAGCGTTACGTCTGCACAACTACAAAGATACTCCAATATTGTCGAAAACACACACACACACACACATACAAACACAAACAAACACACATAAGAAGAATAAGCAATTTTATAAATCACCCTATAGGAGGGAGCAATATACAAAACTTTAAGAAGAGAAGAACAGAATTCTGCTGTGTTTCTACTAGGTTCTCTCCGTGGCTATTTATACATATCAATAGGACTAGACACATTATACTTTTGCTACAAGTATATGGTTTCCTAACTTAACTCTAAGAGACAAACCTTTTAGGTTGTTATCTACAATACAAAACAGAAGAATTTTTTAGCTTTGGACGGACATATAACAGTTTGAGAGACAAAGTTTGCATCCGACCATCCCAGTCTCATCACAGTCATAGACATCCGACGGATGTAAAAGTTGTAACCACCTCCCATTATGAATATACTTTAAGTGGGTTCCCTCATAATTAAGATCATAAATAAAAATTAAATTGAATGTGAAAAAATAATTAAGACCATTAGCTTTAGTTATCTCATTATTTGATTTTTTTTACATTATATTCTCCATCAACAAATAATAAATAAAACACCAAAAAATCTTCGAAATCAAGAATCACGAAATTTCAATTAAATTCACAAAACTAAATGACTAAGTTATTCTCCAGCTATTGAGTACATAAAAACACATATTATAGAAAATTGTCTTTTTATTAAAATCATGCATCAAGACACAAATTAAATATGTAAAAAAAAAAAACATTAAACAAATACTAATCATTTATAACGAAGAAAATCCTATAGCATGCCTAGATGAGAAACAATCAAAGCACAAAATTATTTGGAAATGACCTTGGTGCAAAGAATCACAACCACCATTTTCGTTCCTTTGAATCAACCCATTCAATGGGTAAACATGTGCGAAGAATCACAATTACGTAACTGGTTTTGCATGTTTCTCCTCAACCACGCATCACCAAAATATGATATATAAAATACTAAATCGCCTCTCCAAATTTCAGTAGACATGAGATGGAAAACCAAGAATGCATTCAAAATCCATTCAGTTGATCTGAGAATTTGAACGATTTCATTAACTTATGGTGTGAAAATCAAAGACGTAGTGGGAATCGATCCAAGGTCATGATAATTGGTAGTTTGCCTCTGAAGTTACCTAGAGCCTATGCATCTCAAGAGCAAGGTTAGTTGGTAGTAAGGCTCTTGACTTATATGCAAGGATGTTTGTGTAGTTTATCACTCAAGAGCCTTTTAAAAAATTGGGCTTGAAAGTCAGTAATTTTAGGGGAAGAAAAATAAAGGCTCACATGAATTTTGGGCTGAAATATCGCCATTTTGGGACAAATGCCGACCTTTTTCCACTCTAATTTTCTTATATTTTAATTTTGGTGATTGAGAAAGCGAATGTATGGTAATGGCATATATATATATATATGTGCAAAACAATCAATTATGAAAAATTATGAAAAATTATTAAGAAGTATGTGGGATTCGGCCCAACGAGGATACCAACTTTCAAGCCCATTTTTAAATTTTAATAGCCACAAGAGGCAATAACTAAACTAGATAATTAGATAGTAGGAAATACCATTAGGTCCTAGAAATAATATAGTAGGATGGGTCTAGTTCAGTTGACCCAGTCAACTGTCTGTTTGGTCCTATTTGAAAATATAAATTATAGTTTGGTCCTAGGGTGACGTCATGGATGATGTAAATGTCACCATGTAGTGGCAGAAATACCCTTTTGGGACCATTACATCATTCATGACGTCACCCTAGGCATATATATTCAATTATCAAGAGAGATGAAATCATTTTTTTCCTTTCTGTTACATAAAGAAGATGAAGATTTTCTAGGGTTTTAATTTGCAGAGATGAAACAAGAAACAACAAACGATGTAATCTTGAAGATTTCTAGGTTTTTAATCTGCTGCTACTATTGAAGTTCATCTCTCGTCGCTGCTGCTGCTGAAGATGTAAACGAGATTTTCTTGAAGATTTTTGATCTGCTGTTGCGTCTGTTTAAGATGTTGAAGACGACGATGAACCTGATCTATTTGATGAAGACGGCGACGATCTGTTTTGATGAAGACGACGACGACAATGAAGATGAACCCGATCTGTTTTGATGAAGACGATGGAAGATGATGTTGTTGCTGGTGTTTTTGAAGACGACGATGTTGTTGCTGTTGTTGAAGACGTCGAAGAAGATGAAGATGATGCTGCTGATATTTTTATATGGAGTTCATTCCAGAAATAAAGTCTAGTTTGCATAGGTTTTTATATGGAGTTCATTTCTGGAATGAAGTCTGTGTTTTTAGGTTTTTATATGGAGTTCATTTCTGTAATGAAGTCTGTTTTTTTTAGGTTTTTATATGGAGTTCATTTTTGGAATGAAGTCTGTTTTTTTAGGTTTTTATATGGACTTCATTGCTGGAATGAAACTCTGTTTTTTTAGGTTTTTATATGGACTTCATTTCTGGAATGAACTGCTACAAGAAAATAAGTAAAAATTAACACGGAAGGGTACTTTTTTCAGTTTAATATTTTTAAATAATTATGGACCAAACAGTAAAGGCGTTTTCCTAAAGGACCAAACAGACATGAACCCACCTAAAAAGGACCAAACGATATTTTTCCCGATAAGATATAACATTACCCGTTTTTAATTTTTACTATACATTATTAGAACAGGATGATATAGGTGACTTTGGTTGGGGTTCATGGTTCAACAACATGTTATTAGATAAATATTGTAACATCTCTGGGAGATCAGTCTCATGATTGCTTTTTTTGGTTGATCCTACTCGCCTGATTTTGTCTCATGACATGCTACCTAGCAAGGGAATGATACGCCAACTGAACTAATCTACGTTTTTTATTAGACATAAACACTAATTTAGTGTACCCGATACACTGTGTGCCTCAGTTTCTGTTAGAAACACAAACACAGGCGCATGTGTTTTTTCTTTTGCTATTTGCGTGCTCAACAATCACTGCTTCCTCCACGCAGCTGGTTTCATACGATAGCTTCTCAGTTTCATATACACACATGTACAGATATACTGCAACTATACACCAATACTATGTAAACAATCGTATCAATATCAATGAATGGAAATCACACATTCCTGCATGAGGTACCTTATCACGTGGAAATGTTTCAAGAAACGTTCAAATACGAAGCTTCAAGCTTGTACCCAAAGATTATAGCCCACGCTTTGCTTTATAAGTATACTTTTCTTTAGATCGGCTTTCACAAGTATTCTCATTTCAACAACCAAACGCGATATGCGAAGATCAAACTCTACTCTCTGGGTAAATTTTTGGAGATAAGAAACTTGAAAACGGCACTTTAGAAGTTCACAAAAATAGTGATAAAGAAACAATACAAGAAGGCTGCCCAGCAGCAAGAAACCCCTCCTGAAAAAAAGAAGATTACACTGTAATGATTATTTTGATGAAAAACCCTTCTCAAAGGATTACTACTTTTGTCCCAGTTAAAAAAAAGGACTCTTGACTGCAATGATTATCATGTGTATTGTCATATATTTTCCTTTGGAGACACCCGATTGTTTTCCTTTCCAGCTACGTTATCCACCAAATATCACACCCCATAATCTTTTCCCGTTGCGTACCTTCATTGGGACGTTTGGATGCCATACTCAAATTCATTAGAGAGTGATAACATGAAAAGACAGAGCATTTTCCTGGTTCCCAAGTTCGATCCATATGCAGTAGATGTATATATAATGAGGGCCAAATAGAGATTCCATGATTGAGACTGCCCATTAAGAAAGACATGTTTTGAAGTTGAGATTCCATGATTAAGACTGCCCATTAACCATTTCTTGAATACTAGTTTCTTTATTATTTACTTAAACTTACAGAGGGAAGCATCTAGTTGTGTCTTGTCTCTCCAAACTATCCTCTCATCAGTCCATTACTCGTTTCTTCAATTGTATAGCTTCCACGTGATCTTTTTGACTTCAGTTTCCTTAGAATATGAGTAGAGTAGGGCTGGATTTTTTACAAGTTACAACAGACACTGACGGATAGTTCGTATATGATATGATGAGAAAAACAATCTTTAGTGATAAAACAAGCAAGCTGACAGTAGAATTAAATGCATGTAGATAGATGAGAAAGAAAGACAACATAAATCGTCATCATCTCTCAGCGTGATGACTGATTACTATTGACGACCATATAACACTAAGAAACAAAACAAAAACCCTAAACTGCAGGTTTTTTTTAATAGTAAACTCATGAAATATGTCTATTTTTGGAATGTAATCTTAGGTTTTCCTTCCACGAAAAAGATTTTGCTAACCAAACTGAAGTAAACTGTAAACCCTCTCTGTATATATAACTTTGAGTTTGCACAGACTAACAAACCAAGCCAATAACAAACAAAGCCCTACCAACCTGCCCCATGCAGGAGGACTGAGAACCCCATCTCCCTCTATTTTTTACTTTAGAAATAAATCCACACACACAATCTCAAAAAAGAAAGAAAAAAGACGTACAAAAAAGTGGGTTTTCTTTTAATAACAAAATCTGTTCAAAAAGGAGTAAACGTTAAAGAGACCTATTTTCAAGCATATTCATGTTAGAAGTAGTACTACCAGTAGTAGTTCTTTGTCTCTTAATACTCCCTGAAGAAGAATCATCACCTCCTCCTCCTGGTAATGTGGTATTAGTAGCAGTACTTCTCTCCATTACTGCTTTTAATGCTTCTTGAATGGAAGAAAGTGAATGCTGCTGCTGTTGATGATCATGACTATCATCATCTTCATTATGATCATGGTCATCATCACCAGTAATGAATAGAACATTCTTTACTCTTCCACCAAGTGTTGTAATCTCAGCTTTTAAAGTTCTTAGTCTAAGAGCTTTTAATGTTTTGATTAAATCTGGTAAAAGATCAGATCTATCTTCACAACATAATGAAGCTTTAATAATGAATCTACCATCTTCGTCAGATGCATTGTCCACTGTCAATTCATCATTCTCTGTTGGTACTGGACTTGCTTCTGCAATTTGTGATGTCTGTCTTTTTAACTCTTTCACGTGTTGTATCACTTCTGCTAGTAATGAAGCTTTGTCTGTCTATTGAAATCCAATTGGCCCATGTTAGTATTAGCACAAAATTTCTATAACATAATATACCTAAGTACCTAACTAGCTAGTATTACGATAGTTCATGCATCATGCACAACATTGATTTCTGAGCAAAACAATACACATTTTTACTTCATTTTAGTAAGCAAATATAAGTTGGGTTGATTGGGATTTCATGTGAAGAGTCGTGCTAAGTTACATGCGTTTTTCAGTCCATTTCTACGGGTACATCCTAATCACCCTTAAACAAGTCAAGTCGTATTAAATATGGACTAATTAGGAAGATAAAGAAAATGTTCCTCAAAGACACCGTTTCTAAAATTTTCGTTACGTGAATCATATAGTTAGAGAATTTTGGTTTGAATATGGAGTATATTTGTTGATGAATGAACTAAGTGGAGGCAAAAGGTTTGAGCTTAAACATGGAATAATGACCAAGATACCCACTTAGATATGAATTGAGATGTGTAACATCAAAAGAAGAGAAATTTTAATAGGCATTTAGGGTTTAGGCTTTAGGTCATCAAGTGAGTATATTACGCTGATAAGTATAGTGAATAAAGATATTGAGACGTCTCTCTTTAATAAGATTATTATTATGCTGGAATTGGGAATTGGGAGGGTCTATGAGAGGAAACTGACAAGAATGCATTTTTGGCTCTCTTTCTTTCTTTTCTTTTCTAGCTGCTTTCTCATATTTCCTTTTCAATGCAAGTTCCATTATCACCGGCAAAAAATTTCTTGCGGAAGCTTTTAGTTGCTATTTGGTTCCTCTTTATCATATCAAACAGACACAAACACCACTACTTTATCCCTTATTACTAGCAAAAAATTTATATTCTTCTTGGAACTACCACAAAGACTCTTCTCAAACAACAGCGCCTTTGAGACACAAATTGCAATATATATTTATTGCACGTAGTTTAGTTTCATGTTAGAAAAAGCATCTTTCTATAAATCCATATCTCAAGAACTTTGGATCACATATGAGAAATTGAGATAGGCCTTTTAAAAATGTTTTGATATGTATATTTGAATATATAATTAAGTATGCAGCCAGTAGTACTTACTTTGGTGGTGCTAGGGAGTAAGCTGCGTAACTTTGCAAGATGGTTGTTGATTCTTTCTCTACGTCTTCTTTCAGCTTCGCTATGACTCTTAGAAGCAGCAAGAGCTTTAGCATCCAAGATCTCTTGAGCTGTCATTTTACCCAACTCGGCCTGGATACTACTATTGCCAAATGGATGAAGATGGTGAGATGATGAAGTTGGTTGATTATGATGGTGATGAAAAGACCCGATTAGTTGGTCTGATATGATCCTCAGATGATGATGATGCTGGTCTGATGATGATGACGATGGATGATGATCATAAGAAGGAGCAAAATGTAGATGATTATAACTGGAAGCTCTTCTATTGTTGAACAAGGCTCCATATGAGGATGCTGATGATGTAGGAAGAGGTGGTGGTGGTGGTGGTGGATTAGTGTGTGAAACTAGGTTGAACGGATGATCAGCAGGGTGATGATTTTGAACTGTCGAAAACTGAACTGGATTGAAGGAAGCATGAACAGGTGGGAGAGACCATGGTAGGATTGGAGATATCATATCAGATGGAAACACTTGACCTCCACCTCTTCCACCACCACCACCATAAGCATCATTACTACACGTGAACTGTTGTTGATGAAGTTGCTGTTGTTGCTGAAGAAATAACTGTTGTTGGTGGTAGCCATGCTGTTCATGAATACTACTTTGATGAGAGCACTCCCCCGATTCATCATCTTCCTTCTTCCCACACATTTTCTTTATCTCTGCCTATCTCTATATTCCCTCTCTCTGTCTGAAGTTGAAAAATGAGAAGAGCTTTTTAAATTCTTGACTAAATTTTTTATATTCTTTAGAATGATGGAAAAGAAGATAAAAAGGAGAGAATGGAATGAACAAAGATATTAGTAGTTGAAAATATGGTATAAAGACAGATGATGATATATATATAAGTTCTTTTCTTACTTACTTATTGCTGCTGCGCTTGAGATGTGATTGGTATTGGTGGGTATGGTATGGTAGTGTCTAGCTATATAGCTAAGATCTCTCACTTTCTCTCTTTTTCTACATGTGATATGCCTTCCAGCAAAACAACAAACAAATCTCTCTTAGAAAAGCCAATTTCATAAGACTCTTGCACAAGTCATACATATACCTCTCTATCTTTTCTTTGGTTTGGGCTGCAAGCCTTTTGTGACACCCCTTTCTTCTACCTAGCCATCTATCTATATTTATATATATATATACTTTTTATTTATTTGTTTTTTAATTATATTTTCTTAATTTCCATCTCTTCTCCTTCTCTAACAGTGACTCTTTATTCTGTTATGTAATAATGGAAGTATGCTTATGACTTCACTTTCCTAGTACTACTACTACTCTACTACACACACACTCCTTTTCTTTGTTGCCTTACTTCTTACGGCATTCTCTCTCCCAGTCCCCCCCCTCCCTCTCTACTTTTCTATCATTCCATGTATATAACTTTTGTGTGTGGTGTGTTTGTTCATTATTTTATGCTTGTTTGAGGAGGCATAATCATTGTAGTTCTCTTCTTAGCTTTTTCAGGGTTGTTTTCTTATTTAGTGATTGAGAAGAAAGAGTATAATTACAATCTATCAAGAGACTGTTCTGTGTTAAAAGAAAGACACTATTAAGCAGTGTTAAAATAGTGATGAAAGTGAAAAACATGCGATTAGTGCAATACCAAAAGGTACTCATCCTCTTGAAACACAAACACTGACTATACTGGCTATCTATATCTATAATAGGAGGACACATAGAAAGAGATAAAGAGTGGGATTGTTGGTCTACCGACCAAAGACTGAGACCATTCCCACCCACGCCATGCCCTTTCTGCTTCCCCCAAAACCACGAATGTAATCATTTTATCTTGAAACACACTACTACTAATTTTTTTTCTCTCTTTCTCTTTAGTTACTAGCTACCACAACCTTGGTTTCAGACTTTTATTTACTTATTATCCCTGTAGTGTTCTAGTCTCTATTTCTTTAGTATAGTAGCTACGTCTTTAGTAGAATAAATTTTGAGACCATTTCATACCAAAAATATACAGTAGCCAGGATAGCTTTTTTATTTATTTTTTATTTAGTATTTTTTACAACAGTTAATATTAATGTATTATTATACTCCTAGGGGAGGGAGAAACAACCTCCACTCTTAACTAACTCAAGGCAATTGACAAACCCCAAAAGAAAACACAGCAAAGTTAAAAGCCGCTTCGATACATATAATATACATATTATGCAGACAAAACCCTTGCATGGCATAGGAGAAGAATTCTTGCCCCAGTACATAAGGCTAAGCTTGAGTTTTGACATTCTCGATGAGGGTTTCTGTGTTTATCCTTTCATGAATATGATGTCACTCTTTCACTTCCAAATGGTCCTAGACAATTGTTGCCGGCCGAAGCAGTTGCCACGGCCCACGGAGCTTGACCAGCAGTAGATATATAAGTCACATAAGCTTGACCACTGAGCTTGACCGGTAGTGGTTGCCACAGGTTTTCCCCTCTATCATTTTCATTGTCCATTGAATCATCACGTAAGGTCTCACTCATGCTAAGTGTACCGTTTTTTTTCTAAGTGTACCGTTTTTTTTCTTCTTTCCAAGACATAACCAAACAAACACGAGAAAACCCAAGTTCTCACTCATGCAATATTGGCCAAAACAGTGTATAGTCAGATTCATATTCATTTTCATGTGAAGTAATAAGTCCAAAATGGGCAGTCATAATATATATGATGATGATCTTTGCAGAAAACATGCTTAATTGATTTTAATCAGCCACTATGATAAGGATATGAACGCAAAAACGTAATCAATAACTTATATTGCTAAAGCAGAGTAGTTGTAAAAGATACTAACATCCAAATCAACTCACGGCTTGGAACAGATGAGTCAATACAGTGCGCACAAGAGCCTACCGAGTGAATCCAACACAATGTTCAACCACCTTAATGTTCCCACTTGAATTACAAGCAGCTACTCGACATCTTTAGAAGAATAAATTTGAGGAACATAACATTCATGCCAAAATATATGATATCTTTAGAAAAATAGTTTCTAATTTACCAAGAGAGAATTAATCCCCTTTCTCATAGGCCACAACCTCTAGTTAGCAGCCCCTGCTTTTTTTGTTTTCATTTCATATATGATGAGATGAGCCACAACCTATAGCTAGAGTCCTTGTTCATGTCTTGATGCCTAATCCACCAGGTTCTAACGGAGTATAACATTTCTCCAACGAATAAATTAAACATAAATTATGCGTTATTTTTACAAAAAAAAAAAAAAAAAAAGATTTTCTGATAGCAGATTGAGTGCATACACTGCACCGGACATATCATTTCCACACTGTTGGATACTCACGCATTCACCCCAAATTCTTCCCTGGTCCTTCAGGTTAATCAAATTTAGTTTTCTTTCCTGCATTTAAAGAGTCCGTTTGGATTTAGAATTTGTTTTGTATATGAACAAAAGATGCAACATATGTATTTACAACAAAATTTCAGGATTATTTAAACTAACCTGAAGGATAATGGTAGATGCTTCCATCTTTTCCAATGCCAGCACCACCATAACAGGGATGTATCTGTTAGGGTAAACTGCACCATAAGGACCAACAGGTCTTCCACGAAATCTCTTTCTACCACCCGTTGGTTTAACATTAAATTGAACTGGCATAGCATCTTCAACTGTCAAGGTGAAATCACCAAGTTTATGTCCATTCATTGCAAGAGCTTTGGGGAAACCCCGGCAATCAAAAAACTCAATGAAAGCTATCTTGCAAATACGAAATCATCAACATCATATAAGATCCATGGAATTTTTTATAAAGCGGCATGAAATTCATTGACATATCCATTCAACTGCAGAGCAGGTTGAAATGTTGTCAGGGATTGCGAAGTTGATCTACTGACCCCCGGGGAACATCACTGTAAGGAAATGTTGGTAATAGACTTTATATTATCCTCTTGCCTTATTTACTTTTAGGAGATTATCTCCATTTACTTGGGTTGTAAACACAAAAGATATTATATGGTTTTATATATATTCTAGCCAAGGGGAACATTTCTCCTCAAGGAAATTATCATCAAATCCAAGATGGTATCAGCCCCTCTACGATCCTATTTTCTCTAAACCATTAAAATCAATGGCGACGGAACAACTGAAGCTCACAGACATTGCTGAGGCATATAGTTCTATGCATCTACAACAACCCGATGATGCTTTCTACATGGATACCGGTGCTACCTCACATCTCACTGCAGATTCAGGTACTTTACATAACGTTACCAATTCTAGTATTGTACGGTCTATCTTAGTTGGCAATGGCAATAGCATTCCAGTTACTGCTAGTGGTACCAAGCTCATAAACCTCCCTTCTCGCACCCTTCAACTCAAAAATACTCTTGTTGTTCCCGATATTATCAAAAACTTAGTCTCTGTTCGTAAGTTCACCACTGATAATCGTGTGTCTGTTGAGTTTGATCCATCTGGTTTTTCTGTGAAAGATCTGAGTTCGAGGAGGATTATCCTTCGGTGCAATAGTTCCGGGGAGCTCTACCCTATCACCAACTCTGCCGTGCCACCTACAAAATCGTCCCAGCCTGTTCCCATTTCCTTGCTGCTTTTTCGCCAGATATTTGGCATAGCCGCCTTGGTCACCCTGGCAAGACAATTTTAGATGTCTTACGCAAAAATAATTCTATTCATTGTAATAAGAATAATTCTTCTCAACTTTGTCATTCATGTCAAGTTAGTAAACATGTTCGATTGCCATTTTATGAATCTAATTCCATTACTTTTGCACCCTTTGATATCATACATAGCGATTTATGGACCATTCCATTACATATTGATACCGGTTTTCGATATTATCTTATATTGCTTGATGATTTTACCAACTATCTATGGGTCTACCCTTTGAAATTGAAGTCCCAAGTTTATAGCAAATTTTTGGAATTTCGTTCTTTCGTTCAAACTCAATTTGAACGAAAAATAAAATGTTTTCAATGTGACATGGGTCGTGAATTTGACAACTCTTCCTTTCATACTTTTTCTCGTGATAATGGTCTTGTTTTTTGTTTCTCTTGCCCCCAAACTTCATCCCAAAATGGCAAGGCCGAACTTATGATACGTCGTATCAATGATATCACCCGTACCCTTATGTCTCAGGCTTCCGTTCCTCCAAAATATTGGGTCTACTCTCTCTATATGGCTGTCTATTTACATAATATTCTACCCACCAAAGTCCTTAATTTTCACTCACCCGTGTCTATTCTTTATCAACGACAACCAACGTATGAACATCTACGTACTTTTGGTTGCCTTTGCTATCCAAATCTCTCGTCCACAACTCCTCACAAACTCTCCCCTCGTTCCACTAGGTGTGTCTTTCTTGGTTTTGCTCCCAACCACCGTGGATATCGCTGCCTTGATCTTGCCACAAACAAGATCATTATCTCTCGTCATGCAACTTTCGATGAAAATGTCTTTCCCTTCACAAATCTCACTACAAATACCTCTTCTACTGTCGAGTCTCCCCCAAATATCCTCCATTCTTCCTATAACCTCTCTTACCCATCTATACAGCATGATCAACCTACTGACACTCAGGCTTCCACTATCCCACCCACTACTTCAGGACCCTATACCCCTCCTCACCATCGGTCCAACTTCCCATCTGCTGCATCTGTTCCACTTCCAACCTCCAAGCCCACGTCAGTCCAACACAACTCTCTGGCTCCACCTGTACGTACGTCAGTTCCACTTCCTCCACCTGTACGTACTTCAGTTCCACCTCTCCCTATGTCCGAACATCGACCTTCCCCTAATAGACCCCCTGTACCTACGTCGGTCCAATATCTTCTCTAAGTCGGTTTCTCCGGTCCTCTCTGCACTAATTCCACATGTACCGCAGACTCCACCATCTCCTCTCGCCCCTCTACCGCTATAGATCCTAACTCCACTACCGTCCCTACTACTATCCTTCCCACTACAGTCTCTCCATCCTCGCCACCTACTACTGTCCTTCCCACTACAACTTCTCCCCCCACTACAACTCCTTCTCGTCCTGTTACTCGAGCCTCCAGTGGTATTTACCGACCGATCCACCGGCTCAATCTCCATGTTCAAACTTTACGGCATATCTCTCCAATTCCCCGTTCTCACTTGTATGCTCTTAGGGACATAAACTGGAATGCTGCCATGAAAGACGAGTACAATGCTATGTTGAAAACTAATACTTGGGAACTTGTACCACGACCTCGTGATGCTCATGTTATTCGTTCTATGTGGCTGTTTCGTCATAAATATAATGCCGATGGATCCCTACAGCGTTACGAGGCTCGTCTTGTAGCCAATGGCAAATCTCAACAAGTTGGAGTTGACTGTTTTGAAACATTTAGTCCGGTTGTTAAACCTGCTACTATTCGTATTGTTCTCACTATTGCTACATCACGATCTTGGCCCATACATCAACTAGATGTCAAGAACGCTTTTCTTCATGGTGATCTAACAGAGACAGTCTATATGCATCAGCCTCCCGGATTTGTTGACCCTGCTCACCCTGATTACGTATGTAGATTACGTAGATCTCTCTATGGCCTCAAGCAGGCTCCCAGGGCGTGGTTTCAGAGATTTGCCAAGTTTATCACAGGTTGTGGTTTCCATGGTAGTGTATGTGATCCCTCACTTTTTGTTTATCAATCAGGATCCGAAACGGCATACTTACTTTTATATGTTGATGACATTATTTTGACTGCCTCTACTGATGCTCTCCTATGCCGCTTCATTGATTTGATGAAGAGAGAGTTTGCTATGTCTGACCTTGGTCCACTACATCATTTTCTGGGCATCATCAAGTACTCGTTCATCCTCAGGATTATTTTTGTCTCAGTCATTATATGCACTGGACATCATCGCGCGTGCCTCCATGACAAAATGTAATCCAGTGACTACTCCGGTCGACACAGATTCCAAGCTCAGTGCTACTTCTGGCCCGGCAATTTCGGATCCCACTCTATACAGAAGCCTAGCGGGTGCTCTTCAGTACCTCACTTTTACTCGGCCAGATATTGCATACGCAGTTCAGCAGGTATGTCTATTCATGCATGATCCCCGTGAGCCTCACATGCATGCCCTCAAGCGAATCCTTCGCTATCTTCAGGGCACCATCAACCACGGACTGTTTCTCTCGGTCTCCTCTATCTCTGGCTTAACAACATACTCTGATGCTGACTGGGCGGGTTGTCCTGATTCTCGACGATCGACATCTGGTTTTTGTGTCTTTCTTGGTGACAATCTCATCTCCTGGTCCTCCAAGCGTCAAGCCACGCCTCTCTCGATCCAAAGTCTTGAAGATGAATATCGGGGAGTAGCAAATGCGGTTCTTTGAAACAACATGGCTTCGCAATCTTCTTCTAGAGCTCCGACTACCTCTACGACGTGCTACTATTGTTTCATCGTGACAATGTAAGTGCGATATATATGTCTGGAAATCCTGTTCAACATCAACGCACCAAACATGTGGAGATTGATATACATTTTGTTCGTGAACGAGTTCGTATTGGTGCCATTCAAGTCTTACATGTTCCCTCTGAGAACCAATATGCTGACATCTTTACCAAGGGGCTTCCTCGACATCTATTTGTTCGCTTTCGTTCTAGTCTTAGCGTTTGTTCCTCTCCCGCTCAGACTAAGGGGGTGTAATAGACTTTATATTATCCTCTTGCCTTATTTACCTTTAGGAGATTATCTCCATTTACTTGGGTTGTAAACACAAAAGATATTATATGGTTTTATATATATTCTAGCCAAGGGGAACATTTCTCCTCAAGGAAATTATCATCAAATCCAAGAGTTGGAATGTGCATGTATAAGATCTCTCCGCAAGTTGAGAAAAGCTCTTCCAGGGAGCTTTGTACCTGATCGTTAGAGAAATTAAATTTATTACAAAACCAACCAATTGACAGAAGAAAAAAACTAAGCTATGCATGGTCTTTCAATACCTGGTCAAATCCTAAAGAAGTATCAAAACCTCGTATAAATATGGTTTCACGAGCAAAGCCAAGTACAACAGGATGGCCCAATAAGTACTGGCCATCCAACTCAACTGCCTGCAATGGTAAATTATTTACGAGTACTATTTTGAATACAGAACTTTCGACTAATTATGGAGCATAAGCTGGGAATTCAAGTCTACCTTCTTTGCACCTTCTTCAGTTGCAAACTCAATATGGCAGGTTCCCCTGAAATCTCCATTTTCAAGTAAAGATAAACGCACATCAACAATTTCCCCAGACTGTTTAAAGAACTCAATCCTACAACAGCAGCAACAAAAGAATGTAAAGACAATGAAATGTGGCGAAGGTTAGAATGTTAAGGTGTAACATTAGCATATACACTCACACGTCAGATTTAGTAGTGGAAGATGATGGGTTCTTGGCAACAAGTGTTTTTGATGCTCCAGTGGTGGTGCTTTCCACTAGAGGGCCAACTCCAACATCCCTGTTACACAAGTATCGGCCATCCAACTCCAATGCCTGCATGGTAAATCATTCACGGAGTAAAATTTAAAATACAATACTTTTTGGCTAACTATGGAGCACAACCTGAGAAGTCTACCTTCTTTGCAGCTTCTTCAGTTGCAAACTCAATATAGCAGGTTCCCTTGTAATGTCCATCCTTGTAGCATCAACAACTTCCCCAGCCTGTTTAAAGAACTCAACTCTACAATAGCAACACTAAAAGAAGAATGCTAAGACAATGAAACGTGATAAAGGTCCGAACGAGTAACATATAACATGACTGTTAGAAGAACATGAGCCATAACTAGAAAGAGATTTTAAGAAGAAGGCATAAAAAAAATTCGCGTTGGCAACAGAATTTGACATTATGGAAAAAGGAAATAATGCTAAGTTAAAAAAATCACACAGGACGCACTTGTTCCCTAGACTCCACTTTCTTTTTGGCTGATGCAGCTGCACTAATGTTAGGTTTCTCGCTACATGGCACTAACAAATTTCGGTTTTCAGGCTGAAATTAAAAGAAAAAAAAAATTGTCGGGAAAAAAATCCAGAAATAAGTGTAAGTTAATTTGACAACAAGTGAAGCAGCAGCCGCAACAGCTACGACCAAAGCATAACAAACGAAGGCATAAAAATGTACCAGAAGAAGCTAGGTTAGGTTATCATACATCTGATTTTTTGCTGAATGTACCCATTCCCTCTAAAAATTGATCAACCAGACTAGATAAAAGAATGTTGCTAGTACAACCCGGATGGATACTGGTTTTTATAGAGCGTGCCGGCAGAAAGGAAACCTCCGGGAATACACTTGGTATAGTGCAAAAATCCGTTCGTAGCTTGCTTTCTGTTCGAGAAATGTGATTGATTTGGGTAATCCGTGCATCTTTAAAAAACAATAGAAAAAAAAAAAAAAAAAAGGTATGATGAGCAGTGACTAATCACTAAAAGAGCCCCTTTCTTTTTTGACGTTGGTCAACAGGTATTTCGCCCAAAATTAAGTTTGACCGTTTTCCAATACAATCTAGTCATTTTTCTTGATACGCGCGCCATATCCTCCGGAGTCCTACCAACATGAGGAATAGCTCAACCAGACATCTTCTCTTAAGAAACTGTCCAGCAGGTGGGGTATCCACACATATTGCTTCAATTTCTTTTTTTCAAGCAGACTTTGCAACCACACCATTCCACTCTCTATATTGACGCCTGAACATAATACTTGAGAACTTGTTCTTCAAAATGTTGATTTTTTCAGCAAGTCTTCCCATTCTCATTCTCCATGGGAATCTGACTACCCCTTCACACATTTGGACTGCAAAACTGGAACAACTTTCAATTTCCACCTTCTGAATTCCAAGATCCACAGCAACCTTGAGACCACCACCACGAGTAGCACATAGTTCAGCTTCATTATTCCCATTAATGTAAATTTGTTTACAATAACAGGCCTTAATTGCAATCTAGTCCTACCAGGTTTTCTAAAAGATGAGAAAACAGTTCACATGGTCAATATATATGAAAAGCTTCTAAGAATTCTGAAGACTGAACCCTAAAACTTCCCTACAATTTTTGCTGCACTAAACCTAGAGGTTTTATGGTGAATTTTCTTACTTGGTTCATAACTTACTTACAAGCGAAAAAATAACATCACCAAGTACATGGTACTAGTTACTATCAAGTATATCGATTACGATTAATCACCAAATATAAATTTTGAGTGCACACACAGTACTGGACATATCATTTTTGTCCGTTCGATCCCCGGCCATTCACCCCAAATTCCGCCTTGTTCCTCCTTTAGGTTAATCATCATCATCAAATTTAGTTTTCTTTCCTGCATTTAAAGAGTCCGTTTGGATTTAGAATTGGTTTATGAACTAAGCAAACAAAAGATGTAACATACATAATTACAACAAAAATTTCAGGATTATTAAAACTAACCTGATGGAAGATGGTAGATGTTTCCATCTTTTCCTATGCCAGCACCACCCCAACCTCTGTCAGTTGAGTAGCACCCGAAAGGATAAATTGAGCCAATACGGTTTCCACGAAGTCTCATGCTAACAGCCGTTGGTTGAACATCAAGTCGAACTGGCGTAGCATCTTTAACTGTCAAGGTGGAATCACCTAGTTTATTTCCATTCATCGCAAGAGCTTTGTGAAAGAAAATCTCTGGAATCAAAAAACTCCATGAAAGCAATCCTGCAAATACAATAGCATCAACATTTTAACAGATCCGTGGAACAGGATAAATGATGGCGACATGATACTCATTGACATAACCATTCAACAGCACTGATTGTAACCAAAAATATTTTTAAGTAATTGCAATGCAGAACATGATTGAAAATTTACTAACCCTTGAGGAATACCAGTGTAACGAAACGTTGGAATGTGCATCCATGAGATCTCTCCACAAGTTGAGAAAAGCTCTACTAGGGAGCTCTGGACCTGTTTGATGGGGAAATTAAATTGAGTATGGAACCAACCAATTGTCAGAAAAAAAAAAAATAAGCTCTGCACAAACTCTCTATACCTGATCAAATCCTAAAGAACTATCAAAACTTTGGATAAATATGGTTTGACGAGTAAAGCCAACTATAACAGGACGGCCCAACAAGTATTCGCCATTTAACTCAGCTGCCTGCAATGGTAAATTAATCATGAGTACAATTTAGAGTACAGAGCTTTTGAACTAGCATAAGCTGGGAAGTCTATGTTCATAGCAGCTTCTGCAGTTGCAAACTCAATATGGCAATTTCCCCTAAAATTTCCATTGTGATCTAACGAGAAACGCACATCAACAATTTCCCCAGCCTGTTTAAAGAACTCGACCCTACGACAGCAGCAGCAGAAGAGTGTTAACACAATGAAATATGGCAAAGTTAGAAAGTAAGAGTTCAACATTGGCATATACACTCACACATCAGATTCAGTAGTGGAAAATGATAGGTTTATTACGTGGTATTAAGTCACGTATATATTTCCAATCAATATTATATATGGCAAGGAAGATAATATCAATCACTACCATTACTCAATGATCTAAACATGGAAAGCAGATTAGTACATGCAATATAAACATGGAAAGAAGATTAGTATCCGCAAGAATAATATGTGATTGATGTCATGCAAAGAAGATTACGGAAAGAAGATCGATTCATGCAAGAATAATATGTGATTGATGTCATTCAAAGAAGATTATGGAAAGAAGATCAATTCATGCAGAGAATAATATGTGATTGAGAAATTGTTGTAATTAGTTTTAATTCCTTTGATATATTTATAGTATTAGGATCTTCATTCATGCAATGTAATTACAATCAGTATATATACAAAATGGTAATATCAATCTCTTCACAGTTGTGAGAGAAAACAAAATCAAAACTCTTTATGGTATAATAGCTAGGTGAGAATTTTTTTTTTCTTCTGCTTCTTTATCATCATGACTGGAGAAGGCGATCCTCCCCCTTCCATGACTGCTGAGAAAGATACTGGACTTTCTCCAACTAGTCCATATTACGTCCATCCATCGGATAATCCTACATCCGTCATCTACACTCCTCTACTCACCAGTGACAACTACTGCACATGGGGGAGAGGCATGTTCAAGGCACTCAGTGCGAAAGGCAAGACTGGATATATCGATGGCACGGTCAAAAAGCCGACTAATGCATCAGATCTCGCTCACTGGACGAGATGTGATGACTTAGTAGGTAGTTGGATATCCAATTCCGTTGATCCAGAAATTCGCTCAAGCACTCAGAACTTCCCATCGGCTCATGAACAATGGTTAGAAATCAAATCTCGATTTTCTCATCATAATGCTTCCAAATTATATGCTTTGAAACAGTCTATTGCTTTGCTAAAACAAGACAATATTAGTGTTGCTATGTATTATACCCGGCTCAAATCACTCTGGGATCAGTTAGATGCCTTTAGACTAATTGAACCTTGCATATGCGGAGCAGGTAAGAACTATCTGAGTCATCACAGTCAGGATCGTTCCATGGAATTTTTGCAGGGTTTACATGAAAGATTTTCTGCCCTGCGTAGTCAAATCCTAATCATGGAACCCATGCCATCTCCTGCCAAGATTTATAATCATGTCAGGCAAGAAGAAGAACAACAGGGCATACAATCTTCTTCCATCCCGTCTGTTGATTCTGCAGCTTTGAGTGTTGCACGTAATGACCTACGTCATTCTAGGGTTCCTTCAAACAACGGCACCAACAAAAGAGCTCGCCCTTTCTGTGACCATTGTAATAAACACGGGCATACCAGGCAGACTTGATGGAAGCTAAATGGGTACCCGAAAGACTTGCCACAGTCCAGAAATTTGGAATCCAACAGCGTTGTTTCTGCTGTTCACCAACTCAAGCACCGCGCTCCTCGCTATTATCACTGCTCAAGATGCACGGCTTCTAACCTTGCTCGAACCTGATCATGACAAAAATGACATAGCACCCTATGTGAACTTTGCAGGTATTACTCTTTCATGTTCTACAAATATTTGGATAGTTGATAGTGGAGCAACTCATCATATATGCTCATCTTTATCTTCTTTTTCTTCTCATTTTGTGGTCACCAAACCACTCACTGTTCAACTACCAGATGGTTCACATACATCTGTAACTCATGTTGGCATAGTCGATTTATCACCATCTATTAAACTGCTTGATGTATTTCACATTCCAAGTTTCAAATTCAACTTAATATCTCATTAGTAAGTTGACAAGCACATCAAATTGCTGCATCAAATTCTCACACGAGTCTTGTATATTTCAGACCGTCGAACAACCAAGGAGATTGGATGGAGTAGGCAGATTGCCTGGACTTTACCACTTCATTTTCAACCTTTTGCTTTATCTTCGCTTTGCAAATAATCCAGTTGATACTTGGCACTGCTGTCTCGGCCATCCTTGGTGGGATTGTTTTAAATTTTTATCTCGCAATTTCCCTTTTATTCGTTCAAATGCTAGTCACGTGTGTGATGTATGCCCCAGGGCTAAACAAACTCGTTTAAAGTTTAATAATAGTACTTCTTTATCTCAACATCCATTTCAATTGATTCATGTTGATATATGGGGACCTTTTTCAACCCCATCTATTTCTGGTGCTAAGTATTTCCTTACACTTGTGGATGACTATTCTAGATGTACTTGGGTATTTTTAATGCAAGTAAAATCAGAAACTTTAAAATTTCTCAAATACTTCTTTCATTTTGTTATCAAGCAGTTTGGTCGCAAAATATCTAGCATTTCTTCTGGTGTTCAATCCACCATCATTCCACAATTACTGACTTTCCCGTGCGATAATGGATCCTAGTTCAAATCAAATGAACTTCAGTCTTGGTTTCACCAACACGGTGTTCTCCATCAAACTAGTTGTGTATACACTCCACAACAGAACGGCGTTGTTGAACGCAAGCATCGGCATTTATTAAACGTGGCTAGAGCTTTACGATTTCAGTCGAATCTTCCTCTCCGTTTCTGGGGTGAATGCATACTAGCTGTTACATATATCATCAATAAATTGCCAACACCTGTTTTATCTCATAAAACTCCACATGAGATGCTACTTCTTAAACCGCCAGATTACTCATCCCTGCGAGTATTTGGTTGTCTCTGTTTTGCGAGAAATACTAGGATTTCTCACAAATTTGATCAACGTGCCAAGACAGGCATTTTTATTGGTTATCCTTATGGTCAGAAAGGATACTCAATTTATGATATTGAATCAAAATCTATTTATACTTCCAGATATGTTATCTTCCATGAAAATATTTTTCCTTTTCATGATTCTAACCATACTCCAGTTCTATCGAAATCTGTCCCTGTCAATGAATACACAGACATTGATTCCATATTTTCTACGCCATCGGTTTCGTATGAAACTTCTCAGTCTCGTTATGCTGATTCCCAGCATATCTCTTCATCTGTTCTTGACAAGGCTACTGCCCCAGTTGCTGATACACAACATATATCATCATCCTCACTGGACATAAATCAGCCACAGTGTGTTGATTCACAACATATCTCAGAATCTTCTCCTTCCTTGGTTCCGCCAGCTCACTGTGGTCCACCGGGTTTTATATTACCTACAGAATCTCCCCCAACCACTGTTATTCCTGTGGATCAATCTGCTGCACCTCCTCCCGTGCATCCTGATATTTCGCCATTCCTAAATGTCGAAATATCTCCAATTCCGGTTGATATTCCATCGTCTGACTCTCGTCCATCTCGTACAAGAAATCCACCACTCTACTTGCAGGATTATTATTGTTCAGCTACAACCTGCAAAACAGCTTCCGCTTATCCTCTTACTGATTATCTCTCATTCGATAAATTCACGCCTTCCCATCAAGCGTTCTTGGCTTCTGCAGTTCTCACGGAAGAACCCAAAACCTTCTCTCAAGCAAATAAATGCCCTAAATGGCGAGCAGCTATGGCAAAAGAAATTCTGGCTTTAGAAGCTAACAACACTTGGATCATGGTTGACCTACCACCGGGTAAAACGGCAATTGGATGCAAATGGGTTTTCAAAATCAAATTTAACTCTAATGGATCTATTGAACGTTACAAAGCTCGTCTCGTCGCTAAGGGTTATACTCAACAGGAAGGTATTGACTATTCTGACACTTTTGCACCTGTAGCTAAACTTGTCACTGTTCGCGTTTTGTTGTCTATTGCAGCCATTAAGGGTTGGTATTTACATCAGATGGACGTCAATAATGCGTTTCTTCAAGGTGATCTGGATGAAGAAATCTACATGAGAATTCCCCCTGGTTTAGCTCGTAAAGGTGAATCTCAAATTCTTAAGCTAAATAAATCTTTATACGGCCTTAAACAGGCTTCTCGTAAATGGTTTGCAAAACTATCCTCAGTTTTATTAACTGAAGGTTTCAAGAAATCCCTATGTGACAATTCTCTTTTCACATATCATCGAGGTTCAACCTCTATTTTTGTCCTTGTTTATGTCGATGACATAATTATCACCGGTACGCATTTACTCTTTTATTCACTCACTCAAATTGCGTCTTGCCTCTCATTTCTCTATTAAGGACCTAGGTCGCTTGCAATATTTCTTAGGGATTGAGGTCTCTCGTTCTCCTAAAGGCATTTTTCTATGTCAAAGAAAATATGTCTTAGACATCCTGAAAGATTCTGGTCTCACAGGGGCTCGTATCTCATCTTTTCCGATGGATACTAATCTTAAGCTACTTCCTACTGATGGTAAAGACTTAGCTGATCCATGTTCTTTTCGCGTTTAATTGGCCGTTTATTATATCTCACAGTCACACGTCCAGATATAACATATGCAGTGAATTATTTAAGTTAGTTCATGCAACATCCTCGCACTGCTCATCTGGACGCTGCTCATCGTGTCTTATGATATCTCAAGGGAACTATTGGCCATGGAATTTTCCTGGCTTCTACTAGTTCTCTTTCTTTACAAGGCTACACCGACTCAGATTGGACAGATGCCCTATGACTCGGCGCCCACTACCGGCTATTTAGTTACAATTGGTAATAGTCTTGTTTCATGGAAATCTAAGAAACAACACACCGTAGCACGCTCATCTCGCCGAGAGGTCAATATCGTGCCTTAGCTAATCTCACGACGTAAATTCAATGGCTACGGTATCTTCTCAAGGATATGAATGTTTTTTGTCCTTTGCCTATCCCCTCATTCATTGCGACAGGCATCCATCCATATTGCTCAGAATCCTGTTTTTCATGAGCGTACTAAACATATAGAGATCGGCTGCTACTTTGTTCGTGAAAAGTTTCTTAATGGTTTAATTCTTCCGCGACATCTCCCATCTGTTGATCAACTTGCGGACATCTTTACCAAACCACTTGGAGCTCTGCAATTTGGACGTCTAGTTAGCAAGTTGGGCGTTCGTTCGGGCTCTCCCGCTCCAACTTGAGGGGGGTATTACGTGGTATTAAGTCACGTATATATTTCCAATCAATATTATATATGGCAAGGAAGATAACATCAATCACTACCATTACTCAATGATCTAAACATGGAAAGCAGATTAGTACATGCAATATAAACATGGAAAGAAGATTAGTATCCGCAAGAATAATATGTGATTGATGTCATGCAAAGAAGATTATGGAAAGAAGATCAATTCATGCAAGAATAATATGTGATTGATGTCATGCAAAGAAGATTATGGAAAGAAGATCAATTCATGCAGAGAATAATATGTGATTGAGAAATTATTGTAATTAGTTTTAATTCCTTTGATATATCTATAGTATTAGGATCTTCATTCATGCAATGTAATTACAATCAGTATATATACAAAATGGTAATATCAATCTCTTCACAGTTGTGAGAGAAAACAAAATCAAAACTCTTTAAGGTTCTTGGCAACAAGTGTTTTCGATGCTCCATTGATTTCCATTAGAGGTCGAATTTTAATATCCCTATTACACAAGTATTGTCCATCCAACTCTAATGCCTGCAATCGTTAGTATTTAAAATACAGCACTTTCCACTAATTATGGAGCACAAGCTGAGAAGTCTACCTTGTTTACAGCGTCTTCAGTTGCAAACTCAATAAAGCAGGTTCCCTTGCAATGTTCAAACCTATAGCGCGCATCAACAACTTCCCCAGCCTGCTTAAAAAACTCAATCCTACAACAGCAGCAATAATAGACTGTCAAAACAATGAAATGTGATAAAGGTCGAAAAGAGTAACGTGTAAAGTTAGCATATATCCTCACAGTTCAGATTTCTTCACGGAATGTGATAGGTGACTGGCAACAACTGTTTTATATGCTCCAGCGATTTCCACCTGAGGTGCAGAAGGGGTCGTTGGCTGCAAAATAAGGCATACAGATTAGTTAAAATTGAACACAATCCATAACTAGAATTAGATTTTAAGAGAAGAAGAAAAATATTTATGACTTTTTTTTTTTGATACGAATAGAGGTGTGTTTTATTAGATTGCTGAAACACTTACAATAGGTGAATCCTCCAGAATTTTGTCAACTAAAAACTCTGGAGGATTGTGAGACCAAATTTCAGAAATACCATACTTTCTAGCATGCTTGCCAATTCATCAGCTGGACCATTGCATTCCCTAATGGTATGTTTACATACCCAACTTTCAAAACTTCCTAAAAAAAACAAAATATCCTTAATAATACTATAGTTTTGTTTTTGCCAATAAAGACGGGAGTTATTTCCATTCACTGCATTAGCAACATTACTCGAGTCCACTTCTATAAAGAGATGCTTTACACTGTTGCCCAAAGCCCATTGAACTCCATCCTCAGCACTTAGAACCTGTTGTCTGGCAATGCATCTTGAGCTTGCATAGTTCCCTGCAAAATTCCTTAGAATTAGTCCTATACCACAGTGAATAAAATCTGATTTAAAAAAAACATCACAGTTAAGTTTAATGAAAGGATAATGAGGTTTATTCCATCTTTGGGTTCTGTCTATAGTAACCCTTTGTTGCTGCAATAGATTGCTGTCAATCTGAGAGATGGAGGAAATTAAGTTTTGTATCCTTCTAATGGTATTCACTGGATCAACCTTGTGGTGTTCAAAGACACAACTACATTTCTCTTTCCAGACTTCCCATGCTGCACAAGCCATATGAGTGATCCATTTGTTATCCAGTGAATCATTATTATTCCGAGAAGTAAACCATCCTCTTACCCAAACCATGAGATTATCAGAATTATGAAGTGAACTATGACTACCAGGGACTGAGGTATACACAGCTCTTGTGAAATTTGCAGTGCATGAGAATATGTTCTGAAGTTTCTGGGATATTCTCACACATAGAACAATCTGATGGAACACCTCCTATCTGTCTCATAATTCTTCCACTAGAGGGAACAGTATCATTCATGCACTTCCAAAGGAACAATTTAATTTTTTCTGGAAGCTTTAGACTCCACAGGGATTTCCATAATCTAACTTCATCAGGACTGGTGTTGTGGACTCCATTCTTCAACTCCATTTTCTTCTTATAAGCTGACTTTACTGTGAACAACCCATTATGTGTTAGGGTCCATACCAAATTGTCCTGAGCCAATCTTGGTATTCTAATATTCAAAATTCTAGCAGCATCTTCAGGTGCAAAAAGAAGATTAACAAGGTCTGTTTTCCAAGTCTTTTCATCTTGATTGATAAGCTCAGAGACATACATATTTTCAGCATAACCTTCTGCATTTGTGTTAAGAGGTATAGGAGGGCCATGTATCCCTACAATCCAATTGTCTTTCCAAGCATAAATACTTCTACCATCACCTATCTGCCAGAAACTGAAGTTTTTAATGAAATCAATCTCTTTATATAGACTTTTCCATGCCCAAGTGGCATTCTTCTTAACTGGAGCATGTAAGAGTGAGGAAGTAAGAAAATACCTAGCTTTGAGAGCATCTGCCATTAATTGAGAAGAAGTTGTGCATAATCTCCATGCCTGTTTGGCAAGAAGAGCATCATTAAAAGAACTTAAATCTCTGAATCCAAGACCCCCATCAGCTTTGTCCTTGCAAATATCTATCCAAGCACTTGGGTAAACTCCTCTACTATTTTCATTTTTTCCCCACCAGAACTGTCTATGAATTTTCTCCATCTCCTTGATGTTTTCATCTGGAATCTTGAAGGTACACATTTGATGAAGAGGCGTAGCATTAAGAACAGTCTTGACCATTACAGATCTTCCTGCTTGATTAATAAATTTACCTTTCCATCTGGGCAGTTTATGTCTCATGTTCTTCACAATTTTTGAAAAAGAAGTAGTCTTTTTCCTATTTAGAAATAGAGGGATACCCAGATACCTTTCATCAACATCCATTTTTTGAACTTTTATTCTTCTA
Organism: Papaver armeniacum; assembly: GCA_023531295.1. Lineage (NCBI taxonomy): Eukaryota > Viridiplantae > Streptophyta > Magnoliopsida > Ranunculales > Papaveraceae > Papaver > Papaver armeniacum. Next base: position 285,406 of record JAJJWW010015000.1, on the reverse strand, counting down.
GAGAGCAATCTGCAGTGCCTATCATGTAGATTGTTGGAGAAGTGAACTGATGATTTTTGAAAATTTATCTGTTGTCCAGAGATATTGCTAAACTCCTTTATAACATCTAGTAGATTGTTGACATTATGTATGGTGGCCTTGGTGAATATTAAGCAGTCATCTGCAAATAGTAAGTGGGAAACTGGTGGTGCTCTTCTAGCAATACATATGCCTTTAATCTTCTTATCTGCTTCAGCTTTGGCCAGAGATCTAGAAAAAACCTTCATAGTTAAGAGAAATAGATAAGGTGAGAGGGGGTCACCTTGTCTAAGACCTCTTGTTGGTTTAAAAGAAGAACATGAAGAGCCATTTAGTTGTATACTTATCTCAGATGTACTAATGCATTCATGGACCATTGAACACCAGCTTTCATCAAAACCCAAATGAGACATAATTGAATGTAAGAAACCCCATTCAACCCTGTCAAATGCCTTTGACATATCTAATTTTAGTGCCATATAACCATTCCTCCCCTTCTTCCTTTTCATACAATGAATAATTTCTTGAGCTAAGGTTATATTGTCTGAAATATGTCTACCAGAGATATATGTTGATTGCATAGGAGATATAATTTTGTTAATGAATATCTTCATTCTTGTAGCCAGAATTTTTGTGATGAGCTTGTATGTTGTGTTACACAGAGCAATGGGCCTGAAATCACCAGGAGATTGAGGAAGCTTGACCTTTGGTACCAGAGTAAAGTTGGTCTTATTCATGCTTTTGAGTAATTTCTTGGTAGTGAAAAACTTTGAACCATGCTAATCACATCAATGCCTACAATGTCCCATTGAGTCCGGAAGAAACCCGGTGGGAATCCATCGAGTCCTGGAGCTTTCCGGGGCTTCATAGTCTTGAGAATGTCAGTAGATTTCATCGCATCGAATTATTATAAGGAAGATATTATCCTCACTGTTATGCATCTTGGTAGAAGGTTTAGACAGCTTGAGTTGTCTTGAGGGTTTACTTGTAAGTGCTTTGATATTCAAGAAGTGATTATTAAGAAGTATCTCCGCATCTTCTTTCCCACCGCACCAATTACCATTGTCATCTTTGAGAGCTTCACCTCTGCTTTCGCTTCTCCTCATGTTGGCCTGCATATGGAAATGTTTTGTATTGTTGTCACCGCAAGAATATGAGAATCTCCGTTTTTTGTCTCCAAAATTGTGCTTCTCTCTGTTGCCATTCATCTATTTGTAGTTCAATTGCCTGAAATGCAGAAGTATTACTCCCATCTTTACTAGTGGATTGTAGATGTTGCATATCATTTTGGAGTTGCTTGATATTTTGATGAATATTTCCAAAAGAAGCAAAATTCCATCTTGATATGTTGCATCTTGTGTACTTCAACTTGCTTTCAAGTTTGTAATAGGCAGAACCATTAACCATCTTGTTCCAACCACTTACAATCTGGTCTCTACATGTGGTATCCCTTAAGTAGCATTCAAAAAATTTCCAAGATTTCTTTCCAGTTGATGTTGAGGAAATAAGATTTAGAAGTATAGGACAGTGATCAGAGCCTTTTTGTTGGAGATGAAGAAGATGTGAATCTGGGAATTGAACAAGCCATTGTGCACTGACTAAGGCTCTGTCTAGTCTTGATTTTACCCTACCAGTACCATGTTTATTACTTGTCCAAGTAAAGGAATTACCATGGAACCCTAAATCACTTAAACCTGCATCATCAATCATTTGCATAACACTATAAGAAAATGAGGAGCTAGCATTAGCAGAATTTCTATCCTCAGGGTTCATAGTAATATTTAGATCCCCTAGTACTACCCATGGTAGATTAGGATTATCAGAACCTAATTCTCTAATGTAGTTCCATTGTGCTTGTCGAAGAGGGGCATAAGGTGTACCATACATACAGGTGAGTAGCCATTCAGGTTTAGATGGGTCACTAGTCACTAAACATTGTATCATGTCATTAGTATGGGAAGCAATTTCTAAATGGAAACCATCTTTCCATAATAAAACTAGACCACCAGCAAGACCTATATATAGATGGAACATAAAAAGTATTAGGAAAGTTTAAGTGTCTGACATAATTTATGATTTTATCTGAAGCAATCTTAGTCTCAGACAAGAAAATAATGTCTGGATTATGTAAACCTTCTAGATATTTGAGATGGTCTCTTGTTTTCTTATTTCCAAACCCATTACAAGCCCAAGATAAAATCTTCATTCTAAAATAGGTTTTAAGATGCAATTGAGATAGTAAAACCAAGTATGTAAGCTCTTTAGAAAGCCAAAAATCACAAAAATAAGACTTATTAAACGCAAAATAAAAAGTATATGCTGGATTTTTTAACAGAAAGGTGTTGAGAGGTACCTTCAACTCTCCCCGTGTGTTCGAGAATGTTTTAGATCCGCATAAACATGAGTGCTATGGTCTGCAGTCATCTCCATTGGTGTGGATTCGGGAATGGTTGGCAATATCTTGGTTGGTAGAGACAGATCGGTTATGGTCTTTCCGGATAAAGGAATTGACGAGGATCTATGCCTTTTTCCAAGCCTAGCATTTTCTTCAGGAAGGTTAGCTACCTCATCAAAGAATATCTTCAGAACATTCCAGAATTTTGACTCCATCAGTAGGTGGGACAAAGATGGATCTTACTGGCCTTCTACTACTTTTCCTAAAGCTAGGAACATTGCTTCTAGAAGGCATAATGCTTGGTTTTTTGAACAACTTCACACTGAAAGGAACTGGCTTCTTATGGAGAGCATCCAATTTAGATGTCATAACAGATGTTTTTCTTTGAATGCTCAAGAATGAAACAATCTCTACAAATTTTGTGTGGTCATTTTTCATAGTAATACCTAATCCATCTTGTAGTTTTTGCAGCAGTAACAGCCAAGACACCCCTTCTCAAAGGTGTTGTTAAACTTATGTTGACGCAGACCTTGAAAACTTCACCAGTGGGAGGTAAACCAGTGGGTGGTTCGATAGCAATGACTTCTCCCATTATAGTACCCATTTCAAAGAACAATTTTTTGATTCATGTGTTCGAAGCGAGATAATGCAACTGATCCGAAAAACCCGCTACCCCAAGGAAGATCTTTGTAAATCATAGTGGGATTGTAATCAAAAAGTACAACCAGGTGACCATCAATACTCCAAGGACGCTCTTCAAACACCTTTTCAAGTTGAACCTAGTTAGAAAAAGTGAAGACAATGGTATTTTGATCAATTTCAAAAATCTTCAGATCTTCTTCAGAATAAAACTCCATGTGTTCTTGATATGCTTTTAACACGCTTTTTCTCGACATCCTTCCCTCAATTATGATTTTTCCAATCGAGTAGCTTCTAGGTCAGCACCATCTTCTTCAAAGAAACCCTTCATTTGAGTGGACAACCATATCGGAATGTTTGTTTCTTTCTCCAGATTTGTGTGGCACAATTTGTTGGTAATGCGAACAACTTCAGTTTGTTATTCATTCACTTTGGAAACAGAAGTGGAAGACATGATGATCAAGCTTTGAAAGACTATGTTTAAGTGTTGTTTGCAGCCGCAATGGTTATTGGTGAAATCCAATTGAGAAGGATTAGGGTTTATGTAGAACACTTTAGAGAAGTGATAATTGTAATTGGCTTGAATGCTATACCAAAGATAGGTATTTTTGAAGATATTTCGGCAAAATTAACTGAATCAACTAAGGAAAGACTAGGTTTAGAGAAAGTCAAAACGCAGAAAATAAGGAAATAAACCGTTTTGGAATAGATTTTTGAATTTTGAAAAAAGCTTGATAACCGCGAACTGATTTTTACTGAGTGGACAAGGTAGAGGTAAGTGTAAACCGATCCCATGTGTCTCCATCCAACCCTGTATTGCCATGATTGCAAACGCTCTGAATCAAAAACTTTCACACATAAAGAAATAATGGAGGCAAACGCGATGACTGCAGACGAGTATATGACAAACGTCAATGCTTCAAACGAGAAGAGGGCAAACGCCAAGAGTAGCATTCTCAAGAGTAGATTAAACATTTAAGATTAAAGCCTAAAATAGTCTAAGAATTAACTAATCAATCAATCATGCTATTTTAATCTTAAAAAATCAAACGAGAAGAAAAACCAAGGAATTAGTTATCCATGAAATGATATATAAACAAAAAAAAAAAAAAAAAAAAAAAATGCAATCAATCAATCATGCTATTTTAATCTTAAAAAATCAGAGAGTAGATTAAGCTGGAAATAAAAGAAGGAAATAATGCAAAGTTGAGCTAGGATTATGAATCCAAGTTCACAAATCAAATTTATGGTGTTTCTGTTTTGAATTGTGAATAGTGGTTGTAATTCTTATGTATTGAAATAAATTTAGTAACAACAACATATGAGGGACTGAGGGAGGCAAACTAGTGAGTTGTCCCTTGAACCATTTTCGATTAATAGCTGGCCGAAACTGTATAAGCTTTTGTTTTGATGTGTTAATCTGACTTAGCTACTTATAGCTTGGTCGTCATCCGCTAGTTTGCATTTTAGAGTTAAATCAAGCAAAATACTTTCAGGGGAGAAGAAAAACCAAGGAATTAGTTATCCATGAAATGATATATAAACAAAAAAAAAAAAAAAAAAAAAAATGTTTTCTCATTAAGTAAACCCAAATTTGTAAAAAAATTCATTCATGCTAAGCAAAAATTTCTACTATGCTATTCCAAATTGCATTCTCTCAATTAGTACTGTAAAACAGGTAAAAAAGCTGAATTCTTAAATGATTAAGATTAAAGCAAAAACTAGAGAAATAGTCTAAGAATTAACTAATCAATCAATCATGCTATTTTAATCTTAAAAAAATCAGAAACGGGAGAAATCTTAGAGAGAGAGAGAGAGAGAGCCGCTCATTGGCCAATTACACAACCACCTATCCCTGAGAATATCGCTGCTACCACACACACCAAAATATTTATGACTTTGGCAACAGATTTTGAAGCTATGGCAAGGGGTGCATCCTAAATACTGGATTTAGGATTCTATAAAAGAAGGAAATAATGCAAAGTTGAGCTAGGATTATGAATCCAAGTTCACAAATCGAAGCAACAACATATGAGGGACTGAGGGAGGCAATGAGTTGTCCCTTGAACCATTTTCGATTAATAGCTATTAGAAAGGAAAAACACGTATCTATCACAAGTTAAAGAGCAACAGCCAGATCGTGCAAAAAAAGTCAATAATCAAAACATAATATTAATCAAAAACGTAAACTAGATGCAAAAAGACTTTCAAACCTAAATCAATTAAAATCCTAAACCCCGGTACCAAAAAACATACCGGAAGAAGAAGAAGAAAAGGAGGTTAACATACATCTGATTTTTTTGCTGAATTTACCCATTCCCTCTAAAATTTGATCAACCAGACAAGAAAAAAGAGTGGCTAGCCACAACCCTGATACTGTTTTTTTATACAGCTCCAAGAGAAAGGAAACTTCTGGGAGTACGCGTACCGTGCTCAGGCTAGTCCTCTTAAGTTAGTCCCGATAAATATACGGTACAGAGGAGAGGAAGACTTGGAACTTGATTGTTCTAAGTTTTGCCCATGCACCATAAATTTTTGCTGCACTGAATCTCTAGGCTTTATGGTGTATTTTCTTACTGGTTTCATAACTTACATACAAAAATGTCACATTAAAAACCTACAAGCAAACAATTAATATTACCACCCAGTAGTACATGGTACTCATAAGCATGGTTTTTAAAAGCGTACGCTTCACGCTTCGGAGCGTAGGTTTCGCTTCAAATTTCAGCATTTCGCTCTGAAGCGGTCATGTGAAGCGCATCTTTCTTAAAGAGTACGCTTCACGCTACAGAGTGTACGCTTCGCTTCAAATTTCAGCACTTCGCTCCGAAGCGGTCATGTAAAGCGCATCTATAATGAAAATTTAAAAATTTTGCCTAATTGTTGAAGGTTTTAAAAGAAAAATATGACCCCACCTCCCACTTGTCTGGAGTAGGTTGAACTGGTGTACACACGCTTTGTTTTTGATAAAAATTAGACTTATATAAAATTTATATAAATATTATCTTCATAATAAATTTATAATTACTAGTTACGACTAATTTATTTATAAGAAAACATCCGCTTCAAACATCAACCATGAAGCGACGCTTCACACTTCGACATATGCATCACTTCCTAAAAATGAAAAACGCTTCGCGCTCCGCTTCACGCTTTCAATACCTTGCTCATAAGTGTATAAATTATGATTAAACACAAAATTATGCGTTATTTTTACAAATATGATGATTTTCTGATAGCAGATTTTAAGTGCAAACACAGCACCGGAAAAATCATTTCCACACTGTTGGATCGTCAAGCATTCGCCCCAAATTCTGTCCTGGTCCTCTCCTTCAGGTTAATCATCATCAAATGTAGTTTTCTTTCCTGCATTTAAACAGTCCGTGAGGATTTAGAATTTGTTCAGGAACGACAACAACATTCCAGGGTTATTAAATCCAACCTTGAGGAATATGGTAGATGCTTCCACATTTTCCAAGGCCAGCACCACCCCAACCTCTGTGAGGGAAGTATCTGCAAGGGTAGATTGAGCCACAGTAAGGACCAACAGGTCTTCCACCAATTCTCTTTCTAGGGCCCGTTGGTTCAACATCGAGTTGAAGTGGTGTAGCATCTTGGACTCTCAAAGTGGAATCACCAAGTTTATGTCCATTCATAGCAAGAGCTTTGGGGAATGCTCGGAAATCATAAAACTCGATGAAAGCCTCCCTGCAAATACAAAAGAATCAAATATTACAACAGATATATGGAATAAAAAATAAAAAAAAAGAGACATTATATCTAAAATATAATCAAGCTATGGCACTGACTGTAAGCGAAAATCTTTGTAAGGGATGCAATACAGAAAATGACAGAAATGGCAGAAAATCTACTAACCCCAATGTAACATTAGTGTAAGGAAATGTTGGAATGTCCATCCATAAGATCTTTCAGCAGGTTGAGAAAAGCTCTTCCAGGGAGCTGTGGATCTGTTTGTTGGAGAAATTAAATCAAGTATGGAACCAACCAATTGACAGGAGAAAAAAACAAAGCTCTGCCCAAACTTTTTGTACCTGGTCAAATTTTATAGACGTATCAAAACCCCGGACATATATGGTTTCACGAGCAAAACCAAGTTCAAGAGGACGGCCCAACCAGTGTTGGCCATTCAACTCAGCTGCCTGCAATGGTAAATTAATCAATGAGTACAATTTAGTATACATAACTTTCAAAATTCGGGAGCATAAGCTGGGGAGTCTACCTTCTCCGCACCTTCTTCAGTTGCAAACTCAATATGGCAATGTCCACTGAATTTTCCATTATCAAGTGAAGAGAAACGCACATCAATAATTTCCCCAGCCCGTTTAAAGAACTTGATCCTGCAACAGCAGCAACAAAAGAGTGTTGAGACAAAGAAATGTGGCGAAGGTTAAAAAGTAAAAATAGGATATATACTCACACATCAGATTTAGTAATGGACAATGATAGGTGCTTGGCAATAAGTGTTTTTGATGCTCCAGTGGTTTCGGTTCCATATCGGTCAACTACAATTTCCCTGTTACACAAGTTTTGGCCATCCAACTCCAATGCCTGCAATGATAAATTATTCATAGAGTAAAAGCTAACACACAGAACTTTCAACGAATTACGGAGCACAAACTGAGAAGTCTACCTTCTTTGCAGCTTCTTCAGTTGCAAACTGAATATGGCAGCTTCCCTTGTACTCAATATGGCAGCTTCCCTTGTGTAGTTTATCATAGCACGCATAAACAACTTCCCCAGCCTGTTTAAAGAACTCGATTCTACGATGACTGTAGATGTAGAAAACCCTACTACTACATCCAAAGGATTTCAAACGTACGCAAAGAAGTAAATAAACAAAAGACATAGAAGAACACAAGATATACGTGGTGCGGCATGATAACCTACATCCACGGGGTGAAAGGATAATCTTATTACTTCGCACAAGTTTACAAGGATGAATGCTCTCAACAATACTCTATCTCTCCTCTCACTCACTTACAGATTGCTTGCCTTTACCTCTCTACATGATCTCTATTTATAGTTACAGATGGTGATACATTGATATTACAGTGTTGGGCCTGGTGTAGCTTCCTTGATGTTCTTCTCGGACGACTAGCTGATGCTTCAGCCGATCTTCCCTTTTGCTCGAGTCGAGACATCTAGCCGAGTGGTGTCATCACCCGATGTCGTTCGTTTGGTGGAGATGACCGACGTCGCCCTTTAGATTCCTGGCCGAGTCCCATTTTGACCGAGCTTTCTTATCTCTTCACCAACTCTGTCAGTGCATTAATTACCCTCGAACCCGATGAGCATCACATCAGAACTTTTCCCCTCCTTTATGTCGACCTCTCGAGCTGTCTCCATTCCTCTTTTCTCGCGCCCAAATCTGATGAGATGATTCAGTGCTTCTAGTGCTTGCTTCTCTTGGTGCGCCCTCGCCCAGGATGGTTCCACCTGTCCCTGTGGATTATTTGCACCTACATTTATGCCCCTTCTTCCGCTCGTGTGATCGGCACAAGGGGAAGAAACCGCCTCGTCTTCCCACTCCTCAGTTATGCCGGGTTTCGCGCCATGCTGTTCCCCACTTTCTTCAGTTATTGCAACCGGTTTACCTTCCTCGCCGGTTACCACAGGTGAGGTTTATAAGTCTGACCCTTAAACCTTGTTTTCCTTTTATTCTTTCCTTAGCCATTTTTTCTTCTCTCTTTCTCTGTTCTCCTCCGCTTTTTCTTCATCGCCATTGGTTATCCTTTCCACAGGTTTCCTTCCTTCTTTCTTCACTGTCATGAGTTTTCTTTGTTTCCGTTGTCGCTGCAACTTCCGATTCCGGTCATATCTTTACTTCTCCTACCGTTTCCTCCACTAGCTTTCATGGCGTCTTCAACTCCTTCCATGACGGAAAAAAGGTGCGTGAGCTATGTCTTTTCTGATGAAGATGGTGTACCGCTTGATTCCCTGTTTGTTATTGAGAGCCCTTCTAAGCATGATTATCGTGCTCTGGATTCTATCTTTTCTGATAATCCTTCTTCGTTTTCATGTAGGGCTGACAAGAGAACTGCTAAAGACTTGTCGGATGAGCAATTCATCCAACAGTTGAAAGATGAGTTCGACCTCCATGGCTATGACGTCAGGCTCTTGTCGGGCCAAAAAGGCGTTTTGAAGAAGGATGATGTCCTAAAGTTTCCTCACTCGGCCGAGGCGACCATTGTCACCCGGGGGCAGTTAGAGCTCGGGTTGCGTTTTCCTTTGTACGATCCTAGCCCTTCATTTTGGTATGAGGCTCTTTCTAAGATCCGCCCATCCCGCGCCTTGGCTCAGTGGAATGGCAACACCTTTCGTATCTTATCCGAGTGGGAGAGACACAGTCGAGGCGAATGTAGTCCTACTACTTGGTCTACTTACGATCCTTCCCAGGTGGGTGACTATACTCCTGCCAGTTTTGCTGATAATTATCGAAGCGGAACTGTTACCAATGGTGACCTCGCTGGTTTTGCTGCTAGCCCTCATCGCCATAAGACTCTTCCTGAGGGTGTCAAGAAGCTTTTATTGGATGAGGATCCCGAGGGGAAAGGTTCCAATAGGCATGCCCGTCATACTAGCGACGCGGCTTGGGATCGAGTTCCTTTGGCTATTTCTTGTCCCCTTATGAGTGGTAATTTTCCTTCTCCGGCTGAGTCTTATCCCTTCTGGGTGGTCAATGTTGATCGAGTAAGTGTGTTTCCCGGATTTTGATTTATCTGATCGGCTCGGGCGACTGGTAGGGCGATGTTTTAATTTTTGTGTTTTTACAGCCCAAGTTCCAAAACGTTCCTTCTGAGTCTCTCGTTCTTCGAAAAAGGGATAGGGGTTCTAGCACAGGAGCCAAGGAGGAGACAGGGAAGGTAACAAATATACTGCTTCTTCTTTCCAGTACATGTACTTGCCCCCTATTTGTTGCCTTGAATGGTTCGACATTGGCTCATGCGCGTAAGCCGAGGGTCGATAAAGTTGGAGGTGCTTCGGCGAGGGATGGTGAGGATCGGCTGCCTTTATCGCATTTCATGAGGAAGTCGCCTCAGAAAACTTCTGATGTTTCGTCTACCCTTGTAGGTGGGAAGCCCAGTGGAAAGGGCAAGGAGACCAAGGGCGACTTATCCGTCCCGGAAAAAACTGTGCCCCAGCAGCCAGCCGGTAGAGGGATTGTTCTTGCCGATGGCGTTGTGTATCTTGAGTCTGATGGTGACGATGATGATGATCTTTTTGATGGAGAGGATGAAGCCGATGGTGATGAAGAGGAGCCGAAACAATCGGAGAAGTCTGGCGGAAATAATGTGGTTACTCGTGAAGAAGAGAACACCACTTCTGGGAGCGAGTTTCTAGAGCCTCTTTCTCCTGTGGTTCCTAATCCAGGGAGTAACACCTCTTTTACTATCTCATGCCCTATGTGCAACTCCCTTGGAGCTCTTATTTCTCCTGAATTTGCCTCTCTTTCGGATGAAGATAAGATCAAGGTTGTCTCGTTGTATGACGCTGGTCTGAAGAGTACTTTCGATCTGCTGGTGAGTTGTGTTGATCAGGTTATGCATTCATGTTACTGGGTAAATGCTAATGTTGTTGGTGTTTGTAGGATATCAATCGCTCGTTGTTAAACGCTGCCATTCAGCGCAAGGAGGTCGCCGAGAGAGAGGGTCTTCGTCTCTTATTACAGCAAGAGCGCGAGCGATCCAGGGGGCTGGAGAAGCGACTAGCCGAGACCCAAGGTAGTTACTTAGCTTTCAAGTGTTTATGATTGATTCTGTAGTGCCAATATCCTGAGTTTAGTACTGCCTTCCTAGCCGAAACTTCTAGTGCGTGCGGAGGCCGATCTTTGCCACGAGGTATCGCTTGTTGAAGAGAGAAATTAATATAGAACGGGATCACGTTTCGAATTTACAACAGAGGGATTGTCAATAAGGATGATAAAATCGATCGTCCTGAGACCGAGATTGAGGGTCTTCAAACCCAACTGCATCGTTACGAGACTTTTGAGTATGTCCCCGAGGAGATTGATAATCTTAGGGAGAGCTTAGCTCGGTTCCAAGGTATCACTGCCGATAAAACACTGTTGGCCGATAACTTAGAAGGTCAGTGTGGTCGGTTAAGGCTTCAGGTTCTAGATTTGCAGGCAGATCGCCTTCGGATTCTGGGGGAGAAGAATGATTCCGAGAAGTGTAGTCAAGGATCCCTTGAGAAGCTTAGAGAGTCCAAGAAAGTTTCTGAGGAGTTGGAGTGGGTTCGCGCTCAATTATCAGGTTTGCAGATAGCACACTCTCGGCAGAGAGCCGAATGGAGTGATCATAAGAAATACTGCCCCTCCAATGAGTTTAACGAGCAACGATATCTAGAGCTTTCCTCTAATATATCTTCCCTCGAGTGTAGATTGTCTGAGTCTGAAGAGACCGTTAGAGTAGTCTCCCCTTTACTGGAAGGTGGTGTACCTTGTATTGTGTTTTCCTTGTCGTTGTCTTAGTGTTGTTATTATGTGACTGACCGTTCTCGTGTTTTGGCAGCCGAGCAAAGGAAGGTGGCATCGCTGGAAGAGGAGAATGCCCGATTGAAGGGAAAGGAGGTGCAGCTGTTGGCAAGGGAGGCTCAATTACTCGGGCAGGTGGCCACTGCTGAGGCGGAGTCGATGCAGCTGACACGGGACCTTGTTGCTGAAAAGGTGAAGTTTAATGATGAGCTCGTTGCGAAGGTCAAAGCCGGTGTAAAGGCGGTACTTGATAAGAAACGAGCCGATGCTGCTGCTAAGAGGGCGATTCCGGGGCCAGTTCCTCCTAAAGAGTAAGCTCGTCTTTTGTAGCGGTGCGTCGCTATTTCACCCTTTGCAATGGGTTGTAATCCGCTCGAACACCTTTATTTTCTCGTACACTTTTTAATGGGGTCTTTGCGTCGCCAATTTGGTTGTTTTTCTTGCTATCTGACGTTACTATTCATGTTACCGTTCTTAGTTATGTTATGCCGATGATGTATGGTTTATTTTTACGACTAAGTTATGTATACCTGCATAAACATGAGTAGATTGGTTAATCGTGAATGCCGTTTCTGTCGAACACACTAAACAGGGAGGGTCACCGGGCCCAATGTCATGTCCTGATTGAGGTATCTCATCACCGTCTTTCAAGATCTAGTGGCAGGGTAGTTGGTCCTTCCTAGTTTCTATGGGATCGATATCCCAAGAAGTTATCAATTAACTTTCTTGGGCAAGTGATTTCGTCCACTTGCGAGGGGAGCAATGTTGTCTGCTCGACTATCGAGTACTCATGCCTCGACAATCGGCCACTGGTTTCCAACCACCAAGGCCCTAAGGCTACCTTGGCACTTGCACATTGCCGTCGCCCCGAGTTCGAATAGCCCGTCTTAATGTAAGTCGCCCCGGCACTTTCACAATGCCATCGCCCCGGGTTCGAAACGACCATTCGAGTGTAAGCCACCCCGACACTTTCACAATCCCATCGCCTCGGGTTCGAAATGGCCATTTAGACGCAATTGTCACATTTCCAACCCCACGTATCCTTTCAAGGAAATAGCTGACAATGTATTATACCTGTTCTTAGGGTTGATATAGCTTTAGTCGCTTAGCATTCCACGGTCGTGGCTCGGGTGTTCCGTCCGGTTTTAGTATCTTGTATGCTTCTTCACCGACCTTCTCGAAAATGGTATAGGGTCCTCCACACCGTGCTGCTAGCTTTCCGCCATTTTTTATCACGTTCATAACTGGGTAGAACCTTTAGTACCAACTGCCCCGGCTGGAACTCTCTTGGTCGGACCCGCTTATTATATTCTCGTTGTATTCTTCGCTGGTAATTTTCCATCTTTTGCAGGGCCATCTCTCTTGTTTCTTCTAGGTCGTCGAGCTTGGCCAAGATAAGATCTGCCGAGATGTTTCGCCTCCATGCCTCGGTCCTTGTTGTAGGTATCATCGCCTCTGTCGGAAGGATAGCTTCGGTCCCATATGTTAACATGAAAGGTGATAACCCAGTTGCCTCTCTGCGAGTTGTCCTATATGCCCACAAAACGTTGTAAAGCTCTTCGCACCATTCTCCGTATTCTCCATCAAGCTTCTTTTTCAAGTTGTCGGCGATGGTTTTGTTTGTGATCTCGGCTTGTCCGTTACTCTGAGGGTAAAGGGGTGTGGACTTGCTCTTTCGGATGTTGTAGGTATTGAATAGCAAGTCGATATTCTTACCATGTAGCTGTTTTCCATTGTCCGAGACGATTGCCGCTGGTACTCCAAAGCGACATATGATGTGCTCCCAAATGAATCGAAAAACATCTCTATCCCGGATATACTTCAATGGGGAGGCTTCTACCCATTTAGTAAAGTAGTCGGTAGCCACAATTAAGTATTGTCTCTGCCCCGATCCGACGTGTAATGGTCCCACGATGTCGATCCCCCATTTGGCGAAAGACCACGGACCGACATCGAAGTTTAACGTCACCGCTGGTGCGTGTATCTTTTTCCGAATTTTTGACACTCGTCACAGATGAGGGCCATATGCTTTGCATCCTCATTCATCTAAGGCCAGAAATATCCCATAGTCTTGGCTCGTGCTGCTAGGCTACGGCCCGAGTTGTGGTTTCCCGCGGCCCCATAATGCAATTCGTTCAGGATAGTGTGCCCCTCTTCTTTACTCAGGCACCTTAATAATGGTCCAAGGTATGATTTTCTGTACAGAGTGCCGTCTCGGAGATCGTATGCAGCTGCTTTTCTTTTGATTTTGTTGATCTCGGGTCGCCCCTTGGGCAGTTTTCCTGTTTCAAGATATTCGTGGATCGGTTTTCGCCAATCATCGGCCTTATATTGATCGGTAGTGGTTGCTGCTACGTGTGCGCCGATGTCTACCATCTCAGGCACTGAAGGCATTAAGATTCTCATAATTCTGATGCCCTCAACACTTGCATCCGTTAGCATGGAAGCGATGTATGCTAGGGCGTCCGAGTGGCGATTGTCTTTCCTACATATGTGTCGGAACTTGATATTTGGTATTTGGCCGATGTAGAATTGGGCGAGTTCCCAATATTTTTGTAACAAAGGATCATGTATAGCGTATTGCCCGTTGATTTGTCGGACGACTAGCTGAGAGTCACTTGTTAATCTCACGTCTTGAATTCCCATTTCCACTATCAGTCGCAAAGCATGTATCACAACTTCGTATTCCGTGACGTTATTGGTCGCCTTAAATTCGAGTCTAAACGAGTGGACCATCTTTTTTCCCTTTGGCGTCGTAAATACCAATCCGAGGCCTGACCCGTCTTTATTGGATGATCCGTCCACAAAAACTTCCCACCGTGTCGGGTTACAGGTCTCGAGTAGGTCGGACGGGTCCTCTTGGTCTTCCTCCATTCCTGTGATGTCTTCTACTTCATCTTCGTCGCTCAGGGGGAAGTCTGCCAGAAAGTCTTCCACTGCCTGTGCTTTTACTGCCGTTCTCATCTCATAGAAAATATCGAATTGCTTGATCTGTGCGCTCCACTTGGAGATCCGCCCCGATCTGGCTGCATTGTCGAGTACTGATTCTATGGAGGATTTTGTGAGGACCCGAATTTTGTGAGTTTGGAAATACGTCCGAAGTTTTTGAGTTGCAAATACCAAAGCTAATATCAGTTGCTCGATTCTAGTGTAGTTCCTCTCTGCTGGGTTCATAGTTTTACTTATGAAATACACCGGCTTTTCCTCCCCTCCTACGTTCTTGACTAATACGGCACTAATGGCATAACTGGTCGCCCCTAGATATAGGGTTAGTACTTCCTCGGGCTCGGGCCTTTGTAACACCGGCAGGCTCGCGAGATGCTGCTTAATTTTCTGAAATGCCTCCTCGCATTCCTCGGTCCATTTGAACTTTTCTCCTTTTCTTAATGTCCCGAAGAAGTCTTTGCACTTGTTAGATGATCGAGAGATGAATCGCCCCAAGGCTGCCAAGTTCCCATTTAACCGTTGTACGTCCTTAATCGTCACGGGTGATGGCATTTCTACTAATGCTCGGATCTTATCTGGGTCTTCTTCGATACCTTTGTCGGTAATTATGTACCCTAGAAATTTGCTCGAGGTGACCCAGAAAGTGCACTTAGCAGGATTCACCCTCATCTTGTATCTTCTCATAGTTTGAAATATGTCTCGGAGGTCGTCGATGTGGTTGGTGGCCACCTTGCTTTTGACCAACATGTCGTCCACATATACCTCAATGGTGTTGTGTATTTTATCTTCGAACATATCTTCTACTAATCTTTGGTATGTGGCGCCTGCGTTCCTCATTCCGAACGGAATTTTTGGTGTAACAATATAACCCTCGGGGTGTGAAGAACGATGTATGCTCTTGGTCCTCAGGGGCCAGGGGGATCTGGTTGTACCCCGAGTACCCGTCCATGAGTGTTATTGCCTTGTATCCAACTATGGATTCTACTAGCTGATCGATGCTAGGGAGGGGGAAGCTGTATTTCGGGCATGCTTTATTCAAGTCGTTGAAGTCGATGCAGACGCGAACACCTCCATTCCTTTTGGGGACTATCACCATGTTAGATATCCATTGTGGGTGTTGATCTTTTCGAATGATTCCTGCTACTTGCAACTTCTTTAGTTCGGCCTCCACCGCTGCTTGTAGCTCGGGTGCAATTCTCCTCATCTTTTGTCGGATCGGCTTGACCTTGGGGTCTATTCTCAAGTGGTGTGAGCAGACTTCTGGGTCAATTCCTTCCATATCGTGCATTTGCCAGGAGAATACGTCCATGTGTTCTTTCAAAAGAGTTATCAACTGCCGTGTTTGTTCATCCGTCAATGGAGTCCCTATTCTCACCATTTTAGGCTCTTCCTTAGTGCCTAAGTTAACTTGTCGAGTGGATTCTAAGGCCGAGAAATTAGGCTTTGGTTCATCGACTATTGTCGACTCCTTTGATTGCTATAAGATCTCCTTCTCGCCAGCTTCATAGGTGGTGATGGCTTGTGATATTACCTTTTCTAGCTCTTCTCCCGCCCTTATTTCCTTGGCTTTATTCTTTTCTTGGCGTTTCCTCGATCGCCTTTCTTCATTCTGCTGGATATATATTTGTACGCATTGTCGCGCCGCTTGGGGGTCACCCAATACCTCCACTACCCCTCGATAGGATGGAAACCGCAATCTTTGGTGGTAGGTGATGTGGTTTTGAAAGTTGTTGTAAAGTGGTAAGAAAAAGTTCGTTCCTCGATAAAGGATGGAAAATATCGAGAGATACAATCTTTGGTGGTAGGTAGATTTCTAAAATATTAGATGTAAATCACAAGCATGATGTATCAAAAGCTCTTTGATTCCCTCAAGCATAAATCAATTAAAATAAGTGGTCTACCCAAACCATTGTGAAATAAGGATCGCTCCTCATGTCGAAAACACACCCAAAAGATAGAAACATGGTGACAGCAAAGTATAAAGCGTCGACCAAAACACGAGAAACCCTAGGTGGTGAGTGTGTTTGAAAGATTAGGTAACGGGACTTTCTTTTTCGCGGTTTTGCCTTCCTTCTTCTTCCCGTCATCGAGACTCTCTCGACTCCGTTCAACCCCAAAGTCTCGACCCCCTCTTATGGCTTCTACCAACTCCTTATATACACAACAGTGACTTCTCCTTTTGGTATTGTCCTAAACTTCCCAAACTCTTTCTAGAAATAAGACAGATCCGTTGACTTTCTCACCACCTTGTTTTATCCAAATTCGTAGATTCGATAAACAGCCCCAAACCAACTCTTTCCTGTCCCGACGAAAACTCCACAAACTCGGAATAGGATGTCATCAAAACAAAACCCATTACCATCCTTTTAGACCAAAATGAAGACACCCATAACTCCATTCTTTTGAAAATGAGAGTCCGAATAGTAATTTTCTCCACGGTGTAAAAAGCCAAAATAAGTACAAAATGAGCACTAACAAAATAGATAAATGAGATCAAAATAGACGTAAAATAGGACCTCGATTGGTTAGTGCCATCCTTAATAAGCATAAATTTCTAGGCTGAGTTTATCAATGCAACTAAAAATTTTCTCCCATACCCCAAACTTAAATCTAACATTGTCCTCAATGTTCCACCTTATAAAATCATAAAGTAATAGCCGAAATATCTGTGGGTCATCAAAACCAAATAGAGCTATCACAAGTAAAAGGAATCTCGCAACATGCCAAGAAAATTAACAAATAAAACACACCCTTGTCTAGTTTCTGTTTAAGACAACTACATCTAGCTACATGGGTTGGATTTCCTCGTAGCTAAGATCCGGTTCAGGTTGTAAAGTCTGTAAAAACTCAAATAAGAACTTAGAAGCACATAATAATAACTTCCTCACACAATTGACCACGATGAAACTGGCGGTCAATCATAATAAAATGTGTCGATACTAATTTCCTAAAGTACTTAGGCTCAGTCTCAAAACTTAATAACTGACACATCCGAAGCTTATACGTTCCCACAATTGGTTGAAAAATATTTGGTGGGAAAACAAAGTCAACTGGGTATCATAGCACGAATAAACCACATCAACTGAGGATGGGTTTCTAACAACTGAACTTCCTTATGGACATCACTAGGTTCGGAAAACGTGTATGAAGATAATCTTGTAAAATGGTTGAGGCACAATTGTCAAGTCCCAAGTGAGGGACCTTTCTAAGAGTTAAAGCACATGGAGAATGATAATCACCCCCAAACTTAGAGTTTTCGTGTCTCTAGATGGAAACCGCACCTTTGGTTATATTTAATTTTTAACCCTTCCTTAGGGTTTTAAAAATAATGTCCAAGTCCAAAAATAAAGAGGCGAACCCTATTTACAGTTTCTAAAAATAAAACAAAATAACTATATACAAAATATTCATCTTCACTCCTTTCGATTCCTCTTTTCGTTCCTTCTTTGGCGATGCTTTCCTTTACCAAAGGCGTAAAAGAGAACAAAAAATATAAAAATAAAAAATAAAAATAGAAATAACTCTAAAACCTAAAACCTAAATACAAGATTCCCACAATATCGAGAGATACTAGGACTTCGCCGTATCCAAGCATGATGTATCAAAAGCTCTTCGGACACAACGTCATTCTTCAATGATGAGTAGGGTTATTCAGACTCTGAGGGTGATCCCTTTGGTATTGTCATGTGGTCATGCCCCCGTTTTGAGATTCGACCATTTGAATTTGAGGGTCGTCTTTTTTTTTGAAGACATAAAAGTAAGTACAAAGACCTGATAAATGCGTCTAATTGCCACCGGCCCATCTACCCAGATCCTTCGCACCATTCTTCAATGAGTTCCATGGGCCCCATGTTTTTCTTTGACGGTTTCGTACGTCTTTTGCCGAGAAAGTATTTCTTTTCCATGGGCCATTTTACGGGAGTTTTGGAGAAAGTGACCATCCAAGGTTCCATGGGCGAGTTACGCTCTTTTTTGTGGATCCTTGAAGTGATACCAGTTCCTAAGTCAAACCCTTGAGTTGCCGAGTGCGAGATGGTGTTACAAGCGAACTGGGTACCACGATTGATCCTTATTTGATGCACTGGTGCGTCGGGCTGAGCTGGTGTCGACGATGTCTTGACGAAATGTCGCAAGTATCCATCTCGGATCAGGTGTTGGACGATATCTTTCACCTCTCGACAATCATTGGTCGAATGTCCACGGAACTGGTGGTAATGGCAAAACTCGGGATGGTTCCTTGTTTCATCGAACTGGATTCCCCTAGTCTTCGGGTATCGGATATCGTTCCTCTTTTCGACTTCCTTGAATATTTCTTCCAATAATGCATTTAATGGAGTGTAAGATCCGGGTTCGTGGCGAGGCTTCTTTTCTTTATCGACCCAAGTTTTCTTGTTCTCCCCATGATGTTGTGTGCTCGGCCTTTTATCTAGTCGCTTCGGAGCTTCTCGTGGGGTTGCCTCTACTGTAGTGCTTGCTTCTTGTATTCCTCTATCATGTGCTCCTTCCTGTATTTCTTCTAGGGCGATGTAGTGTTCTTGCATCTTCCTGATTTCCCTTAACGTTTTAGGTTTCTCGGTGTACATTGCTACCCAAATGGGATTTTACTTCCCTAATGAATTTTCGAAACCGAATATCTGTTGATCGACCGGTACCTTCCCGATGCCAGTACATAAATTCCTCCATCTGTCCTGTTAGAGACCGCAGTTTCCCTGAATCTTCGTGCAAGCGTAAATAGCTTATTAACTCTGGGCCGAGCTATACTGTTATGCATGTAAGTTTCAAGGAAGGTTTCCACCAAGACTGCATAATTGCCAACGGATTCATCGGGCTGGGTGTAAAACCATCTCTTTGCCTCGCCCTCCAAACTTGCTGGGAAGAAATTGCACATGACCACATCGTAATTCTTCCATTGTAACAAGGACATGATGTACATTTTGATATGCTCTCCAGCGTCGCCCGTGCCGTCAAACCTAGATGGGAAGATTGGCAACATACACTTGGGCGGGAAAGGAGTCCGATCCAATTCCTTGGTAAATGGTGTCTTCTGTGCTTCGCTGATTACTTCTGCTAACTTATCGTCCTCGCCGTTTCCTGTCAGTTTCTTGACCATCTGCTCAAGTTGCTCGATCTTTTGTTTGGTTGTCGCATCCGTACCCTTATTGGTCGCCTCTTCCTCGGTCGAAGAATCCTCGGGTGGGCCATACCCTCCCCTTGATCGATTAGGGTCGGGCATACGTTCTCGGCTCGGGGATAGGGGTGGAGTATTTCTTGACTGGGTATGATTGCTAGAAGCGCCTCGACTCGACGACCCTCTTGACCCCGCTCTCCTATTGCGGAGTCGGTAGTTTTCATGTTCTAAGGCTAGGTTCCTTCTCTGCAGCTCTCTCATAAGGTCTTCTTGCCTTCTTTGGCTTGCCAAGATAGCGAGTAACATTGGGTCGGTGCTCTCATGGCTAGAGTGGCCGTTCACTTGGTTTCCTACTACATTGTGGGGTGCAGTTGGAGGTCTTGCCGAGGGGATAACGGGGGGAACGGTTGGAGCTACGGGATGATCGGCTGCCGCTGGTGGGATGTCTCGGTCGAGGTCACCCCTTCCTAAGCGCACTCGCCTAAGCCTTTCACCTTCTCGTTCTAGTTCACGCTGGTACTCTGTCGGTTGTCTTTCTCGCCTCCGTTCCTCCTGCATCGTCTGCACTTCCTCCTCTTCCTCAGTATCCGATGCAGTTCTTCCGTCCACCATGTCCCCCTGCATTATCTGGCTCGGGTTGATCCTCAGTATCCTAGGTGGGAGATCGTCGTCTCGGCCTAGATCGACTTCCTCGTCAACATTAGCCATGCCTTTGCCTAGTGCCTGAGTCTCGCCCTGGTTATTTTGCCGATGATCTTCGTGTCGGGAATCCGTCGGTCCTTCTTGTACACTAGATCCCGTTGTGGCTCGGTTCCTGAGGATCCTACTCGTCCTGGAGGTACTCGCCATTACCTTCAGTGTTTCCCTTGTACCTCGGTTCGCCCGTCCATCCCTACCTACGTCAGCAAAGTACACAACACTTACTTCGAACTGTTTTCGAAAAGGTTAAGGATGAAGTACAACAGTTCTGCTGTGTAAGGTGGAAAGAGTTTTTGTAGTACAATTCCATTTATGCTAGCGTGTTGTTCTCAACAATCAAGTGGGTTTGACCGCAAGATGACAATTTTTTGAAAAGCTGTCTCAACACATCGCTTTCGGTACTTTTTCTACGCATTAATCATTATTTGTCCTAACATTCCTGGTGCCAGAGTCATTAATCATCCGTATGTTAGATCGGAAGATTTCTTTCTTGACTATAGTTAACGATACGATAACCTTTACCGACTGTTATGCCGACCGTCTACTGATGCTGTGAGGCTTTTAGCGTAGGATCAAGATGAGGCTTAATAATGAAGCGCCCACTAAATTCCTTCCAGCCGTAGCTTCCGGAAAACTGAACTCGATGACTTCGAGTTAGCCTTGACTCCATCAGTGTCATACTTTGTTTTAGCTAACTAAGAAGGTCCAAACAACGAAGTAACGTTTCAACTTAGCTTCTACCGGTCATCAAAGATGATCCATTCGGGAGCTTTTGAGGTGTTATTACGTTTTATTTTAGATCGAAGACAAGGCGATCTTTGACCAAAAAAGCTTTACTCCATCGGAAACATTTAACTTTTCATAAGGAGATTAGTCAAACTTATTCGACCGGAATCCCTTAATCATGAGGTAAGAGATCTCACGGCTCTTGTTTGATGGAGTTAAGACGATGAAGATAACTAAACAAGTTTTTCCTTTTAAACCAAAATTTCGTGAGCTTTTCATGAAGTTAAGTAAGTAAAAACAAATGTAACAACATCGAGCTCTTGACCACAAAGGTAAACTTGAAACAACAAATCTAGCAACCCATGTATTTCAACCATTAGAGATGAGAAGAAAAAAGGTCAGCGAGGTGGAATTTCATTCTAGCTTCTACCAACATCAAAAGATGTTATTTCGGGAGCTTATTGATCTTCTAAGAACTCGCTTAGACGACTTAAGCAAACAGCATAGTTTGATGATTTAATCTTGGCGACTCGACTCAAACGAAAGCAGAAGCGATTGATGCTAATAAAAAATCCTACATCAAAACTTAACAAGGTTTTGCTAAGAAAACAAAGACAAGAACATCTCGCAAGCTTTGCCTATCAACACTCTTAACCAAAAGAGTTTCTCCCTTAGCTTCAACTAACACGCAAGGTGACTTAGGAGCTTGGATTTCTCTCTTTTGGTAACCAATTTCAAGGTATTCGAAGATGTTACACGGTCCCCTTAGTCGGTGCCAGAATGTAGATGTAGAAAATCCTACTACTACATCCAAAGGATTTCAAACGTACGCAAAGAAGTAAATAAACAAAAGACATAGAAGAACACAAGATATACGTGGTTCGGCATGATTACCTACGTCCACGGGGTGAAAGGATGATCTTATTAATTCTCACAAGTTTACAAGGATGAATGCTCTCAACAATACTCTATCTCTCCTCTCACTCACTTACAGATAGCTTGCCTTTACCTCTCTACACGATCTCTATTTATAGTTACAGATGGTGATACATCGATATTACAGTGTTGGGCCTGGTGTAGCTTCCTTGATGTTCTTCTCGGACGACTAGCTGATGCTTCAGCCGATCTTCCCTTTTGCTCGAGTCGAGACATCTAGCCGAGTGGTGTCATCACCCGATGTCGTTCGTTTGGTGGAGATGACCGACGTCGCCCTTTAGATTCCTGGCTGAGTCCCATTTTGACCGAGCTTTCTTATCTCTTCACCAACTCTGTCAGTGCATTAATTACCCTCGAACCCGATGAGCATCACATCAGAACTTTTCCCCTCCTTTATGTCGACCTCTCGAGCTGTCTCCATTCCTATTTTCTCGCGCCCAGATCTGATGAGATGATTCAGTGCTTCTAGTGCTTGCTTCTCTTGGTGCGCCCTCGCCCAGGATGGTTCCACCTGTCCCTGTGGATTATTTGCACCTACAATGACAACAACAACCAAAGAGTGTTCAGACAATGAAATGTGATAAAGGTCAGAAATAGCAATGTTGGCATATATACTTACAGATCATACTTATGGATAGAAAATGGTATGTTCCTGACAGTAATTGTTTTAGACGCTTCGGTGCTTTGCACTTGAGGAGCAGAAGGGGTCGGTGGCTGCAAAATAACGCATACAAATGAGTTAGAATTGATCATGGGACATAACCAGAAATAGTTTCACTTGTAGCCATAACTACAGGTGAAACAGCAGCTCTACAACCTAAAACATAACAAATAAAATATACCATTAAAACCCTAAACCCAGTAACAAAAACGAAGAGGTTAACATACATCTGATTTTTTGCTGGATTTACCCATTCCTCTGAAAATTGATTAACCAGACAATTGAAAAGAAGTGGCCGTGCCCAACCCTGAAACGGGTATATATATATATATATATAAGGGTGCACACGGTACAATTCGGATCGGTTCTTGCCAAGACCGAGTACCTATACCTCCCTAGGCTCGGTTCCCAAATTTTGGACCGGTACCTGTACCCTGTACCTCGGTTCCGGTACTGTTCGGGACCAGTACGGTACCAGGTACGGTTCCGGTACTATACTCGGTTCCAGACAAAAAATTTCATGTTAATAAGTAAGGACCTGTTTTACTAAGCATGTATTGTTATTTGTTGACAATTAACAACAAGAAGTAACAATATTACTAATACTAGCAAAGAAAACTATCAAATTAATACCAAGTCTTAAAAAAACTGAAAAAGTAACAAGTACCATAAGAGTCAAAGACTGACAGACAGTCACTCACATATTCACGCACACACAATTAAACAGTAGTAAGAAGTAAGAACTAAGAAGTAGTAAAATAGTCCAAGTAACAAGTAGCAGACTAGCAGTAGCGCGTAGCACTGAGTGGCAATGGAAAATACAAAGCCTTGAATATCTATTCCATGGAAGCAAAGATCATGGCGGTGGCATTAATGTTGATAGGACCAAGTAACGCTGCAAAAACAAGTAATAGAAGTTAGTAACTAAGCATTAAGCATAAGTTCCAACTTGTAACTTCTAAGCATTAATTATGTGAGGCGAGCTCTGTTATGATTAGGATTGTAGGGGCATCTCTTAAAGTGCTTCCACAAGCCAGCAGTTCCATTTTTGAAGTTGTTATCCCTAAATGTCCTTCCACAATAATTGCAAGTGGCTTCTTCAACATTTCTCCTAGTGAAATGGCGCCATATTATGTTCTGAATTGATGCATCCATCACTGACAAACAATTCCATATAACCTCAGTAAACTAAGCAACAATTGAATTAACCCATCAATCTAAGTTGTAAAAGTAATCAAAACAAATTGATTAACAACAATTACTAAGCAACAATTACTAATAGTCTAACACCCTAATTTCATTAACAATTACTAACACCCTAATTTCATTAACAAAAAGAAAAAGAATTACTCATACAAGTCCATAAAAATGAAATTTTAAAAACAAGACAAGAAATTGTTTACCTTTGCTAATTTTTCGCAACACAAAGCATATTCACATTAACTTCTCAGTACCTATTGATTCTTCATTTCAATAAAATCCATTTTATTTAGACAAGCATGGAGGTGATGAAACATAAGAAGATTCATGAAACATAAGAACTAACTACTTGTCATTCTTGTCCTGCTCTAACATGTAATTGCAGTTAAATACTTGGTACTTATATCATCATCATCAAATTCTAACAGCAGTGTAATGAATCAAATCGTAATCACAGCAAGTAAATGATTGAGTAAATTAGAAAATAAAAAACCCATCAATCTAAGTTGTAAAAGAAATCAGAACTAAGCAACAATTACTAACACCCTAATTAGCAACAACATAATCCAAAACAATAACACCATCCAACAAATCTCTAACCTTTTCCTTCTTTTTCTCCACTCCCTTAGATAATCTGATTGATGGGTTAATCCAGTTCAGTTCCTTGAATCTTTTCCCTTTGTCTTACCCTGTGAAAGTGAAACCCTAAAATAATCAAACATAGCTTTCAAGATCAAACAGATCACACAGATTCATTTGGAGTAAAACTTACCCGCCTGATTAATTCATTCGAATCATTCCAACAACAACAAAATTAAGAAAAAATCAGATAGATTTGGAGAGAAAAAAAACAAAGAAAAATAAGAAATTGAAAAAAAAAATGACAGTGAACTGAGACAATTAAGAAATTGAAAGAAGATGCGGAGTAGAAGAAACGTTAACCTCAATCCAGTATACTGAAGAAAAAAAAATCAAAATCTGCAACATCTGATTACCTCTTAGTAAGAACTGAGACATAAACCAATAAAATCTACCAGCCAATACTCGAAAAACATCTACTCACCTTTACGATTTATCAATCAACGAGACTGGGAGGAGTAATCCAACGGAGTTCTTCACTTCTTCTCCTTCTCAGAGACATAGGAGAGGAGACGGAAAGAAAAAAAGAAACGAAATTGAGAATAGAAACCCTAGCCCTATAATGTTTGCTTATATACCACCACTTAATCCAACGGTTATTATTGATTTATCATCCCCTAAATCTAACGGCTACTACTAATCGGTACAGATGATACGGTTCGGCACGGGACTAGGTCAGGACCATGTACATGTACCTTCCTAGCCTCGGTTCCTATTTTTTGGACCGATACATGTACCCCGTTCCTCGGTTCGGTACAAAACCAGATACGGTTCCACCGGTTCCGGGACGGTCCGTCGGTCCGGCTCGGTTCCTGTGCACCTTTATATATATATATATATAGAGAGAGAGAGAGAGAGAGATAAAGCCAAAAGAGAGGAAACCTTCGGAAATACACGTGCCGTGAAGAGGACAACCCATTAATTACACGAGATATTGCTAGGGACGGGGTTATTTCCATCAAATTTCTTAGGCATCACCCGGGAATAATAAAGCATGTAAGTAAAACTGCTGATCTTCATTCATCTTTGCGTTTCTTATTCCGTCTTTTCTCTATCCATTTCCAATCAACAACCAAAGTTCGGATTTCCAATTGATTGATTCAAACGCACAACTTGTGATATTTCAATCATATAACAAAATATAATGCGGAATAGAAATAACACAGACACCAGAATTTTGTTAACGAGGAAACCGCAAATGCGAGAAAAACCCGGGACCTAGTCCAGTTGAACACCACACTGTATTAAGCCGCTACGGACACTAGCCTACTACAAACTAACTTCGATGCAGGACTGTAGTTGAACCCAATCAATCTCACACTGATCCAAGGTACAGTTGCGCTCCTTACGTCTTTGATCCCAACAGGATACTACGTACGCACTTGATTCCCTTAGCTAGTCTCACCCACAACTAAGAGTTGCTACGACCCAAAGTCGAAGACTTTAATAAACAAATTTGTATCACACAGAAAATTCTACAATAATATATAAATTTGTCTCCCACAGAAATACCTACGAGTTTTGTTCCGTCTTTTGATAAATCAAGGTGAACAGGAACCAATTGATAACCCGGACTTATATTCCCGAAGAACAACCTAGTATTATCAATCACCTCACAATAATCTTAATCGACGCGGCGAAAGAAGATATTGTGGAATCACAAACAATGAGACGAATATGTTTGTGATTACTTTTATATCTTGCCTATCGGAGATATAAATCTCAAGCCAATCGTTACGATTGTACTCAAAACGATAGAATCAGCAAGATCAGATCACACAACTACGAGAAAGTAGTATCGGTCTGGCTTCACAATCCCAATGAAGTCTTTAAGTCGTTAACCTGGTTTTCAAGAAGAAACCTAAGGTTAAAGGAGAATCGACTCTAGCTAATTCAACTAGTATCACACGGAAGGTGTGGGGATTAGGTTTACCAGTTGCTAGAGTTATCCCTTATATAGTCTTTCAAATCAGGGTTTGCAATCAATGTTAGCTTAGTAACAAAGCATTCAATATTCACCGTTAGATGAAAACATGATTAGATTCAAGCTAATATCTTTCAACCGTTGGATCGAAAACTTAGCTTGTTACTCACAAATGAAATGCACGATTTTAGGTTTGTGTAACCGTACCCAAACATGTACATTTGTTGGTTTAACAATAGTTAACCAAATGGTTAGCCATATGAGCACTTTCATATTAAACATATTCTTCTTTACCATAACTAGTTCAAATGACTCAAATGAACTAGTTAGAGAGTTGTTCAATTGCAAGGAAATCTTATGTAACTACACAAGACACAATCGATGCAAAAACGATTTGATTCACTTGAATCGGTTCATGAACTTTATAGCCACGGTTTGCATTTTGCATTCCTTAGTTAATATAAATAAGTTCACAAACAATCGTCTTTAGATATAACCAACTTAAGTTCGCAAACTTAGTTCGCGGACTTAAGTTCCCGGAATGAGTTCTCAAACTCCAGTAGATTTTCTCGGGTCGAGAACTTCCGCCAGTTCGCGGACTTAGTTCACAGCTCTTGTTCATGTTCTCTTGATAAACAAAGTTCGCAAACTTCGGTTCAAGGAAAAAGGACTTATACATATATGTGTTGCCACACAATGCTTATATCCATCAATGGTTATATAATCTAAACTCTCATTTCAATCATTGAAACATTCTTAGAGGACATTATTATATAGTTGCACAAACTATTTTTCGTCAAAGTAAGCAATATTCAAAGTGATTGAAACATAGCATGACTTTCGTCACTAGGTAAAGATGAACTTGGCCAAAGCAAAAGCTTACCAACACATATTTCGAGAAATAGATAGGCGAGATAAACTCGGCTCGAAATAGCAAATGTGTATAATCAAAGTCTATATATCAAAACGACTTTTGTCTCAAAATATGAGATAGAGTAGATAGACTTTTGAGTGATAGATAAGTTCAAGTCTCAACATACCTTTTAGTCGATGAAGTTCCACCAGTTCCTTGAGTAGTCCTTCGTCTTATATGATGATTGCCATGGAGTTCTTGAGCTCAACTACACTTTCTATCCTAGTCCAAGACTTAGCTATAGTATACTAGAAATCAAGACTTATAGTTTTGATCACTAACATTGACAAACATGCTTGAGATAACAACGCATGCGAGTTCGACCGAGAAATGCTCTAACAGGTATGATCCTTGTCTATCGTGCCTTGTTAGAAAATTTACGATTCTAAACCTTCTCTGAGTTACATAAAGCTGTTAAGAGGTCGGCAACGACGGCTCCAGCCTTGTTGGAGAGAACGAGGCCCGCCAGAGAGGAAAGCAATGGAGACACTTGTGGAGATATGAGCCTAGTAAACAAGCAATACTCTGGTCAACCATCCATAGGTGTTGTCACCGACGAAGGGACTAAGAGGAAGGCTACACCTCATCCGACATCGCAGACTAAGCGTTCTATATCAAATCCAACCAAAGTTATGCGCCAGCAACAGCAACAACAACCAAAAGAAGATCCAATATCTCCTGGTTTTCCCTTACCCATAGAGTAAGTCCTCGAAATGTTAGAAGTATTGATACAATACGGAGATATCAAGTTACCACATGTGCGACGTCCACCAACTGTCGAAGAAATGTCAGACCCGGAATATTGTCGCTTTCACATATTTGTCAATCACCCCACTAGTGAATGCAACATCTTGAAGTGCATCTTTAAGGAAAAAGTAGATTCAGGAGAACTGCAACTGGGGACTGAAGGCGTTCATAAAGACCCCCTCCCTGTCAGGAATTTTACTCTTTTAGGAGACTCGGTCAATGGAACTGTCCAATCTATGATGGAATGTATGTGTGAGCTTCTCCACCTCTCAAGAACACAACGCAAAGATATCGTCTCCGCCATTAACCGTGTTGTGTCTGGTAAGCGTTTACTCTTTTCTGAAAAGGATATTGCATATCCCGAGTTTGCTTTGAAATGTGTAACGGTCAAACACGATGAGAAGACTGGCTGGGGACTTCTCACTACTGCTTACCTCAACCTCAAGCGGTGCTAATTGACACGGGGATCGATGTCAACATCATCACTATCAAGACTATGAGAGCCGCGGGAATTGCAAGACATGAAGCTGCATATTCACCATCAATAATCAAAGATTCTGAAGGAAACTCGAAAAGTGCATATGGACACATCGCTCTTTAGGTAAAAATGGATGATATTCAGACATATATATGTTAAGTTTCATATTATCAAAGAAGACCCAAAATATAATATGATACTTGGGAGCCCATTATTTCGTAACAACAAAATGAAAACGAGTGATCCCTCTCTGCTGGCGTCGACACCTCCAAGATTATCCAATAAGCTGGCGGATCCTGAAGACGACCTGCTAGACAAATTTTGCCGGATAGCACATCTGGATGTGAAGCAGTTATTAGGAGAGGACGTGGGATCATATGTTTGCAGATTTCGCGCACAAGTAAGTCGGCATATCCGATTTTATCGCAACCAGCTGCCCCACACCCGATCAAGACTTGGGGACTTGACCCGGATATCAATCCCAAGATGACTCGGCGGTGTGAATGGGAAGCTGATCCTGTTCAATATTTTATTAAGTGGGTAGGAATCGTATCTGCCGAAAATAGGAAAACTAGTAACCCAACTATCCTTGGGATATGCAATAAGCCTGAAGTACCAAAGCCCAACTTCTTCCGAGTCGGAGACACGGTCAAGAAGGTTACTGCTTCACCTGAAGAAAAGATATACCTTGTCATTGAAGCCATATTAGGTGGTTATTACAAACTCATCAACACCGATAAACCAGAAGGGGTGGTCATACATGGCAAGTGGCTCAAAGCATTCGTCGCTTAAACATTCTACCATCACTTTACAATATTTCCATGTTTTCTGCAACCTTTGTAATTCCTCCAAAATGTTTGAAATATTTTGCATTCATACTTAGGATTTCCAATTATTAGCCAAGAAAAGTATTATTCCCTTTTCAAAATACCTTTGCAAGTCATTCAAAAATCTTTTTACCTACCGTAAAAAAAAAAATCCCACAGAAGACAAACCATATGTTTCAGAAGCATAAGTAACTTTCAATTCTTGCCAAAGCTCCTGGTTGTGGCCACCTTTACTCGCGTACACGGCCAGCCAATGTCTTCGCTCGAACAAATGGTCGTACCTTCTTCAACTTGGTTGTGGCTATCATCAAAGAGGGTTTCCTGACCAGTCTATGAAGACATATCCTTTATGACATCGAAAGGAAAGATAAGTATTCATTATTTATCTTATGAATTTCCAATTTCTTTGAGATCTTATGTACTGTCAATGTCACCATCTAGTGCATACCACGAAACATTACTATTCCGCGCTAAGCAGGGGACTTAATGTAGATGGTGGTTTTTTGACAAGGGCAAAACTTGTAAAAATCGCCTCTGAACCTACACAGAGACGTACCTATAATCATATATGTACTAGGGTTTCACCCAGCTGAACTCTCGGTATTCTATATATGTTTATAAATATGTATAAATTCCTGACCCGGCATCAGAATTATAGATTCGTACTTCTACATCACATTCCGCAAGAGAATTGAGAATGTGTATATTGCTAATGGACATGCTGGCCTTCAATACGCCTGCAAGATTTTAGAGCTTCACCCAGCTGAACTCCCATTATTTTATGCACGGCCATATGAATTGTCATGCATTGGCCAATCTACACTGATGCTGCAATTATAAATATTCAGAATAAGCTACTACGCTATTATGAATTACCAGAAGCATAATATTTGGAACATTACCTCGAGTCGCAGAACTTCCACGGCAGAATGGTCGCACTCCATAACCAAGTCGTGGCCATTAAACTCCCTAGCTAGCCAACTATCTAGCCAGGCCAAGACTTCCTTATTTCTTAGCTTGGCCATGTCTTTGGCCACGGAATCCCTATCCCTAGCTAGCCAACTAGACAAGGCCGTAGCCACAAGTTTCCTAACTAGACACGGCATCCTAGTTTAGCCCAACCGACCATGAACACCTTGTCTTGACCATGGCCTCTTTGCTCCTTAGCATGGCCATGTGTTTAGCCATGGCATCCTTCTCTCTTGGCAAGCCAGGATACCCCGTCTTCCAGCTTAGCCATGTCTCGCCTAGCTAGCCATATGGCTACGACATCCTTACCTTATGAGCTAGCCAACTATCTAGTCTGGCCACGGCCTCGCTATGTCCAGGCTTGGCATATCTAGTGGCCACGGCCTCCTTGTCTTCAGGTTTGGCCTAGCCTAGCTAGCCAACTATCTAGTCAGGCCACGGCCTCGCTATCTCTTGGCTTGTCTTGTCCAGTGGCCACGGCCACCTTGCCTAACCGGCTACCTAGCCTAGCAATCCACCTAGCCTAGCCGGACACCTTGGCCTAGCTATGACCATGGCCACCCTACCACTTATTCACGGCCTAGCCTGACTTCTAATCAGCCACGGCCCCTTGCCAGCCGACATAGCCTGGCTTAGTCATAGCAATGGCCCCTTTGGTTTGGCCTATCCTGGCTTCCTAGCTAGCTAACTAGCTAG
This sequence comes from Papaver armeniacum, assembly GCA_023531295.1. Classification (NCBI taxonomy): domain Eukaryota; kingdom Viridiplantae; phylum Streptophyta; class Magnoliopsida; order Ranunculales; family Papaveraceae; genus Papaver; species Papaver armeniacum. The sequence goes on along the minus strand of JAJJWW010015000.1, from coordinate 254,371 downwards.
TCAGGCCACGACCACCTTGTCTTCGGTCCCAGCCTAGCCATAGGATATCCATATGTCTACGGCCCCCCTTTTTCTGCTAGATGGCCTAGCCTGGCTTCTAGCATAGCCATGCTACGGCCTCCTTGCTTCCTAGTTTGGTCTAGCCTAGAATCTAACTAGTCACGGTCTCCTTGCTAGTCGTTCTAGCTTGGCCTATCCTGGCCATATGGCCGCGGCTACATTGTTCCAAGCCTAGCACCTATGTCCATGCCGACTCAGCTGGCTATCAACTAGGTCACGTCGACCTGACTTTCTTGGTGTATTATGCTAGCTACGGATAGCTAATTGCAATGAAATCTTATGGCAAACTCATTATCAATCACAAGTAACCTTGTAGTCGAGTTATCTCTTCAAGCTATGTCACTTCAACAAAGCCTGACTACCTTAGGTTATTACTCAGTTAAGTATCGTGACAGTCTAGATAAGACTAGAAACAAGTCCATGACTCCACTAATTCCTACGAGAAATCAAAACACGTTACATGGGGGAATTATTTATAGGTATTGGTCTGGTGGCTTATAGCAATCGTGTCGCATGGCAACATCCCATGATAAGGAAGTTACAAGTAGTGGTAAGCAGTTAAAGGAAGTGGCTAAGTAATGGAGTGGTGTTTTACGGTTTCCAGAAACTTCTGGCGTAATCATGCCATTAGCTCCACTCTTCCCATCTCTCCATAATCTCCACTACTTACGAGGAAATAGTGGGTGTTTCCTAAGCTATAAATAGACAACTTTGTCTATTCAGAAGACAAAATAAGCTTATCTTTCCCAAGCTCTTCTTCTTCCATAGCTCAATAACCTCACACCTAATTCAATTACCACTGATTTCCTCAAACTTTCTTCGCTTTCCCTGCCCTAAGATCAACCCTTTTTTTTTTTCTCTTTGTAACCGAAGCAAAACGTGAACGGCCAATATCTTGGTTTAGGCTCGTTTTTTACGATTTTGATTTCCGAATCTAAATAAAGTACTACAGCAGTACATTTTTTCCAATAAGTATCTTGTTAAGGATGCCTATGTGATTCTATTCTTGTATGTTGATGATATGCTTATACTTGATACAAACATAGATGTGATTAGTTCCACTAAAAACATGCACTGAATGAGAACGTTGACTTGAAAGACTTAGGCCCTTTTGATGTAATCTTAGGGATGAGGATTAGAAGATAATCAAACATTTATAGTCTTAGTCATTCTCATTATGTTGAATTTGTGCTTATGAGATACAATCAATCTGATTGTAAGCCTACGTGTACTCCATACGATTCTTCTTTTAGATTCGAGAAAAATAAGGGTAATGGAGTATATCTTAACTTGAATACTCAAGAGTTATAGGATGTCTGATGAATTTAATGAACTGTAAGAGTCCAAACATTGCCTATATTGTGAGTAAGTTGAGTACATATACTTGTAGTCCAGAGCAAGAACATTGGGATGTACTTAGTAGAGTATTATGGTACCTAAAATACTTTATTACCTTTTGTTTGATTTATGAAAGGTATCTTGTTGTCCTTGAGGGACTTTGTGATGCAAACTGGATAGTTGACTCAGAGGAGTCTAAGTCTACGAGTGGATATGATTTCACTCTAGCAGGAGGGTTTATTTTTGGAAGATTTCCAAACATACATATATTGCTCAATTCATTATGGAATCTGAGAGTATTACGTTAGATAAAGAACGAGAGGGGGCCGAGTGCCTAAGATGCTTTTTAGAAGACATTCCTAAGATACTTTTTAGGCATGTGCCGGTTATATCTATACATTGTGTTATCCAAGCTATAATAGCTAAAGCTAAAAATAACCAATCTCAATCGGTGTTATTTCCATTGATTGGATAAAGTCCAAGGAAAATATCGCACAACCTTTGACGAAAGGTTTGTACAAAGAGATAGTTAAAAATGCATCGATGGGGATGGGGCTTAAGCTCATAAATTAAACTTACCATGAAGGATACTCAACCTTGCTGACTGGAGAACCCAAGATCAAGGTTTCGAATGAGACAACAAATTTGTGGTGGGTAAAGGTAAACACTATCAGAGAATTTCATTTTCAATTTAAGAAGTCTTAATGAGTTCTACAGTTTCAATTTAAGATTGAAGTGGGGTGTAGCAGTAACACTCTTTATGGAAACTCACCTATATGAATGGGGAAGTGGGGTCGCTTCCTATGAGAATATGAGTTTTGATTCTCTAGAGCATTCTGAGAAATAGGATATTTCCAAGGCCAAATTGGACAAAATGGCACGAGCTTGGCAGCAACCTTTGAGATATCATCCATGGTTGTTATCGGGAATTACATCAAATGCTAGCAGTTCAAGACATCACGTTCACTGTCTCTAGCAAGTAGTTCCGGTAATATCTCACTAAGCAAAGGTTCAAGACCTCATGGACACCTATGCCTAAAATGGTATTTCCTGTGTTTTTTTATGTGATTTTCGTTTTGATGGTTTTGGTATTACTGGAACTTAGGACCTAAGGGTCACTAAGGGTTCACTAGTTCATGCGTTTTTACTTTGGTGAAAGAAACCTTTAGTCTCACCTGTGAGAAACTAAAAATGAAAGCTCTCTACACTATTATGATTTATGTAATCCATAGTATGACCATGGGGTTAACACACTTTTGTGTGAGGGATAGGACGTAGAAATGACTAGTATGATGTCAACACACAGACGGTCCATATGTCTGTTCGGTCAGGCAGGGTCGTAAGGTCGGGTTGTTGATTTACCAAGATCTATCTGTGTTTTTCATGTTTTATTGAGGTTTTCATTCATGTGGGAGATTGTTGGAAAACAATTAATAGAAAATTAATTTTTAAAGTTTTTAAGAAACATAATAACTTATTGTTTTCTTTTGTGAATGAAGCTTTTTAGTCCCACATCGGGGAGTTCCTCTTTTTAAGTTATATTATTCCATTATATAAACAAATTCTCCACTTTTGTAAAATCTATGGGAAAGGGGATTCTCTATTTCTTTAGAGAGACCCCCAAGGGATTTATAGTGGTTTCTTTAACGTTCGCGATTTTCCTTAAGGATTTTTTCGGAGTTGCCAAGCTCAAGTTGAGCATTTACTACATATGCTACTAGTATGTGTAGTAGGGTGTTTTATCTTGGATATATCCGTCATGTGAGGGCTATAGCATCACTCTTGAGTGTAGCCAGACGCTAATGTCTTAAGGAGAGCGTGTTGAATACGTGACTCACTCTGTTTTTTCAAAGTTTTGCCTTGTTGCTGTTGCAGAGATTTGGGGAGCTCGTCCGTTTCTGTCATGAAACAGAGTTGAGATCAAATAACTGCAATACCTTCTCTTCCTAACTTAAGGATGGAGCCTAATTTTTCATTAACTTTCTAATAATTTCTCTTACAAAAATATCTGGCCAATAAATAGCCACACAACTCACAGTTCTCTGATTGGTTGTAAACAAGAATATTAAACACACCCCTTGGGTGACAACAACCAATCAGGTGCCCTAAACAAGATAAATGGGTTTACAAAGAATTAAAGCCCAAAACAGAATTAACTAATAAGAAACCCATTTAGTTACATGACAATACTCCCTCCTTTGGAAGATCCTTGTCCTCAAGGATAAAATCTGGGAACTGAGCATGTATGTGACTGACATCTTCCCATGTGGCATCTTCTACAGAAGCTCCAGCCCAATGTATAAGGACATGTGGAATGGTGGTGTCTCCTCTGAGGATGTATCTAGAGTCCAGATTTGCAATTGGGGTGATTATGAAAGAACCATTAGTGTCCACCAGTGGCAGTGAGGGAGCAGTGGTAATATGCTGGCCTGTCTTTTTATTTAGCTGAGACACATGAAAAACTGGATGAATTCTTGACTCCACTGGAAGTTTGAGCTTGTAAGCTACCTTTCCAATCCTCTGCAGCACTTCAAAGGGTCCAAAGTATTTAGCAGACAACTTCATATTAGATCTTAAAGCAACAGAAGACTGTCTGTAAGGCTACAATTTCAAGAACACTAAATCTCCCACAGTAAAAGATTTGTCAGTCCTGTGGATATCTGCAAAGTGTTTCATTCTGTACTGAGCTTTAGAAAGGTCTTCCTTGAGTAATTGGAGCATGTGATCCCTCTCAAGCAGATAGTCCTGGACAGAAGAAGAATCGAAGTGGTAGCTTGCACTGGAAATGCCAAGTGTGGTGGAGTGTAGCCATATAAGGCTTGAAATGGAGTCATCTTGAGGCTAGTGTGGTAGTTAGTGTTAAACCACCATTTAGCTAAGGCCAATCAGTTGAGCCACAATTTAGGAGTGGTACCAGTCATGCATCTAAGATATTGCTCAAGGCAAGCATTTGTTCTCTCAGTTTGCCCATCAGTTTGTGGGTGATAAGAAGTGCTGAGGGTTAACTGAGTGCCTAAAGATTTAAAGAGATGTTGCCAAAAGTGACTGAGAAATACCTTGTCTCCGTCTGACACAATTGAGATGGGAAGGCCATGAAGCTTGAAGACATGATGCATGAACTCCTTAGCCACAGAAAGTGCAGTAAAGGGATGGCTCAAGGTAATGAAGTGATTGTATTTAGTAAGCCTGTCAACCACCACCAGTATAACATTCTTTCTATAAGATATTGGTAAGCCCTCAATAAAGTCCATTGATATATGTTGTCAAGCTGTGTCTGGAATTGGCAATGGTTGTAGAAGGCCAGCAGGGGAAGAGTGTTCATTTTTGTTGCATTGACAAATGTCACACTGAGCAACAAACTGGAAAATGTCTTCTTTCATCGTGGGCCAATAAAATAAGCCATGGCTCTGTTATAAGTACCCAATATGCCAGAATGGCCACCCACAGCAGATGAATGCACAGAATGGATGATTTGGTTTCTAACTTGTAAGGAATTGCCAACATAAATTCTTGACTTGTACCTGAGTATACCATTGTGAAAGGAGTATTGAGGGTGAGTTGGTGAAATAAGCAGTTGTAAGATGAGTTGTTAGACTACAGTGTCATCAACATAGCTGGAAATGATATCTTGAACCCATTGTTGTTGAGCCACTGAGAGAGAATGACAAACAGAAGCATCATGAGGAATTCTAGATAGAGCATCAGCTGCTTTATTCTCCAGCCCTTTTTTGTACTTTATAAAGTAGTTCAGACCCAAAAGTTTCATGAGACATTTCTGTTGTAGTACTGTAGTGATCCTCTGTTCCATGAAGTATTTCAAACTTTGGTGGTCAGTGTGAATTATGAACTGTTGGTGAGATAAATAGTGCTTCCATTTTTGAACTGACATGACAATAACCAGTAATTCCTTCTCATAGGTGGACAAGGCTAAAGCTTGTGGTCCCAATGGTTTGCTGTAAAAGGCTATGGGCTGACCAGATTGCATCAACACTGCTCCAAGGCTTGTAGAGCAAGCATCAGTCTCAAGAACAAAAGGTTGAGAAAAATCAGGTAATGCTAAAACAAGAGCAGATGTCATGGCCTCCTTGAGAGCAATAAAGGCTTGTAAGGCTGAAGGTGACCAAGAAAAATAGTCTTTCTTCAACATATCAGTAAGTGGTTTGCTGATATTGCCATAACCTCTGGTAAACCTTCTATAGTAACCAGTCAAACCAAGGAATCCTCTTAGTTGCTTCAGTGTAGTAGGTTGTGGCCATTGTTGCATTGCATCTATCTTGTCAGGATCAGCAGCTACACCCTCAGAAGTAATTAAGTGTCCCAAATAAGCCAGCTTGGTTTGAGCAAAACAACATTTATTCTTGTTGGCAAACAAGGAATGTTGTCTCAATAAGGACAGAACTTGAGCCAAATGCACTACATGTTCTTCTAGAGATTTACTATAGATCAAGATGTCATCAAAAAATACCAAAACAAATTTCCTTAAAAATGGTTTGAAAATAGTGTTCATAAGGGATTGAAAGGTGGCAGGTGCATTTGTTAAGCCAAATGGCATGACTTTAAATTCATAGTGCCCTTGATGGGTCATAAATGCAGTTTTGTGTATGTCAGCAATATGCATTAAGATTTGGTAATATCCGGACTTAAGATCAATTTTGGTAAAAATGACAGCACCATAAAGTTCATCCAATAAGTCATCAATCAATGGAATTTGAAACTTATCTTTAATAGTGATGTCATTAAGCTTTCTGTAATCTACACAAAATCTCCAAGAGTCATCTTTCTTCTTGACTAGAAGTATAGGTGAAGCAAATGGACTATGACTGTCTTGTATAAATCCAGCATCCAACATTTCTTGAATTAATTTCTCAACAACTGATTTTTGCAGATGAGGACATCTGTATGGCCTTTGAGAGATGGGAGCAGCATTAGGCTTAAAGGGTATTTGGTGATCAATAGCTATTTGAGGTGGTAGGGAGGTAGGTGGTTCAAAAACATCAGCATATGAGTCTAGCAATGTAGAGATGTCAGGGTGAATCGGTTCTAAGGGAGTAGTGGAAACAGAAAAGAATTGGCCAATGATAGTAGGGGTATTATTTTTTAAGAATTTCAGAAAAGAGCTACCAGTGATCAAATTGCAAGAAGGTACAGTGGAGCTGCCTTGTAGAGTAATCAGATGTCCTTGATGAAGAAATGTGAGCTTCAGTTCAGCCAAATTGAATGTGATGTCACCCAATTGTTTGAGCCAATCTACACCAAAACCATATCACAACCACCAAGTAGTAGAACCCTTAAATCACCCTGGAATTGGTAGTCCTGCATAGACCATTGCAAGTGATTGTAGATGCCTCTATTGATATTTGAATCACCATTAGCCACTGTCACTAGCATTTGGCCAGTGGGTTCCACTAGAAGCTGGAGTTGCTCAGCTAATTTAGCATCAACAAAACTGTGAGTGCTCCCTATGTCAATAAGTATAAGTATATCATGAGAGTAAAGTTGATCAGGTACTCGGATGGTATTTTGTGTGACCAAGCTAGTTAAGGCATGTAAATAGATTTCCATGGTAGATACTGCAGGTGAAGGGGGAGATGCAACCTCATCTTCATTGTCTTCAGAAGAAGGTGATGCAATATCATCTAAAGCTATTAACATGAACAATTGTTGAGTCTTGCACATGTGTCCCTGTTTGTAAAGTTCATCACAATTATAGCACAATCCCTTGTCTCTTCTCACCTTCATTTGAGCTGGGGTAAGTCTCCTAATTGGAGGTATATTGGTGTCAAGTTTGGTAGGTGTATGGGGAAGTGTAATAATTGGTTTTGTGGTTGAAAAAGATGGTTTAGGTGGAGTGGTGAGAGGTGACAAAGTTGGTTTAGAAGTAGATGGTGAATAGTTAGTGGTAGAGGGCTGAAAAGGTCGAGAAAATGGCTTAGGGTTTTTATATTGAAAGTCAACGGAAGCCTGTTGCATTCTAGCAAGGTAAAAAGCATCAGTATCTGAAGCAGGCTTGAACATCTGAACAGCATTATGAATTTCTTCCTTTAACCCACTAACAAAACTCATAGTATAATAATCTTCATATAAACTTGGATTGCGAGATTTCATTAAAGCTTTTAAGGACTCATAACGTTCATAATATTCTTCAACCGTAGTAAGTTGAGCTAATTTGTTAAAACTGCCAACATAATTATCATAAGCTACGTCTTCAAATCGACAACATACATCAGAAGAAAATTTAGGCCAATCTATGAAAGGTTTACCCTCTTGATAGTCCAAAAACCATGAATCTGCTTTACCATCAAAATGGATTGAAGCTAGATCCACTTTATGAAATTCATAAATGGAATCTAACTGAAAATACCTATTGCACTTACGGATCCAACCTCTAGGATTATAACCATCGAATCTGGGAAAATCAATTTTTGGGTGTCGAGAATATTTACCAGATTGATGAATCAGCTCCTGAGCAGCTGGGATGGCAGTTTGTTCTGGATTTTCCGGCTGAACTGGAGTAGTAGGAATACCCAATCGTTGACACGGCAGAACAATTGTGGTGAGAGATTCTTTGACAGGGATGATATCATTAGCTAAAGAACGAACCTCAGAAGAGATTGTCTTAACAGCCTCTTCTAATGTTACTAATCTATCTGAATGAGCCTGCAACTGAGCTGCAGCCTCTTTTATTGTAGTAGCTTTATCAACACCTCCGGTCATAACTACAGGCGATCAGGATCTTTAATGGCTGATACCAATTGTCATGAAACAGAGTTGAGATCAAATAACTGCAATACCTTCTCTTCCTAACTTAAGGATAGAGCCTAATTTTTCATTAACTTTCTAATAATTTCTCTTACAAAAATATCTGGCCAATAAATAGCCACACAACTCACAGTTCTCTAATTGGTTGTAAATAAGAATACTAAACACACCCTTTGGGTGGCAACAAACAATCAGGTGCCCTAAACAAGATAAATGGGTTTACAAAGAATTAAAGCCCAAAACAGAATTAATCAATAAGAAACCCATTTAGTTACATGACAGTTTCATCGAATCGATCACTATCATTATAAAGGATCTATGTATCAATAACTTTCGCTTATTACATAACTAGTCAATATCTAATATCACATATACATATGTTTCTTCCATAGTGTAAACCAACTATTTCATTCTCATCTTATATGCATTCGGATTCTAGAAAAACATACACAACAATTGGTTTATAGCCATTACATACACCTAAGTCGACCCCCCAACCTATTTTTTATGAAGCCCATTTGTCACTTCCTCTTTGCCCTTTAGTTATCATTATCCCGTATGAATCCAAATAGGCGGGTTGGTTGGTTCATTATCATTATCCCAAATCATTATCATTACATATCAATACAATATCAGGATTTGGTTGATGGAATTGCATGGAATTAATTCTAATTTTGGACAATCCTTGAATTAAATCAAATTAAATGGCAATCCATCGTTCTATAGAACATCGTTTTTGTTTAATCACACATAAAAACAAGATAGCATAACAATTTGGATTCAAATTATGAACCCTAATATAATTAGAATCTTGTAATTGAATGAACAAATAGAAGTGGGGGTATGACATCAATGCGCCAAGAATCTTAGGAAAAAGATCTTTTAGATCTCTTTCCTTTATTTTAAATTTTGAATTCCCGAATATCAATCAGAAAAGGAAGTTAATGATGACCTCCATGGATTCGCCTATATACGCCGCGGCTAAAGTTGCAAAAATAAGAGCTTGAATCCCGCTTGTAAATAATCCAAGGAACATGACAGGTATAGGAACCACTGAAGGTACTAAAGAAACAAGAACAACAACTACTAATTCATCAGCCAATATATTCCCGAAAAGCCGAAAACTTAATGATAAGGGTGTTTATGGGTGAAAACTATTTCTCCCGGTTTTGGTAATTTGGGATGTGTGGATGAGAAATGAGTCTAAACCTTAAACAAATGCACTACGCGGTGAGTGCTTGTAGATTCGAGAGATCAATCTGTGCAAGTCCGGCCTAAACCAAGAAATGGCCGTTCCAGACTTGTTTCGGTCACAAAGTGAATGAGATGGGGTTGATCTTAGGGAGGGAAGCGAAGAAGGTGTTGAGAATGTGAAGGTGTTGGCTATGAATGACTTGTATCGGAAAGTTGAACCGGGCTTACAGGGTGTAAGCTATCGGTTCCGGTGTTTGAATACGATTGTATCAACACTTGCCTCTGTTGTCTAGACTTGTTCTTGTTGAAAAATAGGATGGAGAACCTATTTATACAATTCTTTTAGCCTAACCTTCGTATCTCATGGGAAGTGGAGAAAGTGGAGTGATGGAGTAGTGGAGTAATGTGTTAGTGTCACACGACCAGGCTTGCCCACTTCTCCCATCATCACTTAACCGAACATGACTTCTAAACACGCGCGCTCTTGTGATGGCGCGTTGTGCGCTGCACGCTGTTGTTGATGGTGGTTTTTAGACAAGGGGTAAAATCGTAAAACCCCATAACCTAGTGTTACCCGCAACACATTAACTAAGAGCATTTAACTCAGGTGTAAATAATTAATAGGGGTATTTTTTCAAAATACCAGATTAGGGTTTTCAAATACGTAACCCTAATTCCAAAACCAAGCCGCACACTCGCGCACCACGGCAACAATGCCAAACCAAGCCGCATCATCTGCACCATGGCAACAATGCCAAACCAAGCCGCACCACTGCGCACCATGGCAACAATGCCAAACCAAGCCGCATCTCTTAGCACCATGGCAATAATGCCAAACCAAGCCGCACCACTGCGCACCATGGCAGCAATGCCAAACCAAGCCGCACCTAGCACCATGGCAACAATGCCAAACCAAGCCGCACCACGCGCACCATGGCAACAATGCCAAATTTCCAAGCCGCTATGCCTTTGGCCCACGCCAAATATAGCGCCCTAGGTTTGCAAGACTTGCAACTAGGTCAACATGGCCGCACGTGCCATTGGCACATGCCAACACGTGTCGCAAGCCATATTTCCAGCCGCTATGCCTTTGGCCCACGCCAAATATAGCGCCCTAGGCTTGCAAGACTTGCAACTAGGTCAACATGGCCACACGTGACATTGGCACATGCCAACACGTGTCGCAAGCCATATTTCCAAGCCGCTATGCCGTTGGCCCACGCCAAATATAGCGCCCTAGGTTTGCAAGACTTGCAACTAGGTCAACAATGGCCGCACGTGCCATTGGCACATGCCAACACGTGTCGCAAGCCATATTTCCAAGCCGCTATGCCTTTGGCCCACGCCAAATATAGCGCCCTAGGCTTGCAAGACTTGCAACTAGGTCAACATGGCCGCACGTGCCATTGGCACATGCCGGCACGTGTCGCAAGCCATATTTCCAAGCCGCTATGCCTTTGGCCCACGCCAAATATAGCGCCCTAGGCTTGCAAGACTCTCAACTAGGTCAACATGGCCGTACGTGCCATTGGCACATGCCAACACGTATCGCAAGCCATATTTCCAAGCCGCAATGCCTTTGGCCCACGCCAAATATAGCGCCCTAGGCTTGGAAGACTTGCAACTAGGTCAACATGGCCGCACGTGCCATTGGCACATGCCAAAGACGTGTCGCAAGCCATATTTCCAAGCCGCTATGCCTTTGGCCCACGCCAAATATAGCGCCCTAGGCTTGCAAGACTTGCAACTAGGTCAACATGGCCGTACGTGCCATTGGCACATGCCAACACGTATCGCAAGCCATATTTCCAAGCCGCTATGCCTTTGGCCCACGCCAAATATAGCGCCCTAGGCTTGCAAGACTTGCAACTAGGTCAACATGGCCGCACGTGCCATTGGCACATGCCAACACGTGTCGCAAGCCATATTTCCAAGCCGCTATGCCTTTGGCCCATGCTAAATATAGCGCCCTAGGCTTGCAAGACTTGCAACTAGGTCAATATGGCCGCACATGCCAAACACACACGCTGGTAGCCTAACTTGCAAACCGTGCAACCTACCACCAAGGCATTCCGCACATGCCATTGGCACATGCCAAACACACACGCCGGTAGCCTCGACTTGCAAACCGTGCAACCTACCCCCAAGGCATTCGCACATGCCATTGGCACATGCCAAACACACACGCCGGTAGCCTAACTTGCAAACCGTGCAACCTACCACCAAGGCATTCCGCACATGCCATTGGCACATGCCAAACATACACGCCGGGTAGCCTAACTTGCAAACCGTGCAACCTACCACCAAGGCATTCCGCACATGCCATTGGCACATGCCAAACATACACGCGGTAGCCTAACTTGCAAACCGTGCAACCTACCACCAAGGCATTCCGCACATGCCATTGGCACATGCCAAACACACACACTGGTAGCCTAACTTGCAAACCGTGCAACCTACCACCAAGGCATTCCGCACATGCCATTGGCACATGCCAAACATACACGCTGGTAGCCTAACTTGCAAACCGTGCAACCTACCACCAAGGCATTCCGCACATGCCATTGGCACATGCCAAACACACACGCTGGTAGCCTAACTTGCAAACCATGCAACCTACCACCAAGGCATTCCGCACATGCCATTGGCATATGCCAAACCCACACGCTGGTAACCTAACTTGCAAACCGTGCAACCTACCACCAAGGCATTCCGCACATGCCATTGGCACATGCCACACGCGCCACTAGCAGCGCCACTTGCACTCAAGATGCAACCAACACTCGAGACATCAACACAAACTGGGGGATGCTTCTTTAGGGTTTTGGTTTGGCGGTCACAACATGCGCGTACACTACGCTCACATTAATAAAGCGTGAAAAGGAATAAAGCGGTCAAATAAAAGAGGAAATAATGGTGAAAAACGTTTTCACCCATTAAACCATGCTGGTTACCACCTCCTCCCATTATTTCACCCTTTACTCTCTTCCTTCATGAGGCCAGGGTACGTTTCAATCTCGACTTGTATAAATAGGTCTTACCTATTTCCACCCCGAGAGAACAAGTCTCGGTCGGAGAAATATACTACACTTACACTTTCGGAAAGGCAACTTTGCAAGCTCTCCCAAAAGCTTTCATCTCTCGCAAGTTTCCTAAGCTTTCACTTTACGATACAAGTCGAGATACTACTCTCCTCAACACCTTTCTTTGCTTCCTCCCCAAATCAACCCTTCTCCTCCACTTTGTGACCGAAGCAAGTCCGGAACGGCCATTTCTTGGTTTAGGCCGGACTTGCACGCATTGATCTCTCGAATCTATAAAGTGCTCACGTGCAAGACATTTGTTTAGGGTTTGAACCGTTTCTCACTCACCTACCGAATTTACCGAAATCGGCGAAACGATTTTTACCCATAAACAACTGTAAACCGCTGACCAATACCCCGAGTATGTATCCCCCGCCAGTGACATGATTGATGTTCGGAATGTGTGGGTCGTGGGACCCACAAAAGGTAGCATGTAATGCTAAATTGAATAACTGTGTTATTCAGGAGGTCGATACTTGTGAAGTATCGTGTATATTCTATGCAGGTACTGCATCATGGTGTGGTAAAGTGACGGGTGGAGATCACCAAGACGCCTTACTGACCAACTAACTCCTGACCAGGGTTGTATAACCAAGCCGGTGAAGTTGGACGGACGAGATGATCTTTGAGACACTCATCTGCGACCGTTGATGGAATTAGGGTTTTATAAGAGGTGCGCAAGCATCCCTCTTCAGCCTGGTCGAATCCAAGCTTGGGATACGATTTTGGCCAGGCCGATCGTACATACGTGTAGACGGCATGACGGTGTAGGCGCCCATACCCCATTATCTCACGAAAGTGTGATCTGGACCACTCAATTCGTCCGGCAAAGTCGAGTGGTCGAGATCAGTTTGCAATAGAAAACGAGTGCAAACAAAAGCCGCGCATCGTGCCAACTTCGGGCGCGCGTTCCAAGACGACCAATCTTGGTCGGTCTTGGCCGATCGGTATGGCGTGTAGGTGATAGGCTGGTGTTCACGCCTATACCTGACTGTCCCATGAAAACGTGATCTAAGCCACTCAAATCGTCCGGCAAAGTTGAGCGGTCGAGATTAGTTTGCAATTGGGAAGTGTAACCACGCTAGTTTGGGCGGACGATTTGGGATAACCAGGCATGGTATGCCTTGGCCGACCAGGTGAGGGGATAGATAGGTCCACGGTGGTCATGTTGGTATGACCGGACCTGCTTAATCTAATCTTGGACCCTCCATTCATGCCGGAGAAGATGGACGCTCGTGATGCTCATAAAACCATAATTTTGGGTTTCACGGCCGTGCGTCATGCTCCATTCGGGCGTACGAATTGGGATGACCAACCATGGTTGGACCTGACCGATTGGTCAGGTATGTAGGCGGGCCCACGGTGATTGTGTGGACATGCTCTGGGCCTTTTGAATCTACATCTACACCCTCCATCTATACCGCGAAGATGGATGGTTGAGACTTTTTGTGACACATGTAATGTGCCGCAAACCCTAATTTAGGGTTTTCCGCCCATACCGCTCTGGTTTGGACGTTTTGGAAAGCTATGCCAATCTTTTGGGGAGGCCGACCATGCGGGGTCCGCGTTGGTTCAGCAGCGAATATTCCATACCTGCTTGGGGGTTATGGAATTGATCTGGGCCATCCAATCATGCTGGTGAAGTGGATGATCGAGATCATTTCCAGACTGATACGGACAGTTTGGATGCTCAATCGAGCTAGTATAACACACCGAGAGTTGCTCAATCGGGCTAGTATAACACACCGAGAGTTGCGGCTGTACGGGTATTTCGTACATGCTTTCATTATAATGCTTGGAGGTTCGTGTTGCTTTGCTGAGAGCAACACTCAGTCGTCATGCCGCACTGATAATGAGTACATGAAATACAAGGCTGCTTACGCATTAATTAATAATGCTATAAATTCACGTGGTATATGGGATTGTTGCTACATGCTCCAACCTAGATGAATTTCGTGTATTTAATTCACGAATGGGATTGTTGTCACATGCTCCATTCTAGGTGAATTAGTAAAGTGAAGAAGTATTCAACACTTATTAATGGCTTTATCTTTTACAAGATGTTAGCGCATAATTTTCTGGTTTTTACAATTTTAACCTTAAATGAAAATCCACCATCAACATTAAGTCCCCTGCCTAGCACATAATGATTACACTATTGTGGGGTAGGCATGAGATGGTGACATACATATGTGAGAAAGACATGATAAAGGAAGTTTACCCGGAAGAGTATTGACCGACCGCTAGTTATCCATGCCGTTGTGCTTGTATGGAATCCTTTGGTGGGACCGGTTTCCTTCTTTGGGTATTTGAATCAAAAGAGGAAACCAAATAAAAGAGGAATCCTTGTTCTATTGGGATTCTTCTAATTTTTGTCTATAAAAGAGACCAACCCCCTTTTATTTTTCTCACGAATTTTTTTTTTTGTTTGGCAGCTCCCGTCCGCGACTACCACTGCTCCCGCCGACGTCGTCGTTATTGCTGCCCCCGGAGTCGCCGTCGTCGCCGTCCGTCCGTCCGCCCCAAGGTAAGTTTCGGTTTCTCTCTCTCTCTCTCTCTTTTTTTTTAGGAAAAACCCTAATTTCTTAGGTAAAAACGTTTTGCAAGATACATCATGCTTAGCTTTCCCATCAAGATTGATGGTAAAAAACGCCCATATTTTCTAGGATGGTTTAGTTCCGCGACTCCGTGAATATGCCGTTTTTGCTTCTTCTTCCGTTGTTGTATGCAAAACTAGCTTCTTAGGTTATAGCTTGGAAAGAGACTTTGGCTTAAGTTTCGTAAACACAATTCCCATGAACATAAGAAAAACCGTGTTATAATACGTGCACATGAACGCGGTACCACCATGTGCGTTTGATCCGAACGTGGGTGCCACCCACATATGCTTGACTGAAAGTCGACCTTATACCAGCCTTGTGCCCTGAACCAATACCGGACTTGAAACCAATACCGGACTTGAAGCTTGAGTGATACCAGACTTGAAACCAATACCTGACTTGAAACCAATACCGGACTTGAAACTTGAGCCGGACTTGAAACCAATACCGGACTTGAAGCTTGAGTGATACCAGACTTGAAAGCAATACCGGACTTGAAACTTGAGCCGGACTTGAAACCAATACCGGACTTGAAGCTTGAGTGATACCAGACTTGAAACCAATACCTGACTTGAAACCAATACCGGACTTGAAACTTGAGCCGGTGTTTGAAGCCAATCCCAGCCTTGTGCATTCCAACGTGAATGCAGTTCGCACACGTATCGTTTTTTTTATACAGGTACTGACTCCTGTCTTTATTGTAGAATGAAGAAAAGAACTCATGTTGATATGTCTTCTGGAGATAATGTTGGTACCAAGTCGGGAAGTGTTGACAGCTTCAAAGATATGCCGAGCATTGCTGATGAGTTGTTCACCTTGTCTTTTACAAACATTAGGAAACATCCCTCTCACAGGATAGTCCTGCTTTCCGATTCAGAAAATATGGAAGCTGATCCATCTTCTTCTTCGGAACTTGTGATGAGGTTCTGTCTTCGAAGAAATGAATATCCGCCTTCTCCTATCGACTTCAAGACTTGTGATACTCCGCTGGCTTCTTATGAAGGATGGATGAGACGCGTGTTGAATAATAAGGACGTTAAAGCCAATTTGACCAAAGCGAAAATCCTCAATGCATTCATGGCATCTGCTACTCTTGAAATTAAGAAAGATGTTGCAGGCTTAATTACTTTCGTTTCTTGGTGGCACCCTTCTACTCATACAGCTATATCTAGATGGGGAGAGATGACTATTACTCTGGAAAGCGTAGCTGCATTGATGAACCTGCCTGTCGCTGGGAATCTTTATTATGAGATTTCTGACAAGGAACAACGTGATTATGACACTATACTCCAAAAGGTGGAAGAATTCGACGATCTGGACAAGGAGGAGAAAAAAGATATAAGATGCTTTTACACCTGGTGGGTATCGGAGTGGTCTCCTGTAGACCCGAGAGCCGGATCAGGAGTTGGAAAACGAGCTCAGCGTGATTGCATTCCCCTGTCTTTGTGGCTATCCGGAGATATATATGACGACGGTTCGGAAAGAAAACCATAAGGGGTGTTCTGGTTAAGATTTCTATAAAGCTAGAAAAAGGCGAAGTTCTTCCTTTAGGTGCCTTGTTCCTTGGATCGTTGTATTCTCATCTGGACGCCTTAGCAATGGATATGCATGTTTCCAACGGGTACAAGAAGGTGGAGTCGTATGTCCACTTCGCTTTTCTTCAGGCATTCTTGTGGGAAAATTTCAAAAGTTATGCTCCTGTTCCTGCAACTTCGCTTGGCAATTTGTATGGTGGCTCGAGAATACTTCGTTGGCAGAGGAGGCGTCCCAGAACTGGTGCGAAACTCGTGGATATCTTTGATAATGTGTCTTCTATAAATTTCCGTCCATGGGGGCCGATCCACTCTTCCATTGCTCATCCGAAGACTTTTTCTATTGCTTCTGACGGTCCTGATTTTGCGTTGCGTACCGATGCCAACACTATGAAATTTGGAGAACTTATTTATCTGCACAGCTGCATTCCGGGATATATCCCGTCTTTTTTCAACGAAGCTCTTACTGTGACTCCGTACAACATTGACAGG
This sequence comes from Papaver armeniacum, assembly GCA_023531295.1. Lineage (NCBI taxonomy): Eukaryota > Viridiplantae > Streptophyta > Magnoliopsida > Ranunculales > Papaveraceae > Papaver > Papaver armeniacum. Next base: position 237,313 of record JAJJWW010015000.1, on the reverse strand, counting down.
GATGCTCGCCAAATGGGATTTGACCAGGGTGTTCCATTTATCCGTCCTTTGGAAGCTCCGAAAGAACTCCTCCCGGGTATCTTTGATGCTCACGTGTTCTTGTCATCGCAGAGTCTTCCCTTCTGGCCTATTGGAAGAAACTCAATGGTAACCGACAAGTATAAGGAATTTTGGAGGAAGCAACTGTTGGCTTTCCAAGAATTCTCGGAGGATGTTGTGACAGATTCCCGTGGTGAGCCATCTTCTGACGTCCTGAAGAAGCATTTCCGGTTGAAGCCACTTCCAGCCAAACGGACAAGAGCTGAGGATTGCAGTCCCCAAGTAGGAGAGAGATCTAAGAGGCATGCATGTGGTTCGGTGATCCTCAATTCCTCCAATATGCAGGTATTTAAATCTCTTTCTGTTGATTCCTTCATTTCTCCGGAGTAAATTCTTCTAAGAGTGATCCTTGCTTGAAATCAGGGAATTCCGAAAGAGAATGTCTTCACAAGGTTGGCGCGCATTCAGAACGATAAGTCTGGTAACGTTGGCCTCATTTTGAGAAGTCTGGCGGTACTGATCCTCATAAGTCTGGTAACACTGATCTTTATGCTGAGAAGTCTGGCGAAACCGCTCCTTTTCTAGACCATGACAGAGATGATGCAAGCTCGGTTGGACAAGGTGGATCCCTAAGTGATCTTGTTGATCGGGCCGTGATGGAAATTAGCACCCAGAGCGAAGTAGATATCGGGAGGAATGTAAGAGAGGCAACATCCGCTATTGTTGAGGTGGCTCCCCTTGAAGAACGTTCTGAGCAGGTTCCAATCAATAAAGCTGTCGTGGTAACTTCTTCTGAAATACCTCCTGCAACTGACAAGGCTCCTGTGACTGGTGAAGTATTGGTAGCGCAGCCTGGAGCTTTGTTTGATCCTCCTTTCATTGTCCCTTATCCAGGTCATGTGTTGGTTGGAGGATTCAGTGTGCCAGCTCAGTTCGAAAGGTTGTACACGGTGATATGGGATAAGCACGGCCACATTGCTACCACTACGAAGCTCAAAAGTCATCTTGCATTGGTCAACCGCGTTCAGGAAGCTTTATTTTCTATCCATGTGATGAGCGTCACGACTGGTCGAACAGTTTCTGAAGAGATGATTGAAGACTGGAAGTGCCATCGAGATGTGTTTGTGCAGTATGACTTCAATGCTCCTTGGTTCTTCAAAGGGTTCTCCGAGATTCAGGAGCTCCAGAAATTACAAGATGAAGTCCCTTCTGCAGATTGTGTTACTCGCCAGGAAGAAGAGGTTGAAAAGTTGTCTAAGGAGTTGAAGCTGAAGCAGGCTGTATTTCAAAGGATGAAAGTCTCTCTTGCCTAGAAGGACGAGTTACTACTGAAGGACTTTCCTTGAAGGATCGCGCCACCTATTTGTCTTTTCTTATAAATGCTTTTCTTTTTGAGTGGTAGTGAGGATTTCCTTTCACAATTTGACTTCCGATTTTAAATTAATAGGTAATTGAATAGGTTTATTTTAAATGGAATTTGCATCTTGGTCATGAACGATTGCACATATCATATGAAATTGCAAATGTCGTGTGAAAGGGAAGTATGAAGGGAAACAAACATGGTGTTTGATCATTGAGCCTCTTTCTCTATGCGCGGGATACCAAGTCCCCAGTGAATTCTTAAAACTATCTTTCTTGTAAGATTGTTGGATGTAACTTACTTGATTTTAAGACTTCATTTGTATCAAACCGAAGTAGCCTCTCCAAGGAAGTCGTCCGCATTAATTTCTCAGAAAATAAGAGCTATCCCTCTGAACCAAGCTTCTCCTGAACAATGCGCTTCAAAGCGTTGCATTCACCGGTGGGGTGGTGAAGGAACCGGTGGAAATGACAGTACCTTAGGTCCATTACTTCTTGATCAGTGGGTGGACGCCATACTGGAGGTAGCTCCACCTCTCCGTTTCGCACCCACGCCTCCAGCAAATCCAAAATCTTCTTCATTGGGAAGGAAAAGTGTAGGTACTCTGAGTCTAGCTTTTCCTGTGTTAGTGGGCGTTGTGATGTCTCTACGTGGAGTGCCATCATATCTGTGGATCATTTGCCTGGGTAAAGGGATGTGGAAGGTGTCGTAATATCACTGCTGAGTGATCGAATTGAACGCTACTATCCTCTGTATTCACGTATTTCTTGATTGATCTCTCCTTCCTCAAGCATTTCTTCGCTTGGTTGAAAGGTCGGTGCGGATTGGACAGTCTTCCGGGCTTCAACAAGAGTCTTGAGATATAAATCTTCTAGCAGGGCTCCGTAGGCTGCAGGCTCCCTTTCCTTATCTGGCAGACGTTGTAGTACTCCGGACAAGTCATTTCCTTTGTGGAGTTGCCTCGAGTCTTCATTGTTGGCCGGACCATGTTGTTCATCTTTCCTGAATCTCCTACGATTACGCGTACTTTTTGCTTCTCCACTGGTAAAGGTGTGACCCCTGGCTAAGGATCCGGTGTTTCTCGCACTGTCTCGAGTAGATGTCCTGTCGACCCTCCTTGTAATTGTCTTTGTTATATCATTCAAAAGGCGGAATGTTTTGTTTGTCTTCTAGCGATACCATCTTGATTTGCCAAGACATCTTCCAAAGATTCTAGCTATACTTCCCGTGGTATCTCGAACCACCCGTGGTTTCCGGTGAGGATACATCGCGAGATGAAAACCGAAAAATTGAGAATTCAATTTTTGCAACCGAGATCAACCTCCCACCGTGGTCGCCAATTGTTTATGGGTGAAAACTATTTCTGCCGGTTTTGGTAATTTGGGATGTGTGGATGAGAAATGAGTCTAAACCTTAAACAAATGCATTGCGCGGTGAGTGCTTGTAGATTCGACAGATCAATCTGTGCAAGTCCGGCGTAAACCAAGAAATGGTCGTTCCAGACTTGTTTCGGTCACAAAGTGAAGGAGATGGGGTTGATCTTAGGGAGGGAAGCGAAGAAGGTGTTTAGAATGTGAAGGTGTTGGCTATGAATGACTTGTATCAGAAAGCTGAACTGGCTTGCAGGGTGTAAGCTATCATTTCCGGTGTTTGAATACGATTGTATCAACACTTGCCTCTGTTGTCTGGACTTGTTCTTGTTGAAAAATAGGATGGAGAACCTATTTATACAAGTCTTTTAACCTAACCTTCGTATCTCGTGGGAAGTGGAGAAAGTGGAGTGATGGAGTAGTGGAGTAATGTTTTAGTGTCACACGACCATGCTTGCCCACTTCTCCCATCATCACTTAACCGTCCATGACTTCCTGACACGCTCTTGTGATGGCGCGTTGTGTGCGCACGCCGTAAACCGCTAGACCAATACCCCGCATGTATCCCCGGTTTGTGACATGATTGATGTTCGGAATGTGTGGGTCGTGGGACCCACAAAAGGTAGCATGTAATGCTAAATTGAATAAATGTGTTATTCGGAGGTCGATACTTGTGAAGTATCGTGTGTATTCTATGCGAGTCTTCGCATCATGGTGTGGTAAAGTGACGGGTGGTGATCACCAAGACGCCTTATCGACCAATTAACTCCCGACTGTGGTTGTATAACCAAGACGGTGAAGTTGGACGGACGAGATGATCTTTGAGACACTCATCTGCGACCGTTGATGGAATTAGGGTTTTATAAGAGGTGCGCAAGCATCCCTCTTCAGCCTGGTCGAATCCAAGATTGGGATACGATTTTGGCCATGCCGATCGTATATGCATGTAGACGGCATGACGGTGTAGGCGCCCATACCCCATTATCTCACGAAAGTGTGATCTGGACCACTCAATTCGTCCGGCAAAGTCGAGTGGTCGAGATCAGTTTGCAACAGAAAACAAGTGCAAACAAAAGCCGCTCATCGTGCAAACTTTGGGCGCGCGTTCCAAGACGACCAATCTTGGTCGGTCTTGGCCGATCGGTCTGGCGTGTAGGTGATAGGCTAGTGTTCACGCCTATACCTGACTGTCCCATGAAAACGTGATCTAAGCCACTCAAATCGTCCGGCGAAGTTGAGCGGTCGAGATTAGTTTGCAATTGGGAAGTGTAACCACGCTAGTTTGGGCGGACGATTTGGGATAACCAGGCATGGTATGCCTTGGCCGACCAGGTGAGGGGATAGATGGGTCCACGGTGGTCATGTTGGTATGACCGGACCTGCTTAATCTAATCTTGGACCCTCCATTCGTGCCGGAGAAGATGGACGCTCGTGATGCTCATAAAACCATAATTTTGGGTTTCACGGTCGTTCGTCATGCTCCATTCGGGCGTACGAATTGGGATGACCAACCATGGTTGGTCCTGACCGATTGGTCAGGTATGTAGGCGGGCCCACGGTGATTGTGTGGACATGCTCTGGGCCTTTTGAATCTACATCTACACCCTCCATCTATACCTGCGAAGATGGATGGTTGAGACTGTTTTGTGACACATGTAATGTGCCGCAAACCCTAATTTAGGGTTTTCCTTTTGGCAAGCTATGCCAATCTTTTGGGGAGGCCGACCATGCGGGGTTCGCGTTGGTTCGGCAGCGAATATTCCATACCTACTTGGGGGTTATGGAATTGATCTGGGCCATCCAATCATGCTGGTGAAGTTGGATGATCGAGATCATTTCCAGATGATACGACAGTCCGGATGCTCAATCGGGCTAGTATAACACACCGAGAGTTGCTCAATCGGGCTAGTATAACACACCGAGAGTTGCGGCACACGGGTATTTCGTACATGCTTTCATTATAATGCTTGGAGGTTCGTGTTGCTCTGCTGAGAGCAACACTCAGTCGTCATGCCGCACTAATAATGAGTACAGGAAATACAAGGCTGCTTACGCATTAATTAATAATGCTATAAATTCACAGGGTATATGGGATTGTTGCTACATGCTCCAACCTGGATGAATTTCGTGTATTTAATTCACAGAATGGGATTGTTGTCACATGCTCCATTCTAGGTGAATTAGTAAAGTGAAGAATTATTCAACACTTATTAATGGCTTTATCTTTTACAAGATGTTAGCGCATAATTTTCTGGTTTTTACAATTTTAACCTTAAATGAAAATCCACCATCAACAAAGGGTTTTGTGAAATCTTCTAGGATGTTAATTGGTAAAAGGATTGGAGTTGGTTGATTGTATTTACCTAAATAACCCAATCCTTTTTGGGTAAGACCCGCATAGAAATATGACACGGACGTGAGTAAAGCTAAAGCAACGGTAGTATTTATATCATTCGTAGGTGCGGCTAACTCCCCATGAGGTAACTGTATTATTTTCCGAGGTAAAAGAGCCCCCGACCAGTTAGAAACAAAAATAAATAAGAACATCGTTCCAATAAAGGGAACCCAAGGACCATACTCTTCTCCAATTTGAGTTTTGCTCAAGTCTGGAATGAATTCAAGGACATGTTTGAAGAAATTATGACCATTGGTCGGAATAGTTTGTGGGTTCCGAACAGCTATAACAGCTGAACCTAATAAGATAGCAATTACGACCCATGACTTAATAAGGACTTGAGCATGGACTTGGAAACCACCTATTTGCCAATAGAAATGTTGGCCTACTTCCACACCGGATATATCGTATAGCACTTTTAATGTGTTGACGGAACATGATAGCACATTCATATTGTCCTCTGGCAGAAATAGAACTTAAAAAGGAATTATTTTGATTCCACTATCTCTTTCTCAACTCGTCTACTTGAATCATATTTTTCGGATATCAAGTAATCACATAATATCCCCACTTTTTTATCTCTTTTTTGGTATTCAGAATATAGTAACCGATTCAAAAAATCTATGGAGTTCTTGAAGTAATTGACTTATCTTATTATTAATCAACGATTTGGGATATAACTAGAACGGCCCTCACAAATAGCGAATACTAATTTTTTAAGGATTAATCGGATTGAAGCTATAGCATCATCATTGGCTGGAATCGAAATATTCTGCGAGATCCGGGTCACAATTTGTATCGACTAAACAAATCGTTGGAATTCCCAAAGTGACACATTCTCAGGATAATATGGACCATATTTTGTGGCAATGTAGCTTCAGTGAAAGTATATGGCATTGGTTGTGTGGAGTTTTTAAAGTAGCAATTCCTAATAATTTTGAGGATGTCTTAAGTATGATGAAAACTAAAAGCTCAATCATTCAACAATTATGGTTGGTCAAGACTTGTACCTGCAATGGTTGAAATTTGGTTCAGTAGAAACAGGAAAATGTATGATGATCAAGCTCCCAGTGCTGCTCAGGTTCAATACAGAATAATGAATTTTACTAAAGAATGCAGTATAAGATTGACTGGAAAAAGGACAAGTGAGCCGTATGATTTTCAGGTATTATTCTTTTTTGGTATCAAAAACATTCCAGTAAGAAATACTATGGTGAAGGAATGCTTTTTCAAGCTCCCTGAGATTCAACAAGTCTTACTTTTCTGTGATGGTACTGTTATAGGAAATCCTGGTCCTGCAGGTGTAGGTTGTGTAGGCAGAGACAATGAAGGAAAGTATATTGGTGCCTTAGCAGGAGGGATTGGTGTTGCCACTAATTACATAGAGCTGAAGTAATGTCTTTGATCATAGCTGGAGAGTGGGCAATCAAAAGAAGTTTTTTAAGTGTTTGTTTCTGTCTTAAATCCAAGGCAGTCTTATCAGCTTTCATGACTGAGAAGGTTCCTTGGATAGTTAAAACCAGGTGGCAGGTAATTAAAAGTAAATTGGTCATTGCCTTTAGACATTCTTACAAGGAGACCAACTTCTCAGCTCTTAAGATGGCAAAGAAGGGAGCTTTAATGGCAAGAGGGGAATGGGAGTATTATGAGAACAAGCCTGAGTTCTTAGGAGAAATAGAAACTGAGAACTCTTCTTACTTTAGATTTTGAAATCTCTGTAATCCTTTATGGGTCTATTGTTTATGGGCTTTGAATTTGTACATCTCCTTTAGTTTCTGTTTGCATGGTTATATCGGTTCTGGGCTTGTCCAGACAGTTGAGCTTGTAACAAAATCATTTGGTTTAGTTTGGTAATAAATTTTTTATGATCTAGCAAAAAAAAAAAAAAAACTTTCGCTTATTTGATTTTTTTCCTTATTTTGATTATTGAACCCAACATTAATTTGGAAAGGAGGAAGGAGAATAAAAATTACCAATCGGTAATAGATCAGAAATTAGTAGAAAAAAAAATGCAAGATTGATATTTATTATTTACCTGAAATGCCATTGGCTTGGGATCTGAAGCTCGATTTCCCCGTTTTCTTGAGAAAATAGATAATCAAAACAATGTACAAGAAAGTGACCAAGGTATATATGTGTTGGTCATGAATAAATTAGGAATTCTTATTAAATTTTGAAAATACACTTATATTTGGTGATACAACAACAAATCTCCACTACTTTAAAATATCTCTATATTTTCTACTTGTCTCATTTAATTAAAACAGAAGACATGGGTAGAACTAAAAATAGATACAGCAATTGAGACTTATGATAGTTTCCCTTTTCTCCCAAAATGAATGAAAACAAACAAACCAAAAGAAGAAATTGCGATAAGATTTGTGTTCTGTGATTATTTAATTTTTTGACAATTTATGCTTGAAATTTCAGCCGTTAACTGTGTTAGTTTTCAGGAAACTAGTTTATAAGAATGGTGTGATTATAATCATGTCTAGTTGAGTATACACAAAATTGGTTAAAAAGACCAAAATTAATAATTCATGGGTGAAAAAGACGTTTAGATTTTGATACTGTTTAAATGGACAAAAATATAAAAATAGCCAGGATGTAACCAGTTTCATCCTACCCATTTTCAAATTCTTTTTCTTATTTTTAATTTACATCAGGATGCATCCTGTTTCATCCTCGCTATTTTTTAAGTTTAAGCCAGGATAAATCCAGTTTCATCCTTGCTATTTTTTTTGTGTCCATTTCACCCATAATAATTTTTACTCGTTCATTTGAACCATGTTTTAAAAAAATTTGGACAAATGACCCATTTTCCGTTGAGTATACTTAGCGATGTCGATAGTCCAAACTTGAGCACTGAGATATGAAAATTTGTTAGTAACTCATAGATGCGGGAGATTTGACTTAGTTACCGTCTGACATGCTTGTGAAATTAAATAGTGTGCTTTGTAAGTGGGTGACTAATGGTCTTTAATGGGCAAACGAGACTTTTCTTTTATCTATGTTTCATTGTATTGTATAGCTTCCATGATCCAATTATTACCTTCAGTGTTCTTAAATTCATATGATGTTAGTTTAAGATAATTTGTACTCCCTTTGTCCCAAATTAATTGAACTAATTGGTTTTAAAAAATTTGTCCCACAAATAATTGTCACTAATCAAGGGGATATTTCTAAAACTACCATTCTAATTGATTATTGATACTATAAGAAATATGTATAATTTGATAGCCATGTTTATATTCGTTGCGTAGGTGTTTTAAAATGTTTTTCAACCGTATAAAGTTTACGAAAAACCGTGGTATAATTTAAGAGATAAATCATTTCTAAGTTTTACAAGTTATTATCCATAAGGATATAATTGTAAAAAATACTTAAACATACTTTCATTTTCTCCTTGCCTTAATAATTGTGTAAACTACAAATGGCTCAATTAATTTGGGACGAAGGGAGTATTTGCTCTCGTTTAGAACAACAAGGGCATGAATGTACAGTTGGACACGTTCTTTACCATCTCCAAATAGACCCATCTAAAATTATTGAAAGGGTTAGTAAAATTAAATTATGAAAGGATTTGTAAAATTATGCTGTGTGAATCTTTCATCTTCTTGTTCTTGATCCTGATAATTGTTTATGGGCTCACTATAATATATGTGAGGTTATGTATGTTAACTGTTTGCATCTTAGGCCTGACTTAAGTCAACCCAATAACTCATATAGAGAAATATGTATACATACTAGGTATCATCGGGGCCTTACGGCCCCGGCTCAACCTCCCGTGATAGTCTTCAGTTTACATACATTAAAATAGATTACATCTTAATCAATGTATCCAAATACTTTTAAAAGATAAATAAACAATTTAGTTACTTAGACCCCCGTGATATTTACATGTATTTCATAAAATACATGTCGATATGAAAAATTATTCATAAAACTCAATTCGGACAATATTGTGAAAAAGTGATTTCATATTGATATTGTTCTCCCTACATATGCCGCTCCTACTCATTTTATTTTATTTTGGAATCCATAGATTTTTTGCTAAGGAAATAAGGTCGCCATCTATAGGTTTTTGTTGTTGTCGGACCTAACATTGTAACAATATGTTCTTCATCCATTGAACTATTTTGATATGAAATTTAAACTATCTTGTTGTGGAGAGATATTTTTTTCCTTCTATTGTTCTCCAAAATCATATCTTATTTGTCGCGATATTTAAAACTACTGTTATTTTTGGGTTTATGTAACAACAAACCTTGTTATTTTGTTGGTTTATACAACCTATTTTTTATACCGACTTGTGATTCGTATGTGAGTATATACCAAATTCTGACTAAATTTGGATAACGTCTAGTTTTATGAAACTGGCTAGAATGTTTAATAAGTTTTTATATTTTCTACGTATTTTGGATTTAGTGTGCCTGGTTGGTATTGAACGTTAATATTTTAGCTAATAACTCAAAAAACCTGTAAGTATATTTGTGTCATGTGGGTGTATTATTTTAAACATTGTTTTTTCACTTCAATAAGCCAGTTTTGCACCCTAAGTACGACCCTATAACTTGATTTTATTCATCAAAATTTAACAAAATTCACAAATTCATGTGGTAAATAGTTACTCAAAAAATTCTTAAAAAAATTATTCACCGAAACCAATATATTATGTTGTCACTCTTGAGATAAATATCAATATTTTCCTAATCAACAACTTTAGCTGGAATTATCGACTAAAGTTTCAAAAAAATTTCAATGTCGTCGCTAAAAATATAAGTACCTGGAAGGAGTTAAGGAGTCAACTAAATATCCTTTTAAGCAGTCCATCATACAATTCATACCACCAAAGATCAATAAACTTATTAACATAAGAGGGTAAGCACTGATTTGCCTCAAATCCTAAAACAAACTTGATGAGAAAGCATATAGAAAAATTTTACCCTTTTCCTTTCCCAGAGATGGCAACAAATGCTAAATATGAACAATAATATTGGGTCTTGGAATTTGACAAAAAGAAGCCTCCAAAGAGCCTTACAATCTAATACATTTTTTGTCTATATATACCTACACACTTGTACCAGAAGCATATAAGGTTTTGGGTTTTGGCTTATTTAAATAACTATGACATCTGTGGGAGTTGAACCCATAACTTCATGGTAAAAACCATGTGCTCTACCATTTTAGCTAAGATAGCAACTACACTTGCATTTATTTATCTAAAAGATTTAATAGTATGAGGTAATATCAAGAAGAGATTGTACCTCACACCATCCTTTATGTACGCTAATAGAAGATCCGAGTTCTATACTTTAGTGTTAAAGTCATCAGTCCACATTACCAAATATTTATTAAAAAACCCTTACCTTGCGAGCTTTTCAGCCTTGGCTTGAAGAATGAAAACATCTGATGTCACCATTGAGTGCCTTAACAGAAGCATGCATTATACAATAAGGAGATTTTTAGATAGTAAAAAGGCATCTTTAAAAAATATAGAAAAATGAAACCCTAGTGTCCTAGAAAACTGTATCAACATATAAACAATAAATTGCTCACTGGTCATAATTTAGAACTAATGTCTATTATTCTAAGCTGATAGTTTAAAATAGCTAACCAAGTCATTTATTGATCCAAAACTATAAATAGTTGGGGCCAACATATTTTGATTCCATTGTTCATGGACATTCTACTCTAAATGCACTCTATCATAAATGTATGATGCTCCAAATGCAAGAAAAATATATCATTGGACACACACGTTTGCCGCTTCCTTTGCAGAATTCCTAATACCTAATAGTTTTTTCAAAGAGATATCCAGACAAAAGCATTACCAAGAACCATGCATTTCATATCCACAGATATGTTAATTATTCCCCAACAATTTCGAGAAATCAATGACCGCACGTAACAATTAACGGAAGTAGGCAACTATGTACAGAGACGCGTACTCTAATTGTCTGCATATATTTATCATTTTTACTTGAAACCTTACCTCCAAAATCCAGGTGAACTGTCTCATGCACAACATCAAGACTGTCGTATACTATATAAATCTACATCAAACCTCTCTAAAATCCATCTCCAAAGTAAACATCGTTCCTGAGATTATATATGCAAGTAAGGTAGTGAAACAAAACATAATTGAACTGAGTAAGGATATATTATATAAGTTATTGGGACATGAATCTACACCTTTTGGGTATGTTGTTTTATTTTGTAATGCAGGCACTCAATGGGTTTGCAGTCAACATGGAACATGTCGTGATGACATTATTCAACCATGTTCTTTGGATGCTGCTCTTTCACTCCAAAATCGAAGCTTGTCATCTGGAACCCATTTATTCTGAACACGAAAAAAATATATACACGTATTGATTTGTCGTTTAAGATTACGATATTTTTTCTTGCCAACACTATTACTTTACCCTTTTTCTGATCTAGTGAAGAAACAACCACCAAACACATCCACAATTAAACCAAAAAAAAAATATAGTATGAACATTTAAAGAAAGCTATAGCCTAGTTTCCTATCTGACCACCAGTCATTGGGCCTGGAAGCTGCAATTTACCTGCTGAGTTTTATTGTGAGCTTAAAGAATAACACTTAGGGAGAACTTTGTGTTGATACCAATCTTTGTTACATCCTAATAGTCTAAAGTCAACGCATCTAACCATTATGCATGACTTCTCAACAGCGAGGGTAAAATATGAAAGATTAAGCTCATACCTTTGGATTAACAGGGTTGTCAAAATCAACAGGAGCAAGTCATCCTACTGCAGTTTCACCAAAATTTGCAATTAAAGTTTCAGTGTTGCAAACGAAGTCACAATACATTGAAACTCGCCAAGCAATACTCATGTTGTGAACTTTAACTTGTCTGCAAGATAAATACTCGGATATTTAGAGAAATTAAATTAACAAAGAACATTCTTTCGTAGCAACATGCTTAGACATTGGAAACATAAGAAATGCCACAGTGAGTTATTATCAAGTGGTAGGTAATTGATGACACTGGCTACTTCCACATGCTATATGGATACTTGGAGCATCAATATATAACATTGATGATACATGCCCAGAATTGATTAAAAAAAAAAACTTCAACAGTCATGCATCCAAAAAGTAGAGCTAAGTTAGGGATGCCGTCACTTCCCCCTGATTAATACATCCAATTAAGGAAAGCATTATATTCACAAATATAGTTATCATTTTAATTGATCTTCTAATAAAAATTTAATAGTAGAGCCATCTTATCAAACTCAATACCTTTATGCAGCTAATATTGATAGCATGTCCATAAAGGATACTACACAAACATAGCGGGAGAGAGTAAGAGAAATTAACATGTAAAGTACCCCCACAACGGGAACAACGTTCGTGGAGTGTCTTGCGAGGCGTAATGACAGTGTTTTCATCAATGGAGAATTAGTCCACTTGCTAAAAAATTGACCACCTGATTTGCATTCGTTGTTCTTTCCTGCACTAATATTTTCTTTACAGCTTAAAAACACTAAAGAAAATATTCTTCTTCTTTTCGAAATAAAGCTAGCTAATTCACTGAAAACTACAACCACGACTTTGATCAGTGCATACTTATTACCCTCCACATGAGCTATATTATCCAGTGGGGGTTTCTAGTTGGTGGTGCAAACTGCAAAGGTTTACCATCTCACCAGTGCTTCTATGAGTCTGCGGCTTCACATTTTCTTCTTTGGTTGATGCAAATACCTGCTTTTGTCTCTAAAACTGTTCAGGATATGAAGAATAACAATGAATTGTACATAATTTATTACAACAATTTCAAACATTAAAAATCTAATCCAGGTATTTATTGTTCTTTAGGCATATGCTCAACCTTTCGTCGATTTGGAAAAGTTGTACTAAGCTTATATAGCTTAAAATATAATATAGCTAAAAATATAATATAACCTTTTTCGAGTTTTGTTTACATTTTGGTCAGTATCCTCACATAAAATTTTAGTCGTCCGATAATGATTGGGGCGGTGTTTAGGTAATCGTGTCATAATAGCCCGGCCATGGATTAGAATTTCTAGAATCAAATATAGTCCCCACTTTAAAATAGCCGTGATTAGGTGAAATCTAGAGGGTCGAACCTATTAGGAAGATCCCGATGTCTTGCTGACATGATCAGATTTGGTCAAAAAATTTACTCAATGTAATTCTACTTCAGTTCATTGTATTAACGGAAGCGATTAATATAAGGTTTTGAATTTGTTTTTTTACAAATTGCTGGTGCATGAATAGCTCAACTGCTCTTAAACACGATAAGTATCAATTTACATATTTACACAATTGTAATTTAGAATGCCAAGATCACATTAGCCGTTACACTCATCTAAAAAGAACACACAAATTACATTTTTTTTTTTTTTTTTGCAAATACCTTCAATTAGGTATTGTTGCAGATAGCTCCGAATATTTAGAGTACATTTTATATAAAGAGCACAGCTCTACTCATTAAGGAAAAACATGAAAGACCTCTCCAACTCGTTGTCGGCGCAATGCGGAAATTATCCAATATATTTAACAGTTAGGGCCCTTCCAGGAGATTCAAAAAGGAAAAATAACACATTATAACTGGAAAAAAAACACATTATAACACGATCTCACTCACATGCCAAAAATAGCAGCTTATCCATGTGTGACTCCTACATACATTTGAAATAGCATCCAAGAATTTAAAGCCCAAATATTATCCATCTTTCCATGTGTGAAGTATTAGGAACCCAAAAATGGCACTACATCTCGTGTTCACAAAAACTAAAATTAATTTTAAGGAAGCAAAGAAGTTAGACTTCATTAAGTGGTGGAAGTGATCTTGCAATGAAGCTATGATCCAGAAAAAGGAAAATGTGAAAGCCACCAAACTTTTATGATTTTTCCATGTATTCACATATTCTTTCAACAAAAAGTCTTCATGCCTCTCACCCAAATAGGCAGCACCTGATGTTCAAGCTTATGTGGCTCTTCATAATTTGATCTTGCTTAGGACCATAATTATCCCTCTTGTTAGCAAATTTTAGTAAATCAAATAATCAAAGGAATTGCTACTAAACAAGATAACTAACCTATGAACCAAAACATGTAGCTCCAGTTCAATAAGAACAACTATCACTTTGCTTACTATTCATTACAGTTCAGAGAAAAATATAAGAGGATTCTATGTTCCAAGAATGTTATTCGTTTAGGATTCTATGTTCACCTGTTGAGTGAGATCGTGTGTATCTTTTTTGGGCCTCGCCTTTGTCCAAAGATTCATCAACAGACTCTGCCAAATTCTCAATTTACAATAACAAAATTAAACAAAACTGGTATGAATAATAATTAGCTCATGTAGATTCTAGTAACTTGAGTTGGACATAAAAGCTCAAAATAAATTGTTAAATCATCGCCAATCAATAACCCTAAAACTGGTGGTGTATTGTAATGCTGTTGTTGGTTGTTGCCGAATTCAGCTGGTGGATCGGGGAAGGGATACGCGGCTACTGGTCATGGATGGTGTTGCGACTGCAACATACTGGTGGTATTAGCATGAGAAGGTGTTGTGTTGCTGATGGTGGTAGTTGTGAACGGCGAGAAGGGGTTTTTGTTTTGGATTGAGATGCAGGTGATGAATGGTTATGAATGCAATGGACGTAATGCACGTGCAAGGGAAGGCAGTGGGAGGAGGTGGTGGATGTTTAGTTTTGGAGAGGCAATAACGCAATTCTCTTGGAATATTTTTCAAGTAGTTGAGTTGCTAGCTCTGGTAGTAAAAGAGATATCCTTCTTTGGTTTTCTGCGCCTCAACCTAAGTACACTTCAGGATCCAATATGGCTATGGTTTGAGCATTAATATTATGCATGTTGCATTCGAAAACACAAATATCATAAATCAGACAATGAAAACAGTAAAGAAACGATGAATCCTTACCTACCCGATAGAAAACCAAACCTATACTGACTCTGCATTGTTGTTGATGCATCGTGGCTATTCTTTTCCCTGTAAGCTGAGTCGGGTAAGAACTAAAAGAGTACATAAATGAATTAAGTAGGGCTATATAGCCTTGACACGTTGCAAACACCTTTGAGCCCAATTACCCAACCTTAGCCAGGAGGCATGATCTGTGCAGCTGCGATGGAGCATAAGACGACATAGGTTGTACGTGAACGTGTTACATTAAGCGATCTATTTACAATGGTAATGCTCAGCAATAACACAGTTGGCGGCATCTTTACTCCTAACTTAAAATGGGTTAGTGTTGATTACACCTAACCATATTTGCTATGGAAGCTGAATTAAGATGTATAAAAACTAACCCAATTTAGTTAGGAGTGTTACTTATATTCTATTTGAGGGAGCAGAATATCAGTAAATTTCACTCATCTTAAGTGACGTTGACTATATATATTCAAGGAAACATTCAATTATCAAATTATTGTAAACACCCAAAATGAAAAATATACTAATTCCACAAAAAAAGAACCAAAGGGAATTTGTGAATTTAAGAAAAGTCGATCTAAATCATGTGATTCTCATAAAAGAAACTGCAGAACGGGTAAAAGGGATGAATACCTTGTTGGCGTTTTCTAGGAAAGGTACATGTAGAGAGGCTTGTTTGGACATTGTAGCAATATTCGACTTCAATTGATAATTGAATTGTTTAGCCATTGAAGCAAATACCCAGTTTGCAACATACTTTACCACCTGAAATCACAGAAGCAAACTGAATATTTAGAGTTGAACCAAAAAAAAAAAAACAATCATGTAGGAAGATGTGTAATTTTTATGAAAAATACTCTTTGGATTATAGTTGAAAAATTGAAACAACAGGATTATAAAATTAGAGTGAAGGGTTATGAACTGATTCAGATAAACAAAAAAAAAAAACTGATTGAATTGTAGGGTTTCTAGATGCTTACCTTTTGTCTGCTATCCCTCTTCATGGTTTTTCTGATTCGACTTCACCCCCTAAATAAAAAAATCAAGCCGCAGGTAAAACCTAGAGAACACAGAAGCGCTGAAGCAGTAACAATTGCAAAAAGAAATAACAAACAGACGCAAAAACTAATTATGTTTTATATGGTAGGATGGACGTCTGGTTTGTTTTATAATAGGAAATCCAGTTAGGTATTGATGTTCGTCCATATTAGAAAACAGATTCATAACAATTTAGATAAAACAAACTAATAAATTTTCATACCTAATTGCTTCGCTACTGCATCAATACTATTCCACTATACATATGAGCTGAATTTGAATTTTACCCGAGGGTAAAGGCAATAAAATGCCTACTTCTTTTCTCTTTGAGAAACTGCATACAAATGAATGATTCAACAACCAAGTTAATAATCAAGAAAGGTGACTGCCTTAGTTGACTTAGTGAAACAAAGCCGGCCTACCTGCATCTAGCACATTCTGGTTCAACATTATGGGCCATACTGATGATCCTAGAGATGCTCTTAATGGACTGAGCTTTGTAGAGGGTGATACTTCACTCCAAGCTGTCAAGAAAGCTCGCTCAAGGACCTCTAATGGAACTTGGAGTTTGCAATAATCTGCCAGTTTTTGCAGCTTAGAATACGATAGCATCTCTGCAAAAAAAAAGAAAAAAAAAACCAACAAAGCACATAAACAGTGTTAAGAACAATTAAAGAGAATATAACTTGTACTGTATTACATGTGTTTATGAAAAGGGGGTTTGGAGGCCACATAGAAAGAGGAATCAGAAACGTACATGGTGCAAAAGGCCGACGGTCTTCTGAATAGAGTTGATAACCTGGTTGTGATTATGGTTTGCTTCGTCATATTCACGGATCGGGACTACTTCACCATCCCATGACCGAAAGTTGTACTTGATGAACATATTCGGCACCATGAGCTCCTAACTAATAAGGCCAGCACATCAATGAAATGCGATGATAAGCATAGGGAGCTATGATCTAGAAAAACCCTCATAAAATAAAAGCCCTAAAAAAAATCAACAAACTGTTATTGGAATCCAAACAGAGACGAAAGAAAGAAAGAAAGCCCAAAAGAAAAGAAGGAAGAAAACAAAATTCTAAAGTTCTGCGAGAGTAATACTGGGAGGGATATTTTCATGCGTTGAATTCCCTATCAAATATAGTGCTCATGATTTCTTTAGCTTAAGCTTTAGTAAATTGGTTCAACTTTTGCTATCTTATCTTTTCGCCGTGCGTCTTGCTTATTCTTCCCCCTGTAGTTGAAGATAAAATCAGTTCTTCAATTTTCTCGTAGCCTTTGAGAAAAAGAAATCAATGATCTTACGAGAAGAAATTATATTCAACAATAAAGAACAAAAGTAATATGAACAATAGGTATTTTACCTGTGTTGTCAAGCAAAATTATAACTTTCCTCAATCCTTATGAATTTTCACCATTGAGTGCGCAATACAAAAACCCTAATTAATTTCAATTTTTCCTGGAAAATATGTAGACGGAATCTCAACAACAACGAACAAATTGGTTTCTATTGAACAAACTATCCAAGGAATTTAAAGTACCTCATCAAGAAGTTCTGCCGGTCTCTAACCTGCCTCAACCGAAGCCAACGCTTCCACTTGATTCCTATGTTGAAGAAGTCATGCTAATACAATCTTCCGCATCCCCAGCAGCCCACCAACCATCTACATAGTTGTTACCTGCATTTCCATGCGAACGTTACAACTGCTAGCGTAAGGACTATATACCCATTTAGACAATAATAACTCAAAATATTTTTAATATAGAAATTTTGATACCTAGGAAAGAAGCATGACCAACAGTTGCAAGCTTATCATCTGTAGATGTGGCCATACGTACTTCTTGTCCCTGTACCCCTAATGGGTTAATCGAATCCAAGTCGGTGCAAAACATCACTGTATGCAATCACCTGCCAGGAAGAAAACACACACATCAAATAGGCTGGTAGAAGGCAAGCGCACTCGAATATCTCGATCTGCGTTGGAGAAACGCTTAATTGAATAACGAGACCAAATGGATTGAACTTCATATACCTAACTCTGCAACCTATTGCCCAATCCAGCGTTTTTTCATCACTGTTTTTTCAGTTTTTCCTTTATACTAAGTGCACACTATAATCAACTATATATGCCTGGATGTAGAAGCAGGCTAAGATATCATTCCTGGTAAAAAAAAATTGAACTCTGGTTAATGACTTAGCAAAATTCAAGATCGATCCCTCAAAATACGTTACCTCTACAGAATTTATGAAAGGTTAGACAAATATAAACGCTACATGTGGTTCTGGCGAATTTTCCCAATCATATGGAGTTATTATGGCCTAAAAGTTGTATTTTAAAATAAAATAAAATAAGTAACATTATTACCTTAGCATGTCATACACAATAACTCCATCGCTATCTCATTAAACTCACTCCATATCTTGTCCTGTTACACAGAACACACCAAGTGATAAGTACAACGAAGAAAAGGGTACTGCTCACCGCATCAAAGAAAGACTTGACAACATAGGTTTTCCTCGAAGAAGACTCATACAGGGTAGACTACTACAGTGCTCTTTAGTTGGGCATATAGCAAAAAAAGTCATACTCTGAAATCCTAGAATGTTTTTGTGCTAATTCCCTAGGCAAGCACAAAAAGCTAGATGCTTATGCTTGCTTTGGAAAATAGTAATCATAGTGAAGGTCAACCAAAAAAAAACCGGACCGCCTTAACATACAACAATAACACCACTAATGAGACCGACGTATCTATCTTTCCACATGATTCAAATTACGATTCAAACTGATTGGGAAAATAAAGAGATATATATACAATCGATCTATTCAAACAACCAGATCAGTAACAATATATGACTAAGCGATAAAAGTGACTCATAAAACACCAAACCAATTACCATGATGGTCATCTAAGCTGATCGTCTAACTTTTGCATTAGAGAACAAAGTGTCACCAAAAGTTACAGCAAGTTAAAAGAGTTAGAATATAGCATCAAAGGATACCCTAAAACCCCCAAATTTAGAACCTTAGAGAATGAAAATTTCAGAGAAGAATTTACCAACTGAGTTACGATTTTGATTTTGATTTCAGAGAAGAATTTTAGAGAAACTCAAAAACCCTAGATATCATAAGAATTTGAAAAATTGAATCCATATCGATCTTTATTTAGACTGAAAATCAAATCATCCACAATTCATAGCATTAAATTGAACAATTTGCATAAGTCACATCTTACCGAAATTATATATTAGATTTCTATAGCATGTGGATTTAGATGTTTTAGCATCCCCATTAGTGCTTGATTAAAAACACCTTCCTTGATACACCATTATGCTCCCACCTCTTCTGTACAGTACAGTTTCCCAACCCTTCTCAGTTAATTACCAGTCATCTTCTCACAAACCTTATCAGTCATTCTTCTCACAACCAAAATATCAACCTACTAAGTCTCACAATGCAAAAATCAACCTATTAAGAGAAACACATATTAAAGTCCCGAATGATGAATTTTGATTAAGTATGTCCTTTCTAATCCTAATTTTTTGTCCTAATTAAGTTCAGAGAGAATAACCATCACCTGAAAAGTTAAAACAATAATTAACAAAAAAATTAATAATAAAAAATCATACATTCTAGACAAAACACTAACAAACCCAGTAAGAATAACAGTTAGACCACATTCTAGACAGTGCTTGTGTTGTGTTACTACTGCCTTGTTGGGTTTCCTGGGTGTGGCAGTGTTGGTGGTGCTGATGGGGTCATTAATGAATTCATAGACTATAATTACGACAATGGTTGCTGTTGAAATTGGTAGCGCACATCTTCTCTAGAACTTCGCGAACAAATGGCAGTTTCATGTACATTCAAATGCCACAAAAGCCATCATAAGATTGCAGGCATGGACTTGATCTGACGACGATGAGCTTAGTGACATTTGGATTGACATGGGTCTAGCATCAGCTCATGATTTAGGAGATTTTGTTTCAACACATTAGTCCTCAGGCAAATGGTTCCCTTTCTTTTCTTAAAATTAATCTTTGCTAGAGTTTTCGTTCTTCTTAAGAACTAAAAGTGAAAATATATAACCAATAAAAATCCAATTTCAACGATGCTCACTACAGGTAAAAAAGAAACAGTAAAGGGGCGGTAAACTTTACTTGTGGTAAAGGGCAAGTAAACCAATGAATGCGAGCACCTGCCAAGAAAAACAAAAACCAAAAAATCACATCAGATAGCCGGTAGAAGGCAAATGCAATCGAATATTCATCAGAATCAATTTAGGCAAAACTCGTCACATCAGCAACTCTCAGCAATCCACAGTTGAGAAAAATCTGCGACGCACAAAGGATCATCCATAATAAACGCAGCTAATATCATGAACTTTGGCTAGACTTATTCTAGATAATCATCTGAACATAAAAAAATTTAGTATCAATTTTCGAAACTTAGCAGGATTGACAAACCTTCATACCAAATATTTAGGAAAGTAGAGAATCACCTTAAATCATCCATCCATGTTCGTTCTTCCCAGACTTGAACGCGGCACAAAAGTTGACCAATACAACATTCTTCAATCCAGATACAACGTCGCCACCATATACAAAACCAACAAACGATTCAACTGTGCATCAATCCGACAAAGGTATGCAAGGTTACAAATTGGCTTCATTGATTGGTTACCTAAAACCAATATAAATAACGGTTTATCACAGTTGATTTGGGTTATTGATACATTGAACAAAATAAACAATCATCGAAGTATCCGGGTTCACACTTGCATGACAAACCTCCATTATTGTCGAGAACTGAATCTTGTCAAATTGTCAGCTCAGTTCAAGTAAAAAGGCCATCTAAAATATCCATCACAGCTCCCGGTCTAGCTATAACATTCACAATCCAAAAACGCCAATTCAGTTAATTGTAAGAAAATTGAATGGTTTTAATCAAACACTGGACATCAGCTTTGCAAACATAATCGAAAATCAAATTCTATACAATAAATGTATCAATTCACCATCGTTCTCAAAATTTGGTTCTGACAGAGTCATTGCGTATCTCCATTGGTCAATTTAAAAACTTTCCTCCTCAGCATTGACTAATCAAAAGCCCTAATCAAACCCAAAAAATAAACAAAAACCCACAATTAAAACTTATCCAAAATAACAAATACAATCGGTTAATCAAAAACACTAATCAAACCAAAACTTATCTGAAAAAACAAATACCTGAAGCATGAAGATGATGAAGAAGGTTTCAACCCATTGTTCAAATTACCCCCTTTACTTGCTTTTGTAATATACTGAGGTTAAATGGAAGAATTAAGAACAGTAGATAAAGCTAAAAAATTTAGCAAACCCTAGAACTTGTGTTTACTAAGCAAATTTTCATCTTTCTTCTAATCCTTCATAGCTCTAATCTTCACAGAGAAGATCATACGAATAGTTGGCTCTGGATTCGGAGAGAAGAAAACAAATCGATCTAGACTTATCCGCGTTACAAACAATAAGAAATCGAAGAGATAATCTGACGGTCTCGAATTACTCCCAAAGACGAACGGACGAACGGATATATCCCATCGTTTTAAATAAGTGTGGCCCCATATCATTCCCAGCCGTCCAAGTCAAACGAAATCCAGACGATAATGACCGCGAGATGACCCTCTTCGGCCAATCCTGACCATCTAATGACTCTCAAATCTCAGAGTCAAACACCACCTTTTTTTATTACATTGATTCTTACATTTGATAATTTTGCAGGCTAGTCTTCTTGATACGGACGGACTAAACTCCGTTCTCACGGCATGAGCTTCAGGAAGAGGTGTTTGCAAAAAATGAGCATGAACGTTTCTCAACTTTGAGGCTATGAATCCCGCCACCAAAATCATAACACGTAGAGGAGGAGGGAATAGAATAAGCCTAATGTTTTCAGCAAGATGTCGTTGATGCACAGCCAATAAAAGTAATAAAGTAGACTATGTTACAAAATGGTAATAAATCAGAAATTAGTAGAGAAAAATGTAAAATTGATATTTATTATTTACCTGAAATACCATTGGCTTGGGATCCGAAGCTCGATTTCCCTGTTTTCTTGAGAAAATAGATAATCAAAACAAATGTACAAGAAAGTGACCCAGGTTATATATGTACTGGTCATAAATAAATTAGGAACGCGTTTCTTATTAAATTTTAAAAATATACTTATACTTAGTGATACAACAACCAATCTCCACTACTTTAAAAAATTTCTATCTTTTTCTACTTGTCTCATTCATGTAAAACGGAGAACATGGGTAAAAATAAAAATAGATAAAGCAAATGAAACTTATGGAGTTCCCCGTTCTCCCAAAATGAATGAAAAATAAAAAAAACGTCCGAAAATTGATATATTGCCCAGAAATTATAAAATATTTTGTAGTATCGATTAGGTTAAAGCAAGAGATAGAGAAGGAGATGAACTTCTTATTTGATAAAGAGGCATAAGGGATTCCATAATACAATGTTCTTTATATATAGGAAAGGGAAAACCTAGTCATCAAATGGACCGCACATCCATGGGCCACTGGCCCTACAACACTCCCCCTTGTGCGGTTCAATAACAAAGCTTTATACATAGTACTTCACATATAATGCTTTGAATGTAGTTCTTCAAATGTCGTCCTCTTCTTGATGACTTGTGCCGAAATCAATCGCCTCATTAAAACTTTGACAAGGAAAAACCCAGTGGGATAAAACCTTGGTAAAACTCTTCACATGTAGTACTTCACATGTTGTCATGTACTTTACATGTAGTTCATCACATGTAATACGATTTTCAAACATCGACGAGTCTAAGTTAATTGCCTCGTTAAAACTTCGTTAGGAAAAACCCTGAGGGACAAAACCTAAACTAAAGAAAAAGAGTACAATATTAAGTAAACTTAAAACATAGATGGACTCGAATATGTTGCCTCATTAAAACCTTGATAAGGAAAAACCCAGTGGGACAAAACCTTGATGAAGGGGAAAGAGTACAACGTGACAGATGCAAGTAAAGGTGATCAGTTGCAGATGATCACTTTGTTCCGTAAAAGTTGACTAGTTGTATCACAACTCCTAAGGCAGAAAATCCTCGTGGGAGAGACAATAGCCTTAGTTGGGAAATTGCTTCCCGGTGTTTGTTGTTGTCTCATTAAAAACCTTGCCGAGTAACAAAACCATGTGGGAAAAAGCAACCTTGGTGAAGGAAAATAGTTCAACATACCATTAGATGCTCCCCCTGATGTTAGACAATTTCCATTAGTCTAGTGCAGTCAAAAGGAGTTTAACACACTTTACTTTGGTGACTTGAATGTTTATAAGACACTGTTGTTGATTCTGGAAGTTACATTGCTTAACATACTATCACGTTTCATTTCTTTGATTCAGATATTTTCAGTAATAGCAACGCGATGTTTATGTATTCAACATTTAACATACTTGATGCTTTTAGTGTTGTCTCGCTAAAAACCTTGTCGAGTAACAAAACCCTTTGGGAAAAACTATTCTCGATCGAAGGGAAAAAGAGTACAACACAACTTCAATTTCGAAGTAAAATATGTTGACATCATATCCTTGGATCCTCCCCCTGATGTCGGCATCTCCCCCTGATTACTTTCAGAGTTGTTCCTGACGGTTCCTTTAGTCATGTACTTTTCAAAACTGAATATCGGTCCTGAGTTAGAAAATAGTCTACCATATCTCCCCCTGATTACTTTCGTTGGAGAAGAGATCATTGTTCCTTCATAATCAACAACCTTTGGATTGCAGTTCCTTTAGCATTCCTTTTTATGTCTTTGCAGGGATAAAACAAACTCATGTCAATGGTTACTTTTAAGTACATGATTACATTCATTGTACCATTCCAATGACGTTGCGTTGGCGCTGAGCTATATCTAGCCAACAAGTTCCCTAAGGATGTAAAATTTAATCGAGTATATTACTAGACTAAGTATAACAATGCGTATATTGTACTTAGATATGGGAATTTCATCCCCAACACATCTTCGTCATCTTCCTTTAGACGAAATGGTCACTTACTTACATTTGAAACTCGACTAATCATGGGAGTGCTATCAGGATGCATGTCTTTATTATATTGCCTGATAACTTTAGACATATGCAAACTGGTGGAATAATATACCACAAGCTCAGTATTCGGTCGAGCTTTCCCAGATTTTTCATCTCAAATTCGGATTTCAAATAGCTTTTAAGGTCTCTTATTACATCAAGAGTACCCATCATGTCTATGCCATCGACATAGATAGCTACAATTCCAAATCAGGAACTTTCTTGTGAATACGCAAGGAAAAATAACTTACTTGTCTATCCCCTCCAAATCAAATAGCCACTTAGACGGGTATACCACATCTGCCTGATTGCTTCTATATACAAGTGGCCGTTCTATCTAACTGTAAACGCACTCTTTGGTTTAGAGTCACTTGATTTGGGTAACAAAATATCTTCTATCTCTTGATTCTTTCAGAGATACGTAACAACCACATACATATGCTGCATTTCAAGTTCTTTTGAAATTACCAAGTTAACTGAGTAGCAGAACTCTATGAAGTTCATTACAAGAGAAAAATTCCAGGGCATTGTGAGAAACCTCGCGCCACAAGGCGAGTCTTTATACTTTAAGAATGCTTTCTTCTCATTATGCTTTGTGACAAATAAATCATGTATGTCCAATAGGCTTTACACTTGGTTGGTTAGCACTACCACACCAAATACCTGTATATTTGTCAAAGAACTAGGTTCTACCTGGATTGCTTAGGCCAAATATGCTATTTATTTGAAATTAATCAAAATAAAGCATAGTTCGATCTTATTGTGCTCTACTTATGGAGCAACTATTTATGGATTATATCATCACTGTGCACGCATGATCCTTCCATTGACTCATGTGCATTCTCATAATCCGTCAGGATTTCATTGTTCTCTAGAATCATTTAAAACTTCGGAGCTTCCTCCAGTTTGATGCATGGACATATTCAGAGACAATCTTATGAGATGATTTCTGATGATATAAATAAGTTGTGCCTCACTCACCTACTTCCTTTCTAGGTGAGGATTGATCGAACCAAGTGGTCTCTCCAACTTCCTTTATGGAGCCACGGCCTCAACCACACTTCCACCGAATGTAGTTGCAACACCTTAGTCTATGGTGTATATCCCATATTGAGGATTTGTAACTTTGCAGGTAGGTTTGCAGCTGGTATGTGTGATCTCATGATAGGTGTAGAATACACCGTATTTACTATCTAGTAGTTTATGCTTTCTTTGCCATTTTTCTAGTGAATTATGTATTTTTACGTGTGTTTTTGAGTTATTAGGTACTCGGGAGTCGCACGGAGGAAAAGATGAAGAAATCACCCAATTTGAGCCAAAAGGGCAAAAAGGTCATTTTACATGCGATTGATATATGGAACCCAGTTGAGGTTAAGGGGCAACCCAATTTGGAGGAGTACTAAAGCCAGGTCCAGTCAAGGCTAAGGGGGTTGTCATCAGGGTACCCCTTATCATCTATCGAGGGTGCATTTATCGGATCTCATGTGGGGTGTCCCTAGCACTGTGTAGAAGGGTACCATTATCCATTCTCATACTCCTACCCTAAATTGAGAAGATTATTTCTCAATCATTTTTTGTGCCTGAAATTAAGACACAGAAAGAGGCGCAACCTTTAGACCGAGAGATCGAGAAAATGATGAAGTATGAACTTGGTTGATGCACTCTTGTTCTTTGGGAAACAGAGATGAAGTAGAAATTCAAGTTAGGGTTCGAATCGATGAAAGAGTTGAAGCTCGGGGATTGAATCGGAGAAATTAATGGGTCAGTTATGGGTTCGTTTATGCAATCGATAAACAAGGTTATGATGAGTCGATCTCTCGCAAGATGATGATGATGGTGGTAGATACAAAGAAGTCGAGAATGATGCTGTAACTCAGGGAGGAAGGAACTTAGGGTTTCTTTGAATCAATTGAGATCGAGAAGCAGGGAAGAAAATGGGTTCGATTAGAAACCTCAGAAAGAAGATGGGTTCGATTAGAAACCTCGGAGAGCGAGATGGGTTCGATAAAGATGGTGAAATTGAAGATGCTCAGATAAATCGGATCAAAGGGCGATTAGGTCTCAACATTTACGGGGTTTTGAGCAGAATTTAAGAAGGGGATTGGATGAGATGATTAAGCGAGAGATAGATTGAAGATTTGATGTGAGTTGAAGAAGAATCGAAGATGTGAATGAGCTTGATCTTCTTTGTTATATGGGTCTCATCTTTGAGTTGATGGTGATGCGGGTTGAGATGGGAAAGATGAGCTGATGCTGTAGTAGAGAAGAAAGCAAATGGGTATCTAGTGGATATGTAATCTGCTGTGACATCAGTATGGGTTTTGTACGTGTTGGTGCTGCAAGAATGAAGGCTGTGAAGTAGAAATTGTGTTGATTGAATAGGTCTGTAATGCTGGGTGCAAGGGGAATGAATGAGGTTAAGCTGCAAATGGAGTGAGCCTCGATTGCAAGAAGAAAAGGAGGTGATTGTTCTTTTGCAAGAAGTGATAAAACAATAGATGTATGTGCTAGGAATTCTTAACGGGGAAGTGAAGCGGAAAGAGGCTGAATGTGGCTGGAAATCCCGAAAATGACCAAGACTCGGCCGGACTGCGGTTCGGTGAGTCAACCCGGCGATCCAGCCGATCGGTGATCCTCAGATCCACTCGGTGAGTAAGACTATTCGACTAACTAAGCGGTGACTCACTGGCGACTCATTCCTTTCCCTTGACCGTTGACCGACGACCGTTAGTTTGACCCGTTTGGACCGTTATTCCTAACGGTGGATCGACGGAATATTCCGTCGAATATTCCACCGACGGAGAAATTTTCGGTGGCGTGGGCGACTTTTCCCACAAATTCCGGCCATAATACCGATTTTTCCCTATGAGCAAAAATTCGAGAATTTTCTATGGACTTCTCTCATGGGTGTGAAGACTTGGACTAGGAGTTGGATGGAGAATTTGGCTCAAATTTGGAAAGAGAAGGTGGAAGAGTTGAGAAAAGCTTGGATTTGGAAATTGAATGGCTAAAGGAAAAGGATTCTATTCCTTGGAAGATTTGGAGAATATTGAAGCCTATAAATAGAGAAGTTTTCTACATCTTTTACACACCTCTCTACACACACAACACTTGTGTTTTTGCTTTTCTAAGATTCTTCTTCTTAATTATTTGTGTGAACTTGAAAATTCTCCTTTTAATTATAATTATTTGTGTGAATTTCAAAAACATTAGTAGCTAATTTTATTATTGATTGAGGATGAATTCCTAGTTCTTAATTTATGTTTTGAGTTTTTGTTTTCAATTCTATCTTGAGGTTTTTCACATGATTATCGTTTGTTTTTACTAATAGGAATGATCTTAATGACATTCATGATTGATTGATAGATTGTTTAGAGTGCACGCTAAATTGATTTATTAATTTGATCTAAAGCTAGTGAAAGTTAGGGGATAAGTAATCGTTTCTTGACTCTTTACATAAGTAGCAAACACGAGACCTTGCGGAGGGATTCCGTGGAGCAATTGTGTGTGAAAACAACGTTAGCAAGTAGACCTTGATCTAAGAGTCTAACTACTAATATTGACCTAATAAGTTCATAAATCTTAATGCGTTTATTTAAATTACATATAGAGTGATCTACTACTAGGTGGTTTGGTAAATAGAATCCGGTAGTCGAGAACTTCCGTGTCCGGTGATATAAGGGATTTAGGGGTTTAGCACTGATCTAGCTGCTTTACCTACGGTTGGTGATAATTTGTGACTAATAACAAGTAGAAAAGAACATAACTTGAATCATTGTTTTGTAACGAAGAAGGATTCCTTGGTCTTGTCTCTCTTATTGCTTTCAACTTTTATCTTTTAATTGCTTTGTTTATTTTCTTTTGCTTTTTACACCCCCCTTTCGTGACAATTTTTACAACTAGAATCTCTTGCTCCTCGTGGAAACGAACTTGACTTCCATTATATTATTTTTAATTGAGTGGAAACATTAATTAATTTGATTGCACCTACGACACGCATCAAATTTTGGCGCCGTTGCCGGGGAGCAGCGGATGATTTTAGTTGTTTTTATTTTTCTTATTGCTTTCAACTTTTATCTTTTAATTGCTTTGTTTATTTTCTTTTGCTTTTTACACCCCCCTTTCGTGACAATTTTTACAACTAGAATCTCTTGCTCCTCGTGGGAACGAACTTGACTTCCATTATATTATTTTTAATTGAGTGGAAACATTAATTAATTTGATTGCACCTACGACACGCATCAAATTTTGGCGCCGTTGCCGGGGATCGAACCCGGGTCACCCGCGTGACAGGCGGGAATACTTACCACTATACTTACCACTATATTATTTCTTTTTGCTTTAATCTTGCTTTGTTGGATTCTATTTTGTATCTAACTTAAGTTTTTGAATCTTATTTCAGGTGCCAGTTTTCCATGTATGGTGGACAAGAGCAAGCATATTACAACAATCAATACGGTTTTCAACCTCAACATTATGGCAACTTCCAACCATCCTTAGGATACAATCAAAACCAATCTTTTGGCTATGATCAAATTCCTACAGAACATTATGGATATTCTCATACATATCAACAACCTTATGACGGGTATGTAAGTGGACAATCACAAGGATGGGAGGATAGTTTTGTTTATGATCGAAAATTCTCTAGTTTTGCGTATAAGATGTCTGCCATGATTGGGGATCTTCAACAAAAGTTGCAAGAATCACATCGAGAAATTCAAAGGAATTCGGAGAAATTATACGAACAAATTAACCAACCTTTGGAGACTTTTGAAGACGCTAGTGTAGCTTACTCGAGCCTTGATCTTAATAATGATCAAGAACCTATTCAAAAGGTAGAGCTTGAAGATGATGCATTTAGTGCTTGGAAAAAATTCCTTAGGGAAAGATATGAGTCCGCGGAAGTGTATGAGCGTTGCAACAATGAGGAAGTTATTCCAACTCCGGATCATAATAACGATCCTTCACCTATTCAAAAGGAGGAGATTGGGTGTGACTTACCTATTGTTATAAACGGTGTAACACCCGCACAAGAAGATTTTACAATCTATACCGATGAAAATCATTTTAGTGAATGGCCCGATTCCGATGATGAGAATGTTGAAGAGATGATGCTAGAGGATGAAACCACATTCATTTATTTTGTGGAAGACCCAGTTGAACTTGCTAATGATTATGATGATACCGAGACTTTGGTTAAGGTAGAAAACGACGAAGAATGGTTGCAAGGTTTAATAGAGGACCACGATATACAAGAGGTAAGTAATTCACTTGAATTTTTTAAGGATGAAGAGGATTCTATAATACAAGAGATTGTGCAAGGTTTGTCTAATCCTTTGCATATTGATTCTTCTCCTTTACCTCTTATTGGTTTGAATGTATGTGCTTCGAAAGTATTTTTGGATGATTTTGTTTCTAAATATCCACCATTGGAAACACTTGATGCTAACACTATGCAGGTTTGCCAAGAGGAATACATGGAAATTCCCAAATTCTATGTTCTTTATACACTTCCGAGTGTGGACGAGAATAAGTGGGAAATTCCTATCGAGCGATAATTTCACTATTATTTTCTTGTGCTAATATTTGTATGGAGTTATTGTTTTCAAAACATGTATTATGGGTGGATCCTCAAATTTTCCGATTGTTAGTATATGGGGAATGAATCTTGCAAGAGCTAAGTCGGGCCGTCGACTTTAAAACAAGCGCTTAATGGGAGGCAACCCATCGGTTTTGTATTTCTTATCCTTTTGCTTTTTGTTATTTTTTTTTTTTTTCTTTTCTTGTTCCTTATCATGTTAAAATTTCCCACCTTGACTTTACTAGGAGGATTCAATTACATTGAGGACAATGTAAGGTTTAAGTGTGGGGGAGTGGTTAAGCATGTTTTTAAAACAAAAAAAATTAAAAAAGTTTAAAAAAAAAAAAAAGTTTTACATAAAACCTCCAACTTTTAGAGATTTTAGAGTCACTAGAATACTTCTAGGTATGTTTACATAGAGATTTTGACCGACATAATTGAACTTGGAAATGTTAGAGAATTACATTCGGATTTCTTGTTTGTTTGAGTGTTAAATAATGGATTTAATCATGCCTAGTGATGCGAATTTGGTGCGGGGAGAAGTGCATTATTAGAGTTGCTGATCAATCATTAGTGGAGACTACCCGTATTCATATCATGTGAGGCACCGACCAGAAATTTTTCCATCTACTAAAGAGCTTTCTTTTGAGTGTGTGTCACCGTACGTTAATTCCGGGTAGAATGGTGAGCTACCCAACCTCCCACCAATAGAAGCACTACTCTTTGATCTCTTGAGTGCTAATTTTGTCAATCATGAGGGTGACGTCCATGGATGAAAGCTTCCTTCTTGTAGTTCGATTTGCAGTTAGCACCATTCTCTCTCTC
The DNA here is from genome assembly GCA_023531295.1 of Papaver armeniacum. Taxonomy (NCBI): domain Eukaryota; kingdom Viridiplantae; phylum Streptophyta; class Magnoliopsida; order Ranunculales; family Papaveraceae; genus Papaver; species Papaver armeniacum. The sequence goes on along the minus strand of JAJJWW010015000.1, from coordinate 206,669 downwards.
GACAATAACGGATCCATAGAAACACATTCATCATCAACAAGGAGCGACATCAAAATCTACAAGGAAAAATGGAAAAAGTTCAAGGTTTACAAGCAACGGAACGAGAAAAAGAGCAAATTTCAAATTCAAGTAAAAGCAACATACAAATGAGCGGATTTTTTCATATATGTTGAAGACTTACACTACAATGAGGTAATTTTATATTCAAGTATGAAGACTTATTCATGAAAGCGAAGAAAATTAAAAGGTGAGAATTTTTGAAGTTTATGATTTCAAGACGATACAAGTTGTGAAGAATCAAGCGGTAAAATACTTCTCCCACGGCCATGGTTTATTTTGTATTTAATTTCTCTTGTTTTGTTAAAAAAAAAAGAATTAAAAAAAAAAGAATTAAAAAAAAAAAAAAAAAAAAAAAAAAAGAGAAACAAGAGAAATATTTGTTTTGTATTATTTTTATAAGCCGTGGGGAAGGAAAATATATAAGGAAGTTTCAAGCGACAAGGATTTAAGGTAAAGGTTACAAATTGTTAAGGATTTACGAAATTCGAGAGTTTATCACCAATAGTTGGAACCGAAGACGAAGATTAAGAAGATCAAGACGAGGAGCGGAAGACGTTTCTATTGGATGCCGTGAGTGGTGTTATCATAATTGGCGATCGGATGTGAAGGTGAGTAAGTAATCTCATCCTCAATAATAATGGTTGATTTCATTTCGTAGAGATCGTCAGAAAATGGTTTTTCAAAATGTTAAAAGATGTGGGTTTTTAAAAATATTTCGGAAGTTGTCCTTCCCACCATTCAACGTGTCGCAAAGATTTCTCTCTTCATTCCTACCTGCACACATGTGAGAACCATAAAAAAGCCGTTTTTTGAGTGCAATTATCATAAAATCCTTTTTGGTGAGGCGAAGTCGAGGCGAAATGCTTATTGATCGTTTCTCAAACACGCATTCTCTCATTATGGTGTGGTTATTTCTCACTCAACATTTAAGAATGAGAATATGTTCTTTAGTATTTCTAACTTCTTATTACTAGCATGCGAAAACTCTATGTCCTCATAGCTCTTTGGATGCTTGGGACGCTGGAACGCTTTGAAGTTGTGAGTTTTTAGTTTGATTTGCTCGAGGACTAGCAAAGTCTAAGTGTGGGGGAATTTGATAGGTGTAGAATACACCGTATTTACTATCTAGTAGTTTATGCTTTCTTTGCCATTTTTCTAGTGAATTATGTATTTTTACGTGTGTTTTTGAGTTATTAGGTACTCGGGAGTCGCACGGAGGAAAAGAAGAAGAAATCACCCAATTTGAGCCAAAAGGGCAAAAAGGTCATTTTACAGGCGATTGATATATGGAACCCAGTTGAGGTTAAGGGGCAACCCAATTTGGAGGAGTACTAAAGCCAGGCCCAGTCAAGGCTAAGGGGGGTTGTCATCAGGGTACCCCTTATCATCTATCAGAGGGTGCATTTATCGGATCTCATGTGGGGTGTCCCCTAGCCTGTGTAGAAGGGTACCATTATCCATTCTCATACTCCTACCCTAAATTGAGAAGATTATTTCTCAATCATTTTTGTGCCTGAAATTAAGACACAGAAAGAGGCGCAACCTTTAGACCGAGAGATCGAGAAAATGATGAAGTATGAACTTCAGTTGATGCACTCTTGTTGCTGGGAAACAGAGATGAAGTAGAAATTCAAGTTAGGGTTCGAATCGATGAAAGAGTTGAAGCTCAGGGGATTGAATCGGAGAAATTAATGGGTCTGTTATGGGTTCGTTTCTGCAACTGATAAACAAGGTTATGATGAGTCGATCTCTGCAAGATGATGATGATGGTGGTAGATACAAAGAAGTCGAGAATGATGTTGTAACTCAGGGAGGAAGGAACTTAGGGTTTGCTGAATCAATTGAGATCGAGAAGCAGGGAAGAAAATGGGTTCGATTAGAAACCTCAGAAAGAAGATGGGTTCGATTAGAAACCTCAGAGAGCAGATGGGTTCGATAAAGATGGTGAAATTGAAGATGCTGTAGATAAATCAGATCAAAAGGGCGATTAGGTCTGCTGTTACAGGGTTTTGAGCAGAATTTAAGAAGGGGATTGGATGAGATGATTAAGCAGAGATAGATTGAAGATTTGATGTGAGTTGAAGAAGAATCGAAGATGTGAATGAGCTTGATCTTTGCTTGTTATATGGGTTTGTCTTGAGTTGATGGTGATGCGGGTTGAGATGGGAAAGATGAGGCGATCTTTGTAGTAGAAAGAAAGCAAATGGGTATCTAGTGGATATGTAATCTGTTGTGACATCGGTATGGGTTTTGTACGTGTTGGTCTTTGCAAGAATGAAGGTCATGAAGTAGAAATTGTGTTGATTGAATAGGTCTGTGTCTCAGTGCAAAGGGGAATGAATGAGGTTAAGCTGCAATGGAGCTGAGCCTCTGTTGATTACAAGAAGAAAAGGAGGTGATTGTTGCTGCACAAGAAGTGATAAAACAATAGATGTATGTGCTAGGAATTCTTAACAGGAAGTGAAGCGAAAGAGGCTGAATGTGGCACGGAAATCCCGAAAGCTTGACCAAGACTCGGCCGACTGCAGTTCCGGTGAGTCAACCCGGCGATCCAGCCCGATTCGGTGATCCTGGCTGATCCAAACAGTGAGTAAGACTATTCAACTAACTAAACGGTGACTCGCCGACTCATTCCTTTCCCTTGACCGTTGGTGACTGACGATCGACCCGTTTGACCGGTTATTCCTAACGGTGGATCGACGGAATATTCCGTCGAATATTCCACTGACGGAGAAATTTTCAGGTGGCCGACGGCGACTTTTCCGGTCAAATTCCGGCCATAATACCAGTTTTCCGGCGAGCAAAAATTCCAGAATTTTCTATGGACTTCTCTCATGGGTGTGAAGACTTGGACTAGGAGTTGGATGGAGAATTTGGCTCAAATTTGGAAAGAGAAGGTGGAAGAGTTGAGAAAAGCTTGGATTTGGAAATTGAATGACTAAAGGAAAAGGATTCTATTCCTTGGAAGATTTGGAGAATATTGAAGCCTATAAATAGAGAAGTTTTCTACATCTTTTACACACCTCTCTACACACACAACACTTGTGTTTTTGCTTTTCTAAGATTCTTCTTCTTAATTATTTGTGTGAACTTGAAAATTCTCCTTTTAATTATTATTATTTGTGTGAATTTCAAAAACATGAGTAGCTAATTTTATTATTGATTGAGGATGAATTCCTAGTTCTTAATTTATGTTTTGAGTTTTTGTTTTCAATTCTATCTTGAGGTTTTTCACATGATTATCGTTTGTTTTTACTAATAGGAATGATCTTAATGACATTCATGATTGATTGATAGATTGTTTAGAGTGCACGCTAAATTGATTTGTTAATTTGATCTAAAGCTAGTGAAAGTTAGGGGATAAGTAATCGTTTCTTGACTCTTTACATAAGTAGCAAACACGAGACCTAGCGGAGGGATTCCGTGGAGCAATTGTGTGTGAAAACAACGTTAGCAAGTAGACCTTGATCTAAGAGTCTAACTACTAATATTGACCTAATAAGTTCATAAATCTTAATGCGTTTATTTAAATTACATCTAGAGTGATCTACTACTAGGTGGTTTGGTAAATAGAATCCAGTAGTCGAGAACTTCCGTGTCCTATGATATAAGGGATTTAGGGGTTTAGCACTGATCTAGCTGCTTTACCTACGGTTGGTGATAATTTGTGACTAATAACAAGTAGAAAAGAACATAACTTGAGTCATTGTTTCGTAACGAAGAAGGATTCCTTGGTCTTGTCTCTCTTATTGCTTTCAACTTTTATCTTTTAATTGCTTTGTTTATTTTCTTTTGCTTTTTACACCCCCCTTTCGTGACAATTTTTACAACTAGAATCTCTTGCTCCTCGTGGGAACGAACTTGACTTCCATTATATTATTTTTAATTGAGTGGAAACATTAATTAATTTGATTGCACCTACGACACGCATCATCTCATCACTTTAGCAACATCAGTGTACATTCTGAAAAATAAATATTCTTTATCACTTCACATTTACATTTGTGGAGTACAAGAATCAATATGAGACACAGTGGGAACACACCACGACAATACCTGTCGTTCCTTTAGAAAATACTTTTTCTTATCTCCCCCTAACGACGGGAACACTGTCTCATTAAAGTGATAACCCGCAAATCTAGCGGTAAGAGATCTCCTGCCAAAAGTTTTAAAATGCAGATAATTGTTGTGAACTTATTTCCAACATAACTACTTAACAGTTTTGAAGACCCATCATAGTACGATGTGGAGTCGTAATGGCACATATATAGTGCAACCAAAAATGCGTAAGAACACAAATGTCAGGCTTAAATCCAGTTACCAACTGGTAGCAGAAAAGGTTGACTAATATTGGGTTCTAAAAACAAATTAAATAAGATGCGTGTAATATTGTATATCCCCAAAGCCATAAAAGATAGGTTGGTATGCATAACCTATTTCTTAGGCACATTCTTTAACCTTTGATGGTAGCTTATGCGAGACCATTGGGTATAAGATGCTCTATATTGATCCTATTAAACATGCAATATTCATCAAGTCCTTTTGATGTAAATTCTCTAGCATTAATAAGGGTGGTGAGCCTTTGCACTTTTTATTGTGTAATATGTGCTAGGAGTTTTTAAACGCAAATTTCTTGGGAACTATAACTAGTCCAAAATGTCAAAACATTCACCAGAGCCATAAGTCACTTTAATGGTCCGCATTCCGCATGAATATTTTTCTAAATTTCACCTTGTTATCTTTGTAATATGGATTGTTTACCATTTGCATCTTAGGATGGTCTCGATCTTGTTTTTACTAAAGACTTTGTAAAATGAGTGATATGCTCTCTTACTTAAAAGCATAATGGGAGGGAGGAGGGGGTTGTGCATTGATAGGGTGTAGAATACATCCTATTTATTATCTATTGTTTATGCTTTCTTTGCTATTTTTCTTGTAAATTATGTATTTTACGCTTGTTTTGAGTTTTATAGCTACTATGGAGTCGCACGAACGAAAAGAAGAAGAAACCATCCAAAGTTGCGAAAAAGGGCAAAATAGTCATTCCATGGGCAATTACTATTGAGAGCCAAGCTAAGGATAAGGGGATGGAAACTGGTTAGCCCTTATCAGAACTAACCACTTATTAAGACACCCAAACTGGGGGTGGTTTTTATGTGGGCGTTTTAATCCTGTTCGATTCCTTACCCTAAAGTCAAGAGAGTTTTCTCTCATTTTTTTCTACACGGCACGTAAAGAGAATTATTGCAAGCAACAAAGTGGCCGCTTCTGGCTCTGTCCGATTCGAGAAATTCCGGGATCGATTCGTTGGATTCGAGATGAAATCGAGTAGAATTTGAAGATGATGAAGCTCGGTAAGATGGGATTGAGTTAGAACGATGATGGTTGTGGTTGATTTAAGATTTTGGTGTAATTAAGAAGAAATCAATGCTAGCCGTGAAATCTAGAGAAAACATACGAGAGAAATTGAGATTAATTGGAAGGAGTGTTCATTGTTGCTTGTTGCGAATGAAGATGGTGGTTAATTCGAGATTCAATTGCGGGGATGATGGGTTTCGATTTGAAACCGCTTTGTTGGTCCGAGAGTCAAGATCGAGATGAGACGAATCGAGTATGGATGGGTTCGTGGTGCGTTGATGGCGTCACCGAACTTGATGAACCAAAGGAAATGGGTCTCGCAATGGATGAACTTGCCGCCGCTGTTGTGAAGCTCAAGGAGATGCTGAATCGAGAACAGATCGGGGAATATGAGTTGAAGAGATGGTGGTAGTCTCTGATGTGAAGCTCAGGGAGATAGGGTTTTGTGAACCGAGAAGAATGAAGATCAGAAAGGGGTTCTGGTATGTGATAATGTATGGGTATTTGTTAGTTGAGGTCGTAGGGCTCTTGTCACCTTTTGAATCTGTGAATCAAAGATGGCAATGAATCTAAAATCGAGACAACATATGAGTTTTGAAGCTGTCGCTGTTGAACTCAGAGGATGGAACAGAGTGGGTTCGAAAATGGGTTTTCGATTAAGATTTGCTGTTACCTGATGCTGGAGAAATGAATGAGTCTGCGTAATTGAATATGGTGAAGGTATGAGCTGAAGCTTGAAATGGTCGAAACTAGATGAATGCTTAGGAATTTCACAGGAACTGATGAAGTAGAGGCCTGAAATTGGCCGGGAAGTCCTGTAAACGGAACTCGGCCGGTTCTCCACTCCGGCGATTCAACTTCTGGCGATGACCGATCCACCGATCCAACTCACCCTTGATTAGATCAGTCAGCCGAGTAAGATGCTGACTCGGTGGCTGACTCCTTTATGACTTGACCCGGTGGACTAACAGTTGACCAGTTTGACCGTTATCTCTAACGGTGCCGTGACGGAATATTCCGTCGACGGAGAAAAGATTCCGGTGACGGATTCCGGCCACAATCCCAGTTTTACGGCGAGCAAAATTCCAGAATTTTCTATGGACTTCTCTCATGGGTGTGAAGACTTGGACTACGAATTGGATGGAGAATTTGGCTCAAATTTGGAAAGAGAAGATGAAGAGTTGAGAAAGACTTGAATTTGGAAGTTGAATTGCTAAAGGAAAAGGATTCTAATCCTTGGAAGAATTGGAGAATATTGAAGCCTATAAATAGAGAAGTTTTCTACATCTTTTACACACCTCTCTACACACACAACACTTGTGTTTTTGATAGCTTTTGAAAATTCTTCTTTTTAATTATTTGTGTGAACTCTTGAAAATTCTCCTTTTAATTATTATTTGTGTGAATTTCAAAAACATGAGTAGCTAATTTTCTTATTGATTGAGGATGAATTCCTAGTTCTTAATACATGATTTGAGTTTTGTTTCAATTCTATCTTGAGGTTTTTCACAAAATTATCGCTTGTTTTTACTAATAGGAATGTTTATTCATTCATGATTGATTGATAGATTGTTTGGGTGGCCAACTAAATTGATTTGTTAATTTGATCTAAAGCTAGTGAAAGTTAGGGGATAAGTAATCGTTTCTTGACTATTTACATAAGTAGCAAACACGAGACCTTGCGGAGGGATTCCGTGGAGCAATTGTGTGTGAAAACAACGTTAGCAAGTAGACCTTGATCTAAGAGTCCAACTACTAATATTGACCTAATAAGTTCATAAATCTTAATGCGTTTATTTAAATTACATCTAGAGTGATCTACTACTAGGTGGTTTGGTAAATAGAATCCGGTAGTCGAGAACTTCCGTATCCCAGGTGATACAAGGGATTTAGGGGTTTAGCACGATCTAGTTTGCTTTACCTACGGTTGGTGATAATATGTGACTAATAACATGTGGATGAAAAACATAACTTGATTCATTGTTTTGCAACGAAGAAGGATTCCTTGGTCTTGTCTCTCTTATTGATTTCAACTTCATCTTTTAATTGCTTTGTTTATTTTCTTTTGCTTTTTACACCCCCCTTTCGTGATAATTTTTACAACTAGAATCTCTTGCTCCTCGTGGGAACGAACTTGACTTCCATTATATTATTTTTAATTGAGTGGAAATATTAATTAATTTGATTGCACCTACGACACGCATCATGCATCTGGTACTTTAGAAAACACTTATTGAGAGATATGTCGTTACTTCGCATTCTGTCAATATTTTTCTTGTTGTCTCGTCTACTCAAACATAGCGATGTACGTATGAGTCCTTTCAAAACGAAACATCATGTCACAACCAAAGTGCCTTTATGGTTATGTCAAAGTCTGTATGAGTCAATTTCCAACATTTCATCGTCGGAGTCAATATGGATTCAATAATCCAAATTAATATTATAGTGATTTACATTTCACTAAATTGACTCATTAGTCTCTCTAAAGTATGTTTCCTTCCAAATTCATTAGTGACTATAAAAGATGCAATCAATTACATTATCGCCACAGTCTGGTTCCTCGTGATGTCTATTTGCATGGGTTTCTTTGGAATTTAACAAGGTGTGATTATCTTTCGGTACATATAGATATTTTGTGACGTCTTTGTTCTATCTTGAAAACAAATTTTTGAGTAGTGTTGCGCTCGATGATCCAATCCTCGTAGTCACATTATAAGGAAATAGTTCAACAACTAGTTTAAATTCCTTAAGCTAGTGAAAAAAACAACTACGAGTTGGACATTTGGGTCTTGAGAGTTTTAATAAGTGGTGTTGCCTTATTACGTAATAAAAGTGGGATTCAACTCAAGTACTTTAGACTGAATATATATTACGTTTCACCCAATATATATATCTCAAGTGCTTTAGAGAATTTATGACTCGTGTTTTCATTCCATGGGTGCAGATATTGGATCTAGTTCAATTGAATAAGATAGTCAATTGGCCCCGGCAAAGTTCTTGTTGCCATTAAAGTTGATGTGAAAATTGGTTGCTACTATGATGCACACATTACATTGTATATATCAACACCTATGACCAGGTACATTTCCAACTCTTTCATTTATGATGGAAGCTAGAATCACATCTTAGCTTCATCCTATATTCAGCTGAGACCTGTACTTTGGTGTCATTACTACTGGGAAAAATACATCTTTGTCTCATGATATATATGTCCCTTTTCACATGCTTTATATGAGTCATTACGTCTAACCCTTATTACTTCGGGGTTCTTTCCATTTTCAATTTTGCTACATTTAGCTTAATTTGAGAAATTTATTTATCTCAATAGGCCAAGAGAATATCCCTACACATTTCAACCAATTATTTTAGGTTGGATAGATTACTAAAGATAGTTCTCTTGTTGTCATATTTCAACATATACTGATTCGTTAGTATCATGGATGAAGTAGAGAAATGTAAATTTTCTGACTTATATAATCTTTTGTGAGTTCTTCCACAAAATTTGGAATACATGTGATTTTATTTGAACGTATCTTTTGAAACTACTGACAGATTAATAGTCGAGCAAGTGGGTTACATTCCACGGAACATTCAAATTTGAGAAGAAAATATCAAATACGCAATAATGGTGTTCAAGTACATCTAAACCCCAAATAAATATATTTGAATCGAGTTGGTACAACCAATTGAGCAAAAGACAACATTCAACTATATCCGATATCATATTTAAAAGAACAAAATAACATTAAGACCAAAATTCTTAATGATCGAGATCAACACTCATAATTTAAATTGACCGTTTATGGACTTATCTTAAGGAAAAAAAAAAACAGAACTAAGCATTCTTAAAATAAATAAATAAATAACCCACATTAACATTTAATATTAAAACCCATTAACATTGGTTACATACCTTAATCCGAGATTTAGTTCCCACCGCCCAGTACAGTACATCCACAAAACCAATCTTTGGTTCTCCCTCTACATAGACAGACCCGGTACGGTTTTGGCCATGCATGCCCCAGGCCAGAACGAACAGGACAGGCCCCCCTTAGGGACGGATCGGAACAGGACGGGAGCCAGATCGGCAGGATTGATGGATCGGGATAGGGATCGGCCGGGTTGATGGATCGGCATCATCTCCTCGGCAGTGCAAAAATATAGTAAGAAAAACGCCCAGAAAAAAAAAACGAGCATCAGTTGGTCCAAGGGGAATTAACATCAACACATCATCGATCTACTAACAGACATGGGGATTCTATTATGTACACCTATAACAGACAAAAATCTAAATATCTAATCAAAACTATCCATGAAAGATCCTTAAGATTAAACTTTTTATTTTTAATTTCATCATTATCATAAGTGGGAGTCCATGAAAGGACCGGTTGGATCGAACAGTAAACAGAAAAGAATTTTCTTACACGGATTTCCTTCTCCTCGGAATGCCAACAGACGGGGTCACATTTTCTTCCACGGCGACCAGGAGCACCCAAGCACACGGGATCAGATTTCTATTGGTTTTCTTCCACAGCCATTAACTAGGACCAAAAATTTAGATCCCTAAATCCCAAAATAATCCCTAATTCTTCATTAAATCAATTTTTGCCGCAGATTTAATATTCCCAATGCCAGAATCAAAAACATGAAAAAGAAAAAAAAATAAAAAATCAATCGATCCCATATAACTCTATGGTACAGCTTCGTGCATGATAACGTTTTGTAGTATCGATTAGGTTAAAGCAAGAGATAGAGATAGAGATAAAGATAGTGAAGGAGATGAACTTCTTATTTGATAAAGAGGCATAAGGGATTACATAATACAATGTTCTTTATAGTATATAGGAAAGGGAAAACCTAGTCATCTAATGGACCGCACATCCATGGGCCACTGGCCCTACAACAAAATATAATTAGTAGAAAAAGAATATAAAATTAGTATTTATTATTTACCTGAAATGCCATTGGCTTGGGTTGAGAAGCTCGATTTCCCCTTTTTCTTGAGAAAATAGATAATCAAAAGCTATGTACACCAAGATGTATGTACTGGTCATAAATATATTAGGATCGCGTTTTTTATTAAATTTTGAAAATACAGTTATATTTATGTACTGGTCATAAATATATAAGGATCGTGTTTTTTATTAAATTTTGAAAATACAGTTATACTTAGGTGATTTGATTTTCTTCCGAGTTTACTTAACAACAACAAATATCCACAACTTCAAAAAAAATCTCCTTTTTTCTACTTTGTCTTATTCAATCAAAACAGAGAACTATGGGTAGAAGTAAAAATAGATAAAGCAGTTGAAACTTGTTATGTTAGTTTCCCTGTTCTCCCAAAATGAGTGAAAAACAAACAAACAATAAGAGAAGAAGAAAGCGTCAAAACTTCCGAAAAGTCCATGATTTATGAGGGTTTTCTCTACCTCTCTAGTGGAGTATAGCTAAGATTTCAATGCGATAACAACTACTGAATATCTCATTAATTAGAATTCTCCTTCCTTCCATTTTGATATGTGCCCATGTGATAATTTTTTATAACACTAATAATTTTTCTAAGAGTCCTAGTTCTTACCCAAGAGCGTTTTTGTCACCTAGCTTCAACAATTTATCACCACTTTTAATGAGAGTGGCAAATAGGAAATGTGTGGGTGAAAATAGATAAAACCTTAGTAGATAAACTGAGGCTTAGCAATAGAATAACAACTCACACCTGAAATTTTTCCACTGTGATGTTAATTTTCCCGGCACTTTTGTCCCTCCGGATAATTTTGAGATTTATATTTTAAAGACCCCCATTCTTGCGATGTTTCTTTTCCTGCTTCTTCCCCTTCTTGAAATATTACCAAAAACATTTGGTTAAAAAACCTACAATTAATGCCAAAAATAGTAGAAAAAATAATCTTATTATCAGACTCAGTTTTTTTTTTTTTTTTTTCCAGTTTTATCAAATGCGAATAAAGAATTATGTATAACTTAGAATTGTACGAAAATAATGATGATGACGACGACGACGACAACATTGTAAGTATTGAGATTTTTTTTTTTTTTATTTTTTTTAATGAATATGACTCGGCTCTGAATCTTATGTCACATTGTTGTAAAGTAAATTGTGGATCTGACTCGGTGGAGTTAGATAGTAGTGTGATCGCTGTCGTAAGCGACACAAATATAATTACACTTTCTTACTACTCAAAATATAAATATAGCAAGGGCAAGAAAGGATCGATCCCACAGAGAGGTCTAGGTTGTCGAATTGTTATGGTTTCCTATATAAAACACCCTAAGAATTTCGATTGTGTAAATAAAAATAAAAAAACAAAAAAGCAAATAAAGTACGCAAATCAAGGATGGGAAAATATTGGATAAAGGTTTCATCTTCAATTGCAAACAAGTTTATGAATGTATGAATAGAATTCGTATTTAATCTCGCTATCATCAAAAGCCATAGAATACCTTATTGCAAGAATACTCGAAATTTCCAAAGTTATCAACACACACATTAGGGTGACGTATGTGAATTCTACCTAAAGAATAACCTAACGCCTTGCGCTAATCAAGTTCAATTCCTAGGAGCATTAAGTTCCAGAAATAGGCTAATCAATGCAATTGAAATACATTGCGCAAACAATTCGAACAAAGGTCAATTTCTACATATGATTACAAGGATGTATCACTACAACCTAGAATCATATCATGCTACTCGTATTCAAGGTTATCGCTCGATGAAAACCCTAAAATAGCTATAGATATGGATGTGAGTTCAATCAATTCTAGACTCGACTAAACAAACATTCAATCATATTGCAATACTTCAATCATGCAATTATTATAACCCGTAGAAATCAAACGATAATATTGAGAGAAAACTAATTCATAAAAATCATAACTTGGTTGCAAAATCCAACTACATCTTCAACCAATAATAAAAACTTAGTTCATATTCATGGAGTTCATCACAAGAAGAAAGAGAAAAGACTTCATGGTTCTAAACCCTAGAATAAAAGTAGAAGAGAGATAATAAAACGTGGTCTCCCAATTGTGCCTAGGCTTCTCTATATATATGGAGTTTTGTAACCTCCTCTTGAAGAAACTAGGAAACCTAGTAAAAATAGGAAAGTGTTCGTGCATCACACCCCGTGCAAAATGGCTGCCAAAGTCTGGCCATTCACACCAATATCCCACGTCCAAAGTCTGGTTGTGTAAAGAATTTCATCCCAAGCTAATAGGCTTTCGCAAACTGTTAAGTTCAGCCCACTTTCTCATTATTGGCTTGTCAGTTCTGTGGAACTGACAACCTATTCTCAGTTCCACCTTTCCATCGATCACAAATCAACCACCAAGCCATCTACGTCATTAGCAATTCCCAAAGACCATCGATTGCAGAAACTTCTCCATCTCGACATCGCCATCCCTCGTTATACTCGGGTTCTCTTCGATCAACTGCGGCATTTGCCCCCTATACCTTGAACCCACGAACTCAGCCATACTCCTCCATCGTTATTTCCTCGAGCTCCATCAATACCTTAATCCCTGTATGATCCTAGTTCTTCTCAATCGTCAGCAGCACAACTCATCCATATCATCCCTGACAACAGCTCCCTGAACTTGCTCGAGTTCTTCAACTCTCACTAATCCTTACCGCCAGCATCTCTGTCTGTAACTCCCATAACACCATCTGCCATAAACAGTCCACAGCACCAAGCTCGAGCTAAACCTCTCCATACTTCTCTGGCAAACTCATCTATCTTTCCTAGACGAGATTCTCATGCTTACCAGCTCGACTGATTCATCTCCGTCATTCCCTGTTGTACTCGAGCTTTTCCATATCCATCGGTCACCAACCATTGATCATACTCGAGCATTACCTCTTGCGATCACATAGGCATCATCATCGCCCGCTCGTGTCTCGTCACAAAGAAAGCCCATCAACCTTTCTCGAGCTCTTCCCTGTCTAGTTACACCACAACGTCCTCATATCCACTCCATGGCAAAAGATCTTCATTATCCAACATTATCACTACAATCAACTCAGTAATCGCCAATAATGGCAGCAAACCATCGTTCACGATCAAACTTCAACCCATGATAATGGCGAAACACCACCGAGCTGTTAAACTTCATTCTAATCACGACCCAAGTCTTCTTCTCATACTCACAACATCAACCCTCGGTCCATGTTAAACTTCAATGGAAGCAGACCATTACTATTCCACGTACAACTCGGGCTCCCAAGAAACTCTAAACCCATCTCCATTACCGGCCACCATCGTATCACAAAATTCTATCAATCACCTCTTCTCACACAGCTCGAAAGCAAAGAATATATCCATTGCCTGTTCATCTTTTAATCTCCATCTTCTCGCAACAATGGTTCACGAAACCAAACCTCCGTCGAATTCTTCCCCAAGACCTAGGTGCCCCTAGTAAAATGGTTGGTGTCGTTAACACCATTTGAATCTGAAGCCCCCAGAGTGAATAAAACTCGACTCCCTTTAGCACTTCCTTTGAAAATGTCCGCCCCTTAACATGAGGGTGCCCCTTAGCGATCTTCATTCAACTGTCGCCTGGAAGACGACAGGTTTAGTTCCAGCCTTCATTCTTGTTTCGCCCATAACTTCTTCATACGATGTCGGAATGACTCCATTCTTTCGGCATTGTCTTCATCTTCTCGTCCTCTACACAATGAAAAGTAGAAATCTTGTATTTGAACGAGTTCCAATTGGTCTTTTTGCTCCAAATGACTCCATTGCACCTAATAAACTCAAAAGCACACATAAGATACATAATTTACAAGAAAACTCGCAAAGAAAGCATAAATACTAGATATTAAATACGGTGTATTCTACACCTATCAAATTCCCCCACACTTAGACTTTGCTAGTCCTCGAGCAAATCAAACAAAACAATAAAATACAACAACTCCGTGACGTCGAGGCTACGGTTAATTTTAGCATAAATAACAAGCCTTTAAACCACTAGGTGTCCCTAGTGGACGAGTTATAGTCTCGTGAAGGTTTACTAGAGATATACCTACAAAACCTATATTTCAAACTCCGTCTATTCGTGACAAATCAATGAACGAATCCAAATTGACTACGGGGAGGAGGTACCTTGCAAATTCAATTCATATATTAGTAAATAAACTCTAATTAGATAGTCGAACAAGCCACAATACTCGAAAACTAACAAACCACAATCACAATGAAAAGATTAAGAAGATGGATATAGATGTAGATGTTGGCGAATATTCACAAGTGTCGATGTTTCCCATATCTGTCTGAAGGTCACTGCTAAGATGAACCTAATCCTATGAGATTGAGCTACTTAGTGCTGAATGCTACATCAAATCAATTGGCATATACAAGGGAACCAAAAGTGACTTTATTCAACACAATAATAATTTCTTCTTTTTTTTTTTTTTATATAAGATTGGATCAAACTGGATCCAATTTCTCTTTTTTTTCTTAGACGGCATGATTAGATCTTTTGGATCCAAGCGCATGCTTCTTGTCAGCAAGTACATGATAGTTGCCTTGGATCCTGCATTCCACGCTTGTTTAGGCGACGGAGACAGGGACTACGTTTCACACATACTGCTATTCCCAAGTGTCTTTTTATTCCGTTTTGGTCTAATTGATCGGTCCTTTTTTTCTTTTCATATATTTTTTCATTTTTTTTTTTTTTTTTTTTTTTTTTTTTTTTTTTAAGTAACTCAATCACTCTATTTCATCCTAGCAGTAATAACACGTCGATGTTTAGTGACCCACCAAAGCACTTAGAGAACAATAGATAAATATGGAAAAATAAAAAATAGAATGCGATATGGTGATATTCCGAGATATGGTAACAACTATCATGTTAATTTGTGATTTCTGAGCTATATTCGTCCCCTTTAGTTAATTGGTTCCTCAACTCCTGCATTCAAAATGGTTCCATCCACTAATGGTGTCAAAAACAAACTATACAAACATATAAATGCTCCCCCACACTTAAACTTCACATTGTCCTCAATGTGTAAAACCGAAATAACTGAATTCTGACGTAACAGCAGATAAAACGCAAAAACTGTGCAAATTGGTAAGGAATTTGGAAAAACTCTATTTCACAAAAGTTGTTCACCTACGTGTTTTCTACACAGTGTCAAAATTTCACAGTGTTTCGATAAACGGTCTGACAGTTATGGTCTCTGGAATGAACTACGCGCAGTCTGAAATTTTCTGACGAAAAGGTATTCGTCATAATTCTCTTCTAAGATAGATTACGGACTCAATGAAATTAAACATAGGGATGCAAATATGATATTAAAACAGTAAAAAATAAATAAACGAAACAAAAATAAAATGCAAAAGGATAAGAGATACAAAACCGGTGGGTTGCCTCCCACTTAGCGCTTGTTTTAAAGTCGACGGCCCGACTTAGCTTCTTGTAAGATTCATTCCCCATATACCAATAATCGGAAAAGTTGAGGATCCTTCCATAGAACCTGTTTTTCAAACATTAACTTCACACAAATATTAGTATAATAAAGCAAAAGTGAAGCTATGAACCGATAAAAGCTTCCCCACACTTATTCTTGTCTACACTTGGAAGTGTATAAAGAATATAGAAGTCGGAGTACATCCACGGTTTCTTGTTCCATAACTGCATAGTATGAGAATCAAGTTTCTCTAATGGCGGAAAACGAGAAACAAAGTCATTCAACAATATTCTCGAAGCACATACATTCAAACCAAATAGAGGTAAAGGAGAAGAAATAATAGGCAAAGGGTTAGATAAACCTTTCGTAAATTTAGATAAATTTGATCGCTGTCGTAAGCGACACAAATATAATTACACTTTCTTACTACTCAAAATATAAATATAGCAAGGGCAAGAAAGGATCGATCCCACAGAGAGGTCTAGGTTGTCGAATTGTTATGGTTTCCTATATAAAACACCCTAAGAATTTCGATTGTGTAAATAAAAATAAACAAAAAGCAAATAAAGTATGCAAATCAAGGATGTGAAAACATTGGATAAAGGTTTCATCTTCAATTGTAAACAAGTTTATGAATGTATGAATAGAATTCGTATTTAATCTCGCTATCATCAAAAGCCATAGAATACCTTATTGCAAGAATACTCCGTAATTTCCAAAGTTATCAACACACACATTAGAGGCTGCGTATGTGAAATCTACCTAAAGAATAACCTAACGCCTTGCGCTAATCAAGTTCAATTCCTAGGAGCATTAAGTTTGAAATAGGCTAATCAATGCAATTGTAATACATTGCGCAAACAATTCGAACAAAGGTCAATTTCTACATATGACTACGAGGATGTATCACTACAACCTAGAATCATATCATGCTACTCGTATTCAAGGTTATCGCTCGATGAAAACCTAAAATAGCTATAGATATGGATGTGAGTTCAATCAATTCTAGACTCGACTAAACAAACATTCAATCATATTGCAATCCATCAATCATGCAATTATTATAACCCGTAGAAAGTGAACGATAATATTGAGAGAAAACTAATTCATAAAAATCATAACTTGGTTGCAAAATCCAACTACATCTTCAACCAATAATAAAAACTTAGTTACTTGTGTTTTTGGAAATCATCATAAAGAGTTTAGAAGAAAACTATCATGTGAAACCCTAGACAACAAGTAGAAGTCTCCCTAATGGAGATATCTCTAGGTTTAGAGAAAAAGTTCTATTTATATGCTTCTCCCAAAAGGATACCCAAAAGTAGGTCAAGTCTTCTCCAAACCCGTCTCAAATTCGTCCACCAATCCCATGTGTGAGAAATATGTCTCTGGAATTTTGGGTCTAAAACTGGTCGCCGGATTTGCTGACGTCATCGCCGGAATCCGGTCGCGGAAACTTTCTCCGATCACTTGAAATCTTGGAAGACGTCACCAGGCAATTCTACACTTCCAAAGAGCTCCGCTTTGCTTCTCTGCAGTCCACACATTCACAAAAACCATTTTAGCCAATTCCCATTTCTTGCGAAAACGTACCCAAAAGCGTGGTCCGTAGCTCATATGTCCGGCCATTAATTCTTGCATCCGACTCATACCCCCTCGCGATTCACCAAATATTGCCATGCCCACTTCCGGTTCCAAAATCCGATAACCTAACTATGCTCACCGGCTTACCAATTTCGCTCGTTTTTCGCACTTTGCATTGCAGACTTCAAAACCATTCCCCGGCCTGCCATACCAAAGACCAAAACCTTGTAGTTCTCCAGCTCCGCAACACAAGCAAACTCCATCCGAGCCACAATTGCATATGACAAAGCCTCCCCTTGCGAGACCACCACCACTCGGCCCTTAGTAACACACATGACCACCACGGTTCGATTTTCGGCCTTTTTGCATCACAAATGCGACACGGCCCGGCTTGATCCATTCTTTCCACCTGAACCAACTACCATAACCAACAACAGCTTCACTGGCAGCTTCACCCATTCTTGGCTGAACCTGTTCTTGCATAGCTCAAATGTGCTCAAGCCATGTGCTCCTTCAACTTCAGCTGGCTTCAGTTTCATATCACCACTGCAATTACTTGCAAGTGCCACCAGCAAATCCTTCATTGCACCTGTAACATCACTCTGCTCATGCCTATTCCCTGCAGCTCGAGCCATTATGACCAACCATTCATCCTTGTAGTTCAACCATTTTTCATGTCTGCAGCAGCATCTCTTTCCATTCCAGTTTTTACTCAGTTCGAATCCCATGTAACTTTCATAGACCCATCATCAGTTCTTCTCTGGTAAAATACCTCAGCACCAAATTCATTCACTGCTAAGCTCCAGCTCTACAACTCTTGGTCTCAATTCCGTCACCAGAATCATCTCAGTTAACATCCAGCTGCCATCATCCTCAGCTCCTTCCTGTAACTTCAATCGACATACAAACCAGCTCCAGACTCACCTCCCTGTAATGCTCAGTCCCAACTCCAATAGCTGCTCCATTTCCATTCCACAACCAAGTGCGACCCATCAACTTCTCGATCTAAAACACAGATTCTGCGACATTTATTCCTTGCGTCACAGCCAGCGAACCCATATCACCGAGCATTGCCATCTCTTCTCTTCCTCGGCTCATCTTAAGCCGCCTCCGTCATTCTTCACAATTCACTGCCATTCCGCAGCTCCAAGACTCAACCAATGATAACTTCCCATACATACTATTTTCCCTGTTTGATCTCGAGTAGTCACAACAGCTCCAGAGTCCAATCTCATCCTTTCCAACACCACCAGTGCCTCTTGCAGCTTCAACAGCATTTCCCTGCAATTGCATTGCCTCAATGTCCTGCAACTCCAGCTCCACAGACACACTGTCTCATAGTTTACAGCACCAAGCTCATAACCAGTCACAGCATCAGTGTTCTTCCATCGGCTACTTCTTGCATAGCACCAACAAAAGGCACCAACACCTGAAATCTCACACTCCACCAGAACCACACAAAGACAGCATTCAACCAGTGCCTTACTGCAGCTTCATCTGTTTTCGTACCAACTATCATGAACAGCTCCATTAATCTCCAAATTGCGCCAATGGCGAGAAACGTCATCACCATGACAAACTCGATTGCACCAGCAAACCCCATCATTATCATGACCTGCAATTGCAACCTCTGGCCATCATGACCAACCATTGATCTCTTCCTCATCGACTCCGTCTCAAACACCAGCCATTCTTCTTCACTGCCATCACCAGTGACCTTAATCCACGGCAGCCACACATATTACCGATCATTGTAACCCCTTGTATAACCGGCGGTGATGAAACACCGAGGGAACCGAGCCGATCCACGGACACGGTGGTTCGGACATCCTGCTCGAACAAGTTTATATGCGTTTTCTCACCGGTACGGGTTGTGTCTTTGCTTGTATATTGGAGATCACACAACTTCTTCCCCGCAAATAATCGGGTTCGCATAACACACAAACCCATCAACCATTCGAGCTCTTATCGTTCATCAAAGACAAACCAAATGCAACGACTTCTCCTTCTAGCCAAAATTCATCATCGCTTCCATCATCTCCAATCGAACTTCCGGATCTGCGAATTAATTTCTCTCAAGACACCTCTCTCAATCACTCGGACCAACGGCATCAATGGCAGCTCAGAAAACCCTCATCGATCTCCTCCTAATCGATCTCCATGGCCGCCTCTCTCAGTTCTCTTTTCTTTCACGATTTGTAAATAATGAGGATAAGAAATATTTGTGGGTTGTAATGAACGGGATCACTGAAGGCGCCCAGAAATTGGATAAAGGCTACCATGAAATATTTCCCACCGTCGATTACGCAAAACCGACGGCTCGGATGAGTTAACAAATTCAACAACTTTGATACGCTTCAAATACTCGCAGCTTCATCATACGATGTCGGAATGATCTCATTCTTTCGCCACTGGTTTCGTCTTTTCGTTGTCTCCAGAATGATGAGAAGAAATCCTGAATTTGAGCTAGTTCCACTTCTTTTTGCTCCAATGACTCCAAAACACCTAATAACTCAAATTCACACATAAGATACATAATTCACATGAAAAATAGCAAAGAAAGCATAAACTCTTCATAGTAAATACGGTGTATTTTACACCTATCAAATTCCCCCACACTTATTCTTGTCCACACTTGGAAGTGTATAAAGAATATAGAAATCAGGGACTACCACGGTTTCTTGGTCCAAAACCTGCATAGTATGAGAATCAAGTATCTCTAATGGAGGAAATCGAGATATAAAATCATTCAACAATATTTTTGAAGCACATACATTCAAACCAATAAGAGGTAAAGGAGAAGAAACAATAGGCAAAGGGTTAGATAAACCTTGCACAATCTCTTGTATCACGGAATCCTCTTCATCCTTGAAAAATTCAAGTGAATTATTCACCTCTTGTATATCATGGTCCTCTATCAAACCTTGCAACCATTCTTCGAAATCCTGCATTTACGCCGTAACCAAAGTCTCGACATAAACATCATCATTACAATCATATGCAAGCTCAATTGGGTCTTCCACAATAGTGGTCATAACGGTCTCATTCTCAACATATTCCTCCTTGTTGGTGTAAGGCACATACTCTTTTGCGGATCCAAATTTTATCATAAGAAACCTTTTTAGAACACTCGAAAATGCATCATCCTCAAGCTCCACCCTTTGAATAGGCTCTTGATCATTATTAAGATCAATGCTTGAGTAATCTACACAAGTGTCGACATATTCCTCTTCGTCTTCATCTTGATCCCAAAAAGACTCCATTGTACACTCCTCGGGATGTCACCATGAGTTGGTTCAAACGATGTATTTTCATAATAATCATCATCACTATCATAGTCATCATAACATTGTTCCTCGCTGAATTTAGTGTTGCTAATCTATAACTCATCCTTTTGAATAGGTGAATGATCATTATTAAGATCAAGAGTTGAGTTAACTACACAATTATCCACGAAAGTGCCCAAGGATTGGCCTTTTTCAACATTAGCATCAATCAAATATTCATCACAAACCATATGCACATTAGAATTATCCATATCTTCCTTAGATTGATCAATGCCTCTTCGCAAGATAGCCATACCTTCACGAAGTTCTTGGAGTTGCTCGTTTGTAGTCTCTTTTGCTTTTTGAAATTCCTCTTGTAAAAAGGTGGAAACTTTGTCTATAAAATTAGAGACTTTTTGTTCAAGAGCATAAGAATCCTCCCATCCTTGTTGTTGTTCACACACATACTCACCATAAGGTTGTTGAGGAAAACCACAAGGTTCCATGGAATATTGGTCATAACCAATGAATTGGTTTTGATTATACCCATGGAATTGGTAGTTATCAAATTGTTGAGGTTGTTGAAAACCGTATCCATCCATATAGTATGCTCCTTCCATAGAAATAAGCACCTGAAATAAGATTCTCAACTACGGTTAAAACCAGAAAATAAGAAAAAAAGAAAACAAAAACTAAATACAAAAATAAGAAACCAAAAACAATTAACAACCGCTGCCTCCCCGACAACGGCGCCAAAATTTGATCGCTGTCGTAAGCGACACAAATATAATTACACTTTCTTACTACTCAAAATATAAATATAGCAAGGGCAAGAAAGGATCGATCCCACGAGAGAGGTCTAGGTTGTCGAATTGTTATGGTTTCCTATATAAAACACCCGGAAGAATTTCTGATTGTGTAAATAAAAATAAACAAAAAGCAAATAAAGTACGCAAATCAAGGATGGGAAAATATTGGATAAAGGTTTCATCTTCAATTGCAAACAAGTTTATGAATGTATGAATAGAATTCGTATTTAATCTCGCTATCATCAAAAGCCATAGAATACCTTATTGCAAGAATACTCCGAAATTTCCAAAGTTATCAACACACACATGAGGGTCAAGTATGTGAATTCTACCTAAAGAATAACCTAACGCCTTGCGCTAATCAAGTTCAATTCCTAGGAGCATTAAGTTCCAGAAATAGGCTAATCAATGCAATTGAAATACATTGCGCAAACAATTCGAACAAAGGTCAATTTCTACATATGATTACAAGGATGTATCACTACAACCTAGAATCATATCATGCTACTCGTATTCAAGGTTATCGCTCGATGAAAACCCTAAAATAGCTATAGATATGGATGTGAGTTCAATCAATTCTAGACTCGACTAAACAAACATTCAATCATATTGCAATACTTCAATCATGCAATTATTATAACCCGTAGAAAGTGAACGATAATATTGAGAGAAAACTAATTCATAAAAATCATAACTTGGTTGCAAAATCCAACTACATCTTCAACCAATAATAAAAACTTAGTTACTTGTGTTTTTGGAAATCATCATAAAGAGTTTAGAAGAAAACTATCATGTGAAACCCTAGACAACAAGTAGAAGTCTCCTAATGGAGATATCTCTAGGTTTAGAGAAAAGTTCTATTTATATGCTTCTCCCAAAAGGATACCCAAAAGTAGGTCAAGTCTTCTCAAACCCGTCTCAAATTCGTCCACCAATCCCATGTGTGAGAAATATGTCTCTGGAATTTTGGGTCTAAACCGGTCGCCGGTTTGCCGACGTCATCGCGGAATCCGGTCGCGAAAAACTTTCTCCGATCACTTGAAGTACCGGAAGACGTCACCGAGCAATTCTACACTTCCAGTAGCTCCGCTTTGCTTCTCTGCAGTCCACACATTCACAAAAACCATTTTAGCCAATTCCCATTTCTTGCGAAAACGTACCCAAAAGCGTGGTCCGTAGCTCATATGTCCGGCCATTAATTCTTGCATCCGACTCATACCCCCCTCGCGATTCACTGAAATATTGCCATGCCCACTTAGGTTCCAAAATCCGATAACCGAACTATGCTCACCGGCTTACCAATTTCGCTCGTTTTTCGCACTGCGGGCCGCAGCTTCAAAACCATTCCACCGGCCTCGCCATACCAAAGACCAAAACCTTGTAGTTCTCCGGCTCGCAACACAAGCAAACTCCATCCGAGCTACAATTGCATATGACAGCAGCTCCCTTGCACTACCACCACCACTCAGCCCTTAGTAACACACATGACCACCACAATTCAGATTTTCGGCCTTTTTGCATCACAAGTGCGACACACCAGACTTGATCCATTCTTTCCACTCCGAACCAACTACCATAACCAACAACGGCTTTTCACTGGCGCCTTCACCCATTCTTGGGTCAACTGTTCTTGCATAGCTCAAATGTGCTCAAGCCATGTGCTCCTTCAACTTCAGCTGGCTTCAGTTTCATATCACCACTGCAATTACTTGCAAGTGCCACCAGCAAATCCTTCATTGCACCTGTAACATCACTCTGCTCATGCCTATTCCCTGCAGCTCGAGCCATTATGACCAACCATTCATCCTTGTAGTTCAACCATTTTTCATGTCTGCAGCAGCATCTCTTTCCATTCCAGTTTTTACTCAGTTCGAATCCCATGTAACTTTCATAGACCCATCATCAGTTCTTCTCTGGTAAAATACCTCAGCACCAAATTCATTCACTGCTAAGCTCCAGCTCTACAACTCTTGGTCTCAATTCCGTCACCAGAATCATCTCAGTTAACATCCAGCTGTCATCATCCTCAGCTCCTTCCTGTAACTTCAATCGACATACAAACCAGCTCCAGACTCACCTCCCTGTAATGCTCAGTCCCAACTCCAATAGCTGCTCCATTTCCATTCCACAACCAAGTGCGACCCATCAACTTCTCGATCTAAAACACAGTCTCGACATTTATTCCTTGCGTCACAAACCGGCGAACCCATATCAATTGAGAGCATTGCCATCTCTTCTCTTCCTCGGCTCATCTTAAGCCGCCTCCGTCATTCTTCACAATTCACTGCCATTCCGCAGCTCCAAGACTCAACCAATGATAACTTCCCATACATACTATTTTCCCTGTTTGATCTCGAGTAGTCACAACAGCTCCAGAGTCCAATCTCATCCTTTCCAACACCACCAGTGCCTCTTGCAGGCTTCAACAAGATTTCCCCCAATTGCATTGCCTCAATGTCCCGCAACTCCAGCTCCACAGCACACCGGTCTCATAGTTTACAAAGACCAAGCTCATAACCACCACGAGATCGTTGTTCTTCCATCGGCTACTTCTTGCATAGCACCAACAAAAAGGCACCAACACCAAATCTCACACTCCACCGAACCACACAAAGACAAAGATTCAACCAAAGGCTTCATCACGGCTTCATCTGCTTCACCAACTATCATGAACAGCTCCATTAATCTCCAAACACGCTAATGGCGAAAGAACGTCATCACCATGACAAACTCGATTGCACCAGCAAACCCCATCATTATCATGACCTGCAATTGCAACCTCTGGCCATCATGACCAACCATCGATCTCCTCCTAATCGATCTCCATGGCCGCCTCTCTCAGTTCTCTTTTCTTTCACGATTTGTAAATAATGAGGATAAGAAATATTTGTGGGTTGTAATGAACGGGATCACCGAAGGCGCCCAGAAATTGGATAAAGGCTACCATGAAATATTTCCTACCATCGATTCCAAAAACCGACAGCTCGGATGAGTTAACAAATTCAATAACTTTGATACGCTTCAAATACTCGCAGCTTCATCATACGATGTCGGAATGATCTCATTCTTTCGCCATTGGGTTTCGTCTTTTCGTTGTCTCAGAATGATGAGAAGAAATCCCCGAATTTGAGCTAGTTCCACTTCTTTTTGCTCCAATGACTCCAAAACACCTAATAACTCAAATTCACACATAAGATACATAATTCACATGAAAAATAGCAAAGAAAGCATAAACTCTTCATAGTAAATACGGTGTATTCTACACCTATCATAGTGTCTTATGGCTTCTCTGGCACAATGCTCGTTTGTTTTAATCTGTATGGAGTTTGAATTATATGTTAGATTGTTGGTCATCAGTTTGAATTCTGGGGACGAAACTGGGGGGAGTAATCATTTTTGAGTTTCTTACTGAGTCTGGATGGGTTGAGCAAGGTAATAGTGTCCTATGTCACAAGAGGAGTCTGGCGTAGAACTTGTTTGAAGCATTTAACCATGTTGGCTTCTTGATATTCATCACTTACAAATTGATGTATGGAGCCTTGAAGGCCTTAATTTTTTTTTTATATGAATGATCTGAGTCAGATGAGTCAGAAAATAATTTCCAAAGTTTGTATTTATTATTGTTTTTTTCCCATGTTGTCTTAATGATTTTTCTTGTGCTTCTGCTTTATTTTTTTTGTTTGTGAACTCAGTTTTTTATGCCGTTGTTATGAATTTTTTGCTAGATCTTGGGAAATTGCGATAAAATTTGTGTTATGTAATTATTTAATTTTTTTACAATTCATATTTGAAACTTCGTTGTTAACTGTGGTAGTTTTCAAGAGACTAGTTTTTAAGAATGGTCTATGTCATCATGTCTAGTTTAGTATAATTAGCGATGTCGATAGTCCAAACTTGAGCATTAAGTTATGAAAATTAGAAGTGGAGGGAATAGAATAAGCTTAATATTTTCAGCAAGATGTCGTTGCTGCACATCCAATAAAAGTAATAAATTCGAAATTAGTAGAATAAAAGTTACAAAATGGTAATAAGTTAGGAATTAGTAGAGAAAAATGTAAAATTGATATTTATTATTTACCTGATGCCATTGGCTTGGGATCCGAAGCTCGATTTCCCCATTTTCTTGAGACAATAGATAATCAAAACAAATGTACAAGAAAGTGACCCAGGTTATATATGTACTGGTCATAAATAAATAAATTAAGAACGCGTTTCTTATTAAATTTTGAAAAATACACTTATACTTGGTGATACAACAACAAATCTAAACTACTTTAAAATATCTCTATCTTTTCTACTTGTCTCATTCAATTAAAATTGAGAACTAAAAATAGATAAAGCAAATGAAACTTATGGTAGTTTCCCTGTTCTCCCAAAATGAATGAAAAATAAACAAACAAAAAAAGAAAACGTCCGAAAATTGATATATTGCCCAGAAGGGTTTCCATGACATTAAAGTTCACGCGCATTCAACACCTCTTAATATAAAAAAAAAACTTCCGAAAACTCCATGATTTGTGAGCGTTTTCTCTACCTCTCTACTCTAGCTAAGACTTCAATGAGAAAACAACTACTGAATATCTCATTAATTAGAATTCCCCTTCCTTCCATTTTAATATGTGCCCATGTGATAATATTTTATAACACTAATAACTTTTCTAAGAGTCCTAGTTCTTACCCAAGAGTGTTTTTGTCACCTAGCTTTATCACCACTTTTAATTTTCAACAAAGATTCATTTATAACATACCTACCTCAAGAATCAAATGTTTGTAGGTTTCAGTTTTAATTTACTAGATGATTGTTATTGAAGCTTTCAAGTTCTATTTTGGCTTCTTCCAGTCTGACATTGATGTGGCAAATAACACTAGTTTGTAGACTCCACAAAGAAAGAGTCCACTTGTCCATTTATACTATTCCTTTGATTCTAGGTATATCACCATAATGGTTCTGTGAACAAAAATTGAAGATCTTACAAAGATTACTTTCAGAGCCTAATAAAAAAGAACAAGAACACCATAGCCTATCCAAGTATAAAATCAAATTATATTCATATTAAAAACACTGTTGTAATAAAATGATCAGCAATCCTATTGCTGATGGAACTGGATAAATCCTACTTCTGATAGAAAATACTAAATCAAATTGAAACATATCGGCTACTATAAAATATAGTAAAAAACATGCCCTTCTGTTAGAAAAATATTGAAGCATAAGAAAGTATGCTAGGCAATCAATCTTCAAGTTCATCGACATGTATATGAACTTGACCGGAGTTTCTATCTCTTTGCACAACTTTCAAGCGGATGTTGTTATAAATCCCACCTTTTGACTCATGTTTGTTCGCCTTTTTCTTGAAACACCGGCAGCAACAACATTTGTTGAGAAATGCGGCAATCATAGATAAAGCCGATTCTGAGTCTAGAAGGGCCTTGTGCGAAATTAATCATAAGGCCTCTAGGGTCAACTTTTTTCCCTAATAACCTTGAAGCAATGGTAGACAAAGATTAAATAAGGAATTCTTGGTTGATATTCACCGAAAAAAACAACAAAAATGCAAGAAAAACTCAAAAGATTTAGTGATTATTGCAATGAGGATTAAATCGATTTCCCCTTATAACGTATGACCCATATGTAGAATTTAAATCGTGAATTGTAACTCAATTTTTCATTTTCAAAATCGAAATATATTAAATCAATTTCTCTCACTCCATGGATTCTTCATAATATTAAGAAAGTGTTGTAATATTGATATTTTTCAATGTGTTTTTGAACTGGTGAAGTTTCAAATGTCCAGGTATATTAAGATAGTGCAATAGTTATGATACACAAAATGCGTGGATTCTTCGTAATATTAAGAAAGTGTTGTAAGATTGATATTTGTTAATGTGTTTTTGTTGATAATGTGTTTTTGAACTGATGAAGTTTCAAATGTTCTAGTAAATTAAGATAGTGTAGTATTTATGATACACAAGATATTGGTAAAAATTAGAAATTTAACATTTTAGAAAATTGTCGATTTTATATAGATGGATGAAATAATGAAAAGAAAAAAATAAAAGAAAATAAGGATATTGTTTGATAATTCCGTTCAGAGTAAGTCATTATAATATATAGAAAGTAGAACAAGAACAAGTGGACGGAAGCTCAAAAGATCATAGATGTCACGGACTTGAAATTCTCTCTACAAACATATTTTTGGGGAGAAAATAAACAAGAGAAATGGGTTGGGCACAGGTGGTGTATACTTGGCTATGTAAGGGCCCTTCCCAGAGTCGGGCCATGTGCGGTCGCACATTCTGCACCCCCTCCGGACCGGCTCTGATCATAGATACGGTAGTAAATATCGAACCAATGATAAAACTAGGTTTGTACTTTTGAACCCAACTATCAGTAGATAAAGTAACGGTTCCGTTTACCGTACCTGCAACCAAGGGTTTCGCGGGATCAGCCTTTGAAGATAATTAGTTAAAACGTTTGGAAAAGAATTACTCGAAGCAACATCAGCAGAATTTGACTTAAGAAAATCAGGTGCATTAGAACTGGTATAACTTGTAGCAAGATAAATTATTGCAGAATCAGCTTTTAAAGAAGAATTACTTGAAGCATTATTAGAAGAATTTGAGTTAAAACCAGATGCATTAGAACTAGTAGAACTTGGAACAAGATCTGACGAATTTGACTTAAATATCCCAGTAGAAGAAGAATTTCTTAACCAACCACGAACATGAACATTATCAGATTTGTTATAAGTACCAGTTCCAGGAGAATGAGTTAAATTAGATATGACAAGAAACTCAGTTGAATTAGTACTGGTATCAGCATTTCCTAACAGTACGAAAAAGATGAGGAACACGGTAAATACGAACTTCATGATTGTTAAACAAGTAGAAACAAAAAGAACCAGAAGAAGAAGAACAGAAAAGTAAGCCTATCGGAATGGAATCCAACTTGGGAAAAATTAAGGTTGCACACATTTGGCATAACTATGGAACATGCCCAGGAGGATCTGTCCCAATACGACGAAGTTTTGGAAAGATTTACCACCCAAAGCCAACAACAGACTCACATAAATTTCATGAGCTTTCTGAACAATCTGATGATGCAAATAGCAACAAGGTATACATATTATCTATGTCAAAATCATTTTTATGTACATGTTCCATGCATGGTAAATTTATTAATTGGGAAATAATTTTCTTTTTTGTGCTCATTCAATACATTATAGTTTGCGGTTATTCGCCTGGTAGGCGATGATTTCCAAGGAGCACAAGCGACTATTAACGTTTGGAAACCATCAACTAACCCTGGGGAATTTAGTGCATCTCAGATTGTGATTGCGTCAAATGACTATAGAGAAGTCATTCAAGCCGGATGGGAAGTAAGTTACTACTTTGACCCATGTTTTAATTTCTTGTTTAATAGTGTTTGTACCCAAAATTACTTTTGGGCACGAACATTGGCGTTGACTAAGGGGACCTCGAGTGAAAGAAACATGTTTTCCCATACAGAGGTTATGTTCATAAAATAGATGTTGGTGTTCTTCAAATAGCATACTCGTCACATCAGCTGTGATAGCTCAAGTAACATCGATAGTAGATCCGGTTGAATACAGTTCGTAGGGTTATTGTCAAAAAAAAAAAAAAGGATCATGCAATCTCTGCATATTACGGTAATCATTAATGGATACATGGAGGTGAGCTAACCACACAATTGTAAACTCTATCAATTAATAAAATAACTCCCCTATGGGATTCAATCATGGATGTAGGCACAATGCTGGACCACGTTAAATTCTTTGTGTTCTTTGTTTTCCTTCGATTTGTTTATAACCCTAATTTTACCCTAATTCCCAATAATCATCGTCAAATCATCGATGATATTTGTACCGTGTATAAAATACACGGGAGGCCCGCAAATCAATACAAGGAGGCATGCAGGGCAGATTAATGCTAGGAGGCATGCAGGGCAAGTCAATAGGCATGCAGGGCAGTTTCATGCAAACTTAATACCTGGAGGCATGCAAGGGAAGTAAATACCATTTATGTTTAACTCACAATTAGGGGAAGACCCTAATTCACATTTGTATAAATAGAGGGAATTACAATCCCTAGTAAGGGCTGGCAATAGAGGAAAAACCCAGAGAAGATCAGGAATCATTGTAATCCATATATCAATAAAATATTTCTCCCCACGGGGATTGGTCCGTGGATGTAGGAAACATTTTCCGAACCACGTAAATCGTGTCTCTGATATTCCTGTTTGTTTTATATTTTTAATCATGTTTTCCTCATCATCACCAAAATCATCGTGTTTAGTGCCTGGAAATATTTATGGGTACAAACAAATAGATTCTTGGTGACTTACCATTATACCTTGACCGTCCTTAATCATATTAACAAAAGCTTATATGGTGACGACGATCCTAGGTTCTTTTTATACTGGACGGTAAGTCATATACTATGACATTGTTGCTATTACTATTGCCACTGCCCAACTTCTTAAAAGGTCATCTAGATTCTAGATAGTTGATATTGCACAAACACATAACCTTTTCTTTTCCTAGGCGGATAGCTACCAGAGCACGGGCTGCTACAATAACCTTTGCCCAGGCTTTGTGCAAACATCCACGACTGTCACCCTTGGTTCCAGCTTTAAAAATACAATATCTGTCTTCAAGGGCGTCCAATACGAAGGAAGCCTCAGTTTGGTCAGTATAATAATCCTAGCAATAATTCATGCATATTTTTGTCTCTATATGTCATGTTTAAATCTGGTCCAAGATCAATATATATGGAACAATTGTGTAGGATCAATCTAATGAAAATTGGTGGGTGCTAGTACAAGGTGCTGAAGTTGGATATTTTCCACCCTCTCTGTTCAAGGAATTATCAGAAAAGGCAACAAGAATAGAATATGGTGGGCAAGTCTTAAACATGCGAACTAATGGGGGACATACCACTACGCAAATGGGTAGCGGCCATTTTCCTTCAGAAGGGGTTTTGGAGTGTCAAGTTTTTTCCGTCATGTTCTAGTAGTTTACGAAAGTTTTAAAGCTAAAGACCTAGACGTTGTTTTGGAGTTTAAGACAAATCCCAACTGCTATGATTTGAAAATTGACCATGGAAGTGCATATGGTTATAGTTTTTATTATGGAGGTCCTGGTTTCAGCGCTACATGCCGATGGTAAATAAAAAATATGCGGTATCTGCCTATTACAGTTAATTTTCAATGATAAATAAGACACGAAAAAAGCGTTAATTCTTTATTTATTTTTCATGATGAAAAGGATTTTCGAATAGTGTTCATCTCTTAATTCTTTTCATTCTAATTATTTGCATTCTAATAAAGCGTACCTCTAAATCATAAAATAGGAATACTCCCTCAGTATCAAATTGGATGAGATAGTCAGCGACGGAACTAGGATTTTACCTCTGGATGGGCTAATTTTTTATTTTTTTTCCCATCTCTAGATCACCATTGAGTATTGTTGTTGATGTCTTCCTCTTGGGAAGATTCAAAACTGCCAACAAGCTTGGAAGAAGCTTTGATTACGGATTAGAGTAAAAATGGAATTTAAAAACTTTCAAATAGGACCAGAGTTTGTAGCTGCTTTTTCGAGAGCCAATTGAAGCCGACGTGCACACATAATTTGCATATGGGAAAGTTTTTGAGAAAAAAGAGACACATATATTGTGTCTCATACTGGCTAATTCACATATACATATGTGCACACATTTACTAGTTGAGGTCTGTAA
Source organism: Papaver armeniacum (assembly GCA_023531295.1). Taxonomy (NCBI): domain Eukaryota; kingdom Viridiplantae; phylum Streptophyta; class Magnoliopsida; order Ranunculales; family Papaveraceae; genus Papaver; species Papaver armeniacum. Next base: position 175,413 of record JAJJWW010015000.1, on the reverse strand, counting down.
GCTAAAGCCAAAGATAATTTGAAAAAAGAGATACTCACATGCTCCTAGAAACAACCGTTCCAGTGCAGGACCAATTTCTATAAACTCATCCCATGGGCGCAGTTGTTTCTGTTTAGCTTTTGCTTTCACACCTCCTTTATTGGTATAAACTTCACAACAGTCGAACCCAATTTAGCCGTTGATGCAGTATGCAGAAAATGTGACATCCACCTGAACCCCGAGATGGTTGAGTCCCCCTTACTTTCCATCTCCAAAAGAACTATGTTTGAAGAAATGAGTTGTTCAAAAGGTTAACAGTTCACTTATCAAATAAAGACCAGCGCTGCTATTTTTATGAGTAAGGAATAACCTATTTCTTTTGAGAGGTGCTCCAGAAGCCATTATGGAAGCTTATAAGCTCGCGAGCAAGTCAATGATTGTCATGCTTAGAGCCCACAATAAGTATTAACTACAACTGCCATGAAAGACGAATTAGTATATAGCAAATAAAGGATAGTAACATGCGTTATTGAATGGTATTCAATCAAAATTTGGTACGACGAAAAGAGAATTGTCCCAGGGAATCTCTCTCTCCTCTCCTCTCTCTCGCCCCTCTTTTCCCCCTGTTTAAACCTATCTCTGGCCGTCCTTCTCTCCTCGAATTTTATTTGTTTTGGATGAAATCCGAGGAGAGGCTTTCATTTTTCTTTGTTTGCTAGGTGTAAATTTAGATTTAGCTATCTTTTTCTCTGTTTTCTCCCAGTTTTCAATTAGATCTGGGGTTCTTGCTTAGAGAGGTGGTCGGGAAACAAGTTTGTTGCTGCTCTTTCTGTCCTTATTTGATTCGATCGATTATGGTGCTACTCATTAGATGTGTTTCAATCTGTTGGATTTGATGTCCTTGGTTGATAATTCTTTTGTTTTGTTGGCGGAGCCATCGCAGTGGGGGACTAGGGTTTCAATTTGTGGGATTGGGAAGCTTGATGATATTTAGTGGTGGTTTTCAATCTCCAATCGGTTCATTACTGAGGGTAAAGTTGGGGTGGTCTGGGAAGCCTTCATTGATCTTCTTCATCTCTAACTTTCAGTGGTGCTATTGACTCTTGAGTTGATGCAGGTGGTGGTTATTTGGGGGTCATAGAAGCTATCAGTGACACAATTTGTTGTTACTGCTTTCTATTGTTGCGGATCCAGTTGAAGAAAAGTACTTAGTCAATGGTGGCTAGTCGTGGAAATCTTCGTTTGAGTGGGATAATATCTGCAAATGGAAGAAGAGAAGTCGTACATCATGCCAAAATTCCTTAGTTTTGGCGACGAAGTACATGGCGGCTGATGGTGGCGGCGGCTTTTCCTCAATGTGGTGGTTATGATTTCTTTTTGAAATTAGGGTTTGATGAAGATTGACGGATATTAGGGTTGCTATATTATGGGCTATGGGTTTGTATTCTGTATTGGGTAGCCATTTGGGCTTATTTCAAAGGGTTGTACTGTCTTTGGGTTTTTTTTCGCTTTAGGTCTTTGTTTGGTGCCTGTACTAAACTAAGTCTTTTGGCCTTTGGGTTGTATCTTGGTTTGCTTATTTCTGATAAGCACTTTATAAAACTTTACATTTGCCGATTAAAAAAAACAAAAAAATTGGTACGACTAGTAAAATGCAGGGCATACAATTGCTTACTCAAACTCACTTGGCCACAACAAGCTGAACGAATGGCCGAGTGGGCTTTTATTGTTGTAGCTGGGCTAATTTAAAATATTACCCTGAGCTAATTAAAAAAATGGCCACAGCCTGGGTAAGCCACCCCACCTCCGTCCCTGGGGCTAGTTGTGGTTTGCACAATTTTTAATGCAAAAAGGAAAGAAGAGTATGTTTTAATATTTTTTACGATTATATCCTTCTGGATAAGAACTCTTAGAAATAATTTATCTCTTAAGTTATACCACGGTTTTTCGTAAACTTTATTATACCGTTGAAAAGCATTTTAAAACACCTACCTAACGAGTACAAACACGACTATCAAAATTGTACATATTTTTTATAGTAACAGTAATCAATTAAAACGGTAGTTTTAGAAATTTTTCCTTGATTAGAGAGATAGCTCATCTATTATGGGACATAATTTAAAACCAACTAGCTCATCTAATTAGGGACGGAGGAAGTATTAAGTAGCATAACACGTATAATCGTTGAATATTATTCAACTAAGTATTCATATTATGTGCAAATGCTACACAGTATTCGTACTTGTAGTACTCTGTTCAAAAGCTGCCCTTCATAAAATTCCCAATAGAATAGACATGAGGCATTGAATGTTTTCTTTTTTAAGTAGACCTTTAATTGGTCTTTTTAGTTCTCTAAACTCAAATTTTTAATAAATCACCTCTAATCTAAGTTGAGGTTGTTATCCAAAATACATAAATGACAAGTTGTATTAGTAACTTCTTATACTATTATTTTTGTAAGATTTTCTATCACCTTCTCTAGAAGGTATGTTTCATCCCATAAACACTCTGTTTGATTGCCATTTAACGTTTGGAAGTGAGATATGACGTAGTGCATTTTTCTATCCTAAGAACATGTTTAATGCCAATTTTCACTTTGCAAATCATCATTCGATATAGTTTGGATAAGAAAGTCAACAAAAATCAAATGCCGCCGCTCCTTCTACTGATAGAGAATATAAACATGGCTTCTCTTAAATATAGCCCACATATTTATTAACCATAGTCCAAAAAATTTAAGTTAAAATGAAAAGTCAAAAGTTAAAATGAAATACCAAACAAGTTTTAATTTTCTACTAACAATTGAACTTAAATCTCCTTTTTACTCAAAATCAAAATAAACACTAATTGTTTTTTTAATTATACTTAAAATTAATTATCATTGTTTTTTAGTATTCTCACACATTGAACAAGTATATACTAGATGACCGTTATCACGGTGGGACGGCCGACCGAAATAATTGACGCAACGCTAAATTTTTGTATTCATAATTTAGTTCCATTAAAATAGTAGGGAGTCAGACTTGAAATTTGTAAGCTAAATTATAGAGCAAAGAGATGTTTGAACAAAAATATCATATTTCGTTGTAAATAAATGAGCAATCCTCATTGAAATCCCAAAGTTTCAGTCAACCTTTACAGACAGACAAGTTTCTAGTCATCCTCCATTGACGGACAAACAGATTTTGTCCTTCTGTGTTTACTAAGTTTGGTTTTTTTTTGCCATCTCTACCCTCAACCGTAGTTAATAAGTAATCCAACCGTAGTTAACCCTTCTATATAGGTTATATGGGTTTTGAAATTGTTTTTTTTTGGGGCCCGAATCTAATATTCCGTATTCTCCCTTTCTTGACCTCGATATCTTTCTCGAGCATTATATAAATTGGTATACACATCTCGCCGGTTGTGTTGGGATTAATGATATCATAACATTTCTTCATAAAACATAAAAATTAGTGGCACGAAAAATTAAACAGATAGACGATCATATAAAATAAAATGGGGAACATACTAGCAAGTAGCTAGTTATAATTTGTACTGTGTTTTCTATACAACCATTCCTTTATATGACAGTCAAGCTTAATTCATGATATTCTTTTGCATCTCTAAATAGAAGAAAACACAAAAATAAATCCATACACTAAATAAAAGACATTAAAAGTCTCTAACTATGTATGCCACTAAACTTTCTTAGGCGCATGAGGCGATATGCCAGATTCCTCCCGGCCTTCAATCGAAAAAGTATAAGCAAAAGTTTGGTAGGTAGTGAACTCATGGCGCAATGTCATCAAAATTGCAGAGTTTTTTCTACATGCTACCTATTTACCGTGGAAGCAGACATACTGTATTTTGAAAACATAACACTAGACCACGTTTGCATGGGCACGTCCAGTAAGGGGCCAATTGCAGTTGACTTAAATTTCTCTTGCTCAACAGAGACGACGAACTTACGCACACTCCGTAAAACCCTCGGGCATGAGTAAGTTGTTACTTTGCACGTATTATTCCTACACAGCGGCAGGTGAAGAAACATCCTACAATATAGACATAAATAGTTAAACGAATAACAACATACAAGTTCTTAGAGTAAGTTTTTAAGACGGGCAAGCATGCAAATTAATAAGATAATTACCTTTCAACGCCATTGGAAGACACCACTCTTTTGTCCTCCACGGTGGCAGATTCCACCCTTGTGTCTACATTATCAACAGTTTTCATTTTTTGAGCACACTTCTTCTTTACTCGTGCACCTATCTTGGTTGCTTTTCTTGGATTCTGGTCGGACTTAGCATTCTACCGGTGATTTCTTTCTTATATTTCTCTAAATCAAACGTATACAAGAGTTCAAATTCAGTGCAATTCAAAAAAATATAATAATAATTAAATCCCTCAAATGTCATCTGGGAAAACGATAACGTGAGACAAATAAAAAAGTATTTGCAAACTAATAATAATTAATAGCTACACCAAGATGCATAATAATTCAGTGATAAACCTAAAATGGTAAGCAATATTTCCGTCGCCAATGAGAAATTAACCAGAGCATGTTAATTAAGATTACCAAATAGCAAGGATCGACATCTCTTACTTTTTTGCTCAGCTAGTCATCATTCTTGAATTACTAAAGCATAAAGTTCAAGCTTCTTCTAAGCCCTCTCAATCATCTTTCCCTCTATGGAATACTGAAATATCATTATACAACAAACAAGGAAAAATATTTTGAGATGGGGTCTTAAAATACAAACACTGGTATGGCTAATAGAACAAGAAAAGAACCTCTGTGAAGTTCATAACAACAATATAAGTGAGAAACTATACGCGAGTTCGTGCCCCTTGTTGAGTCCAAATTTCTAGAATACAAGACTTGGTGACATCTATTGTTTGTTACGGTACAAACTTAGAAATGCAAAATAGGAATGGCGTAAGATATAAAATGGGCTTGCTAGTGTAGTGAAGAAACACAGTTTAGAAACGACTTTAGGGTACTTAATTGAAGTGCATAATAGAGAGAGCAAATATGCTAAAACAGAGAGAAAACATATACATTTTATATGAGGATCCAACACAGAAAATTAACCAAGTTCAAGAGTTTCAAAAATCAAACAAGCACTTAATGAATATGTCTGCAGTACATAGATATCGACAACAAAGGGGATTCAATAGCTCGTAAACAAAAAACAACACCAACCAATATGCTTTAGGAAGTCTAAAATATTAGCTATAAGAAGCTAACAAGATTATCGATAAAAGCGTATCTACGAAAGACTGATCACTTAATATAAGTCTTAACTTAAAACAGGGCAACAACTCGCACTGTCACAAACTGAATTTTTTATCAAGGCAAGTTAGTCCTGGATGGCTGGATGCCGAGAGGTTATCAATGAAGTAAAAGGCAAACAAAGTATCCAAATTAATGCAAATGACTCAAGTCAAACAAATGATATGAAATGAATCTAATTCATATGGAAGACCGTTTAGTCTTCAGAATTATGCAAACATGGGTCTTAACATATTCAGCTGGTGCAGTAAGACAAAAATACTAGGTTAGCATATTAGAGATGCAAGAAAAATGACAAAACAAAAAAGAATGGGAGAAATTCATAAGTGGCGTAAAAGAGAAGTATTAGTTCACTGAGTCAATTTTTCAAACAAGTAATAGGCTGTTTCATGAAGTCGGTACAAGGCTTAGTTTTTTTGTTTTGACGGAAATCAAAATTGGTAGCTGCATAGCAGTTTCAATCTTTATAAAACACCTTTGTGGCATTCAAAATTATTCACAGTTCAACAAGGCATAAGTAAACATAAAAAATGTAAGATTTCATAGTAATATTGTTTTGTAAAAATTATCAACATTGACTAAACATGTTTCTAAGCATACAAAATCATATAAAACAAACAAATGCAAAAACTAAACTAAAAAACCAACCCCACTCAAACCGTAAAATGAATCAAAAAAAAAAAGTTAAGCAGGGAAAAAAAAGAGACCCATCAATATAAGATAATCCCCTCCCGAGTTGTTGATGCTGATGATACACAGAAACCCCAAATCTTACCTGAAAAGAATAATCACATACCATTAAATTAGTTTTAAAAAAAACACCAAATCAGTACCACCAGTGATTTAACCAGAACCTTAAAAAAATATCCAGAATCATCTAAAGAAAGCCATAAAAATTATAAAATAAAAAACCCCTAAATACAAAAAGAATACAATTTATCAAAAATGAAGAATACAGAACAAACTAATATCAATAAGAATGTAAAATACACCACACAGTAAACTCGCTTTCGAATCTCAGACAGAAAGAGAAACACATTAGACCCTAATTCTTTAACATGCAAAATCAAGAAGAGAGAGGTCGGGAAGAGTCTTATCGCCTAAATTCAGATACAGATTAGCCGTTGAAGGTCAGTAGTGGTGCGGTTAGCATCCATTTCAAAAACCCTTGTTGTAAAAATAAAATCTTATTAACTATCACAGTTCAAATCGAGCAAAAAATGATCTCAAATACTTACTGAAAGTAGTTTGGAGCTGTGCTATTTGGAACGCTAGTGACAAACCCCGGAATATGAAACTGAAAAAGGGATGAAGAATGGAGAGAAGGGTTCGAGAGAGAAGGAGATGTCTATCAACTTTGGAACCAATTTTTCTCCTATTTCTGACTATACAAGACAACAATAACAAAAGAGTTATTCTTCAAAAAAAAAAAAAGGGTTTGTCGATCAACTGCTAACGATTGCTGTAACAAAGAATTGAGTTGAGGAGATCGGTGAATTTGATGCTCTGTTGAGCAAAACCTAGGGGTGAACAAGCTTTTGTGAGAGACTTTTTAATCTTCCATATATATATATATAGTATCCATATTGTATCTGGGGCTTATAAACTATCCATATTCTAACCGATTAAAAAGTAACTAGGGTTGGTTCCTGTTACCTATGATTGAGGGGTAAACATGGAAAAAACAAAACAAAACTTAAGATAAATGGACGGACAGCCCATTTTGTCCGTCAACTTAGGCTGAATGGAAAGTAGGTTGTACGTGAACCAAAACCCAAAAGTTTGGATTTGGGTGACGATTGCTCTAAATAAATGTATTCTAAAAAAAATTGATGGGAAATAAAATTTGAAATATTAACGGGACATTGTTTGTGGTGTCGATCGCAGTGGGGCCGGCTGTGATGGCAGGCAGGGTGTAAATTACATTTTTAATGCAACAACATATTTAAGAACGTGAAATTGGGGGATAAAAAAAATAATTGGGGGATATAGGAAAAGGACAAAAAATGGATCCAAATATCAAATCAAGGTCACCCCTTATCTAAGTATTTTACATATTACCTAATCTACCCCTCACTAATCAGGTTTAGTGGTTAATAAAAATTAGTAAAAATCTTAAGATTATTTGATATAAGATTAGTGTTTGTTTTTATTTGAATTTGGGTGAGTGAGGTGAGAGTAGAAGGAGGGAAAAAATATTTGAGTGGGAAATTTTTTGGGGAAAATGGAGGATGATTGTGAAGAGATAATTGCTGCTGCTGAATCTTTAGCTCAACTACAACAAGGAGCATATCTTGAATCTTCATCTAACGACAACAACTCACAATTGCAACTCTTTGTTGAACCAGCACCCTTGAATGATGATTTTGACGAGCATGGAGAGTTTTTTGAAGAAGCTACACAAGAAAGTAAACTTGCACAACATACAAGCATCCCAATACACAGGTAAAGCTGCTAGGAGGTTGAAAATTCGATTTTTTTCTTTAAACCCGCCATTTTTTCAGCTGAAAAACCTCGATGCTGGCATGGTATTGGTATGAATACTATGCCGGTAGTCCCCAAACCGGCATGGTATTCATACTACGACCATGCCGATAGACGGATATCCCCCATTTTGAATATTGATCCGGCATGGTAATCTACCAACAAACTATGCCGGTACGAAAGTAACTTTTTACCTACCAAGGAATATTCTACCGACATGGTTTCATTCATAGGTTACCATGCCGGCACTGCATGAAAAACATACAGGAAACAGTTCCATCCAAAACCAAATACCGGCATAGAAAATTAATAAACAACGACGCCGGAAGTCTGTACCGGCGTAGAACCATCAATATTGAGAATGCCGGCACCGGAACCGGCGTTGTTCAGTTACAAATTTACAATGTCGGTACCTACCAAAAAACATTACAGGAATAAATGTTTTCTAAAGCTAAATACCGGCATTCTTTTTCAATTATTTTCTATGCCAGAAATATGTACCGGCTTAGAGCAACTGCAGTGGTGCGAGTATAACCAAAGACCAAAGATAAAAAAAAAACGACCAAATTTTGGTTTAGTCTGGTGTGTGACGCTACGGGTAGAAGACTAAATTTGGTCGAGCGGATACTATACGTTCGCCCGATGGGGGAGGTTTCCAAAAAAAAAAAAATGGGGCGGAGGTATAAAGCCCGCCCCACTATAAAGAAAGTGAAAAAAAGAATGGGGCGGAGGTATAAACCTCGCCCCACACAAAATTAAAAAAATAAAATAAAATAATGGGCGGAGGCTATACGTTCGCCTGGTGTGGGCGTACACTATACGTTCGCCTGGTGTGGGGCGTACACTATACGTTCGCTCGACTATAATTTGGGTTTAGTCTGGTCTTTGGTCGATGGTCCGTCCCGCTACGTCTGGTTCTTTTACCAAATAAATGGGTTTAGTCGCCCACTACGGTTGCTCTTAGGACCATAGATTCCAACCATTCGCGGCTTGGTTTCGGCAAACACGCACAACCTTCTTATGATCCTACAATTAGGAGACAATACAATTAAGAGATTTTACATAAATACACAACAATACATATGCACAAGATAAAAAATGCTTACATAGGTTTGATAGATAGTACGAGCCCACGAGTCCTTGTATCCAAATAGTATTTTCGGTTCTGGAGCTTCACCCAAAATTCTACCACGTTCAAGGTCAGGTATCATGTCATCAATGTGAGGAAGTTGAGAACCCTTAACTTTTACTTTGACTATGCCCTTGCCCTTCTTTCCCTTGCCTTGTGTTGGTTGTTGACTTGGCCCAACTTCGCTTTAGCTTGCTAATTGACTTGGTCCTCATCATCTTCCTCCTCACTTTCCTCTTCATCATGCTCATCGTCCTCAACAGTTCCAGTAGGTTCACGGATTACAATTCGACTACAGTCACCACCACTCTCTATAATTATCCCTTTTGTATCAGCCCCCAAACGCTTTTTGAGACCTTTATTTTTCCCTTTAGGAGGCAAAGACTGAGGAGTATCAAGACCGTCCTTCCTTCTTCTCTTAGTGACAGCATCTTTAGTTTTTCTTTTGTTAGCTTCCTTGGCTTTTGACCTATATCATAAGCACAAGAAATGAATATAAGATAACTCACTTTGAGTTTTAGTACCGTCATAGACTCACTTAAACAAACCACGCCGGTACATAGCTCCCGGCATAGAACATTAACTATCGACAATGCCGGTAGTCATATATAATTCTCCTGGATACCAAAAGATCACTACCGGCACTCTCGAAATAAATCGATTCCATGCCGTAACAGGGTACCGGCATACAATGCAACCGAAAATCTATGTCGGTACTGGTGACAAATTCATCGATGTTCCTGTAAGTTTTAAGTCCAATATCGGCATACACGAATTATTATTAGTGAATGCCATAACCTAAAACCGGCATAGTATTCAACCCGATTTCGATGCCGGTACATAACATTCAGTTTCAGGGTTTGTAAACGGCATTGCATTCATGCTAACATCTAAGCCGTAACTTAATACCATCACTGTATTCATCCTAGATTGAATGCCGTAAATCAATACCGGCATTGTATTCATACATATTTCAGTGCCGGCACTCTCTGTAACTCAACTGTTTCAGTTAGGGTTCGCGATTCTAACCTAAACCCATTCCTATAAATCAATTTAAACACTCATAAAGTAGTTTAAAATCACTTACCTTCTCACAGAAGCCATGGTTGCGAGAGGTTGATTGTCTGAGATCGCTGCGTCTTCTTCTTCTTGCTCTTGAGAAATCTTAGCAATTCTTTGTTCCTATTTTTGTTGAGCAATCGATTTTGAGTTCGATTGGGCATTTGGTTTCTTTCGTGGAGGCATTGTTATGATTCGGGTAGGTTAATCGACGAAGAAATTTTTGAATCGATGAAGAACGATGAAGAAAAAAAATAATCAAAAACCTAACCCTAGGTCAGTGCCGGTACTGATATGAGAATGGGGATATATGAATTTGGTTTTTGATTTTAATGTTTTAGGAGAAAGGGTATAATGGTCTTTTCATAATGATTTTTAATTAACCAAAGGTTATTTTAGCATTTTCATACCAAAAAAATCACCCCTTAGCACACACCATGGGTTGGGGAAAGTAATCTATATCCCCCATTTTTTTTTATCCCCCAATTTCGCGTTCATATTTAACGCCAATTATCGGTTAGCAGCTAATCCAGAAGAAGGGAGGAAAAAAAAAAAAAACAGGAAGGCCATGTTCTGAACGAGGCACAAAATCGATATTACAAGCTATAGGAGTAATCGTCTCGTGGGCATGTTGATGATCCATAAAAAAAAGGGTCATGTTAACTTGTATACCCGTATACAAGTTAACAGGGGTATTTTCGGCCTTTAGTTGTATTGGAAATAGAAATCAGTTATTAAAATAATATTAATTTATTATTCTCTGAGATTAAGATTGATGTTCCAATGCTACCCTTAGAATTTTTTAATGAAAAATTTCTTCCCAAAAACGAAGTTGTCAAAACAGATCTCGAAAATGTTCTCCCCCTTATCTCACTCTTCTTTCCTTTTCGTCTTTTTCTTTTCCATTTTTATCTTTCTGTTTTAGCACCTTAAAAATGGAAAATATCTACTGGAGTTGCAGGTTCAAGCAAATGCGAAGCTTGCTATAGAAAATTTGCTAGTCCACCACTTCCTAGCCCTGTACCTCCATCCCCATCACCACCTCCTTCCCTTTCATCACCATCTCCATGTTCATCCCCACCACCTTAATCTTTATGTTTCAAATTATGACTCATGCTTTCTTCCGTTGATAAATCTTATGAAAAACTCAAAACCCAATAACTGTTGGAAATGATTTTGGGTTAATGGCTAAATGGGTATTGAATTTGAGATCAAAGGTTAAATGGGAAATGAATTTCTATTACTTTTCAAACTTTGGGTTGTACAAGACCTTACTTCTCTTACAAAGACTCACTTTCTCACCTTTACTACCCACTACGGGATTTCACTCAAATAGTTATTGCTCAACTACACGCTCACTCTACCTATACCTCACTTTGAGATTTCACTCCATTACAAGTCTAAACATCACAACTGATGCCTATTTATAGGCCTTGATGGACCGACATCCTTGCCTCTTGAAATCTCTATAACTCTCTAGGGTATGGCCTACTCTAAAAGACTCCAGCTATTCGCATTTCTTTCACATGTCCTTGCGGACTTTGACTAACACTTTTCTAGACATTTTTAATGTACTGACTCTAGATATTTCTAGGTATCTTTTATTCTAAATTACAAACTTCAACATTACTAGAAAGCTCGGGCTTATCTAGTGACCGACTTGTATAGACAAGTCCACAATTCTCCAGAATCTTAATCAAACTTATCAAGTTTAGCTTTCCAATACTCCCCCTTAAACTTGATTTGTTTGAAGCTCCAAACTGCATCTTTACGTTGCCGATATTTTAGTGCGTCGGTGCTTCCATAGACGTGTTCGCAATCTGGTCGTTGTTTGTGGCCTTTCACTTCCGATCTCATCTTCGTCCTTCTTTATTCTTCTTGGCACTTTTCTTGCCTTCATAATCTTTCATGACTCCGAGCCCTGTGGTCTTACTCCTTGCCACATTTTTCCATCTTTTATTTTTCGCGATTTCTCTAGCTAGTACACAATTTACAAAATGACAAAACAGTGATATCGGATGTCCGTATATATCATTTAAACTTCTCGTTCGTAGTGTCCTTTCACTCGAGCTTCCTTCCGATGATGACGGTTCCAATCTTGGAGGCGATGGAGGTGGTGAAATTTCTTGAGCAACTGGTTCTGGTGGTACCTGTTGCTCCTCTTCTTCTTCCAGGATCGGGAGGAAATTATATTCTTTTTTTTGAACACCAAAATCCCAGACGCCTTCTTCATCGAACTCCACATCTCCACTTATGACGACCTTTTGATTGGTCGGATCGTACAACTTATATCCCCTGGATCGAGCATGATAACCGATAAATATGCACTTCGCATTCTTGTCACGAGCATATACAATGCTTCCGAATACTCGTAAATGTGAAACTCCAGGTTTAACTCCACTCCATGCTTCTTGAGGAGTCATGTTCCACACATTCTTCGTGGGACACCGATTTATTAAATAAACCGCACAATCAACCGCTTCTGCCCAAAAATCCCTGGGCAATCTCTTGGTCTTCAACATACTCCGGGCCATGTTGAGAATTGTCCTGTTTTTCCTTTCAGCAACTCCATTTTGTTGAGGTGTATATGGAACCGTAAGAGGCCGACGGATTCCATTGTCTTCACAGTTAGCTTCGAACTCCTTCGAAGTAAATTCACCTCCTCTATCTGATCTCATAGCCATAATTTCAAAGCCGCTATCTTTCTCCACGAGGGATTTAAATTTCTTGAAATTGGAGAAGACCTCCGATTTTTGTTTCAAGAAATAAACCCATGTCTTTCGACTAAAATCATCGACAAATATGAGGAAATAATTATTCCTACCATACGATCTTGGCTTTATTGGTCCACAAACATCTGTGTGAACCAACTCTAGCGGTTTTGTGGCTCTCGTCAATGTTTCCTTAGGAAAACTTTTTCTAAAATGTTTCCCAAGTAAACATCCTTCACAAAGCTGATCCGGGTGGTCTATTCTTGGCAAACTCTAACCATATTTTGTTTGGACAATAATTTTAATCCTCCAAAATTGAGATGTCCATACCTAAGATGCCAGAGCCATGACGAGTCTTTCACACAAGCGGTCAGACATCTCGCGACGTCATTTTGAATGTTTAGATGGAACATCCTATTTCCCGTCATCGGCACTTTGGCAATCAATCTTCCTCTCTTATCTCTTATGAAAAGACTAAGGTTTTCCATATTCATCCTATAGCCTTTTTCTAAGAGTTGTCCCAAACTTAGTATATTCATTTTTACGTTAGGGACTATTGATGGTGGTTTTTAAACAAGGGGTAAAATCGTAAAGCCCCATGACCTAGTGTTGCCCGCAACACATTAAATAAGAGCATTCAACTCAGGTGTAAATAATTAATAGGGGTATTTTTTCAAAATACCAGATTAGGTTTTCAAATACGTAACCCTAATTCCAAAACCAAGTCGCATATCTTTAGACCATGGCAACAATGCCAAACCAAGCCGCATATCGCGCACCATGGCAACAATGCCAAACCAAGCCGCACTCTGCGCACCATGGCAACAATGCCAAACCAAGTCGCATACTCGCGCACCATGGCAACAATGCCAAACCAAGCCGCATATCTGCGCACCATGGCAACAATGCCAAACCAAACCGCATATCGCGCACCATGGCAACCATGCCAAACCAAGCCGCACTCTGCGCACCATGGCAACCATGCCAAACCAAGCCGCATATCACGCACCATGGCAACCATGCCAAACCAACTATGGCAACCATGCAAAACAAGCCGCACATCACACCATGGCACCATGGCAACCATGCAACCAAAACCAAGCCGCATATTCACGCGCACCATGGCAACCATGCCAAACCAAGCCACACTCGCGCACCATGGCAACCATGCCAAACCAAGCCGCATATCACGCACCATGGCAACCATGCCAAACCAAGCCGCACTCTGCGCACCATGGCAACCATGCCAAAACAAGCCGCATACTGCGCACCATGGCAACCATGCCAAACCAAGCCGCACCCTGCGCACCATGGCAACCATGCCAAACCAAGCCGCACCCTGCGCACCATCGCAACAACGCCAAATTCCAAGCCGCTATGCCTTTGGCCCACGCCAAACATAGCGCCCTATGCTTGCAAGACTTGCAACTAGGTCAACATGGCCGCACGTGCCATTGGCACATGCCAAAACATGTCGCAAGCCATATTTCCAAGCCGCACCCTGCGCACCATGGCAACAACGCCAAATTCCAAGCCGCTATGCCTTGGGCCCACGCCAACATAGCGCCCTAGGTTTGCAAGACTTGCAACTAGGTCAACATGGCCGCACGTGCCATTGACACATGCCAACACGTGCCGCAATCCATATTTCTAAGCCGCTATGCCTTTGGCCCACGCCAAACATAGCGCCTAGGCTTGCAAGACTTGCAACTAGGTCAACATGGCCGCACGTGCCATTGGCACATGCCAACACGTGCCGCAAGCCATACATCTAAGCCGCTATGCCTTTGGCCCACGCCAAACATAGCGCCCTAGGCTTGCAAGACTTGCAACTAGGTCAACATGGCCGCACGTGCCATTGGCACATGCCAACACGTGTCGCAAGCCATACTCCCAAGCCGCTATGCCTTTGGCCCACGCCAAACATAGCGCCCTAGGCTTGCAAAACATGCAACTAGGTCAACACGGCCATGCATGCCATTGGCACATGCCAACATGCTCGCTAGCTAGTTTCCCTAGCGAAATCACGGCCCTAACGTCCACGCATGCCATTGGCACATGCCAACATGCTCGCTAGCTAGTTTCCCTAGCGAAATCACGGCCCTAACGGCCACGCATGCCATTGGCACATGCCAACATGCTCGCTAGCTAGTTTCCCTAGCGAAATCACGGCCCTAACGGCCACGCATGCCATTGGCACATGCCAACATGCTCGCTAGCTAGTTTCCCTAGCGAAATCACGGCCCTAACGGCCACGCATGCCATTGGCACATGCCAACATGCTCGCTAGCTAGTTTCCCTAGCGAAATCACGGCCCTAACGGCCATGCATGCCATTGGCACATGCCAACATGCTCGCTAGCTAGTTTCCCTAGCGAAATCACGGCCCCAACGGCCATGCATGCCATTGGCACATGCCAACATGCTCGCTAGCTAGTTTCCCTAGCAAAATCACGGCCCTAACGGCCACGCATGCCATTGGCACATGCCAACATGCTCGCTAGCTAGTTTCCCTATCAAGGTCACGGCCCTAATGGCCACGCATGCCATTGGCACGAAGCCAAACACACACGCTGGTAGCCTAACTTGCAAACCGTGCAACCTACCACTAAGGCATTCCGCACACGCCATTGGCACATGCCAAACACACACGCTGGTAGCCTAACTTGCAAACCGTTCAACCTACCACCAAGGCATTCCGCACATGCCATCGCAGCAAACACACTGGTAGCCTAACTTGCAAACCGTGCAACCTGCCACCAAGGCATTCCGCACATGCCATCGCACATGCCAAGCACACACGCCGGTAGCCCAACTTGCAAACCGTGCAAACTACCACCAAGGCATTCCGCACATGCCATTGGCACATGCCACACGCGCCACTAGCAGCGCCACTTGCACTCAAGATGCAACCAACACTCGAGACATCAACACAAACCGGGGGATGCTTCTTTAGGGTTTTGGTTTGGCGGTCACAAGATGCAACAGTACACTACGCTCACATTAATAAAGCGTGAAAAGGAATAAAGCGGTCAAATAAAAGAGGAAATAATGGTGAAAATATTTTCGCCCATTAAACCATGCGGTTACCACCTCCTCCCATTATTTCACCCTTTACTCTCTTCCTTCATGAGGCCGTGGTACGTTTCAAACTCGACTTGTATAAATAGGTCTTACCTATTTCCACCCCGACAACAAGTCTCGGTCGGGAGAAATATACTACACTTACACTCTCGTAAAGGCAACTTTGCAAGCTCTCCCAAAAGCTTTCATCTCTTGCAAGCTTCCTAAGCTTTCACTTTCGATACAAGTCGAGATACTACTCTCCTCAACACCTTTCTTTGCTTCCCTCCCCAAATCAACCCTTCTCCTCCACTTTGTGATCAAGCAAGTCCGGAACGGCCATTTCTTGGTTTAGGCTGGACTTGTACAGATTGATCTCTCGAACCTATAAAGTGCTCACGTGCAGCACATTTGTTTAGGGTTTGAACCAGTTTCTCACTCACCTACCGAATTTACCGAAATCGCGAAACGATTTTTACCCATAAAAATTGGCGACCACAATGGGAGGATTGATCTATCGGCCACAATGTCGACTGTCGATCTCGTTCTTCGACCCGATGTCAAGATGGTAGGGGAAGGCGACTCGATCCGACTCAACTACCAGACGACCCGGTTACCAGTTGCAAAAACTACACGAGAAAACTGGGGACTCGTTGAAGATGCTACCAGCGATTGGGGACTTGCGACTCGATCCGACTCAACTACCAGACGACCCGGTTACCAGTTGCAAAAACTACACGAGAAAACTGGGGACTCGTTGAATACGCTACCAGCAATTGGGGACTAACTGGCGATGCTACCAGCAAAACCGCCTTTTTACATGAAGAGGGGCATGTTCGCAAAAACCTATGAAGTGAGTAAATTCAGACTACGCAAGATATACGATCTGTTTTTAGGTTCTTAATAAAACCACCATACTATTGCGTTTTGTGCCTATTGCTAGCACACACTTTCATAAAAGCAATATTCCTTTCCCAAAACATAATCAGAGTTATATTATCAAAACCATAAACCAGGCGCTTTGTTTGCCTTTCAAAAAAAAAGAAATTCACCTACCCGTACATACCTACTTTGCACAATAATAATTACCTGTCACTATTAGCAAACGTTACTACAGTGACATTTGAAGAATTATTTATGATGAAGTATTTCCACAAGTTTATGAAAGGTATACCTATGGCTACGGTTTACACCAGCACAAGAAAACAATAAAACAAATTGAAAGAGAAACGCTTGGAGTACATATCGAATATGCTTGCCCACTTTACCACTACCACGCTACCGCTAACACCATGACGTGATAACAAAGCTACGAGGTAAAAGGGGATCCAACCCATTTCATAAGCATAACACCTTTTGGAATTTGAATAAGGAAATGATTTCCTATTTGAGCTACGTATGGGAAGAAGCCAATGGTCCACACCATACCGAAATCCAAGCCAGCGTCCACGCCAAGTCAGCGCCCATTCCAAGATGATCCAAATGGGCCTACCGGATCGTTCCCCGATGCGCTTACGATGCGCTTGCCGACGCGCATGCTAGAAAACGCTTGCCAGACGCGCTTACCGACGCTCTACAAAACACATGCCGTGCACACATGCCGCACGCGCATGCCAGCTGCGGTGCCACACTTTGTGATAACAGCTTTGCATCCTTCCGGCGCTAACATCTTTCGCCCTTCCAAGACCATCCTCGCCCTTTGAAACAAACGCCATGGCTCCAAAGACTTCGTGATCAAAACCGTGTCATCTCGGCACGATACACTTACGATCACCAGAACCCGAGCCACTTCCGCCACCCCAACGGTTCTTCAAGCATGGAAGCTCCAACCGTCACCGGAGACGCTACTCCACCATCAGGGCAAGATACTGTGGAAGATCCTAAGACAAAAGATACTTCGACAGAAGCGCATTTATAAATGAAGAGGCTCGCATCGTTCTTGAACGCCCGTAGAAGGGGATAAGCAATCCAATTTCGTCACACGGAAGATCGGGAAAGACTTCTCCAAAATCGAAAGCAAGGGAAATCAACAACTCTCCCGAGTTCACGGAGACACTTCTTCCGCACAATGGAAACTTAGACCACAAAGTCGTACGATCTATGATGAAACAGATTATGTGAGATTCTATATTTCTCAAGGCGTAGCGTCAAGAAATATTTTCACCCTCAACCACACCGCATCGGAAAGGGCGTTTCCATCCGTGGAAAGCCATTCCCAAACCCCAACCTCTCCTAGAAAGCACGATCGATAGATGTAACTCGGGGACTCTAACCTCTGTTCTCTTGAGGGATGTCGAGTTTGACGAGAATGTGACGCACCTCCGACTTCAAAATGGTAGCCGTCAAGGCTCGAGAGTTGCAAGATGTCATTTCAACGTTCTCTCCGTAAGTAGCTCCGCATCAACGTTCTCTCCGGTAAGTAGCTACACATCAACATTCTTCGAGCGGCTTCGCTTCAACGTTCGCTTCAACGCCACTCCTTCCCGCAAATGGTCGTGCCGCCACACTCCTCATATCAAGGAACATAGTCACAGCCACCAATCTTCGTAGTCATGGACACCTTTTAATCCATCTTGCCAAAACTCGTGATCATGGACAGGTTTGCTCGCTTACGCATCCAAACAATCCTTTTACTTCCACGGAAGCTCATAGAACATCACCAATCTACTTTGTTACCACGACAATATAGTTTCTCATGATTACATCTCCTACCAAGAACCGTTGCCCCTCATTCGTTGATACCAAATGAGCTTCACCGCGGCAAAGAAGAATTACTACAAAGAGGGAAACACGTAAACCATACTTGAGGACGGAAGATATACATGGGATCCCTTCACTCTCAAAGCTCCGAAGACACAGTCTACCAAAAATCCTTACCCACAACAAGGTCCTCTACTCTTCAAGGGTGCAGCGCAAGAATATCATCACCTCTCTGTCTAGAAGACGCCTACAACACTTTACGAGGCTGCGGAGGATCCCGAGCCTGCACTATCCAGAATATGTCATCATGTAATTTATGAGCATCCCGGTGTCACATCCAAAGAAGATGCATCGGCACCGAAGTTTTCTCCCAAATGGGAAGGGCCGTACATAATCACTAAAAGCATATGACAAAGGTTACTACAAGATTATCAAAGAAGATGGGAAAGCTAGAGACATTCATCAACGGAAAGTGGCTTAAGACATACTACGCCTAATCACTTCCTGTGCAACATGCTACATCAAAAATTCCTACTCTTCAAGTCTCGAGTTAAATCTTCAATCCTCTCCGAGACTCCAAGGCCAAAGCTTTCTCCTCTTCCAAAGATGGTTTCGTAAGCGTGAATCACACCAAAGAAGAATACCAGCCAGAAACCTTCACACATTTGAGGCGGTCTGCAACCACATTAACGTTAAATTCCAAAGATTCGCAGGTAGACACCATGTTCTCCCACTTTTGGATGGCCGACTCCGCAACAGCACGAATGGATACATTCTCCATCTCCACAATCATTGGCAGAAGACAATTCACTACGGAAACCAAAGCGGACGAACAGCACTTCACCACGTTCCTGGTAGCAATATGGCCATACGTTTTCCATATCCTCGTATAAAGGGCTACGAATTCTTTCCGCACCAAGAAACCACCAACATTCCGATAATTGGAGGAGAGACACCTCATACGAGTCCCAAACGATGAACCCGCGAAGGGTATTCATGACAAGAGAGCCCTAAATCGGCGTTCTCCAAATCCGCAGCGATCAACAAGGTCGGACTCAAGGAAGAGGAACAACTAGGTCATCCTCGTCGATAACAAAGTGACGCATGCTCCAACAGGATATCTCTGCACAAGGAAATTTTCCCATTTACACAACAAGCATTAAAGTGTGTGTCAATCCGCCAAAGAATAAGAAAACATACCGGTATGATTTTCTTAACCCGAATAACGTTTGTTGGGACGCTCATGCAAGAATCAGACCTCGCGCCCTCATCCGGAGAACTCCGATCAGAAGATGACTCGAATCGCGCGACATGACAAAGAGAGAAATCCAACAAGAAGATTCTTTTCTCAAACAAGGAATATGATGCGTTTGCATTGGGTATAAATACGGGATTCTAAAAAGGAAAGGAAGCAATGAGGGACATAACGCTTTCAGATTCTAGCATGAACAATGCCCTAATTGAAGCCGCACGTGAAGTAAAGCAAAATAAGGAAACTTTGCTATCCAAAGAAACGCCTACTCCCTCCTTATTTACATAAGTCACGCCTGCAAGCATGGTTTCCAAGATTGGACCGGCCCCACCAATTGCGACTTCTCAATGCCGCCCAAGTCACGCCCGCAAGCATGGTTTCCGAGATTGGACCGCCCACCAATTGCGCCGACCTCCCAATGCCGCCTAAGTCACGCCCGCAAGCACGAACGGCTTCTAAACTTCGCGCCGTCCCACCAAATAGCACACTCGGTTCCCAACTCACGCCAACTTCCCAACGTCGCCCAAGCCGCACCGGCCCACCAATTGTGCCACTCCTCCCGATTTGTGCAAACTACCGAGGCAAGGATTCCAAATCCTATTTATAAAAGGTCGATGCAAGCCTTTTCAATTTTCTTTACGGGTTGTTGTTAACGGCTTGTCACCATCTTATGCTTACTCGCAATAAAGCCCCTGCTCCGAGCTAAGCAGGGGACTTAATGTTGATGGTGGTTTTTAAACAAGGGGTAAAATCGTAAACCCCATGACCTAGTGTTGCCCGCAACACATTAAATAAGAGCATTCAACTCATAAATAATTAATAGGGGTATTTTTTCAAAATACCAAATTAGGGTTTTCAACACAGAACCCTAATTCCAAAACCAAGTCGCATACTGCGCACCATGGCAACAATGCCAAACCAAGCCGCATACTGCGCACCATGGCAATAATGCCAAACCAAGCCGCACTCTGCGCACCATGGCAACATGCCAAACCAAGTCGCATATCATTGCGCACCATGGCAACAATGCCAAACCAAGCCGCATATCACGCACCATGGCAATAATGCCAAACCAAACCGCATATCAAGGCACCATGGCAACCATGCCAAACCAAGCCGCACTCTGCGCACCATGGCAACCATGCCAAACTAAGCCGCATATCGGCACCATGGCAACCATGCCAAACCAAGCCGCACTCTGCGCACCATGGCAACCATGCCAAAACAAGCCGCATATCATCAGACCATGGCAACCATGCCAAACCAAGCCGCACTCTGCGCACCATGGCAAACCATGCCAAACCAAGCCGCATATCTGCACCATGGCAACCATGCCAACCATGCCAAACCAAGCCGCACTCTGCGCACCATGGCAACCATGCCAAAACAAGCCGCATACCGCACACCATGGCAACCATGCCAAACCAAGCCGCACCATGGCAACCATGCGCACCATGGCAACCATGCCAAAACAAGCCGCATCATCGCGCACCATGGCAACCATGCCAAACCAAGCCGCACCCTCGCGCACCATGGCAACCATGCCAAATTCCAAGCCGCACCTCTCGCGCACCATGGCAACAACGCCAAATTCCAAGCCAGCGCGCTTTGGCCCACGCCAAACATAGCGCCCTAGGCTTGCAAGACTTGCAACTAGGTCAACATGGCCGCACGTGCCATTGGCACATGCCAAAACATGTCGCAATCCATATTTCCAAGCCGCACCCTGCGCACCATGGCAACAACGCCAAATTTCAAGCCGCTATGCCTTGGGCCCACGCCAACATAGCGCCCTAGGTTTGCAAGACTTGCAACTAGGTCAACATGGCCGCACGTGCCATTGACACATGCCAACACGTGCCGCAAGCCATATTTCTAAGCCGCTATGCCTTTGGCCCACGCCAAACATAGCGCCCTAGGCTTGCAAGACTTGCAACTAGGTCAACATGGCCGCACGTGCCATTGGCACATGCCAACACGTGCCGCAAGCCATACTTCTAAGCCGCTATGCCTTTGGCCCACGCCAAACATAGCGCCCTAGGCTTGCAAGACTTGCAACTAGGTCAACATGGCCGCACGTGCCATTGGCACATGCCAACACGTGTCGCAAGCCATACTCCCAAGCCGCTATGCCTTTGGCCCACGCCAAACATAGCGCCCTAGGCTTGCAAAACATGCAACTAGGTCAACACGGCCATGCATGCCATTGGCACATGCCAACATGCTCGCTAGCTAGTTTCCCTAGCGAAATCACGGCCCTAACGGCCACGCATGCTATCGGCACATGCCAACATGCTCGCTAGCTAGTTTCCCTAGCGAAATCACGGCCCTAACGGCCATGCATGCCATTGGCACATGCCAACATGCTCGCTAGCTAGTTTCCCTAGCGAAATCACGGCCCTGACGGCCACGCATGCCATTGGCACATGCCAACATGCTCGCTAGCTACGTCGAAATCTCGGCCCTAACGGCCATGCATGCCATTGGCACATGCCAACATGCTCGCTAGCTAGTTTCTAGCGAAATCACGGCCCCAACGGCCATGCATGCCATTGGCACATGCCAACATGCTCGCTAGCTAGTTTCCCTAGCAAAATCACGGCCCTAACGGCCACGCATGCCATTGGCACATGCCAACATGCTCGCTAGCTAGTTTCCCTATCAAGGTCACGGCCCTAATGGCCACGCATGCCATTGGCACAAAGCCAAACACACACGCTAGCCTAACTTGCAAACCGTGCAACCTACCACCAAGGCATTCCGCACACGCCATTGGCACATGCCAAACACACACGCCGGTAGCCTAACTTGCAAACCGTGCAACCTACCACCAAGGCATTCCGGACATGCCATCGCACATGCCAAGCACACACGCTTTGGTATCCTAACTTGCAAACCGTGCAACCTGCCACCAAGGCATTCCGCACATGCCATCGGCACATGCCAAGCACACACGCTGGTAGCCCAACTTGCAAACCGTGCAAACTACCACCAAGGCATTCCGCACATGCCATTGGCACATGCCACACGCGCCACTAGCAGTGCCACTTGCACTCAAGATGCAACCAACACTCGAGACATCAACACAAACTGGGGGATGCTTCTTTAGGGTTTTGGTTTGGCGGTCACAAGATGCGAGCGTACACTACGCTCACATTAATAAAGCGTGAAAAGGAATAAAGCGGTCAAATAAAAGAGGAAATAATGGTGAAAACGTTTTCGCCCATTAAACCATGCGGTTACCACCTCCTCCCATTATTTCACCCTTTACTCTCTTCCTTCATGAGGCCAGGGTACGTTTCAAACTCGACTTGTATAAATAGGTCTTACCTATTTCCACCGGACAACAAGTCTCGGTCGGGAGAAATATACTACACTTACACTCTCGGAAAAGGCAACTTTGCAAGCTCTCCCAAAAGCTTTCATCTCTTGCAAGCTTCCTAAGCTTTCACTTTCCGATACAAGTCGAGATACTACTCTCCTCAACACCTTTCTTTGCTTCCCTCCCCAAATCAACCCTTCTCCTCCACTTTGGACCGAAGCAAGTCCGGAACGGCCATTTTCTTGGTTTAGGCCGGACTTGTACAGATTGATCTCTCGAACCTATAAAGTGCTCACGTGCAGCACATTTGTTTAGGGTTTGAACCAGTTTCTCACTCACCTACCGAATTTACCGAAATCGGCAGAAACGATTTTTACCCATTAACAGGGACGTAATAAACATCGGAAATAAACTCATGATTTCCATTTTTCAATTTAATCAAAATTTTGCCAAGACCACTCACCGATGTTTTTTCTCCATTCCCGAATGTCACGTTGCCGGAAACTGATTCATCAAGCTCCACGAACTTTTCCTTCGTGCCGCACATATGGTTGCTTGCTCGCGTATCAAGCACCCACGTACAACTTTCATCATACTCATCTCCTTTGCACACAACTAACAAGGTCTGGTCTTCTTGATTTTCCTTACTAACATAATTAGCTTCTTCTTCCACGTTATCCGATGAAAACCAACATTCCCGAGCATAATGACCACGCTTATGACAATTATAACATTCAACTTGAGATTTGTCATACCTTGGCATGTTATTATTGTGCCATGAGTTATCTCCTTTACCACGACCTCTTATGGAGCTTGACCACTGGCCCCTCTGATCATCGTCATTCTGCTTGCCTCTTCCTCTTCCGCCGTAGTAGCCGCGTCCTCTTACTCTAGCATTACTACTAGAGCTATCTCCTTTGTCTTTCAAAGTGAGCTTCGCTTGTAGAACTTGTTCTACTGCTCCCTCTTTACTTCTCTTTCTCATTCTTTCTTCATGGGCTTGTAATGATCCCATGAGCTCGTCCACGGTCATGGATTCGACGTCTTTGGACTCCTCAATTGCGACGACGATATAGTCAAATTTTGGATCAAGTGACCGCAATATTTTTTCGATCACACGACTATCACTCATGACCTCACCATTTCTTCTTAGTTGATTGACGACAACTAAAACTCTTGAAAAATAATCCGATATTAATTCGGACACTTTCATGGAGAGAGATTCAAACTCACCTCTTAGAGTTTGCAACCGCACCTTCTTCACTTTATCCACGCCTTTGTAGGAATTTTGCAAAATCTCCCATGCTTGCTTTGCATTAGCGGCTCTTGATATCTTCTCGAACGACGACTCGTCCATACCTTGATAGATGAGGTAGAGAGCCTTCTTGTCTCTCCTTCTCGAAATTCGCAACGCATCTTTTTCATTTTGCGGAAGCGCCGCTTCATCTTCCGGTTCGACATAACCTTTTTCTATTATCTCACATGCATCTTGCGAGCCTAATAACGCCTTCATTTGTATGCTCCAATTCTCATAGTTGTCTTTAGTGAGTTTAGGAACATGAAACGGAAACATCTCGCCAGCCATTAGGATCTTATGAGCTCTGATACCACTTTGTTGGAAATGATTTTGGGTTAATGGCTAAATGGGTATTGAATTTGAGATCAAAGGTTAAATGGGAAATGAATTTCTATTACTTTTCAAACTTTGGGTCGTACAAGACCTTACTTCTCTTACAAAGACTCACTTTCTCACCTTTACTACCCACTACGGGATTTCACTCAAATAGTTGTTGCTCAAATACACGCTCACTCTACCTATACCTCACTTTGAGATTTCACTCCATTACAAGTCTAAACATCACAACTGATGCCTATTTATAGGCCTTGATGGACCGACATCCTTGCCTCTTGAACTCTCCATAACTCTCTAGGGTATGGCCTACTCTAGAAGACTCCATCTATTCGCATTTCTTTCACACGTCCTTGCGGACTTTGACTAACACTTTTCTTGACATTTCTAATGTACCGACTCTAGATATTTCTAGGTATCTTTTAGTCTAAATTACAAACTTCAACATTACTAGAAAGCTCTGGGCTTATCTAGTGACCGACTTGTATAGACAAGTCCACAATTCTCCAGAATCTTCTAATCTTGATTAATCAAACATAATCAAGTTTAGCTTTCCAATAATAACAAATCAATACACAGATTATTTTTTCATTATAAGTTTTTCCCAAAAGGTTGAACGAAATGATGCTAATTGAAGATGAAGAAGAATTGCAGTCATTAATTCTCTAATTTTTCTTAGGGTTTTATCAAGAATTAAAGATAGATCTTGGTTTGTGAACAAAATGGATTTGAATGGAAATTGGTTAAACGTCATGTTATCGGTTTGTTCTAAAGTACAATTGGATCCTAAACTATTGATTTTTCAAGCAAAAAAAAAAATGATTTGATTTTAATGGAGTCAAACCGATAACAGATGTGAACAGAGAAGAGAGATGGGTTAAAAGAAATTCCTAAATCGTGACCGTACAGTCTCACGTGGGGTCTGTGGGAAAAAAATAATAAAAATAATGTTTAAACAACAAGGGTACTTGATGGAAAAAATGCGGTAGTTATTGGAGCGAGTTTTTAGATATCAAAGTTTACATAAAGCTTACAATTCCGATGCTAAATGTTGTATAACCGAGAAAATAATGGGGGCTTATCTTGTATACCCGTATACAAGATAAGAGAACCCTAAAAAAATGATAGTTTTGTGGTCGTGGTACAATACTACACGTGTGCTTCAAAAGAAAATAATAGTACTACGTGTCACATGAAAGAAGACCAATCTAAATCCTACGGTCTGCAAAACTTCTAGCTAGAAACCCTAATATTCCTTTGAAGGCTTCAACTTTTCTGCCGCTTTCCCTTTCAAATTATTTCCCCCTCACCCTCTCTCACATAAAATGAATTGATTACTATGCTTTCCTAGATCTTGTTAAATGATAAACGTTGTTCAAATGATGGAAATTTGAGAATCGTAGCGGTGTGTACATCTCAATTTTGGGTTTATTCTAATTGACATTGAAGAAGGTGGTGGTGCTTCAGGCGGAGGAAGTTGATGATGGTTTGTCTGTAATTTGTAAATATTGATAATTTGATGTATCTGCTGTATGATTTGTATATGATGATTTGATTATGGTTTTGTGATGGCGGCGCTGTTGTAATGGTGGTGATGGTGTTTTTAGAAGAAAAGTGGCGGCGGTGACGATGTTACTGGTCACGGTGGTGGTGGTGTTTTACTGTAACGGTGGTGATGGTGTTGTTAGAAGCTACGGGAGGGTTGTTGAAGATCACATGAGATTTTGATTTTGGTGGCGGTGGCTAAGGTGGTGTTGATGGTGGTAGTAATGGTGTGGGTGGTTCTGTTGCGACGGAGGTGGTGGTAGGTGAGGAGAATTTTGGTTTTTTCATGAACTTTGCCGGTGATACAGAGGTGGTGCTAATGATGTATTTAGAATTTTTTTTAATTTTGGTTTATTAAATGGGTCTCTGTAAAAACGGTGCTGTTGAGGTGGTGGTTGTAGTAGTAGCAACGGTGGTGGTGGTGTCGGTGATGGTAAATGGCGGCGGCGGCGACGATGGTGGTTCTGTGGTGGAGCTCCTTACGGTGGTTTTGTTAGTGGTGCTGATGGTCTTCACTTTTGGACATTGAGGGATACTTCCGTCGGATGAAAAAGTAACCAAAAATTTCCGGACTGAATTTTATCAAATTGTTCAATTTTGTTAGGTTTCATTTGACAAAAAAGTGGCCATAAAAGGGACTCCCCCCTCACGGCCCGTTGGGCTCGGCCCAATAAACCCTAATCTTATTTTTCCCCAAAACAAAATAAATTCTACTAATTCTTAATTTTTTCTAAAATAACTAGGTATCACCGGGGCCTACGGCCCCGGCTCAACCTCTGATTAGTGTCATTCGTTGCGTAGATTTTGGTATTCAAAACATGGTTTTTCGATTGGTATGTTCGGCCGAAATACTATAAAATATTACTAATATGCTTTTTCATGTCGTATGCCAAAGCAGTTTTCGTTCTCGCAACCTACATTTTGTTTAAGAAATGTAGATGCCGTATATTTGATGTTCTCATAGGCTAAACATTCGATAAGAGTCCAACAATTAAAATGGAACGCATCCAAATGGAAACTTGAGATGCTTGGTTCAAAAGTGGCACATCATTGTCGATGTTATTGATATTACGTACTCCCTCACTTCAAGCACTTTTGGATATCCATCTAAATTCTAAATGATAGAACTCACTTTAAGCACTTTCGGATATCCGTGGTTCTGTTTATAAGTTACCAACCTGAGGCGCTGACCTTCAGGTACTATAAATAGGCATTTCTGTTTGTAATAATGGTATATATTAGACGACCAATTGATCCAAGAGGTTCCCTATCAACAGTTTCCCTCTTAAGCTTCAAAATGAAACATCCATGTTTATCATCCACTGGAATCTCAAAATCAACTTCAGCATTCAATCTGCATACAAATGAAAATAACTTATTACATCATTGGCAGAACTGCAGTAGTATGGACTGCAAGACTGAAAGAAAAAGAAAATGTTAATAGTAATGCAAATTGATATGAGTGAAGGGTCTATTATTCGCTTCTAGAAGTCTGAACATAACATTCAGCTATTAAGAAGCATTAAAATAAGAAATGACCGGGAAATTGTATAATATCATTTGAAACTCTCAATGGCAAAACAAAAAACAACAATATACCTAGTGAAAATTAGAGATGTTAATAAAGATTCGATACCACCAAATAAATTCAGATACATCGTAAATCATACGTTGAAAAAATAGTGGACACGAAGTTACATGGAGGATGCAAAAATGAATGCAAGTTCAGTAAGTCTTCAAGACAGAAGTTCAACCATAGTTGCTTTGATGATGATGGAAGTAAACATTTGCAGTTGTAAAGATAATCATGTGTACTTTTCCACAACCTGTAGCTGCTGGACCTTTTGAAAGTAATGGCAACCCAAAACAACAACAAAATCATCAAAATCTACTAGAACCCGAGGATAAACTTCTACAACTACAATCATATCTATAAACTACTCTGTTAAGCCTGTTACATGATGCAAATCATAGCTGATTCGCAAGCAGATTGGTCTCCCCATAACAGATAATCGAAATCTCCAAATAAATTAAAATCTAATTTTTTCTATAAAAAACAAATTATTATCGTTTAGTGAAGTTGCATGTTTGCTCCTGTCCTTTACTCATTCGATGGGGTTCATAATGTGGTTTAAGAATCTTGTTTTCCCATATTGAGCAGCAGCATGAACTGTCTGGTTCACAAATAGTCAATCAACTTATCTAGCATATCTATATCCCCAACTGGGTAATACCAAAACCAAGTAAAAACTCAATTTCAGAAGTATAAAGAGCTTAATTAGCTGGTGTTATTTTCAATCTGTAGCAACAGTTCATCCTGAAAGGTTAGAGACTGTGTGACGACACTTAATAGAAAACCTAGGTCATTCTCCACTCCACCTGTTTAGGACAAATTTGAAAAAGGTCCAAACAAAGAGATGAGGCAGGAGAGGAGATTCAGGTATATTAGGCACCAGCATGAGAGTTTTGTATGGGGATTATTGGAGTCGATCAAGAAAATACATGGAGTCAGCGACAGGATAAAATCTATAAGAAGAATTTCTGGGGCTTGAATTCTCAGAGAACTAAGAGCAGATAATAAACCGAGAGAGGTTTCCAAATTCTAATTACGAACGAATCGCTCACCTACTCTTTTTTTCTACACCATGGCTCGTAGTTTGAAGCTTGTGCACGCTTTGAGAAAGTTGAATAACTTGTTCTGATTCTGATTTTCCTCATAAATCATGATGAATACCTTGTTCTGATTCTGCTTTGCCTTATAAATCATGATGTGAAAACCCTGAAGAAAAAGAATCAACAATGTAATCATGATTTCTATGGAATCGTTTTTGTGGAGACAGGGTTATAACGCTGAAGTATTAAAAAAATAAATTGATGTTTATATCCGCGTTATAAAGATTAAGAATTCGAAGACAAATCCCGTAAATTTGAAACAGATTATAGTGAAGTTATTGAATTAATCCCCCTGATCGCCGAAAAATTCGTCATCGTTGATGTAGTATACATCTACATCTTCCTCGAGTGACTGATTATATAAAGCCTGCTAAAAAAAAATTCAAGCAGTTTCATGCTTAACAGAAAGTTGATAATAGAATCACATCTACATCTTTATCGAGTGATAATACAATCAAATTATTAAAAAAAAACTGCAGTTTGTATGTCTTTTTTTTTTGATCGGCGATTCAGTATGTCTATGAGGAATTCTTACCGTGCTATATCATGGGGAAGCTAAACACAAATCCATCTGGGTCTCCCATGAACACATCTGTCGACATTAAACGATGTTATATTCCATCATGATCATTGCCACTGAAAAGTAAGAATTAGACTTGCCTGAAACTAACTTTTCTTGCCAGCTTTCCTCTGTTATGCACCGATTTACTCCCCACTGCGCAGAAGCTACATTAAATAAGCACCAACAACGAAAAAAAAAAGAAGGTTTTGCACTGATATACCAATTAACAATGGTCTATAATTCCAAGGCGTCAAGATTTGCCATACCTAAGTAAGCCAACAAAATACTGAAAATGTCGTAAGTGATTATACCTGCCTGGCTAATCTTTCTCCTAGAAAAGTTTCACAAAACCTCCTAACAGTTCTAGCTTCGATACAAATGAAAAGAGAAAACATTTACTATGCATATACTTTTTACCGGGTATTAGGGTATATCTCAAAAACAAAAAGTCTATAACTATTTCAATATATATCAGTAAACATATATGGTGAAGAAGAAACTCGATAAAGAAGTTATAAAAAAAAAGTTAGAATATAAGAAACGGGGATACAACATATGAGTATAAGATGAAACTAATAGAAAAGCGGCAATGGTTTAAATTAACAATGGTTTCTTTCTTATGCAAGTGGATGTCTTGCCCTACATATACGACAAAAGCATTAGTTCCCTATTTGAATTAATTTTTGAAAGCAATTGCTAAATGTAGCATAAGCTAATATACACTTACAATGTTGTCTTCATCCAGAAGCAATATCGATTCTGTGTGATTTAGAACTAGTACATCACACTTCGCCTTACGAATGGTGGCTTGGGAACTATAATAACACCAAACGAAGGGAAAAAAATGAATAGGAAGCAATCAATGAATAAACTTAAAAATCACCTCGACTGACAAATAATGCACCAAGAGATATGGATATGTCTTGCTATCGCTTCCTTTTATCAATTCTACATGTTTCAAAAGAATTCTAAATACTACTTTTGTACTATAACAATTTAAAATTACAACTAAAAATAAATGAATGATAAGAGTGATGTCAGTGAGTATGAAGTGGTATCCATTGACAGCCCTAGTATGCCCGTGTGTTTTCATAGGCGAAGACAATGCGGGAAGCTGGATTAGGAATCCATCTTTTAGATGTCTATCAGATGCCCGTAATGATCCTCCATGAATCTGTTAAACCAAAAGTGTTATTATTAGCAAAATATCAGCAACCTTTGCATTAGACGTTTCCTTGCAAGTGAATTTGGCATATAGAAATGTACCACCAAGTTTCCTCCTACGGGTGGAAAATCTAAGACTGTTGATGATATATGAACTTCCTTCCGAGGTTAATTTGATGAGCTATGCCTTGCATTAAAACTCATTAACTTTATAATTTACAGTTTCCATTGTTGTTGCTGCATTAATAGCATCAAGAAATGCTTGCTGCAAAGCTTTCGTGCTATATGTTTTTCCTGTACACTGGGTCTGCACCATAAGCCGTAACTTCATAGTTTAATTATCAAAAACTTGATAGTTCAATTATCAAAAAATTAACACTTATGTAGCACAAACTCATAAAACAATTTCAATGTTCCTCCAAAAGCAAAACATAAACGAAGGGTTCACCATGTTATCCAACAAATCTAAGAAGACCCATTAGCTAAGTACAGTAAAATTGAGTCACATAGAGGATGAACTCATTGAAGTATTACTACCATCAAAAACTAAGAAAGAAATAAAATAATCAATCTAAAGAATTTATGAGCAATTACTACCTATAACCACCACAACAATTTAAGTCCCAGGTAAGACTACTCATACACAAACAATTTAAGAAGTTCATACATGCCATACCCTCAAGACCCTGCAAAAAATACCAAGAAAAGTAATTTTCAGCTATTAGGCATTTAACATAGTTTGAAATTCAATATCTCCTTTATCACAATGAATCTATATGAGTAGCATAGAGGACAAATTGGTTACCATCAAAAAGTCTAGGCACTTGGGAAGAGGATAACTAAATTCTCATATACCAACCGTTAATTCGTCAAGCAACGTGGTATTATTAACATCGGTGTAACCTCAACTAATTCTAGTGCAGTTCCCACCAAAGAATTCTCACATACCAAATGGCCTTGCTCAATAAATCATTAAAGAAAGAACTCCAAAGAAACCTCCATAACATGTATCAGTGTGAAGGAACTTATGAAAGACCACCTCATTGCCTTCTCCAAAACAGTAAATTCTGATACATCTATATGTGTGTTGTTCCAGGGAGCATACTAACTTTATAGGTATTAAAATCTGCAACGCAACAAAAAAAAAATCATTCATGGGCTCGTATATATATGACACATTGAATTCAGATACTGGGTAATATCACTCAAGCAACTAAATCAGTTTAAGTATCATCTAGTAGGAAACCAATTAAGTACCTTGAAGGCAACACGGTAGTCACAATTATTTGCCTTACAATACAGAGCAAAGCCAATTCCAAGTTCAATATTTGCTTCATGAATCGCAGAGAGTAATTTGTGCCATCCACAATTACAGCAACAACTTAGCCAAATTTGAGAAGATCGATCCATCATCACCTGAGACCATCCTAAGTATTGCTATAAATATAAAGCAGCAAGTCCATATGGTACCACCAACACCAACAGGAGACAGAGAGTAATACCTGAATTTTTAGATTTTGTGTTTCTAATTCTTCCAAACTCTTTTCTCAGCAAGTGGCTTTGCAAGTGTTTTCGCTGTCTCCTACAACCAATCCTAGCAGCCTTACAAATTTCAACAAATTTCAACATATTTGTTTATACCAAAAATAAACAATGACGAACATGCCTACAAAGAAATCAAATACACGCCCACATGCAACAAACAAACCCAGAATTTCAAAACCCTGGAATTACAAACCCAAATAGTAAATTTTGGGTTTTTCTCAAAAACAACAAATCAAAATTCAGAATTAGGGTTTTTCCTGTAGGGGAAATTGAGTTGTACCTGAATTACTATTTGGGTTTGTCTCGAAAACAAAAAATCAAAATTCAAAATATAGGTTTTTTTTCATGAAGAGGATAATTTGTGTAAAATTTGCTCGAACGACATCAACCTGTACCTGAATAATTTGTGTGAAATCTCTTCATTCGGCTCTGTTGATCATCCACAATCGATGACAGCAAAATCACTTTCTTCCCTGGTATCTCCGCTCAAGTTAAATTTTTCTTGCTATAAATTGTGTAAAATCAGAACAAACCTATTTTTCAAAAAAAAAAAATGCAGTTACCTAAACTGATTTTTATTGATAACGAAAAAATTAGGGTTTTAAAACAGATAGTAAGATATATACCTCCAAATATTGAGGTATGTTGCTGGTTACTTCTTTAATGGATGGAATTGTTTCGTCTATGAACTTGGTTATAATAGCGGAATCGCAATCGAGCTGAACCTTCAAATCTTCCATGGGGTTGGTAGTAGCACCAATGTAAACTGTTGATTTATTTTTTTCTTGTGTCTTGCCAACCGGGGAACACAGAGAGGGAGAGAGGTTTAGGGTACAAAAGATCCCGAACGATGAACACACGTTTTCTTTGCATCGTATATATCTGTGTAACCAAATCCAAAAGTTTTCACCCACACGGGACCCACTTAACAATACCGAAAGTTTTCCTGACCGTACAATGTAAAAACCAATCCGGAGCTTCTCGACCTTCGGATCAGGGTCCCCATTAAATGATGCCCGTCTGAAAGCCCTGGCTATCATGGACACAAACCTCATACCCTTTTCCTGACCGTCCAATGTAAAAACCAATATGGAGCTTCCCGACCTTCGGATCGGGGTCCCCATTAAATGATGTCCCCACCCGATAGCCCTGGCTATCATGGACACAAACCTCATACCTTTTTATAATTATGATTTTTTCTTAATCATGATTACATTAAAATTGATCGGGACGTATATTCTAATTGTTCTCTTAAAAAACTCCATAACAACACCAATCGAAATGGAATAAATTAAGATTTTGTTCTTTTCCTATGACCATTTCCTAGTTATCCATGAACATAATCAATAAATCCTTAAATTAACATCAACAACAAAAAAAAAAGAGCTAATTATTTGGTTAAATTTATGTAAGATATTTGACATAATTAATGTTTTTGAAGAATAATCAATACCCTCAATCAATCTTAGTGTAATGATGGTTGAGAAAAAAAAACATATCTTAAAGATTATTTTTAATGATAAGACTTTGGGCTATGTATAAAAATTATATATAATTTTGTGGGTTATGTGGAATGATTTTAAAAGTCCGTTTGGTTAGATTAAACACTTATTTAAATGGGCTATGGTTAATAAATGTGGGGGCTATATTTAAGAAAAGTCATAAACATAACAGTTTTATACCGCATCATGCAAAAATCTTTTCTTCTTATAATGTTCGAGCATTTTTTTTTTATAAACCAACGATATAACAAACAATTTATAATTTGCTCGCTGTTCAAGTATCAAGCAATAACACAACAAGCCATTTCAGTATCTATGTTTTGAGCCGCATCCAAACAACATCACAACAACCATTTCAATATTTATATTCTATAAGCCGCACCCAAGTAATAGATTTTCTTGTTATAATTTGTTTGCTGTTCGTGTATTTTTTATCTAACAACATCACAACAAACCATTTCATATTTATCTGATGAGGATAACTTTTTTTTTTTTTTTTAATAAAAAAAGCTTAGGCCTATAAGGTACTTAAGACCCGAACATAGAGTTTGTGTTGGCATTGGTAGCAGAAATGCCACTTAACCTGCCAGCATTGTTTTTACAAATAATGCTAAATCGAAAGCATTCATATTTTGTTGTCTATGGATGATGCTAAGATTCATTAAAACAAAAGATATTGAGTGAATACCCATGTTTCATCTGATGAGGATAACAGAACAAGATATTTCGTTACTTTACAAATGCTGCAATTTTGGCAACGCCCACAGTATTCATGTTCTGAGCGGCACCCAAAGAAAGAAACATCTCTGAATTCAGTTAACAAAGTAACGGAAGAAGAAGGATCCGATATTTGATTTCTAGTAGCATAAGAAACATTCTTGAGATTCACAAATATTTGTATCTCAAAGACATCCATCCGACAATTTGGAACCTCTATTTCCTAGGGAAGACAACTTCTTAAACTCACTTCCTTTAACCCTTTTACCAAACTCACCCCCTACTCAAATCTCTCTACCCAAACTACCCCCAACACAAACTTCCCTACCAAAAACAACATCAGTCATGATATCATAATAAAATCCAAGCCGTACACTACAACAACTTTCAAAATATTACTTACATGGACGGTGTATATCAAATAACGTATCTAAAAATTGATGTAACCAAAAAGGAAAAAGAAAAGCAGTCTCTTATTTACTCCTCTGTCTGTTTTTCAGTTTCTCACTCATAACTTTAAGACCATGAACCCTCTTTTTTCTCTCTCTATGGAATTAGAATTTAGAATTAGAATTCCTTTTTGTTCTTCTTCTTCACTCCTCCTCCTCACGCTTCAATCAATAAGTTCTTAATGAAGATACCCTTTTTATAAATGTAGTTTGTTTTCATTAGCAAACTAAGAATCATATCATTTGCACATTTCTTGGTCAAGTTTAGAGGAAGGGTCATTTTCTTTTCTTTTTTTCCAAATTCTGTTGGACTTTTGTTGTTGGATCATTTAGGGTTTTGAGAAATTCCAAGAGGGGGGGTGGGGGAGGAATAAAGTAGTAATTGTTGAAATGGGCATTTGATTGTTGTGTTTTTAGGGTATTTGTTTGAAAATGGGATTAGGACCTCCTGAAACAGCTGCAGGAGCTATTGAAGTGGAGACATGGAGGAAGGATGTGACAACAAAAGGAAGTAAGAAGAAGAAGAAAGATGAGGAGGAGGAGGAGATTAATACTGGGTGTTGGAGTATTAGGTTTAGTTTTATGGGAAGTAGCTGTGTTTCTTCAAAATCTAAAGTTGATACTTCCATGAGTGGAGCTAGTATTCGTTATGGTGAGTAATCTTTTCATTTGCTCTACTGTTCCAAAAGTTTGTAGAATTCGAATGTGAATATTTTATTGTAGTAGATTTTGTTATATGTGGATGGATGGATGTCAACTGTTTTTTGTCTTCATCTTTACGATGAGACAAGACTCCGGAATCACTAAATTTAGATCGATGAATTGGCTTACATGTTGTTGATGTCTGGAATTTTGATGATGAATTTGGGGGTTTTGGATGTGGATCTATGAAATACAAGTGCTTAGTTGATTGCATTGTATGTTTCTGACGTTTTTTTTTTTTGATTTGATTCTGCAGAGAAATTCTGTGTTTCATCTGTAGTATGTTTGGGAATTGTAGCTAGATACAGTGTTTATGATGCTGTCTGTGTTGATATTCCCGTTGGCAACTATTGCATTGTGGCGGGGTTTAGTTGATAATGTAGAGAACTAGATATGAGGGTTGAGGGTAGTATGTTTGGGAATTTCAGCTAGATACGGTATTTATTATGCTCGTTGTGTCGATATTCCCGTTGGCAATTATTGCGTTGTGGCGGGTTTTAGTTGATAATGTAGAGAATTAGATATCTGATGGATTAGATAAAAAACAAAGGTTCTAACTTGTCGTTTTATGCATGGGGAACAGCGGATAGTAAATCAACGAATGATACCAGCAAAGGACAGCCAGTTGCCACAATTGGGTCTTCTACAACTACAACTGGTAGTGTAGAAAGTAACCCATCTACTTCCCAGATAAGCGAGGAACTGAGAATTGCTTCCCAGCTTCGAAAATTTGCATTCAGTGATCTTAAGTCAGCTACAAGGAATTTTAGGCCCGAGAGTCTTCTTGGAGAGGGAGGATTTGGTTGTGTATTCAAGGGGTGGATTGAGGAGAATGGAACGGCTCCGGTGAAACCTGGTACAGGCCTTACTGTTGCAGTTAAAACTCTCAATCATGATGGACTTCAAGGTCATAGAGAGTGGCTGGTACGAATTTTTTCTCATCTGTCAGTGTCACCGTAATTATTTTGAGAATTTAAGTGCTGTCTGGTGTCAAGTTTATCATGCAGGTGGAATATTTACGTAACTGTCTATTGTGTTTGTAGGCCGAGGTTAATTTTCTTGGTGACCTTCTCCATCCTAATTTAGTCAAGTTAATTGGTTACTGCATTGAAGATGATCAGAGGCTACTAGTATATGAGTTTATGCCTCGTGGAAGCTTGGAGAACCATCTTTTTAGGAGTATGTAACTGCCCTTTTTTGTTTTATTATATTTATGTTCGGTATATGTTGATATAGTCCGTTGACCCGAAAAAGGAATGTGTGCTTCAGTATGAAATTTGGATGTAGTTGTATACAACCTCTTGAAACGGAAGATATCTGCAAATTTACCTTGAAACACTTGTTTTTTTTTTCCCATGGTAAATTGGTAATTTGTTGGTCAGGCCAATATGTGAAACCGAGATATTAGGATTTGGCTCTCGGGAAATTCCTTAAGGGGCCTTCTGTTGACATTGTCTAATTCGTAATTAATGACTCTCTTAATGATACATTCTCATGTAGAACATCCGTGTTTAATGTCCTCTGGTAACAACCATTTTATATGCAGAAGGGTCCCTGCCTCTACCGTGGTCCATTAGAATGAAAATAGCACATGGTGCTGCAAAGGGACTTGCGTTTCTTCATGAAGAAGCCGAAAGACCAGTTATCTACCGAGATTTTAAAACATCCAACATCTTATTAGATGCGGTAATATAAGAAGACCATGCAGCATTAAATTACCATTTTTACTCAATTTAGAAATATATTTTGTTTCTAATAACATTCTACTCCAGGATTACAACGCCAAGCTTTCCGATTTTGGACTTGCTAAGGATGGTCCTGAAGGAGATAAAACTCATGTATCTACTAGAGTTATGGGAACATATGGCTATGCAGCACCGGAGTATGTAATGACAGGTACATAAGTTAAATCCGACCTACTTTAGGTACAATTTGGTTTTTCCTTAAATGTCAGCTCATCTTAGTTCTTGTTTCCAGTGTATAATCTCATTTGCAGCAAGCTTGAACAACATAAGATGCTTTAAGATCATGCTTTATATGTTTCCACATCCATTAATAAAAAGAAACTAGTTTCTTGTTTAGGAAAAACAAAATAATGACTATATCTCATGCCTACTACATCGAATCTTTGTTTCTTCATATTTTCTTTATTGCCTGTGCTTTGATGTTACTGTTCCAGCATTGCGGTAACAACTGTATAATGCTTTTAAAACTAATGGCCTACATTGTCATCAAAATCTGAAAGTGCTTGTGGTGGTAATTTTTATTACTTGTGGGTTGTTGTAATACCGGTTTTTGTTAATAACTGAGTAATTCACAAGTGTACATTTATATGTACACATTTGAACTAGCTTATGATGAAAAAGTTCCTTCATTTCAGATCCGTACTCTAGCTCTCATATTAGGTAACTACACTTGGGTGTAAATTCTACCTTTACTCTTGTTGATGTTATTATATACTGGTCAATCGAGGGTAATTGATGTTAATGTCCTCCAGATCCGTAGTCTTAACTCCTTCAGTTAGAGTACATTAGGCACTTCACTCAATCAATTTTACAACATTATGTTTGCTATTAGTGTGCCAATTACATAGTCTTAGATGAGGTGTATAAAATGATGAAATATAGGGAATTTCCCAGTACTCAAGGCCCACACGGGAAGAACTCTTCCACAATTAAGTGTCTGAACGCTGACAAATACGAGGAAGAGTCCAGTGACCCCTTTCTTGGCTTTCATTTGAGAGTTCATATATTGACAATATACAAATGTCTCCTGTTACTTTTGAACACTTAAAACTGGAACCATATCACCGTACTCTGTGGTATTTTGACCTGTTAATATGGATTTATGTTGCACTCTGCATTATCAACTTCTCAAGTTCAAGCTAGCATATGTAGATGAATGCAAACTCATGGATTAAGCTGTATTCTTTACTTCCACCTGTTTTACTCTCTGATCTATTTATACAAATCTTTCTCTATCTTAGGTCATTTGACGTCAAGGAGTGATGTGTACAGCTTCGGCGTAGTCTTACTTGAGATGCTGACTGGCAGAAGATCTATGGACAAAAACCGGCCAAATGGAGAACACAACCTAGTGGAATGGGCCAGGCCACATCTTGGGGAAAGGCGGCGTTTTTACAAGCTAATAGACCCCCGTCTTGAAGGTCACTTCTCCATAAAAGGTGCACAAAAAACTGCTCAACTTGCAGCCCACTGTCTTAGCCGGGATCCGAAAGCTAGACCTCTTATGAGTGAAGTTGTTGAAGTCCTAAAACCATTACTGAATCTCAAGGACATGGCTAGCTCCTCGTACTACTTCCAAAACATGCAACTAGAAAGAACAGGATCCGGTCTCAGCTTGAGCAGTAAAAGTGCTAGCCGATCACAGGTAGGAGGCTCTACTCAAAAGAAGGGCCCACCGATGAGAAGCCTCACCATGCCGAATGGTACACATACATCTCCTTATCGCTATCAGCACCATCCATCACCAAAGCAAAAGCCAATTGACAAAAAGACATGAAAGGACCTCCTCTTTCTGCTTCAGTTTACTCGCCTTCTTGTTTCTACTGTTACATAAAGTATATAAAACAGATTCATCCCTTTTAGTTATAGTGGTCATTTGGAGTCTGTAAACTGGATAAGTTTGGAGTCCTAAATGCTGAACATACAGAACGCATACCGCCACATGAATCTGTTTCTTGGGCTAGTAATGAAGGCTGTGGTGGGACTGGAAGCAAAGAAGTAGCTTGGCAGGCTTATTGTAACATTATCGAGGATGTGAAATTTCTTTTGAATTCTTTTGGTAGATGGAAATGTAACTATATAAACAGCAAGCGTAAATCTGTAGCAGATATTTTGGCCAACGTTGCTAGAACTGAAGTGAACTCTAGTACATGCTATTGTTTCTTTCATCTGCATTTTTCGCAGTCAATCTGGGCCGAGATGGCCGAGATCGAGGCAATTTCGCCCGTATCTCGGCCGAGACGGGTCACCGAGTATAGGGTAATATGGGCATTTGGGTGTGGTAAAGTTATAGTAAAACAAAGGCAGAACCAACTCCCAAATTTCATACTTATAACCTAAATTTCACTTTCTCTTCACTTGTTCATCACGTCCGCCTGTAGATTTACATGCTCAGAACGATAGTACTTCAGTGTAATTGTATTCTACAGCAGTAATAGAGGTCAGTTGAACTCCTTTAATCATCTCTCTCTTTTAATATAGAATTACTTTCTCTGCAACTATTTCTTTTTTTTTCTTTTCCTTTTAATTGAATCCTTCATCTGCTACTCAATACTCCTAGTATAGTCTAAGGGTTGGTTTTACTTTCTTAAAATGTATAAGAAATTGGACAAATCAGTATGTATGCATGTCATGAAAATGTGATAAATATGGGGTTTTCATGCTCAACAAGTGTTTGCTAATATTCCTCATTGAATAGTTATTGTAGAGTGTAGATTATGGATGATAATGATATTATTAGACTGTGCTTTATAGTTGAGAGTGATACTGATCAAGGACTACTTGGTGGTGACGGGACTTGTGGAGTTACTCTAGACGATGATGTCTATAATGATTCTCTTGATATTGATTCTGGATAGATTAGAATTGTAATATGCTTGTTGTTTAATCATAGTTATAGGAACTTTGCGGACAATGTTTATTCTCTTGTCTTTGAACTTTGAACTTAAAAAGACAAGTATGGTTGTTTCTTTTCTTGAAATTTCTGTTCTTATATTATATTTGCATTAGCTTTAACATTAACATGTATCAAATGAAGAAACATTATCAGACACTCCTAGTAAAATTTGGATACAAGATTCGGGGGTTATTCAGAGATTCCACCTAGAATTTCCCCGAGATATCGGTGCCAAGGTCCCGGCCGAGACGAGACCGAGATTCGAGATTGACTACTTTGATCACAAATCTACACTCTTGTTCACGTTTTTATAAGTAGCAGCTAACTCTTATTTGGGTTTTAGGAGTTTGAAGAGATGAAGGAGGAGAATATGAAGTTACTGTTCCCGGCTGATAATCCACCACTTTCAGTCATCGCTGCTGCTAAAATCTCTAACATTGCTGTCTTAGCGGATTCAAGTCTTCCTTCTGGTTCTAATCCATGTTTCATCTTCTCTTCTTCTGGGTAAATCTCAACTCTCCTGTTTTTACTACATCTTTATCTTAATTATTGTATATGCCTTCAAATTTAAACAACGGGTATTTAAATTGCTCAAACTGTACAAACATCGCCCTATTGTCGATGACCTAAATTCTTGGTTTCTTAATTGCATGGATCTAGTTTTTATGGAGACAGTTGAATTGTGTTTTAGGTTTTGAAAAAATTTGTGGGAAATGTATAGCTATCTGTCTGACTGTCTCTTCTTGGGTATCCATTAACATGTCCGTGCTTAGTCCATCTTTACTTCGGTAATGGTTGATTGGGCTAATTGAATGCATTGATTCTTAGGAGATACATAATTGACAGAAACAGAGAAACTATACATGTGGTGTTCTAATTTTCCGCAAGTTTAATTTGTTATCTCTTCTTTAGTAATTTTCAGTTCATCCATAGTTAATATAGTGATTTTTCTTTACCTTATATGGTGTTCCAGATTGAAATTGCAAGGAACTAATGTACTGTTGCGCTATGTTGGTCGTGTATCATCATTACCTAACTTTTATGGACAAAATGCATTGAATCTGGCCAGGTAATACTACTTCATTGCGTAGAATTATTCTTCTGATTTCCAGAATACAGATTGTTGCCATTAATTGATGTTTCTAATTGCTCTCGGTCTCTTGTGTTTCAGATTGACGAGTGGTTAGAGTATAGCTGTGTCTTATCAGTAGGTTCTGAATTTGAGAACTCATGCAAGCATGTAGATAGTCATCTGTCTATGCGGACTTTTTTGGTTGATCATAATTTGTCAGTTGCAGATATTGCAATTTGGTCAGGTCTTGCAGGTGAATAATTCATGCCTAGGTTTACATATTTGGTTACAGCTTGTTTTTTCTTTTATCTTCTTTTTATTGAAGTGATATGATATGTTTATCTTTATAATCTATTATGTTGTCTATTACAGGCAGTGGACAAAGATGGGAGAGTATAAGGAAGTCGTCAAAGAAGTACACGAATTTAATTCGTTGGTTCAATTCGATAGCAGAAGAGTTTAAGGAGTCGCTTGATGAGGTTTTATCAGCATATGTTGGGAAGCGAGGGGTAGGAAAACAAGCTGTGATCAAGGCAAAGGAAAAAGAACAGAATGTTAAGGCGACAAATACAGAGACTAACGATAAGGAGAAAGCTGTTAATCGGGCTACTTTCGAAGTGGACCTTCCTGATGCTAAAGTTGGAGAAGTATGCTTACGATTTGCCCCAGAGCCCAGTGGGTATCTTCATATTGGGCACGCGAAAGCAGCACTCCTCAACCTATACTTTGCACAGAGATATAATGGTCGAATAATTATCCGTTTTGATGACACAAATCCTTCCAAAGAGAGCAATGAGTTTGTGGAAAGTCTACTGATTGACATCAAGACCCTAGGTATCAAAGGTGATGCTGTTACATACACA
Source organism: Papaver armeniacum (assembly GCA_023531295.1). Classification (NCBI taxonomy): domain Eukaryota; kingdom Viridiplantae; phylum Streptophyta; class Magnoliopsida; order Ranunculales; family Papaveraceae; genus Papaver; species Papaver armeniacum. The sequence goes on along the minus strand of JAJJWW010015000.1, from coordinate 133,372 downwards.
TCTGACTACTTCCCTCAGTTGATGGACATGGCTGAGAAGTTGATACGTGAAGGTAAGGCATACATTGATGATACCCCACGAGAGCAGATGAAGCAAGAAAGGATGGATGGAATTGAATCACAATCTAGGAGTAATACCCCAGAGAAAAATATGGAATTATGGAAGGAAATGATCGCAGGGTCGGAGAGGGGTCTGCAATGCTGTCTCCGGGGTAAGTTAGATATGCAGGACCCAAATAAGTCACTCCGAGATCCTGTTTATTACCGTTGCAATCCAGTTCCTCACCATCGTATTGGTAACAAGTATAAGATATACCCAACATATGATTTTGCATGTCCATTTGTCGATGCGACTGAAGGTATTACACATGCACTCCGTTCTAGTGAGTATCATGATCGCAATGCACAGTATTACAGAATTCTTGGGGACATGGGACTACGGGGGGTTCAAATTTATGAGTTTAGCAGGTTGAATATGGTGTATACGCTTCTTAGCAAGCGTAAACTTCTTTGGTTTGTTGTAAATGGTAAGGTTGACGGATGGGATGATCCTCGTTTCCCTACTGTGCAAGGAATCGTTCGTCGAGGCTTGAAAATTGAGGCTTTAATTCAATTCATTCTTGAACAGGTAAAAGCATTTATTACTAAGATTTCTGAACTTGTGTTTGGTGGAGTCTGTTTTCCATGAATTATACTGAAATTGCCATAGATGGGGGATAGAGACTGAATATTAATACATATCACATTATTTTCCAAAGGTTAAGATTTGTTTCATATTTTGATTTGTTGGTGTAGGGAGCATCAAAAAATCTCAATCTCATGGAGTGGGACAAACTGTGGACAATTAACAAGAAAATAATTGATCCTGTTTGTGCAAGACACACTGCTGTCCTTGAAGAACGCCGTGTGATGCTGACCCTGATTGATGGACCTGAAAAACCGTTTGTCCGTATATTACCTCGGCATAAAAAGTTTGAAGGTGCTGGTACCAAATCCACAACGTACGCTAAGAGAATTTGGTTGGACAATGCTGATGCTTCCCTTATCACAGTAGGTGAGGAAATCACACTGATGGATTGGGGGAATGCAATAATAAAAGAAATAGAGAAGGACCAAGACGGGATTGTCACACACATGACCGGAGTTCTTCACCTTGAAGGATCTGTCAAGACCACCAAACTGAAGCTTACCTGGCTAGCTGAAATGGACGAGCTCGTGAGTCTGTCATTGGTCGAGTTGGACTATCTCATCACAAAGAAGAAGGTATTGTGTTGTTTATTTGGTTTCTTTTTAAATGTTGGTTGAAATTACTATGTGATGCTGATTGATATACTGTTTATTATGGTTATGGTTATTGCAGCTGGAAGAAGATGAAGATTTTATCGATGTGCTAAATCCTTGCACAAAGAAGGAGATTCCGGCGATTGGGGATTCTAACATTCGTAATCTGAAGCAAGGAGAGATAATCCAACTGGAGAGGAAGGGTTATTTCCGGTGTGATGTTCCTTTTATTAGACCCTCCAAGCCCGTAGTTCTGATTGCAATTCCAGATGGTAGACAACACAAGTAAACCTTGTGAGGGGGAAATGTGGGCATGGATTAATTAGATTTGTCAACTAGCCACTGTTTTACCAGGTTTACTTTCTACCTTTATTCATCTTCAATTAAACTAGTTATTCACCGAGTTTATGACACCCATTTCCTTTTTCTTATCATTGAAGACTGGCATTACGTTCTTTCTAAAGGCACAAGTTTAATTGAACACACCATTGCACATTATGCACTTAGTTTGGGTGGCAAGGGAAGAACCTCTCTTATGCAGATTTTCTGGACCCATTATTCTCCGATTGTGTACTATTCCGGGTTTCAAACATTAACTACGTACATATGAAATCAGCGTTGTAGCCTCATCTGAGAATTTTTCATACATAAAGTGTAACTATGCAGCCTAAAGATCTGTAACCGTATGTAGTACTGACATTGAAAAAGAACAACAACAACATTTACTAGTGTGTCATGTGTGTACAATATGCCTGAAAGCCCAAACAAAGAGGTGAATAGCTCCAGAAGAAAATTGACAGAATCCAGCCCAATCAATGTTTTCTTTATTCTTTTAGGAGTGAGCGGATTATTCATTAACCAGGTTATTCTAGGAGTGAAGTGTTCATACATAAGTAGAATTAAAGGGGAGAGCTTCCCAAACCTGATCCACAAAGAGATAATGCATGAAGAGGTGAGTTAGATCACTCCCACAATTTGTATAGCTACGAATGGGCATCATGCACAAGAAAACTGCTGAGCCCAACTGCATATTTCTGTGCATTGCGAGGAATTAGAAAGATTTGGCACTATTTTCTTCAAATTTCAGGGTGTCACAAGAAAATGTAAAAGCACTTTATGGGAATGGAGCAGAACGAAAGGGAAACCACCAACAAAGCTTCCTTTTGCAATAAAGTGGAGAGTATGGCTTGAACGTAGTCGAAGCCTGTGTCAACAAGCATTTGAATCTTCTCGTTAACGAGGTCAAATGCTTACTCGGTGTAATGGAAGATTTCTTACGACATTCCTCTAAACATGGTCATATACCGCAGACTGCAATAGCTAGGCACTAGCTAAATAACTCTTCCGTACGTTTTGTCAGGCAGCCACATTCTTGTGGTACTAGCTGGTGAAATCTGTCATGTCGCTTATGCAATGATTTAGAATCTTCTTTCCACATTCGACGCGTTTGCTGTGTTTGTTTCAATAATAAAAGAAAAGTCTTCGGTCTTGTTTCATGCTTCATGGTTGTGAATGATGTGTACCCACCAATTTCTTGTAGGACTCTCAACTCTGAATATTCCAAACTTGTAATTCATTCCATCTCCATCACTCCATGTAAGAAATGACGAAGAAAAACAATGAGCTTGGAAGAATCCAAGTAGGAGGCCTCATTATCATCAAACCTTGGGAAGGTTGTGAATAAAACCCTTTTCCCCGTCGCTTCCTTCTACGGAAAAAGATGAAAGCTTTATTGAAATGTGAAGCCAAGTGAGAGGGGGACCAGGCCACTAACCAAATTGAGTTGCTGCTAGTGGCAGCTCGTAGTCTTAATGGATTCAGTAATTATAGTAACACTGACTCACCAATTAACAAAAGTTATACTCCCTCCGTCCCACTATTAGATGGCCTAGTTAAAGTTTGCACAATTCTTAAGGCAATGAATGAAATGAGTATTTTTAAGTATTTTTTACAACAATACCCTTATGGATAATAATTTGTAAATTTTAAAATCATTTATCTCTCAAACTATACCATAGATTTTCGTAAATTTTGTACCATTGAAAATCATTTTAAAACACCTACGTAACTAAGTATAAACATGAATATCAAATTATACATATTTCTTATGATACCGATAATCAATCAAAAGGGTAGTTTTAGAGATATCCCCTTGTTTAGTAAAATAGGTCAACTAATGATGGGACAAGATCTTAGACCAAGTAGGTCATCTAATGGTGGGACGGAGGGAGTATATATCAACAAATGTTTCTAAGAAGAATTTTGTATCTTCGGATTTTTTTCCCCCTCGAAGAAAATGTTAAAGTTTGTACTCAAAAAGGAAAAATATGTAACTCTAAGGCCCCTTCCTATGCACATGCCAAAAAAATGGTGTTTGGCATGCCAGGTGGCATGCCAAACCATTTGCGCCACTATGGGGAAACCGCTGAGCGATCGAATCCCTACCGAGCGATAAAGACTTTATCGCTGGAGATATTATGATTATCGCTGGCGATATTCACTCTAGCGGTAACGGCTATTTCTTCATCGCTATAAATAGGTAACTTTCAAACTCCACACCTACCCCAAATTTTTTACACAAAAATTTCTCTTCTTCTCAATCTATTATTCTCTTTTCTCAATCTAATTTATTTCTTCTATTTTATCCAAATGGCACAATTAACCCAACTTGATTCGGCAACACAACTTGATTTTTCCTCGAGTAGTACTTGAAGGTGCCGTTGAGAAGATATGTGATAGATTTAAAGAAATAAGTAAGAAGCAAAGAAGTCTCCAAGTTTTGGATATCAACCAAGTCAAAACCGCAACTAAGAGAAGGCCAAGAAAGGTTAAAGGCAAGGAAAATCAAGGCAAAACAAATTTGAAGCCGAAGAAGAAGATAAAAAAAGGAGACTCCGTTCATGAGCGCATTGATTGGAAGTTTAGTGAAATGAAGAAGATGAACAAGATGAAGAACATTGTTCCAAATTTTTTTTTTTAGAGTCTTTCCAATTATTGTCTAGTTTTATGTCTTGTAAAATGACTATTTTAATTATATTGAAGTTTTTAATTTTGTGAAGTTTAATGAATTTGAAAATTTGACGAATATTGTTGAAAATTAATATTAATTATATTCTTAAACATTAAAAGTATTACAAATATTTAAACTTAAACAAATATTAAAAATATTAATACTTTAAAAATTTTAAACAAATATTAAAACTTTAAAAGTGGACAATTGAGAAATTACAACACAAATGTTGGACAATATTGGGGCAAATATCTTAAAACCTCGAAACAACTTTCAAAATGGAATTTTTGCCCGTAGATGCGTGATATTCCACACGACACCTTTCCCGAAATTCCACCGTAGTTTCACCACTTCTCAAGGTTGGACCTTCTCGCTGAAGTAAAGCAACATACCTAGTAACTTCCTTCTTAATTATACCGAAGCGTCGAACCAAATCTGAAACATTACGACCGCGTAGGTTCATTGTTTGTTCTTGAAATTTAAAAAAAATCCTTTCCCACAATAGTTGGTGATCAAATACTGGCTCCATTGTCAAATCAATATAATTCCCGCAAATACATTCATCTTCCACAGCTTTGAATTTTAGGTTTCGCCTCACTTGACATCTCCTAGTTTGACTTCTCCTAGTTTCACCATGCTCTCTAAGGAACTGGAAGAGTGATGAAAAGAATTGGAGATTAAGAAATTCTAGAGAGATTGAGAAATTCTTAAGAGATTAAGAAATTCTGTGTGAGTTGATATGAGATTAAAATTAGGTATTTATAGAGGGGGAAATATTAGCCGTTGGATGAAGATCTATCATAGTATCGAGCGGCGGCTTGATCAGTCATTGTCGAGTGAATGACCATCGAACGATAGTTTGACCATCGAGCGACGGGCACTCTATCGCTCATTGAAACTCATTGTGTATGCCTATATGCCGAAATAACATATTGGCATATGAGTTTTTGATTTAAGCATACCCATAATGGGTGCATATATGCCAAATACCATGTTTTGGCATGTGCATAGGAAGAGGCCTAATAACACTATTTTCTTTCCATAAAAGATGTTGTTCTAAACCAATCTTCAGATATTTCCCACATATATATTATTTAGTTATATTATTACACTCTTCACCATCATTTATTAAAACCGTGCAAATAAGGGACTGGGAGACTCATGTGCCATTTATCTTTGTACTTATCTCTCCCCCAGCTGACTGCAAAGATGAGTAGGAGATTAGGAGTCGTATCTTCCCACCTATATTCCTTCCTCTTCTGAACTTCCATGCTTATAGTTGCGCTTTCAATGATGCACGTTGTACCCAGTTAACATGAAAACCCCAGATGAAACACTTCTAAACCTTTGAAGTAAACATGCCATCACGTTATATCCCCACACAATATTGTGTTGGTATTTTTCACGCGTCAAGAAAATGCGAATTAAATTTCATGTTTTAGAAAAAAAATACTCCTATTCATAATAAATTTTATTAACACTCTTAAAATAAATTTCACATAAGAGCATGCTCACAATGGAAGAAAAATTACGAAGTATTAAAATAGTACTTGTATTACTCTTAAACAAATAACTTTAGTTACATAATTTATTTTCCCTTGGCCCGGATAAGTCTAGACTCGGGAGCAATAGGGTATTCTTTCATTATCAACTAAAAATAAAGGGAAAAAGAACTACATGTGCTGTAATGATCCGTTTTCCGTTTTTCACAAGGATGGATGTCGCTTCGGTAAAATCGAACATATGCTATTCACTTCTCAAGAAATAATAAAAGATTGTCATGAACCCAAAAGGATAGTAATGCGTTTCGTATTTTCATGCACTCATAGCAAAAAGATTGAAATATAGTAATAAATGGAAATCGCCCGGAAACTTTCCCGGCACGTTCCCCGGATTCTCACGGAACTTACCCGGAACTACCCCGGTTGTTAAAATGTGGGTGGACAGAAAGTGCAAGAATTAGCGACAGAGTACAGCCCACAGACGTTATCCGTGGACGTGGACTGGACCATATAAGCTCATCGCCGCCTTAACACCAATATCCGTTGCCACCAAACGAGCCCTAACTAAAGTCAAGAGTCAAGACGCTAATAGTAACTGTCTGTTAGCGTAAAACGACCAAATTATCCTTACATGATCTGATCCACAGTAGTATATAAACATTTTCACAAGAACAAATTTTGAGTTATCATTCGCCAAGCATTTTCATCACCGCTTGAAGTAATAATATTAACAGAATCAGGTATAAACCCTAATTTTTGTTCGTCGAATTTCATTTGCGATGCTATACAAATTTTTTGAGTTCTTTTCGATAAATCTGATGATGAGGAATTGGATTTTTGAATTGGGAACCATAGATTTAAAATTTAGTTAATGTTCTGTGATTTTTTTTGTATTGGTTTTCATGTTTATCTGGTCATTGAAGATTCAGATCTGTTTCATTTTAGTAATTAGTTTTTTTTGAGTTTCACTTTTGGATTTGGAAGTTGGAATGATATGATTTTTAGGTTTTTAATCATGGATTTTTGTTTTAGGATTAAAAAATGGGGCAAGCATTATGCTGTGTTCAAGTGGATCAGTCAACTGTAGCTATTAAAGAAACATTTGGGAAATTTGATGAGATTTTGCAACCTGGATGTCATTTCTTGCCATGGTGTCTTGGAAGTCAAATATCTGGATATCTTTCATTGCGTGTTCAGCAACTTGATGTTCGTTGTGAAACTAAAACTAAGGTACTTTTCAGCATCTCTTATTTATCTGTTCAATTGTGTCGAACCATATTCAATTCTAGTGTTTGTAACATATATTTGTACCGTAGATTGACATATTTGTATTCTATATGTTCAGGACAACGTTTTTGTGACTGTTGTTGCATCGATTCAGTACCGTGCCTTGGCTGATAGTGCATCTGATGCTTTTTATAAGCTCAGCAACACCAGGGAACAGATCCAAGCGTATGTTTTTGATGGTAAGCACTTGTCCTAAAACGTACAGGTGATCCATAGAGCTTCTTGTTGTAAATTATTTATTGATTTTTTTATGTGTTAGACTACCAGGAAGAGGAAGTATCACGAGACTGATATGTTTTGAAATCCGTTTTGTTGGGAGATGTAAATGTGTTTAAGATACAAATAGTGTAAACTGCCAACTTCGTATTAGCCATTGAAAGATCTTCTGAGAAATTTGTTTCTTGTATTCGTCACTTTATGTTTAACGAGTATCTAGTTTGTCTAGGAAGTTCCTGTAACTCTGAAACTGTTCACTTGTTGCCATCATTTCCTAAGATCCAGTTGCAGAAGATAATTTGTGTTATTTTTTAAGTGTGAACTTCATTGTGCTTGTTAGTCTTCGTTTTTAGATTTATCTTTAGTTGATATCGGAAAGTAGAATCTACTATTGTTGTACATGTTTATAGACATTACAACTTTTCGTCTTTGACGAACGGACTTATTTCTGTTCAGTTATTCGGGCAAGCGTGCCGAAGTTGGAATTGGATGCAACCTTTGAGCAGAAAAATGACATAGCACGAGCTGTTGAAGAAGAGCTTGCAAAGGTATATTTATGAATATTGAGTTGTATTTCTTTGTCAGCGATCAAGAAATGTGTACTGTGCCTAAACTGTGTTATGTTCATTGGGGTATAACAGGCCATGTCAAATTATGGTTATGAGATAGTTCAGACTCTTATTGTGGATATTGAGCCAGATGTGCATGTGAAGAGGGCAATGAACGAGATAAATGCAGGTAAGACTTGATTTTGATTTGACATTCCCTGTTACATTTTCTTTGTCAAATTTTGGAGCATGAATAGCACTGGTTTTTCTCTTACATGTGCGGACAAGTGATTATATTGATACCTATCCTCTAATAGTTCTGAATTTGGTTAATTATTTTGCAATCTCCCGGATCACATGAAAGCCCCAAAAAAAAAACGCCTGTTTGGAATATTTTAGGGAAGGATTTTTCATTAGTTTTGGAAACAGATGTAAAGCAAGGATGTTGTTGGTACTTTTTGCATCTGTTACTTGTTCCGTTCTGAAATGTGGGCACAACCTTTTGGTGGATTTTGCACCAAATCTAGTGTTATCATGACATATTACCTGATGAACAGTGAAATCCATCCGTACATTTTGTCTATGTAGCTCCTGATCAGCTAGTTGACACTAGTCAAAGTAAATTGTCTATGTTATTGGTATTTTATGCATTTTTATCCATACCATTTTCAATGTTCCATCTTAACATATCCACTTAGGTGCGGATTAGTGATGATGGTGATAGATATCCACTGATAGTCCATTAGAATTTGATTCATTTTATTTGAAATTAAAAGATGAAAGCCCCTAATATATACTACCTCAGTTTTTTTAAAAAGAGATACTTTCATTTTTTCAATTTGGCGGAGTATCTGTTTTGGAAATTTAGGAAAGGATTTCTAGTTGATTCTTCAAACACAGAATTGTTTCTGGTGTTTTAGCCTTTTAGGTGCACTGCTGTTACTTGTCTCAGTTCTTGAGATTCGAGTACAAACTTTAAATTTTGCACTAAATATATAGGTTTACGTAAATTTTTTATCAGATGAAAAATGATACTGGTCCATAATATATCTAAGGAACTTCATGATCAGCTAGTAACATTAGTTGAGTACTTTGCTGCATAACAAACTTCATCACACTCTATCCTGATCATCTTCGTGAATTGTTCATTATAACATATTTCTACTGTTATTGCAGCTGCTAGAATGAGGTTGGCAGCAAATGAAAAGGCTGAAGCAGAGAAGATTTTACAGATCAAGCGAGCCGAAGGAGAGGCAGAATCGAAGTACTTATCTGGTTTAGGTATAGCTCGACAACGCCAGGCCATTGTGGATGGATTGAGAGACAGCGTACTTGCTTTCTCTGCGAACGTCTCTGGTACGACTCCCAAGGATGTAATGGACATGGTTCTGGTTACACAGTATTTTGACACAATGAAGGAGATTGGGGCATCATCAAAATCCTCAGCTGTCTTCATTCCACATGGACCTGGTGCCGTGAGGGATGTTGCCTCTCAGATCAGGGATGGACTCTTGCAAGGTAGCTCCAGCCTGATTTAGTGCGAATGTTCACTATTGCACAGTATCTATAAAAAAACAACCTTGTTTGTCAGGTTTTGTTATTACTATGATGTGAATAATTAGTTTTCAAGGATGCACTAGTATTTGGTTCAGTTTGCTCTATTTTGTTCGTATTTTGATAAAAATCCATGTGGGATTGTAAGTAATACGTAGATGGGATAAAATGTCACTGTTGAAGCTTGTCGATATTTTCTGCTATTCCATACTTGTCTTGGTTATAACTCATTTTGATATTTATCGGCGACCAATGACACTTGAATCAGGAAAGGAGTTTTGCAAAGAAAATTTATAACTCATTTTTAGAAAGTTTTGCCAGCCAAATTTACAACTCATTTTTAGAAATGAAGGTTTCAGTTTTTAGGGCTACTACTGTAGGTAGTTGTATAGGCCATAGCTAAGTTAGCCTCAGAGGTTTTCTGGCCTAATCCTTGGGCAGCCTTACAAAAGCTGCTGGTGGCAGGTTCCTTCAAATCCTGAACATGGCTTAGAAGTTAGAATTGAGCAAACTCTAGTTCGGTCTTGTTATTTGTTTCTGTCCATGGTCCAAAACTTGGCTATTGTGCTACTGCTAAACTATATAGATGATTATCAGTTCAGGATGTTAAATAATGGTCCAAAACTTCAAATGATAAACGCACAAGTTGAACAAAGAAAATTGTTCATTGCTAGCCTTTGTGCGCGGTTTTATATTAGGAGGCCCAATATATCCATCATGAGAGGGACTGAGGAGGTACTACAGGGAAGGCTAGTCTGTTTGGACGTTGACAAGTAGTTTTTCGATTTAACAAGAAGTTAATATAGTAATATTATTCTAAAACAACTTTTTAGAAGCAAAAATGTTAACTTTCTGTGAAGCAAAATATTTTGTTTCTGACATTTGGAATACACTTCTACTTTCCTAAAAGTATTAATGTTTCTAGTATCTAAACACCTTTTGGGAAATGCCTTCGCTACTTTGTCGGTCGACACAGTTTTTTGTTGTTCAAAATATGAAAGGTGGAATGGAGCCATGTCTGTCAGTCTGAGCAGCACGGACGCGCTTAAAATGGTCACGTGCTCGCGTCGGATTCGCGTCCGACACCATTTTAGCTTCCCACTTGAATGGGTTGAGCTCGGGCTCAAAGGTTAACAGAAATTTCAGTGGTGTTACAAAGTCTTTTGATATCATCAGTGAAAGAATTGATCATGTCACAGAGATCACGCTCTCTATCTAAAGACTGTTGAAGTTCATCAGTATACTGATCCTTTTTTAAGATTTCTGATTCTAGAGGCTTGAAAGTCAATAGTCTCAGCAGCCTTTTTTAAACTTCTGGTAAGGTCCAATTCAGATTCTGAGATGGAACCATTTATGTGCTTGAGAGTTGTTCCATCAGAACCTGATAACATAAGCTTATCTCCCCTAGATTCAGAGGAATCAACCAAGGAGTTTTCCTTTGCGGTAAGTCCCAAACACTTGGCGTAATCAAAATCATTAGGAGACATGTTGGTACGTGAATACAGACTCCTTGAGTGATTCAAACACATACTTATTAGGTCTTATGCGTGTTTGCCAGTTCTAACACCTTATTAGGTCTTATGCGTGTTTGCCAGCTCTAACACCAATTGAAAATGCGGGGGTACCAAAATACACCACCACTTTTTCTTAGGCAGCTTGTATGGAATAAACTCAAATACAATTCCGAGAGTTACAACTTGATGAATCTCAATCATGAATTATGTGAAGAGCTTATATCTCTTTCTCTCACGATCAGTATGTGAACAGAGACTAGTCCGTGAACCTGATTATTTCGCGAGAGTACTTGGAAGACTCCAAAGATTAATATCCAAGATCAATCAAGTCGTATCCAACAATTACGATGGACTTATCTACTTGAATTGATTTTACGTACAACCTGTGATATTTCAATTATAAAGATAAAAATATAATCTGAAAAAGAAATAACACAGACACCATAAATTTTGTTAACGAGGAAACCGCAAATGTAGAAAAACCCCGGGACCTTGTCCAAATTTGAACACCAAACTGTATTAAGCCGATACAGACTCTAGCCTACTATCAAAACTTCGGACTGGAATGTAATCCATCGTCATAGTAATTCAATTAGAGTCGCGCTCCTTATGTCTCTTGAATCTCTCAAGACTCTGCATAATTGATTCCCTTAGATGACGTCCTTTACAACCTAAGAGTTGCTTTAACTCAATTGAAGACTTTAAACCAATCTGCTACCCCCCACCCCAACCCCCAACCCCACACAGATATAAGCCTATATGTGATTTATGTTTTGATCAAAGATCCATGTGAGATAGGAAATTGTTTGCAATAGATAAAGTCTAGCAAACCTCAAAATCTAGTACTTATGACTTTCGAAGAGCATCCTAGATTATTATCCACCTCACAAGTAAAACCTACTCCGATTACAACAAAGAATCGTTGTAGAGGAGTATACTTATGGAATCAAAAAGTCTAAGACGAATTTTTTTTTGCGATTTCTATCTATCTTGCCTGATCGGAGTGAGAGTCAACAATCAGTAGCAAGATCAGGATACACGAAATATCAAGATAAAGATGTTAGACCTGGCTTCACGAATCCTAAGTGATGTCTTTTTAGTCGCTAAACCTTAAAAGGTTTAAAGGAGAGGATGACTCTAGTTTACAACTAGGACACACAAGAATAATGTCGGGGATTCAAAGATCCCAGTTGCTTGCGGTTCTCCTTATATAGACTTTCAAGATCAAGGTTGCTTTAGATTTAAGCTAAGGTAGCTTTGGAATCAAGCAATCAATATTCATCGTTAGATGAAAACTTGACTTAAGATTAACGTAATAGAATATACACTCTGGTTAGGATGAACCGTAACCGAACCGTGTACAATGAATTGTTCATGAAAGGTTAGCCGAAACTAGCCGTACGAATTATAAGCTTAACCATTTTCACATAACAATTTAAGACTTTAATGTTGAATCACAACCATAGGTTATAATGTGATTAAATATATCTAGGTGTATTTTTAGAGAGTTGTTCAAATGCCGATTTTCTCATAGAAATAATTTTGATGCATCTGAAAATATTAGACATGGTAAGTATGTGTACATGGTATGTGTACTTACTTCCCGTTCGTGAGTTATTTTGTCATGGTATGTATATCGGGTTTGTATAAGACAAAACGAGTTCAGGAGTCCATATAACTTTTTTGGTATGCATACTAGGTATGTTTACATACCTGAGTTCATGAGTCAACAGAACCTTTTGGTTTGTATACTTGGTATATATACCAAAAGTCGTTGCCGAACTATAGGTACGCCTGTACATGTACCGGGTACATGTACTATGGCTCTGAACCTATAAAAGTTACGCTAGTATGTAATCTAGTACATAAACTATCCGTATCCAGATTTATAGTAGTTTTATATCTCTTTAATAACCAATTTGAGATATTCCCGAATAACATCAATGACACATATCATTGTTCCAGGCTATTTTCAAATGATTAACTTGAATCACGATTTAGGTCGTAAACAATAAATAGTTCTTAAACAAATTCATCAAGTATGAACAAATATTCTTAAGCTTAGTTGATATATTTTGAGAATAACTAACAAGATAAACTTGACTCGAAATTTCTGTTATGCATGTAAAGTCCAATTTAGTCATGCAACATTGTCTCATAGATAGAAAGGTGAAAGATTGAGTAATAGGTGGTTCAATCTCCACTTACCTTTTGTTGTTGAAGTTCTCCAAAATCTTCGGTTGATCTCCTCTTACAAATGGTAGAACGCGGTGATGTCTGGTACTCAACTACACACTTCTATACTAATCCGAGACTTGACTAAATGTAGACTAGAAATCAAGATATAGTTTTGATCAACTAAATTTAACAACAAGCTTGAGATAGCAAAACTTGTGAGTTCGACCGAGCAATGCTCTAACACTCAGCATCAAATACTTCTGACCCCATGAATGATGGTCACGGAGACCCAACACGTGTATATTATATACTAAAAACCTTTTTAGTTTTGATTTCTTAAGTAGTTTTGTGATAAATATTTCACGTTTTTCATATCTAAATCATTGTTCAATCTTCAATAGCTTCAATTATTGCATTTATTTTAGCATGAAAATAATTGCTTGGAACTGTCAAGGTTTTAATGATACAAACTCGTAATCATATAAAAAATCTATCTAAAATTCATAATCCAGATATAATTTTTATTCAAGAGACCAAAGTCAATTCAAATCGTATCCTCAGACTTTGTAAGAGCCTTGACTTCCCTAGCTATGCTTTTGAGCCTTCAATTGATCTTTCCGGGGGACTTTTATTATTTTGGTAAGATGGTTTTGAATTTGAGATAGTTCATTCTTCTAGACACATGATACATTGTTTAGTTAGGAATGATCCCTCTAAACCAGAGTGGATTCTTCCATGTGTTTATGGTTCTTGTCACCCTCAGGAAAAAAGAATTTACTGGAACTTCATTAGAGACATTGGTCTAGAAGTGAATCAGCCATGGGTGTTGATTGGACACATAAATATTATACTCGACCCATCTAATAGATGTAAAAGGGACTCTCCCTCTAGTTCTACTTCTCCATCAATAGTAGGTTTAGTTGATCTAAGTTACAATGGTAAAACCATTTATGTGGACTAGCAACAAGCATGAAACAGGAAAAATAAAGTCTAGGTTAGATAGATTTTTAATTAACGATGATTGCGTTATTAACTTCATGATTTTAAACTGTCGTACTTAACTCAGTTAGAGGCAGACCATATCCCTATTAATTAAGCCTGTATTCTTCTAATTCCTATAATAATAGAAACTATTTTTTTTCTCTTGTTGATTGCATGATGCTTCGTGTAAAAACCAAATTACCGAGTCCTGGGGGAAGTATCTCATGATCCAAACTCATAATGTCAACCATAAGCTTTGAAAAAACGGGGGTCTAACAACCACACCCAATATTTCACTTAGCAACCTCTATGGACTAACTCCAATATACTTTCAAGAGAATGAACTAGACAGTCAGACTCAATCTTAAGAAAAGTAAATCAAATAGTTATATCTCAATCTCTCAATTCAATCCACAATCAAACAAATAATAATTTGCGAGCCCGATTGAATATAAGAGAGATAACTTGAATGGTACCAAATACCAATGTTCAATGATCAACCAATTTCAATCTACAACCAAAGGTTGGATTTACCAATTGATCGATTCAACGCACAACCCGTGATATTTCAATTATATAACAAAATATAATGCGGAAAAGAAATAACAGAGACACCAGAAGTTTTGTTAACGAGGAAACTGCAAATGATGGAGTTAGTCCAATTGATATACCAGACTTATATCCCCGAAGAACAGCCTAGAAATATCAATCACCTCACAATAATCTTAATCGACTTGTCGATGAAGTTCCACCAGTTCCTTGAGTAGTTCTTCGTCTTTGCATGATGAACATCGTGGAGTTTAGAGCTCAACTATCCTAGTCCGAGACTTAGCTATAAGTCGACTAGAAATCAATACTTATAGTTGTTAGAGCATAGCTCGGTTGAACCCACCAAGCGTTGGTATGTCAAGTTTGGTTATCATATTTTAGTGAATCAAAGCTCATTTTAAGAGTCGCTTGATTATGTACTAGAGTCAACTTCGCATAGGTTAGCTTCAAAGTATTAGGATATGAGACATTACAAGTATTGCGAAGACTTGAAGAAGTGAAGAAGTAAGAAGCTACAACGACAACATCATCCTTCCACTTGAGGTTAGTGATATTTGACTTGAACTGTTTCATTCCCTAACGTATCTTTCAAGTCGTGCATATTGAAAACAAAACTGCGAAGCATGAACACTCTAGATAGACCTAGTATTAAGGAATACAATACGAGGTTTATTGCTTAACCATTGAACTTTGTAGATAAGACATCGACATAATCGTTTGAATGCTATTGTGATTATGTATGGGTATGAGGTGAGGATTTCATCCTAGGAAACAATATTTATACATGTGTTTTAAGGAAGTAAGTTCATAAACTTGTTTATGAATCGAAAAGGAAATCGCCAGGGGTTTTTGGTATTGTTATTCATTGCATATCTTGTGAACAACCAATATGTGTGATTTAGTATAACCGCTCATGACTTGTTTGTGTTCTTGGTAAAACTATTAATAAAGGCCTGTCTTATGTATTGGTATGACTTTTATTAGTGAAACCGATCTTAAGTAATCACCTGAGATGGTATGATCGAGTTTGTGATTTGTGTATGACCAACTCTGGGTAAAGGGGAACCGATCCTATGAAAAGGTGCAACGCATCACAAAGGGGAATCGATCATTGTATGAGGTGCAGCAAGTTTTTAGCAGAAAGGGGAACTGATCCTATGGACATGTGCAACACATATAAGTTAGATACCATATATATGTGGGGGGAACCGATCCTAGTACCTAGTCAACCGAATTTTGGGAAGCTAGTGTGACTATGCACAATACTCACATGGAGGTAGAACCGAAACTTGTTTTGGTAGAACCGTTAAACCCATGATGTGTGATTGAGTGTTTATTGATCAATCGCATACTTCTTGAAAGTCAGATGAACCAATTCTAAACTTGTTTGGAAGTGTGGCAAATCAGTTTCAAGGTTGTAAGTATGAAAGAGGACTTACAAAGTAAGGATGTCGGCATACTTTGAACACGTACAATAATGTTTATCTTTTATTGTTCAAAGTTATTCCTTAATAGCTACAGGAAGGAAATCCCAGGTTTAGAGCATTGCTCGGTCGAACTCGCATGCGTTGCTATCTCAAGCATGTTTGTCAATATTAGTGATCAAAACTATAAGTCTTGATTTATAGTCTATTATAGCTAAGGTCTCGGACTAGGATAAAAAGTGTAGTTGAGCTCAAGAACTCCATGGCAATCATCATACAAGATGAAGGACTACTCAAGGAACCGGTGGAACTTCATCGACTAAAAGGTATGTGGAGACTTGAACTTATCTATCACTCAAAAGTCTATTTATCTCCTATCTTGAGACAAAAGTCGTTTTGCTATATAGACTAAGATTATACAGATTTGGTATTTCAAGCCGAGTTTATCTCGCCTATCTATTTCTCGAACTATGTGTTGGTAAGCTTTTGCTTTAGCCGAATTCATCTTTACCTAGTGATGAAAGTCATGTTATGTTTCAATCACTTTGAAAATTGCTCTGACGAAAAATGGTTTGTGAATAACAACTATATAACGTCCTCTGAGAATATTTCAATGATTGAAATGAGAGTTTAGATTACATAACCATGGTAGGATATAAGCATTGTTGTGGAAACACATATATGTATAAGTCCTTATTCCTTGAACCAAAGTTTGCTAACTTTGTTGATCAAGAGAACCGGAATGGTGGCGTGAGCCAAGTCCGCGAACTGGCGGAAGTTTTCGACCCGAGAATTTCTGCTAGAGTTTGTGAACTGCTTCCGTGAACTTAAGTATGCAAACCCAGTCCGCGAACTTGAGTTGGTTATATCTAAACATGATTGTTCTTGAACTCATGTTTAAATAAACTAAGGATGCTTTTGCAAACCGTGGCTATAAAGTTCATGAACCGATTCGAGTGAATCAATCGTTTTTGCTTCGATTGTGTCTTGTGTAGTTACATAAAGATCTAAGCAATTGAACAACTTTCTAACCAGTTCATTTGAGTCATTTGGACTAGTTATGGTGAAGAAGAATATGGTTGATATGAAATTGCTCATATGGCTAACCTTTTGGTTAACTATTGTTGAACCAACAAACATGTTTGGGTACGGTTACACAAGCCTACAAACGTGCATTTTATTTGTGTATAACAAGCTAAGTTTTCGATCTAACAGTTGAGAAATATTAGCTTGAATCTAATCAGGTTTTCATCTAACGGTGAATATTGAATGCTTTGTTACTAAGCTAACATTGATTGCAAACCCCGATTTGAAAGACTATATAAGGAGAACTCTAGCAACCTGGGAAACCTAATCCCCACACCTTACGTGTGATACTAGTTTTATAAGCTAGAGTCGATTCTCCTTTAACCTTAGTTTTTCTTCTCTAAACCAGGTTAACGACTTAAAGACTTCATTGGGATTGTGAAGCCAGGCCGATACTACTTTCTCGTAGTAGTGTGATCTGATCTTGTTGTTTCTATCATACGAGTACAATTGTAATAATTGGCTTGAGATTTCTATCTCCGATAGGCAAGATTAAAAGAAGTCACAAACATCTTCGTCTCATCGTTTGTGATTCCGCAATACCTTTTTCGCTGCGTCGATTAAGATTATTGTGAGGTGATCGATAATACTAGGATGTTCTTCCAGAATATAAGTCTGGGTTATTGATTGGTTCCTGTTAGCCTTGATTTATCAAAAGACGGAACAAAACTCGTAGGTATATTCGTGGGAGATGGATTTATCTATTACCGTAGACTTTTCTGTGTGATACAGATTTTTTTATTAAAGTCTTCGATGTTGGGTCGTAGCAACTCTTAGTTGTGGTTGAGATCAGCTAAGGTAATCAAGTACGTAGCATCCTGCTGGGATCTGAGATGTAGGAGCATAACTGTACCTTGGATCAGTATGAGATTGGTTGGGGTTCAACTACAGTCCAGACCGAAGTTAATTTGGAGTAGGCTATTGTATGTAGCGGCTTAATACAGTTTGTGTTCAATCTGGACTAGGTCCCGGGGTTTTTCTGCATTTGCGGTTTCCTCGTTAACAAAATTCCGGTGTGTGTATTATTTCTATTTCCGCATTATATTTGTTCATATAATTGAAATATCACAGGTTGTGCGTTGTTCAATCAATTAGAATATCCGACCTTTTGGTTGTTGATTTAAATTGATTGAGACTTGGATATTGGTCTTTGGTACCATCCAAGTTATCTCTCTAGTATTTGAAAAAGACTAGCAGATTTCTATTTGCTTGAGTATATATCAAATCGAGAGATTGAGATATAAACTCTTTGATATACTTTTTGTCTAGATTGAGTCTGACTGTCTAGTTGATTCTCTAGAAAGTATATTGGAGTTTGTCCATATAGATTGCTAAGCGAAATATTGGGTGTGGTTTTTGTACCCCCGCTTTTTCAATTGGTATCAGAGCAGGCAAACACATTAAAGACCTTATAAGTCTGTGTTTGTAGCGATCTGATTATGGACGAGTCTATGCTAATAACGTACCAGTTCATAAATTACCGAGATGATTTTCAAAACTTGGATTCACCGAGAGGACAAATCACATCTAGGTCGATATCTAAACATTCTCTTAATGTAAAACCCGTTGAAGTCCTGGGAAACACGCCTAGAAGAACAATTGGATGAACTTTCCGATGAAGGTGATTCGGATATTGATAGAGATGTTGATGAGGAGGTCTCGAGTATGTGAAGGTTTTGAATTCGTTGGAAAAGAAGAAGATGACAACTTCTCATGTCACTCCTCTTCGACTCCTCTCGTCGAGAAAACAAGAAATTGAGAAGATGTTACGCAGGTGTTTATGTTTCGAATCGTTCTAACGAATCGATCCTCAAGTATTCTGAGGAAAACCTACGTATGAAGTCACTTGAATGTGATAATATTTATCAAAAGTATTTGTTGTTAGAAGAGAAACTTGCAGAATCTGAAGCAAGCATTAACTCCCAGCAAACAAGTTTTGACGACAGAAAGTGCTTATCTCGCTCGAGAAAAACGCCTTGAGGCTGATTTAGCTGCTGCTCTTGATAAAATCAAGATGTTAGAGGAGGAATTGAAAAAGTTCAATACTAATTCAAACAAATTAATCACTATGCTAGGAGCAAGTAAAAATCATCGTGATACACGAGGATTGGGCTATAAGGGAATATATGCTCCAAGTATTAGCAAAGAGGTAAAATTTGTCAAGGCTAGTGATTCTTCACAACAAAAGGTTTCCACTGATGGCAAAAGTGAAAACCGGCAGTTAAGGTTCAAAAGAGCAAATTATATCAACCTCCAAGGTCAGCACACACGGATCGAGGTAAGAACATTCCTTATGTTTGCCACTATTACGGAAATAAAGGTCACCTGGAAAGGAGATGTCGTTTCCGTATAAGGAATGGGAAACTTCATGATGTTCTTGTTTGGGCATCACAAGAAGTTGTGAAACCAAGATCATATGTTAAGACTAATCCCCTTAACTCTACAGGTTGTAACTGTCCAACCTTTAGGCAAATGAATCGATCTTTGTGATAAATCTATATTTTCCTATAAACGTCATACAAATCCTTTTCACAATCAATGGTTATCAAAAGGATAAATTCGTAAATATGAAAACAAGATCCGATGTTCCCAATTGGAGAAAGACTAACTTGCAAAAGAATAGTCAATCCAATTCTCTTCCGAGAAATCTTGAAGAGAGTAATGGGAAGAAGGTTCCGATTGTTCCTAAACGCACTCAGAAGTGGGTACCAAAGAAAGCCAATGATGCTTTGAGTGTGAAAAGGAATGATCTTCCGAAAATTCCATGACTATGGAGAAGGCAAAGATCCATGATGTTGGAACTTAACAATTTTTTGGAAAAATGGAATTGGATGTGAAAGGTTCTAAAAGCGATCTCTTTCATGATAATTCAAAGGTAACTTGTGGTGAGCAAGACATTGTTCACCCCAACACAACTTGATTATGTTGTAAGTGCATCCTCACCAAGGAATGCCTACATTATGTATATGGTGTGGGAACCACGAGAATTGGGGCACACATATTATGTTCGGAAAGGCTGTAGAATTCGACTGGATTCTTCTAAAAGGTATTTGTCCCGTCTCTTGTTTTTGGGTGTTTTGTTCCGTTTCGTCGCACTTGTTCCACTTCTCTTGGACTTGGGCACTTGGATTCTTGGAGTAATAATCTTCTAAGCTCATTTGTAGCTTTTACAAGAATGTTGTTGGGGAATCACAAAGAAAGAAGTTCAAGAATGGACAGTAGTATGCATAACTATGGGATTCTTGAATGATCACAATCATCTTATGTGAACTATGGTGCATGGTCGTTAATGACTTTGTATGTTCTTCTTTGTTAATAAAATATTTTTATACGCCTTTGGTAGCTATTCTTGGTGTAAATCCGGGCGAAAAGATTGATTCTACCCTCAAGGACAAATCATCTTATATGTGCATTACAAGTTTGTCTTGATGCCTAGGAAACTTCTTATGAGAATTTATTCTTGTTTTTGAGAAGGATTACTAGAGTTTGGAATAATCATTATTGTGATTACACATAGCTATGTCCAACGTTTTCATCTTCATGATTTTAGATTTATTGGTTTAAATTCTAAAATTGTTTGAAAGATGATTTTTGCAGTATTAATATTTATGGTTTTATATATTGCAATTTGTTATGGGATATGTGTGTTTGCGTCCGTGAACTATGATTGTCCCATATCTTGTCAAAAGTAAAGTCTTTCGTATGTCGATATGCATGTATTGATGAAAGAATGAATGAACTTTTGACAAATACAAAAGTTAAGCCTATATTGTCAATTTTTGATGGAAGATAGGATAAAATCTTTTGGTTACAAGGATTATGTCTATTGTATGCCGTTATGCAAATAATGATGGAAAATAGAATGAATCCTTGTGTATTCCGCAGTAATTGATCCTCCCTGATCCATATTTTATGTATTACTGTGAGGCTCCATAATGTGTCTTATGTTGAGCACTAAACTACCAAGTTGATTATTTTTATGACTAGATTTGTTGTTGTTCCGTAAGATACTTTATGTCGAGCATAATCAACTAAATTAATCATCTTGTTTGGTTATTTAGTTATGGCTCCGTAAGTTTTCTTATGTTTGAGCACTTTTGACTGGGTTGATTGTTTTCTTATGACTAACTTAGTCATTGCTCCATAGATTCTCTTATGTCGAGTATGGCCAATTAAATTGATTACTTTTGTGGTTAGTTTGGTTGTGTATTTCGATTAGATTAATTATGGGTTCTCTTGTGATTAATCTAATTGAGCATTTTTGAGTCTCCATAAGTTCACTTATGTTGAGCATATCTGATTAAATTAATCATGGGTTCTCTTGTGGTTAATTTAATTGAGTATTTTGGATTCAAATTCATACTTGTATGTGATTTGTTATGTCCAAAGAAATCCTTCTTTTCTCTTGAAATTAAGGTCGCTGTTGTTGTTCTTTCGGGAATGACATATTATGGGGGAGAGTTCTTAATTGAACTTGTGCTTAATTGCCAAATCTTTGTGGGGAGTGCGGCTGTGGAATATTTGAGGGGTTATCTTGTATCTTTAAACTCCTTGATGAATGAATTTAGCTTCGGTTTTATGATTGCATCTAAATAAGATGATATGTGTTTTCTTTCTTTTGGTCATGAAATATCTCTTTCGGAAATTTCATTAGGATCCCGTTCTTTTGCCTTTGCCAATTTTATTGACAAAAAGGGAGAGAATTAATATGTTGTTCACACTACAAATACATATGGTTTTCGGATCATTATGTAAGGGAGAGTAGTTTCCATGTGAGATGGAGTATTGACTAAAGGGGAGTGATACATATCACCATAGTATTGTTGTTGAAGTTGTGATACAATTGAACTTTGACACTGTGTAATGATATTATGACACTGTATAACAATGATTGAGAACTATTGTTTTCTCGTTGTTATAGCTACGGATTTTCAACAACGATGATGATAAACTTACAACCTTTGGGATCAATGGAGTACTTGGAAGTGACGAAGATTTAGAGTAATGTTGAAGATTAGACATGTGGAATAGGAGCTACAAAAGTTAATTTATTTATTTTTTGTATTCCATATGTATTAATAGTTTTGTCACTAAAATTGACAAAGGGGGAGATTGTTAGAGCATTTCTCGGTCGAACTCGCATGCGTTGCTATCTCAAGCATGTTTGTCAATGTTAGTGATCAAGTTTTGATTTCTAGTCTATTATACCTAAGGTCTCGGACTAGGATAGAAAGTGTAGTTGAGCTCAAGAACTCCATGGCAATCATCATACAAGACGAATGACAACTCAAGGAACCGGTGGAACTTCATCGACTAAAAGGTATGTGGAGACTTGAACTTATCTATCACTCAAAAGTCTATTTATCTCCTATCTTGAGATAAAGTCGTTTTGCTATATATACTAAGATTATACACATTTGGTATTTCGAGCCGAGTTTATCTCACTTATCTATTTCTCGAAATATGTGTTGGTAAGCTTTCGCTTTAGCCGAATTCATCTTTACCTAGTGACGAAAGTCATGTTATGTTTCAATCACTTTGAAAATTGCTCTGACGAAAAATGGTTTGTGAATAACAATTATATAACGTCCTCTGAGAATGTTTCAATGATTGAAATGAGAGTTTAGATTACATAACCATGGTAGGATATAAGCATTGTTGTGGAAACACATATATGTATAAGTCCTTATTGCTTGAACCAAAGTTTGCGAACTTTGTTGATCAAGAGAACCGGAATGGTGGCGTGAGCCAAGTCCGCGAACTGGCGGAAGTTCTCGACCCGAGAATTTCTGCTAGAGTTTGTGTACTCCTTCCGTGAACTTATTCGTGAACCCATTCCGCGAACTTGAGTTGGTTATATCTAAAAACGGTTGTTCTTGAACTCATGTTTAAATAAACTAAGGAATGCTTTTGCAAACTGCGGCTATAAAGTTCATGAAACGATTCGAGTGAATCAAATCGTTTTTGCTTCGATTGTGTCTTGTGTAGTTACATAAAGATCTAAGCAATTGAACAACTCTCTAACTAGTTCATTTGAGTCATTTGGACTAGTTATGATGAAGAATAATATGGTTGATATGAAATTGCTCATATGTCTAACCTTTTGGTTAACTATTGTTGAACCAACAAATGTACATGTTTGGGTACGGTTACAAAGCTTAGAAACGTGCATTTCATTTGTGTATAACAAGCTAAGTTTTCGATCTAACGGTTGAGAAATATTAGCTTGAATCTAATCAGGTTTTCATCTAACGGTGAATATTGAATGCTTTGTTACCAAGCTAACATTGATTGCAAACCCTGATTTCAAAGACTATATAAGGGAGAACTCTAGCAACTGGGAAACCTAATCCCCACACCTTACGCGTGATAATAGTTGTATAATCTCGAGTCGATTCTCCTTTAACCTTAGGTTTTCTTCTCTAAACTAGGTTAATGACTTAAAGACTTCGTTGGGATTGTGAAGCCAGACCGATACTACTTTCTCGTAGTTGTGTGATCTGATCTTGTTGTTTCTATCGTACGAGTAAAATTGTAGTACTTGGCTTGAGATTTCTATCTCCGATAGGCAAGATAAAAAGAAGTCACAAACATCTTCGTCTCATCGTTTGTGATTCTGCAATACCTTTTTCGCTGCGTCGATTAAGATTATTATGAGGTGATCATTAATACTAAGATGTTCTTCGGGAATATAGGTCCGGGTTATCGATTGGTTCTGTTCGCCTTGATTTATCAAAAGACGGAACAAAACTCGTAGGTATATTCGTGGGAGACGGATTTATCTATTACCGTGTGATACAGATTTGTTTATTAAAGTCTTCGACTTTGGGTCGTAGCAACTCTTAGTTGTGGGTGAGATCAGCTAAGGGAATCAAGTACGTAGCATCTGCTGGGCTCGAGACGTAGGAGCATAACTGTACCTTGGATCAGGTGTGAGATTGGTTGGGGTTCAACTACAATCCGGACCGAAGTTAATTTGGAGTAGGATAGTGTCCGTAGCGGCTTAATACGGTGTGTGTTCAATCTGGACTAGGTCCCGGGTTTTTCTCGCATTTGCGGTTTCCTCGTTAACAAAATTCTGGTGTTTGTGTTATTTCTATTTCCGCATTATATTTGTTTATATAATTGAAATATCACAAGGTTGTGTATTGTTCAATCAATTAGAATATCCGACCTTTTGGTTGTTGATTTGAATTGATTGAGACTTGGATATTGGTCTTTGGTACCATCCAAGTTATCTCTCTAGTATTTGATAAAGACTCGTGATTTCTTTGCTTGAGTATATATCAAATCGAGAGATTGAGATATAAACTCTTTGATATACTTTTTGTCTAGATTGAGTCTGACTGTCTAGTTGATTCTCTAGAAGGTATATTGGAGTTTGTCCATACAGATTGCTAAGCGAAATATTGGGTGTGGATGTTGTACCCCCGCTTTTTCACCAGGATCGAAACATAAATAAGTTAAGAATCTTTTATTTAAGGTTTTTAATTTTATTTTAGGAAAACGAGAATTAGTAATATGCATTTACTAGTTGAGATTTTCCAAAGAGATTTTCGGTCAATATTTTGGACAGAGGATTTTTAGGAATTATGGAAACCGAATTTGGAATATATTGAATATCTTTGAGAATATTTTCGGTTTTGGAAATTCCTTGGTGTCCAAACTTCCTTGTCCATAAATACTTGAAGTTTGCATTTCTAGCAAACTAATCCTTAAATAATGTGCTAACTTCCTTGGTTGTGTTGTTACTGGTGTAGCCGCCTATTCGGAGAGGAGAGTTACCTAATTAGGCGAAATCTCTTACGTCCGCTCAGTTTAAAGTCTTCTTTGGGATTGAGAAGCTCTATTATTACCGTTGGTGGGAAACTAGATAATTGTGGTTTATCTTGTGTTTTAGATTGATTTGATTAACTAACGGTGGTTGAACTTTGATTGCACCTAGTTTGTTTATGCTTGAGAATCTTCTCTTCTGATATAATAGTCACTCAAAATAGATCGAAGATTTGACAGGAATCTTTAGACTGTTTTTAGTTCTAAAGACGATCTTGTGATAATCCATTGTTAACAGACTCCGTTCTGTGCGTGATTGATCACAAGAGATTCAAGTTGTTGTGTACAGGTGTTTATTGAAGATCTAAGAAGATTTGAAGACAAAGAAGATATTGAAGATTTCTGATTTGGGGTTCATAATCTTTGGTGTGCACAATACTTATTTCGGTATAAGAGGATCCAACTATAATCGGTTTATCCTTGTGGTAGATTGGATTGATTAGTTGTGTAGATCAGCATCAATACAATTCTTTGTGATTAAAAGTATTGATTGCAAAATCTTAACAATTACCTTTGGTAGTTGAGAATAAGATAGATCTAAGAACATGACGAAGGAGTTTATTGAGATAAACAGAAGAGCCTTTGTCTAACTCACATCACTTGGTTGAAGAGAGTTGATACCAAACAGATTTGTTGTTGTTTTACTGTTTGGAATACGAACCAAAGGAATTGTTCCAAGTACCTGACTTATTCATAAGTTGGAGGCGTGGGAATACAGACAGAACTAGGTGAACTATAGGTTTAGTTGCTTGGTCTCAACTATACTAAGTTGGTTTAATTTTGTGTAGCGGCTTAATCCTGAGAGTATTCAATCCTGGACAAGTTCCCGGGGTTTTTCTGCATTTGCGGTTTCCTCGTTAACAAAATCTTGCCGTGTCATTTACTTTATATTTACTCATTATAATTGTTTTATTATAATTAAAGTAAATTACACAAACGTTAATTCCTATTTACTTGATAAGCAATCCTATTGTGTTTGGTTAAGTCCGAACCTTTTTATCAAGTAAACATACTTCGTTGTTGTATTGTCTCGATCTCGTATCCATATACGATCACACGAAGTGTGAACCGATTAGTTGCATTGTCTCGACTCAGTCCATAGACAATCACTTTCGGAGAAATGACTTATAGGTAGGAAAAGTTTTAGCTTGAGGTATATTTTGGTACCCTCGCCTTTTCAATAGTTTTGGCAACTAAACTTGACAAACAAGCTTGAGATAGCAACGCTTGCGAGTTCGACAGAGCAGTGCTCTAACAATCTCCCCCTTTGTCAATTTTAGTGACAAAACTATCAATACATATGGAATACAAAATAAATAAACTTTGAAGCTTCTCATCCAAATGCTTGATCTCCTTGGTTCTTCAACATTACTCGTAATCTTCGTCACTTCCAAGTACTCTAATGATTCTAAATGTGTTCAACTCAGCATCATCGTTGTTGAAGATCCGTAGCTATAACAATGAGAAAACAATAGCTTTCAATCATTGTTATACAGTATCATAGTATTATTACACATCATTAAAGTTCAATTGTATCACAACTTTGACAGCAATACTATGGTGATATGTATCACTCCCCCATAGTCAATACTTCATCTCACATGAAAACCACTCCCCCTTACATAATAATCCGAAAACCATATGTATTTGTAGTGTGAACTACACATTAGTTCTCCCCCTTTTTGTCAATAAAGTTGGAAAAGGTACGAAAACTAGTAGGATCCGAATGAAATTTCGAGAAAATCTTATATTCCCTAAGAACAACCTAGAAATATCAATCACCTCAAAATAATCTTAATCGTATGGTAGTGAAACAAGATGTTGTGGAATCACAAATGATGAGACGAAGATGTTTGTGACTACTTTTTATCTTGCCTATCGGAGATTAAATCTCGAGAAAATCTTAGAGAAGATAATACTCAATCAAGATAGAATTAGCAAGATCATAACATGCAACTACAGAGAAAATAGTTGGGTCTTGCTTCACAATCCCAATGAAGTCTTTAACTCATTAACTTATAGGGTTTCGTGAAAAAATTAAGGTTAAAGGAGAATCGCCTCTAGTTGCAACTAGTATTACACATGAGGTATGGGGATTAGGTTTCCTAGTTGCTAGAGTTCTCCTTTATATAGTCTTCAAATCGGGGTTTGCAATCAATGTTACCTTAGTAACAAAGCATTAAATATTCACCGTTAGATGAAAACCTGATTAGACTCAAGCTAATATCTTTCAACCGTTATATCGAACTTTAGCTTGTTACACACAAATAAAAAGTGACTTTATTTAGATATGAGTAACCGTACCTAAACGTGTGCACCTTGTTGGCTCAACAATAGTTAACCGAAGTTAGCCATATGAACACTTTCATATCAACCATATTCATCTTAACCATAACTAGTTCAAATGACTCAAATGAAACTAGTTCTAGAGTTGTTCAATTGTTTATGTTCTCATAGAAGTATACACGACACTATTGAAACAAAATTGATTTTGATTCACTCGAATCAAGTCATGAACATTATAGCCACGGTTTGCAAAAGATTGCATTCCTTATTATATAAATGTATTAGTGTTGATGGTGGTTTTTAGTTCAAGGGCTAAAATTGTAAACCCTGTGTATTTAATGCGTTGTCATCCTGCAAAGGAACAAAAGCTATTTAAAAGTGATGAGTGCATAAACCTGTATTTAGTGCGCTATCACCCTGCAAGGGGTAAAGCCATTTAATAAGCGACGAGGGGAAAACACCTCCTCGCTCATTGAGCAACTCAATATATATATGAAATTCACCCAGAATAGCAATCCCAAATATTCTGTGAATTCTATTTTCTGTCAGCATTATTAACTAATGCATGACTCGCTTAGTATTTGCATATGCTATGTTCCCGGCCGAACTCTCAATATTGACATGACATGACGATCAATGCTCACTCTTAGCAGAGTATCATGAATCTCCCGAAGTGCCAGTATTGGGATTGCACAAAATACTCATACTTGCTGCATCGTTCTCTAACAAAGAGATTTTCGTATCGACGCACTTTGAATTAAAAGATGGATCGATCGAACATGTTTAAATTCCTTAAGGAAAATCTGGATTGTTCATATCAGTCTCAAAATGATCACGGACACACGACTAGGCCGCACGATTTAACAAGCCTAGACTGCTCCTGGCGGAACAAGGAAATCACCGTAGTGACCACCAGCGGGCCACCATTTCCCTAGGCGATCGAGTCCCATTTAGTTCACTCATAAGCGCTTCAAATGTTAACCCAAACATGGGTGATCGCGCTATTTGAAAATAAGCTCAAATGATCTAAGACCAGCAAATACGGTCTCAAAAAATATTATGACCATCCAACTTAGCTAGCCTATTTGGACGGATAAGATCTTCCTTGGAACGATCAAAAAGGCGCCAGCATGCCCATTGGCGACCCAACATCTCCCTTGGTCGATCGACCTGCCTGCGGCAAGCCTATAGGGCATTAAATCGTTTGCCCGAAATAGGGCCAACACGCTATTTCAAAACCCTAAATTTTGGGTTGCGACGGTATATTATTGTCGCAAATCATCACATCTGTCCAACTTAGCCAGCCTATTTGGACGTCTTAGGTCGCGTTTCAGACGATCAAGGAGGTGCACATGAGTTCACCACCGGCCCAATTTTATTCCCACTCGATCGACTTACCTAAGGGAAGTCAATGACGCGTCAAACCGCTTTATCGAACTAGGGTGAATGTTGCCGTCTCTAAACCCTAATTGGTGTTTGCAGCGACACGTTACTGTCGCAAATCGATCACGACCGCCCATCTTCGCCATCCGAATCGAATGGCTTAGATCTAATTTAAGATGGCCCAGGAGATGTCAGCATACTCACTGGAGGCTCATCTTCACACATGGTCGATCGGCCTGTTCAAATTAGCGCTCCGTGCTTTGGTTCGTTTAACCAAACTAGGGTTAGCCGCACAGTTTCCAAACCCTAAATCAACGCGGAAAACATCTGCCGCAAAAACTATCTCGTCCGTCCAACTTCGCCAGCTTGGTCGGACGACTTGGATCAAATATTAGGCGATCAATGAGGTACCTCAATGATCACCGGCCACCCCCTTCTCCTGCAAGGAGCGATCGACTGATCTACGGCTCGCCCATGCAATCCCGGACG
The DNA here is from genome assembly GCA_023531295.1 of Papaver armeniacum. Taxonomy (NCBI): domain Eukaryota; kingdom Viridiplantae; phylum Streptophyta; class Magnoliopsida; order Ranunculales; family Papaveraceae; genus Papaver; species Papaver armeniacum. Next base: position 104,252 of record JAJJWW010015000.1, on the reverse strand, counting down.
ATCGCCCAAAGATGGCCCTTTGCGCTGCTTCAATAGCGGTGAGTCACTAACCTGCGCAAATCGTCTCAACCACTCAACTTGGCCAGCCGATTTGAACGATCCGGATCTAATTTAGATCAACCGGTAGGATTTTAGAATGGTAACCATCCGCCACTAGCCTACAGGGAGTAGTCGACCAAGCAGTAGCTCATCCCTAGAGCTACCAAACGATTTCCAAAAGGTGTCCTAAGGTGCCCCTCTTTAAGACGCCCAATCCGAGGCTTATTCAATCGAGCTCTAAAACAACGATGCTTCATGCACATCGATTATTTTGAGCTGCTTAAAAGAGATGCTTTACGTGCATCGAATACATACGATATTTTATCGTCCTCATAAACAACTTAGTTGTTTAACCTAATAACACCATATGCTATTCTTTGCGGCAAGTCCCACGACTTGACCCACTTACTCGAGACATCAAACATGTCACAAACGAGGGATACTTACCGGGGTATTGGTCTGGCGGTTTACAACATGCGGCGTGCAATGCGCCCATTACGGAAACGTGTCAGGAAAGGATGAACTGTTAACAACGATGAGAGTAGTGGGTGAAGGCGTGACCACGTGATGATCACCACCTCTTGCACAACCCCACTACTCTACTATTTAATCTTCTCCACTTCCTACGAGATCAGGGTTGCGCTCAAATGAATTGTATAAATAGGTTTTCAACCTATTTCGACAACATACACAAGTGTTTGGTAGGCCCGGAAGATGGTTATAATTTACGGCCTACGGGTTATACCGCAAGTGCACGGCGTCTATTGGAGACGCGGCAAGTACGGGTCGATCCACAGAGACGAGGGTGTGCTCTTATATGTGATCTAAGGCTTCTTCACTACTGACTTCAAATGAGTAAGTATACTACTGATGTTTGTGTCGATACGACTGGAAATTGTAGTGTGTGAACCTAAACTAAGGAAAGGAGATAATGATAAATTGGAAAGTGACCGGGTGATTATTTCCACCACCATTCCTATGCTAAGGCAATGCAAGTTCGGTTATGATCATGTGCCTTCCTTGAAGGTCTTGGCTAGATATTCATCAACTCAATTTGTTAACTCCCCCTAGTATGAGTGGTCTTCTTACGGTACCACTCATCACAGGTTTGTAAACTCCATGGCTAATTACTAATCTTAATACCGTAAGAACAAAACAAAATCATTCTAAACATACATGCTTCACATGAGACTCAGGGGTTTCATTAAACACCCTGGTGATTAAAATTAACTCATTACAAAATAACTAAAACACAAATTCAACTAAAGTGACACTCTGGCTAATCCAGGCGTGTCTAATTTCATCTTCTTCACTCTCTATTTATACATGCAGAGTAAACCCTAAAATTCCCAAACCCTAATTCATTAAAAATTAAAATTAAATGAATAATAATTCAACCCATACTCTGAATCGTTCTCCTCTTGTCAAATCGTGCTCAGAGAACTCCATGCGTCGATTGTGGCTAACCCTAGCTCTAGCTTTTTCTAAATTAGCTTCTAGGGTTGATAGAGGCTAAGGAAGAAAAACCGCGCTAGAGAAGTAGAGCGGTGTAGCGGTGGTGTGGTTGTGTGTCGGGAGATGGTGGTGGTGAGGTTTGTTGGTCGGGTGAAGGACGGAGGTGGTGTGGTGTCGGAAGAGCGAGCTCGCTCCGAGAGTGACGGGAGAGGAGAAGAGAAGAAAGAGAAGAAGAGTAGGGTTTCTCGAGGGGTATAGGGTATGGAGGTTTTGTTGTGGCGCAGGTGCATCAGGGGAAGATGAGAACGCCGCACCGAGCGTAGGATCTAAATGGAGAAATCTCAACGGCTGAGAAAGGTAAGCGGTATTGGAGTGATTCGATGTTGAGCGGAAGCAGCAAACTTCGATGCGCATGAGGGAGCGACCGTAGGATGTAACTAGATGCGATCTCAACGGCTCAGGATAATCGGGCTCGGATCCGGGTCTAGCTCAAGCCCATTTCTTGTAGATGAGTCGCTACTTGTTGGGTTGCAACTGATTTGTGCGCGGGCTTTGGCTCTCTGCTCCATAGATACTTGCCTCCGATTCTTCGCTCTTTTGGCTCCTCAGTTTCTCCGGACTTTATTTATTACCTAAAAACACAAAATTAATTAATACAAATATTTATTCTTGAAAACAAAGAAAACACGAGAATAACTGGGATAATATCTCGATTCTTGAGCACAAAAGATGAGTAAAATGCCAATAAAATGGTGTATAAATATGCACTATTTGGCACTCATCAAATACCCCCAAACCTGAATTTTACTTGTCCTCAAGTGAAACAAAAAATAAGAAATCCTAACTATACCCCAATCGCAGGTCTCTCGAATGCATTTAGCGTATGCACTAAGCCTTTAAACCCCTAGGTGTCCCTAGTGGACGAGTTGTAGTCTCGTGAGGGTTTACCAGAGGTGTACCCACAAAACCTTCTCCAACTTCGAGTGTAAAAGAGTCTCAAGCCTCCAAGAAGCTATGAGGACATAGAGTTTCTGCATGCTAGTAACGAGAAGTTAGAACTATCGAAGAACGCATTCTCATCCTTAAGTGCTTTGAGCGAGAAGTAACCATACCATATGAAAGAATTGGATTCGATTGTGATCATAAGCCTCGACTTCTGCCTCACCATTAGGGTTTTATGATAATTGCACTCAAAAAGATCGCTTTTTTAGTCTCTCATGTGTGCAGCAGAATAAAGAGAAAATCCGCACACGTTGTAGGTAAGAAGGATAACCTTCCGAAATAGAATGGAGACTCCACAAAAGTGTGGACAAAAAGAATCTTTTTCGATGATCTCTAAGGAAGGAAATCAACCATTAGCAAGGGTGGGAGTACTCACTCACTTCTCACCCGATCGGCAATTAATATCACTCTCTCATAAGAAACCATAGAAACGTCTTCAATCTTCGGTCTTCGGTCTTGATCTTCAACTATTGATGACGAACTTCCGAACTTCACAAAAACTTAATAATATTTTTTTTTTTTTTTTTTTTTTTTTTTTTTAATTACTATAAAACGATAAACTCAATTTTTTAACAAACTTCATTAATTCTCATCTTATTTTCTTTTCTTTGTTGCACATAAACCTTGGACTATATCAATTTTTCTTTCCATATTCGAATCCTGCTCCGGTTGCTGACGATGATGTGTTTCTATGGGTCTTGCTGATTGAGAGAGAGAGAGATGCTAACTGCAAATCGATATTTAGAAGGAGTTTTCATCTTTAGACGTCACCCTCATGATTGACGGAATTAGCACTCAAGAGATCAAAAGTAGTGCTGAAAGTGGTGCGAAGTTGGGTAGCTCACCATTCCTACCCGGAATTGACGTACGGTGACACACACTCTAAAAGCTTTTCTAGAAAGTCACAAAGAGTGAAGGTCGGTACCTCGCTTGATGTAAAATGGGTAGTCTCCACTATGGGTGATCACAATTCTACTACCGAATATCTAAACAGCACCTAATTCGCCCTCCGGTATGGTTAAATCCAACTTTAACGCTCTAATCAACTAAGGAACCCGATTGTGTTCTCCGGTACTTCCAATTTCTGTTATTTCGGTCAGAATCTCTATGTAAACATAGCTAAAAGCATGCTAGTGACTCTAAAATCTCTAAAAGTTGGAGGTTTTTATTTGCAAAAAGTTTTTGAATTTTTGAATTTTTGAATTTTTTTTTTTTTTTTTTTTTTTTTTTAAATGAAAATAAAATATTAAAAAGACTAAAAACTCTAAATGCAAATGCACCCCAAACCTAAATCAAACATTGTCCTCAATGTGTCAACAGATAGGAAAAAATTAAACAGTCACATACCATGAGAACTATCTTTGAAAAGAGAAAAGGGAAGAGATTACCTAAATGTCGGCGGAAGCAAGGTTGAGCTTCATTCGTCAAGGCTAGAATCCGATATTCTCAACGGAGATCATATCGGATTAGCATAATATATGTGCAAGAAGACTCAACCGAATCAAGAAAAGAAAATTTAACAAGTCCTACTGGATGATATACAAAAATTCACCATAAACTAACAATCTAAAGAGTTGAGGATCAACCCAATAGAAAATATATACAAACATCAACAGTCTTACACAAATATAAAATGAGAGTGCAAGTAAGACTGCAAATGGGAATGAGTTTCCCCCAAACCTAAACTTGTGAACGGGTGTGTTTGTGAGAACAAAATCTTGCAATTTTAAAGGTACATCATGCAAAAGGTCTAACTCAAAATGAGTTTTGCTAATTACAGCGGACATACATATTCCAACCGTGGCTCCTTAAGAGTGTTATACTTTGATGCAAAATAGTCCAAGAGGACTTGGGAAGCACAAAGTTCTAGGCCTAAGTTAGGCATTTTCGAAAAAGTTGGTTTTGCAATTTTGTGACAAACTACACCTAGGTTTGGTGGAGGAGTATCAATCTGTGACTCAGGAGAGAGGTTAGGTACATCTAAGTTGTTTTCATTTTTAAAATCATTTGTACCATCACACACTTTCCTAAAGTCAAAAGAGGGTAAATCATGTTCACTTTCACAGGACAATTCCACAGGATCCATATCAACATCACATGCATGAATATCGAAGAAGCATCATTCATAGGGTTCACGAAGAGACAATTAATGTCTCTCGAACCTAAAGATTCTACTACATTTTCAAAATACACATGCTCTTCATATTCATCATCATCATCATCATAGCACAAATGCATTTCCCTAACATTCATTTCATCTCGAAGTTCTTCCCTTTCCTCATTTAGTGCATCATGATTTGACTCAATTTGAGTTCTAAGCTCGCAAACCTTTGGTCATTGACTTTTGATATTGCTCAAGGTTTTGCTCAAGGTTTTGACTAAATTCAAGAAGTTCATTATGTTGTTCAATGAAAGGAGAGTTTTCACTAGTGGGTATGCATTCCTCATATGGATATTCATTGTATAGTTGTGCATGAGGTTCACTAGAGAAGGGAAATTCGGACATGTTGCTATATGGATGGTCATGCATTGCATTCATTTCAAGCCTAGCATTTTGCTCCATGAGTGTATCCATTATTGATTGCAAACTAGGAGTTGGGGAGTATAAAATTGTTCATCTCCCCATTGTGGTGAATGTTGCATGTGTGTAGGTTGATTATGGTCCCAATAGTCACTTCTAGATACTTCGTACATTGGATTATCATGGTTTTCCCTAGATTGTCTATAAGCATGCAAAATATCACAGTACTCAGCAGGGTGGTCTAAGCCACCACATAAGGTGCAAGCATGCATTTCATAATGATCTAAAAGTGATGACTGGGTATGAGAAAATTGTTCATTTTCAACCTGTGGTGGATGATGTATGTGATCATAATGATTAGGGTATGTGAGATCAGGGCCTTGAGAAGGCCCATAAAATTCCCTAAAGTCACTATGATATGTGGGGGGTTCATCCTGTGAAGCGTGCCCGTAAGCACGCTCTCTAAGTGATTTGTTTGAATCCCCAGATGCGGACCAAAATCCTGACATGGTCTAGCTCTCAAATTGAACTCACAATCTAATTTTGGTTTTGGTGGGATTGGTTTGGTTTATTGGGTTTCATTTGGTTTTGTTGGGTTTTGGTTTATTGGGATTTGATTTTGGTTGATTGGGATTCAGTTTGGTTTATTGGAATTATGTGTGGTTGCAGCCCAAAGTGTTTGCAAAACTTAGGTTGAGTTAGCCAAGTGAAAGTGTTCAAATTGAACAGTTAAATGGCCCAGATTGGTTGTATGTTAACAGCCCGGGTTTGGTTTTTGTTAAGTGGGCTAGGCGTGTGTAGAGCCCGAAGTTGTGTTAATCAGCCCAAGCAGGTGTTTAGTTAGCCCAGTTTCAAGGTTAGCCCGGTGTCAGTGATGTTTAGCCCAACAAAGGTGGGTTTAGCAAATTGGCTTATTTCATTTATGGGCTGAGAATTTTAGTGGAATGTCAAGCCCACAATTGGGTTTTCTTAAGCAGCCCAGGTTGTTGTGACAGCCCAGCAGTGGGTTTAGATTGATGGCCCAGTTGCAACAAAGCCCCACAGCTTCAGGGGGCTGGGGGGGGGGGGTTGCACAGGTTATGCTCAGGTCAGGCTATGCATAGGCTGTGCTCAAAGTTCACACAAATTTGCAGCTAATCGGCACGAGTAAGCACACACGAGAATAGAGGCGGATGGAGTTAGGCTCGAGGCCATGTAAAAGCTCGAGTCTTGTGAAATTTTTCACACAAATGTGCAATGCACAACTCGGAGAATGCACGTGTTTATACGGGCGAGCTCACAGACACGGGCGGACATAACAAGGGCTAGCAGATAACCCTGGCTTTCCAAGAGGCAGCACAAGCTCAACAGCTCAGGGGCTGGAGTTTGGCTCACAGGTCTCAACAAGCTTCAGGGTTGACAAAGGTTATGCGGCTACACTAACCTAGGCTAACCAGGCGGCACAAGCTCAACAGCTTCAGGGGCCAAGGCGTGCACGAAAATGGGAGCTAAGGCTATCCAAGTTACGGCACAAGCTCGGCAAATTCCAAAAGTAGGTTTTGCACACACAAAGACAAAAAAAAACATACAACAGGGGCTAAAGCCAAGGCAAGCGGGCTTAACAGGTCAGGGTTATGCTCGGGTCATTCAAATGCTAAGGTTATACACAATTTTAGCATGCATAAGTAGCTCACAAGGCTCACAGGGGTATGCACAGAACTTTGCACCTTTTTCTCCCACTCCTTGGGCTTGCTCAAGAGCTCACAGGTTTGTTTGGGCAGCTTTGTTAACCTTACTTGCCTCAGCTGTCCCAGCAACTTTGCAGGTACCTGTGCTCAAGAGAAAAGTTTAGCTCCCACAATATGCAACTTAAGGCAAAGAGAATGATGCAATCTGAGAATAACTTGGACTGACAGGGAAGCAAGGGAGCAAGAGAGATTGACTGAAACAGTGTCAAAGCCAAGGTGCTCTTGAACTGAGATGCAAGGAAACAAGAGAGAACAATAAAATTACACTAATGCAGGGTTACACCAGATATGCAATGAGAGGCTAATGATATGCTAAATTACAGATGCAATAACAGGGCAAATTAAACTAAATTATACTAAAACATAACAAAAAGGAAAACACAGAGCATCTCAGTTCATGGTGAAAACAGCTAAACAGTAATGAAAGACTAAAAAAAAAAATGCAGAGCAACAATGCAAAGCAAAGGACTAAAAGCTAAGATAAGGTAAATATGTACAGGGTTAAGAACAACAAAATGTGAATATGTACAGGGATGATTTGCAACTCAGCGAAGCAAGCAAAAGATCACAGGCACGCGCCAAGTCCCCGGCAGCGGCGCCAAAAACTTGGTAGGCCCGGAAGATGGTTATAATTTACGGCCTACGGGTTATACCGCAAGTGCACGGCGTCTATCGGAGACGCGGCAAGTACGGGTCGATCCACAGAGACGAGGGTGTGCTCTTATATGTGATCTAAGGCTTCTTCACTACCGACTTCAAATGAGTAAGTATACTACGATGTTTGTGTCGATACGACCGAAATTGTAGTGTGTGAACCTAAACTAAGGAAAGGAGATAATGATAAATTGGAAAGTGACCAGGGTGATTATTTCCACCACTTGTTCCTATGCTAAGGCAATGCAAGTTCGAGTTATGATCATGTGCCTTCCCTTGAAGGTCTTGGCTAGATATTCATCAACTCAATTTGTTAACTCCCCCTAGTATGAGTGGTCTTCTTACAGTACCACTCATCACAAGTTTGTAAACTCCATGGCTAATTACTAATCTTAATACCAAGAACAAGAACAAAACAAAATCATTCTAAACATACATGCTTCACATGAGACTCGGGGGTTTCATTAAACACCCTGTGATTAAAATTAACTCATTACAAAATAACTAAAACACAAATTCAACTAAAGTGACACTCTGGCTAATCCAGGCGTGTCTAATTTCATCTTCTTCACTCTCTATTTATACAAGCAGAGCAAACCCTAAAATTCCCAAACCCTAATTCATTAAAAATTAAAATTAAATGAATAATAATTCAACCCATACTCTGAAATCGTTCTCCTCTTGTCAAATCGTGCTCGAGAGAACTCCATGCGTCGATTGTGGCTAACCCTAGCTCTAGCTTTTCTAAATTAGCTTCTAGGGTTGATAGAGGCTAAGGAAGAAAAAACCAGCGCTAGAGAAGTAGAGCGGTAGCGGTGGTGTGGTTGTGTGTCGAGAGATGGTGGTGGTGAGGTTTCTTGCTGGTCGGGTGAAGGACGGAGGTGGTGTGGTGTCGGAAGAGCGAGCTCTGCTCCCGAGAGTGACGGGAGAGGAGAAGAGAAGAAAGAGAAGAAGAGTAGGGTTTCTCGAGGGGTATAGGGTATGGAGGTTTTGTTGTGGCGCAGGTGCATCAGGGGAAGATGAGAACGCCGCACCGAGCGTTGGATCTAGCTGGAGAAATCTCAACGGCTGAGAAAGGTAAGCGGTATTGGAGTGATTCGATGTTGAGCGGAAGCAGCAAACTTCGATGCGCATGAGGGAGCGACCGGTAGGATGTAACTAGATGCGATCTCAACGGCTCGGGATAATCGGGCTCGGATCCGGGTCTAGCTCAAGCCCATTTCTTGTAGATGAGTCGCTACTTGTTGGGTTGCAAGCGTTGCGCGCGCGGCTTTGGCTCTCTGCTCCATAGATACTTGCCTCCGATTCTTCGCTCTTTTGGCTCCTCGGTTTCTCGGACTTTATTTATTACCTAAAAACACAAAATTAATTAATACAAATATTTATTCTTGAAAACAAAGAAAACACGAGAATGGGATAATATCCGATTCTTGAGCACAAAAGATGAGTAAAATGCCAATAAAAAGGTGTATAAATATGCACTATTTGGCACTCATCAGTGTTATCAACACAAGTAGCCAGAAACCATTTTATGATACAAGTCATAAAACAACCACACCTTCATAATTCAACATTCTAATCTCAAACACCTTCTTCGCTTCCCTCCCTAAGATCAACCCTTCTCCTTCAACTTGTGACCGAATTGAATCTGGAACGGCCATTTCTTGGTTTAGGCCAGAGTCTTACAGATTGATCTCTCAAACTCAAAAGTACTCATGTGCAGTACATTTGTTTAGGGTTTGAATTCGTTTCTCATCAACACACCCAAGTTTACCAAAATCTGCAGAATCGGTTTTTACCCCAAAACAATTAGTTCATGAACAAACCGATTTTAGAACATTATCCACTTAGGTATGCATACGGGTACGCGTACCTAAATGGCCGGACTAAGTTTGGGTTTCGCCGATGTGCGAACCGTAAGCATACCTTCCAAACTCAACGAAATTCCCGGACACAACCTTACGCCGGTCACGCGTCACCGTACGCATACAAGGTTCTCGAATTTTCAAAAAACCAACTAGTACGCATACGGGTATGCATACCATGGTTCCCGGACTTGGATTACATATATGCAAGTACGCATACTATGCTTATCCAATTGTTCTAAACTCCATTTCAACCATTGAAACATTCTTGGAAGATGACAATAGCTGTCTCACACAAATTATTAGCTTCAAAGAAATTTTCAAGTGATCGAATGCTCAATACGAAACATTCCGAGTCTACATCAAATGACTGTCTCACACAAATCATGTAAGATGTTACCTTGTGATTTTCACATGATCATATTTTGACTTTCGTCAAAAATATAAGATGAATTTCGTTAAAGTGAAAGCTTGCCAACACATATTTCGAGAAATATGTAAGCGAGTTAAACTCAGCTCGAAATATCGAATGTGTATAGTTGAAGTCTATACAGCTATACTGTGACTACTAATTTTCCTATAGTCTACGTAATGTTTACAGCTCAGAGAATCGGATACTAAGCAGTATTGATAACTCTGTTGAAATGATAATGCTAAGTAATAAAAGGTATTCAAGATCACAATAATAACGAAGAACACAAATATAATGTAAATGCTACTAAGTTATCATGAGATACAAGAGATTACGTGGTTCGACTTTTGTCTACATCCACGGGGTAATGAGTGATTGTTTTTATTAAGTTGTGGTGGTTACAAAGATCTTAAATGCTTCCAAAAGTAATAGAGAGAACTCAAGTTGAAGTCAATACTTAAGTTCTAAACATTAAAGAGGTATAAGCTTAAGACTAGAACTCCTTCTCCTAGATATTAAATATCTTTGGTTTGTTGGTGAAGCTTGGTATTTATAGCCCCTTCTACTCCAGGTATATCTTTGTCGTCTTTGGGTCCATCGTTCCCTGACATACCTTCCGTACAAATGGTACCTTCGTTCACCGCATGATTTCTCCAGACGGACTCTGCCACCTCAGCTGACTCTTGTTCCTTCGGGAACTTCCCAGCCTCAGTACAAATTGTACCTTCGTTCACCGCTAGCCTTTGCCAGTCAGACTCTGCCACCTCATCTCTCTCCACGTGCTTTGGTTAAGCGTGTAGATAAGATATTTGCGCATTTAATGCTGATTGGATATGTCATCTACCTCTGTCCCTTCGCCAGCTGCCTCTCTCTAGACTAGGTTTTACTTCTTCATCTTTACCGTCGAGGTATCCCTTCTTGGGATAAGATAAAGTAGATCTGCGAAGGTATCTTCTTATGCTACTTAGGTTGCTCTGTATAGCAAGGGCTACACATTTATCTTGCACGCGACCACTGAAACCATGAGACGTGCTCCGCAGAATATTGATATTCACAGTTTGCCCATTTTCTTTCATATTCTACCGTTTGGTAGGATTGGAAGAAAAAACTTCCATAACGCCGCTAGTTTTGCACGTACCGGTCGAGTGGTCCCCATGTGTCCTTTCATGCAATAACTTCCCCTTGAATTTAGGGACATCCAAATTTTTTGATTCTCTAGCCGCCTATAAGAGGAGAATAAAAGAAGGAATTTCATTAACTTTCCCCCCTGTTCACGAACTGTCGCTCTCTCTCCCTTTCTCAGAGATTTTCTTTATCTTATTTTCCTTTAACTGCCGATTTTCTTATTGGATTTCAAAAGATCGTGTTTGTTCATCATCAACAGGTTAGTATGCGTTGCTCTTGCAACTCTTTTATACTCTCCATGTTTTGCTCTGGTTGGCTTCTTTGGTTGTCGATGTTACTTCCATATTGCATGTATAGGTTTCTGCCTCTTTATGCTTCTTCATGTTATTTGATAGCATGGGTTACTTTCCATTTTGTGATTTCACCATGAATATGCCATGATCCTTTACGCCTGCAACTATACCCATACTTGTGAATAATCCTCCATTTCGTCTTAAGATCGGATTAAACTGTTTCCTTTGGTTGGTTCAATTAAACCAATGCCCAAAGTATGCTTGCTTTTCCCCCAAATATGTTTTTGAATCAATTGAAATTTTATATCCGCCATTGTTGAGGTATTGTTCTTCTTCGGGTGCTAGGAATTATGAGACTTTTGAAGAAGCCTACGTGTAAAGATCCGAGGCCTAGGTCGTCGACTGAGCCTCCTCCGCGGATGGATCATCCTGATGCTACGCCCTATCCACCCCCTGAGGATACTGAGATACCCGAGGGGCCTGAGGTAGCCGTGGAAGCTGAGGTAGAAGAAGTTGTTGTTGAGGATCTTCCCCCCCTGTAAAGGTTGCAGGTGTTTGACAAAGATAGTTATACTAACTTGTCTTTGGCTGAGATCTCCAAGTTTTTTCGTCTGCATAAATTTGACATCTCTTTTGTTGATAGCCCTGACGTTCTCATTGAATCCATGATTCGAAGCTTTCCTTATGATGAGAACAACCTCTTGATTAGTGTTGGCCAATTGGCCGCGGGTATGATCCTTCCTTTGTTTAGTAGGAAGGATCCTTTCTACTATGATGTTTTGTCTACCATGGATGACCCGGTGAACAAAACTCAGGTCCGAGGGATCATGCAGTACATTGGTAATTTTTGGCGCGCCCTTCGTGAGTGCTGGTACCGTAGCAAGGGCAAGACTACTTTGAAGTCATATGATCCTTTTGCTTCTGGGAGGTCTAAGCAAGAAGATTATACCCCTGCCAACTTCAATGCCACCTATGATGATGCTATTCAGAAAAGTAACCTTCTCCCTTGGTGTGTTGGCCCCCGTCGCATTCACGTACCGCCAAGCATATTAGGGAAGGCAATAGCCTTGGTCTTTTGGAGGAGATTGACAAGACTCGGTTGACTGTAATCCCCTACTCTACTAAGCTTTTCTTTCCGAAGCCTGATCGCATCCGTCTTGATCACGATGATCGATGGGCTCATACTCCTCTTCGTGTGGTGGGTCCCTGGGCCTATGGATTTACTACTGCGGATCCCAGCATTCCTCGTATTGATTTCTCTCTGCCTGTCCAGTATGATGGATATCAGCCTTGGGTTTTCAACCCTGCTACTTCTCATGAGGTAACCTTCGTTTGTTACCGATATTTTATTATTTTTCATTTCTGTTCTGTGGACTTTGCTAAGTAGTTTGATGATTCCTTTGTAGCCTGCCCCTACTGCTTCCACCGGGACTGCTTTGGGTTTTGTTGTTGTGGTTGCTCCGGGCTCTACTGGTAACACCTTAGTGTTCACATATTCCTTATTATTTTGCCCCTGATCCTTAGCTTGCACATGTGTTTTTTTTATAGTCTTCCAAGAAGAAAGGCAAGTTAAAGGCTGTGATGGATGTAGAGGAATCTGATGAGGATCCGAAGGCTGATGAGGAAGAGCAAGATGACGAGGATATGGAGGATGTCGAGGATACTGCCCTTAGTCCCCATTTGGATGACATTGAGGAAGATTTTTCCAAAGATAGGCCTAGTCCCCTTCGTGATGGTTCTGTGGAAGGTGATAACCTTCAGGTCGATGGTGGTTCTTTGTTGGTGAGCCAAGTTAGTGCTCAAGTTTCCACACCTTCTTTGTTGCCGAAGGCACCCTCGTTTTCTGCTCCTGGTGATTTACAACCTGTCGCTTCGGCTGCTACTAGTGCTATGGTGGTATCTTCCAAGAGTCTTCCATCTTCTCCTTCTACTTCACTTCATTCAAGTGGTTCGTTTGCGAAGGGTGTTGGTCCTGGGGTGAGGGCAAGCAGCTCAGGATCCCAGCCGAAAAAGAAGGTTGTGATTTCACTTTCCAGCTTCTCCTTCAATGCCATGCCTACCTGTTTGGGAAGTGCTCAGTTTGTCTCTACTGCCACCATTAGCAAAGTTGTTGGACCTCCACCTTCATCACCAGATTGGATCGTACTGGGTAATCTTCCCTCTGCTGGTGATATGGACTTAGGTGGTACTTCTAGTCAGGCGTTCGCCATCATTCCTAGCTTATCTATCATGTCGTCTCTTCGTCGTGGTGAGGATTCAGTACTTGTGCCCCATGATCATTTTCAAGCGACTGGTGGGGTTATTATGGATCTTGGGATGGGTAAGTTACCTGAGAACTTGAGCCGTGGGAGTTATGATAATGCCATCCTCGAGGCTATACTTCGGGATTCAAAGGGTCATTTTTCTGCTGAGGTTGATCATCACCAGCTGGATGATTCTTTGGAGGTTGCTTCAAAGTTGGATGTTTTGACTGCTCTGTATCGAGTGAACAAGGATCTATTCTCTGACCCAGACTGTCTTCGTTCTGGTTATAGCTTTGGTCAAATCCATAGGTGCAACATCCAAGAACTGGATGCTTTCATGGATACCTATGCTGATTTTCTCCCCCGTCTTTCGTTATTCTCAGTAAGTAGCCTTTCCTCATTGTTTCATGCATTGTTTTGAACCTCCGTATATTCTTATGCTCCGTTGTTGCAGCTGTGCAAACAAATCGATGTTGGTTGTACCTTGTTCAAGTTTTATAGGGCTAAGTGTACTCACTTGAGCGCTCTGTTAGAGCGTACCCGTCAAGATAACGCCTTTTCTAGCGCACAACAACCTTCTTCCAGTGATGTTGCTTCCGCCGCCAAGGTACCTTTGTTAGAGGACGAACTGAGGAAAACTCAGAGGTCCCTAGAAGCTTGCTTGTTGGATCTTGAGAGATCTAATAATGTTGCAAAGACTGTTGAGGAGGGACGCAAGGCCGCTGAATCCTCCAAAGTTATAGGTTCGTTTCTTCTTTCCTTTAGCTTTGTTTCCATTATTTTCTGGTAGCCTAGTTCTGAGAGATCCTACGCCTGCCAGTTGGTAGCTCTAGTGAGCTTAGACATCTCTGAGAGCAAGTAGCCAAGTTGACCTCCGATGTTTGGTATTATCAGAAGAAGTCTGATAGGTTGATGAATGTGACTGTTTACAACGAGGCCTAAATTTCCCTTGAATCTGCTCATAACTCAGACCTTGTGAAGAAGATGGCTTTGCTTCGCAAATAATGTGACGAGACCCTTAAGTGGAAAGAGGATCTCATTTTAAAGCAAAAGGAGGACATTGATTTAGTTTAAAAACGCCTTTCAGCCCAAGAATTTATCCGCAAAAAGTATTATGAAGATTTCGAATATGCATGTGCTTCCTTAGCGAAGGTTACTGCAGAACGCAACATATTATCTTCTGAGGTCTGCTCTCTTAAAAACAAACTTAGCGAGGCTGGATCCGCATCTTCTTCCATGTCTCATGCATCTATGGTCAAGATATTGGAAGAGTTAGAAAATGTTTACCCGGTTTTTTCCTCTGAGAATGCTTCGCTCCGGATTGATGTTGAAGATCTTCGGACCGAACGGGATACCCTTGTGGAGGATCTTGATGCTGTTGAGGTTGATCTTGCCGAAGGCCAGCATAACTTAGAACAATCCCTTAGCCATGCTGGAGGTAGCTTAGGGTTTTCTTATTCCCGCATCATTCTTTGCTCCCCGTATTGCCTTTGCTCTTTACTTATCCCCTTTATTTCCGAAGGTCTCCAGGAGCAGCTTGTAGGTGCGAATGCTAAGATTAATCGTCTTGAGGTCCAATTATCTTCTTTGGAGATAGCTCGCCAATTTGATGCTGCTGCCAAGTTTAAAACCGCATCATTTAAGTGAGCTAATGACCAGCTTAGTACCCAGGTGATGGAGCTTCATCGAAAATCGACCTCTGATTTGGAAACTCATGCCTCTCAAATGAAGGTGCAATTCGAGCGTTCGGCTATTGATTACATCAATGATGCCTTTGCTGAAGCTGAACGCCTAGCTGATGGAGTTGTCTTTCCCCGTCTTCCTTACCCTTGATTTCATTGTCTCGAGCTTTGTTTAAGTAAACTCTTTGTTGTTCTATGTCCTCAGCTGAGGTATCTTCTTCAGCTATGATATCTCTCTTCTTTGAAACAATGCTTTGTGATGGTTTGAACCTTTGTTATCTTCAACTTTTAAGACATGTTAGACATATTTTGGTAAAATTATCATTTCACTTATGTTATTGCATGAATATTTTATTTAGATATAATGTGTCTAGTTGATCGCACAATCAAGTTATCACAAGGTGCTAAGGTATGCTTAACCTTTGGTGGAACATTCAACATCCTACGTACCGGATATCCTTTGGCCAGAAGGTATCATAGTGCCGAAGGTCCCTATGTGGGCAATAATTTTTCTATAACCCTACGCGTTCAGCGCGGAGACTGCTTTACTTCGACAACGTATCTCTATAGGGGATATCTTATTTTTCGTAAGCCTCATGAAAGGAGCCGTCGCCCCGAGGATCTGAGATTGACATATGCGTAGTTATGCCTTGCCTCGTCGTCAATCATGACGGATGGTGTCTATTCTAACCCAATTGTATTAATCAAAACTAATTCTTTAACAACAAGTTTCTTTCATTGATTAGTAAGGTTTATAATACCTTTGATCATGGATAGAACATGGTAGGCTATTGCCCATTCATTTCTTCTCCTGAGTAATCACCATTCTCTTACGGGTAGTACTTTTTTAGGTACATTGCATTCCAAGAGTGCTATAATACTTCGCCTTTGGGGGTTCTTAGGTAATAAGATCCTTTTCTGGCAATGTCGTGTATGATGTAGGGCCCGTCCCATGTCGGAGCTAGCTTTCCATACTCCTTCTTTCTTTGATACGGCGGTATCTGACGTAGTACGTATTCTTCGGCCACAAAGTTTCGAGGGATGACCCGCTTGTTGTATTCTCGAGCTAGCCTTCGTTGATAGTTTACCATCTTTTGCAGAGCTACCTCCCTTCTTTCTTCAAGGTCATCCAGCTTCTCTAACATCAAGTCTGTTGTTAGATTCTTCTCCCATGCCTCCGTTTGTGTTGTTGGAAGTATTATCTCCGTTGGGATGACTGCTTCGGCTCCGTAGGTCAACAAGAATGGAGTTCCCCCCGTAGCTGACCTTCTTGTAGTTAGATATGACCATAGGAAGTTGTGCAGTTGTTCGCACCACCTCTTCTTGTATACTCCTAGCTTCTTCTTTAAGTTCATCGCTATGGTTTTGTTGGTATCCTCCGCTCGTCCATTGCTCTTAGGGTATATAGGAGTGGACTTGTTCTTATGAATGTTGAAAGTATAAAACAACATGTCGATGTTCTTTCCTTGCAACTATTTGCCATTTTCTGAGACTATGGCGGCTGGTATTCCGAACCTGCATATGATTTGCTCAAACAAGAATTTAAAGACATTTGTGTCCCTAATTCTTGCCAAAGGCTTTGCTTCCACCCACTTGGTGAAGTAATCCGTAGCCACAATAAGATATTTTCTTCTTGAGCTTCCCTTTATCAAGGGTCCGGCAATATCAACCCCCCATTTGAAAAATGGCCAAGGGCTGATAACTGAGTTAAGCTTCGTTGCTGGTGCTTTGATTTTCTTGGCAAAGCGCTGACATTTTTCACATCGCTTAACCACGTTCTTTGAATCTTCGTCCATGGTTAGCCAGTAATATCCTTGCATTTTGGCTTTAACCGCTAAGGATCTTCTTCCACTATGGTTGTCGGCATCTCCGCTGTGTATATCATGGAGTATTTTCCTTCTTTCGGTTCGTGAGAGGCACCGCATTAGAGGTCCGAGAAATGACCTCCTATATAGTATTCTGTCACGAAGGCTGTACATTGCTGCTTTTGATTCGAGTTTCCAAGCTTCCTTAACATCGGCTGGTAAGGTACCCTTGTCAAGGTATTGGTGGATTGGAATTCTCCAATCATCTTTCGCTTCGTCTTCGTTGCCTTCGTCTGACATAGACTGGTCTTCGTCAGACTTTTTCGCTTCATCATCTGATTCTTTCATTTCTTCGTTTGCTTCTCTTTTATCCGCTTCTCTCATGGACCGAGTTTGAACAGACAAAGCTTCCTCTACGCCTGAGGTGGGTCCCTCTATCGAAGGTTCGTATATTCTTCCAATTTACACGGCGGTGACATTTCTGTCTTTTAACATAGAGGATATGAATGCTAAAACATCTGCGGGTCTATTATCTTTTCGACATACATGCCTGAATGTTACTTTGCTAATCTTGGATGCATGTTCCTGAGCTAGATTTAAGTACGAAGATATCACTGGATCCAAAGTTTGGTATTTGAGTTCGATTTGTTTAATGACCAACTGTGAGTCACTAGTCAACCGAACATTTGATAATCCTAGCTCCCGTGCTAAGCGTAAACCATGTATGACATCCTCATATTCTGTGATGTTATTGGTGTATTGTTCGAAATCTAACCGGAATGCGTAGATGAGTCTGTCTCCTGTATGGGTTGTTATTACAATCCATATGCATGCGCCTTCTCCATTGGAGGAGACATCTACGAATATCTCCCATCTTCGTGAATTCTGAGTATCTAGCAGATCCTCCGGTTCTTGCTTGTCTTCCTCCATTCCTGGGATGTCATCTATCTCCGCCTCGTCGCTGAGAGGTAGGTCTGCCAGAAAGTCTGCTAATATTTATGATTTCTGAGCCTTCCTTGTTTCAAAGATTATGTGGAACTATTTGATCATGGCATTCCATTTTGCCACTCTTCCAATTTTCTTTGTGCTATCGAGGATTTGGCCTATCTGAGCCTTTGTGAAGACTCGGATGGTATGTGCATCAAAATATATCCTTAGTTTTCGTGTTGCCACTACTAAGTCATATATAAGTTGCTCCACCATGGTGTAGTTACGCTTCGCTGAACTGAGTGTCTTGCTGATGTAATATATGGGATTTTCTCCTTGCCCTTGGTCTCTTATCAATACTGCGCTTACAGCGTAGCTTGTTCTTTGCTAAGTATAGAGTGAATATTTCACATGGCTCAAGCCTTCGTAAGATAGGTGCGATGCCAAGTACTCCTTGATTTTTTGGAAAGCTTGCTCGCATTCCGTGGTCCACACGAACCTGCTTTATTTTCTTAGTGTATCGAAAAATGCTTTGTATTTTTCCGATGACCTTTCTATGAATCTTCCCATGGAGGCTAAGATTCCATTTAGCTTTTGTACTCATTTTAGTGTGTTTGGAGATGGCATATCCATTATTGCTCCGACCCTTTCGGGATCTACTTCTATTCCTCTCTTAGTTACCAAGTACCTTAGGAATTTTCCTGAGGTTACTCCGAATATGCATTTCTCCGGATTCACTTTCATGTGAAAGTTTATCATGGCTTCGAATATCTCCGTTAGGTCTGATAGGTGTTTTTTCGCCTCTTTGCTTTTGACGAGCATGTCGTCCACATAGACTTCTAGTATCTTGCCTATCCATGACTTAAAGATTTTGTCTACCAATCGCTGGTATGTTTCCCACGCGTTTTTTAGTCCAAAAGGCATCCTTGTATAGCAATACAAGCCTCGTGGGGTAAATAACGCAGTATGCTCCCGGTCTTCTTCTGCAAGGGAGATTTGGTTGTAACCAGAGTAGCCATCTATGAAGGATAGCCTCTGGTGACCTTCGGTTGCATTGACCAATTGGTCAATATTTGGTAGCGGGTAGCTGTCCTTGGGGCATGCTTTGTTGAGATTGCTAAAGTCGATGCAAATACGCACGCCCCCGTTCTTCTTAGGTATAATCACCATGTTGGATATCCACGTAGGATACTTGACTTCTCGTATGAATCCTGCTGCTAAGAGCTTTTGCAGCTCATTCTCCACTGCTTCCGGGTAGATGTCTGCTACCTTGCGGATACATTGCTTGAATGGCGTCATTTATAGTTTGAGCCGAAGGTGGTGGGAGACCAAATTCGGGTCAATTCCTGGCATGTCTTCCATTGACAATGCAAAGACATCTGCGTAGTCCCGTAGTGCCTTTGTAGTTTCACCTCCTCGTCCTCTTCTAGTAAAGTTCCGATGTTGATCATCTTTGGTTCTTTCTCCGTTCCGATGTTGATTTTCTTTATTGGTTCCACTGGTGAAAAGGTTTGTTTCTGAGGTTGTAGAGGATTGCATTTATGTAATTGTCATTTAGCAGCTACCGGAGTGGCGGAGGTGCTTGCTTCTTTAACTGAGGGTCTTCGGGGACTTTGAAGCCTCTATCTTTTGCTTCATTGGCATTCGCCTTTCTTCTTTTCCTTTCGTGTTGCTGTGCAGCAGCTCTTTCTTCGTTGAGTCTGACCTCTGCTAGATTACATAGCCTTGCGTCTTGTTGATTACCTTTGATTTCCATTTCACCCATGGGTGTAGGGAATCGAAGGTACTGATGATAGGCCGAAGTTGTTCCTCTTAATCGATAGACCCATAGTCGTCCCATAATGACGTTGTAGGGCGAAGGTGCTTCCACAACACAGAACCTTGTATTGGTTACTAAGGGTCATGCGCGTACCTATAAGACAATTTCTCCTTTTGGTCTAGAGACTGCTCCATTGAAACCGTATATTGTGCAAGTGGATGAATCCATTTGCTCAGCTGTTAAGCCCATACGTAAGTAGGGTTTGTAGAATAATACGTTTAATGATCTGCCCCCATCAATGAGGACCTTCGTAATGTTTCATCCATGTATTGGAAGAGTGATCACAAGTGGGTCGTTGTGCATCTCGACTTCCGATTGACGTCTCTTGTTGAGAATGTTAATGGCGTAGCCATCCATTCTTCCCAAGTGCTAGTAGGTGGTCCACTTAGTTTGAACACCTCGTGGGCTTCTAACTTTCTTCTGTTTCGGAGCCAACTCGAGGATATCTTCGAGTAATTCCTCCTGGATTCCGTTGGATAATGTGATCATGTTGATGTATTTTCCGTCCTGAGGTAGTTCTACCCTTTTCTTGGGTGCTACCTCTGTATCCGCTGGTTGTATTTGCATATACTCCATGAACTTGCCTTCGTATATGAATCTTTGAATTGTGTTCCGTAGGTGATAGCATGTGTCAGTTGTATGCCCATAGTACTGGTGGTACTCACAGTACTCCTTAGCATCCTTTGTTTTATTTGGCTGCTTTCCCCTAGTATTAGGGTAAGGAAAGCCTGGATTTGCAACTTCCTTGCTTAGAATGTGGGAGAAGGTTGTGTTTAGCTTTGTGTAGACTTTATCTACAAATTCTTCTCTTCCTTTTCCTCTGCCTTTGGTATCTCTGTATTTCGATCTTTTGTCTCGTGAGCTGGTTCTGCCCTGATCGCTATCGTATGCGTCAAAAATAATTTCACTTTCCTAAAGTATATGATAAGAAAGAGTTCGTTTCCACAGAGAGGCAATTGTAGTTATTATGTATTCAATTTCTTAAAGTAACCAATTGGGGGGATTTCTGATTTTTAAGTAAGCAATAAGAGTAAATCAAAAGCAAAGTAAATTGTAGAAAGTAATCAATAGAGAAAGATATTGGTCAAGGAATTCATCTTCAATCTTAAACATGTGCTTGCATATATGATTAGAATTACAATTTAATCTCTTTTATCATCAAAAGCCTAGAGAATCAAGAGAGCAAGATAATCTATTAATTTCCTAAGTTCATCAACACACACATTAGAGCTGCGTATGTGAATTCTACCTAAAGAATAACCTAACGCCTTGCGCTAATTAAGTTCAATTCCTAGGAGCATTAAGTTTCAAAAATAGGCTAATCAAAGCAATTGTCATACATTGCGCATAACAATTCGGACAATGGTCAAACTCTACATATGATTACGAGAGCGTATCACTACAAACCGTAAACATATCATTCTACTTGTATTTAGGGTTATCGCTCGATGAAAAACCCTAAAATATCTATGGACAAGGATGCAAGTTCAATTAATTGTCCACTTAACTAATCAAACATCAGTCCTATCACAATACATCAATCATGTGATCATAAAAACAAAGAGAAGTATGAACAATAATCAAGAGAGAAAACTAATACATAACTCAAGCACAAGTTTTAGAAATAGGACTACATCCTTAACCAATAATATTAAATTAGCTACTCATAGCTATGGAGTT
This sequence comes from Papaver armeniacum, assembly GCA_023531295.1. Classification (NCBI taxonomy): domain Eukaryota; kingdom Viridiplantae; phylum Streptophyta; class Magnoliopsida; order Ranunculales; family Papaveraceae; genus Papaver; species Papaver armeniacum. The sequence continues at coordinate 83,003 of JAJJWW010015000.1, read as the reverse complement.
CATCAAAAAAATATTAATTGAATAAAAGAAGATGAACAAAAGCAAACCCTAGTAGCGTAAACAAAAGCGGCTCTCTCCAAGTTCCAAGAATAAAACATGATTAAAGATATAGAAATCTTTCCTTTAAATAGCTTTGCTTTCCAAAATTAGGTCAAGTCTCAAAGGTCCAATAGATAGAAGTCCACCAAGCCCATATGTGAGAAAAACTCATGTAGAAAATATGCCCCAAAAACTGTCGCCGGAAAACTGGTATTATGGCCGGAAATTGGCCGGAGAAGTGATCAGAAAATGGCTCAGGTGACCGGCAAAGTCCACCCGGTCACCGGTCAACGATTCAAATCATCCAGGTCAACTCAGTCAGGTCACTGAGTCAAACCGGGTCAAAGACACAGAGACAGATGACTCAACTCAGTGATGTCATCTGGTGAGTCAGGATCATGAGTCAGACCCGAGTCATCTATTCATGTGAGCTAACTGAGCTGACTTGTCTGAGTTGCCATGGCATAAGCCATTTGCACTGCCTCATTGCACTTCACTAGTGCATATATAGCCATGATGGCTATTCATCTTATAACTCTGGCCTGCAATCTCAGCTCAAGCACAGATCCACCATTTCATGTCTTCACACAACTGCAACCCCATTTTAAACTACAGCCACAACCATTCCATTACAGCTTCCCTTGCAAACTTCTTAAGTCCCAGCTGCTTCAAACACACTGCAACTTCTTGAGCTTTTCTTGTACTATCCAGCTGCACAAGTTATTCCGCAATTCCCCATTTCTCTTGTAATCTTGATTGAGACACCAAATTCGATGCAACCCCAACTCTAAGTACCAACACCAGCTACCACCATCTGCAATTCAGCTCCAATAATCTTACCAGACCCACAACTCCATCATGTTTAGTAGCAGCTGCACCTTGTCACACAACTGCACAACATTTCTCTACAAATTCAGCTCGACTTCTCGCACATTCTCTGCAGCCTCAGCATATCACCTCATAATCCTTTCGAGCACATCCACCAGTACCACTACCACCTTCCATACACGCCTGCACGGTCTCCATTCTCAGCTTCTCCATTGCACATCTGCTGTTTCATACACATCCAACAACGGAAACTCGTCTTCACAGCACTGAAACTCCTATCAATTTGTTCTTGTCTATTTGAGCAAAGAACCAATTCGGGCTCCACAAAGATCATCCATTCTCTCGCCACCCGAAATGCCCTTCTCTAGTATCGGGATGCGGCATGCCATCGTTTGAGCTCAACCACGTGTCATTATCAAAACCACAGCAACAACTTGTACCCTGTCCTAAACATTCATCTAAAAATCCATCCAACATCTCATTATGTAGCTTCATACACAATCTCAAGCCAAATCTGTAGAAGCAGCAATAAAACTGCACCTGCAATTTCAGCTTCCCTGTAACTCAATTCATCACTTACTCTACATGTCATTCATTACTACCAACTATAACTGCATCCACTTCTGAGCTAGCATCAACACCTATTTCAGCTTTGCATGCGATTCCATGGCTTCAATGTAACAAAACTCCACCAGTTCTGCACTTATTTACATCCAACAATACCAGCTGCAACCAACCACTGCACAATCACCAGCTATCTCCATAAGCAAACCATCAACACAAATCCCATTGTTTATCCTTGAAAACACTCACACACAGTACCCATTACAGACAACAACACCATCTGCTTCATACCAAATTTCCACCAGTGCTTCAACAACATCGATTCTTTGTTCACCAGCCGGTAATAACATTACCTTCAATTCCCACTCAGAACCAAACATCCAGCCATCGCACCTGTAACCTAAGCATTCATCTAGCATTTCAATCTCCTCAGCCAATGCTTTACCTGCAGGATCCTGCTCCATTTCACACATCCCAGTTCTTAGCACCTATTGAGCAACAACACTTCCTTTAAGCAACACCATCACCTGCAGTTCAGATTACATCCCATGACAACCATAAACCAACAGAACCCATCAGGAAATAGCATCCATTTTATTCTCAGCTCAAGAACTCCACCAAACTGCTTCAATCGAACCCATCTTCCATTCTGACTGCAGACAAACACAGCCATTGTGACCATCAGCAGCATAATTACAAATTCAATTTACTGCAGACCCATTGAAACAACACCAGATTCATTGCAGCGGCTACACTAGCATCTCCTCCTTCCCTTTATAATCTGAATGAAACCCGAATTCGAGTCATAACCATTAATTATCTCACCACAGACTTCAATTTCTCTCTTCAGCTCAACCCCATTCTTGAATTACACGAGTATCAGAAACCCATCTTAGTAACAGCTTCAGATCCATGATTTTCCGGCCATCAAATACCCTTATCGACAGACAAATTCCTCCTTCTTTAGTACAACAGCAACAACTTCATCTCTAACCCTAAAATCGTCTCAATTCAGACCTCAACTCAGAAACCATTGATCAACAGTTGCCACCATCTCCATCAGTTCTTCAACATTGGCCACCTTCTCGATCTGATTCTCTCTGCATATTAATAGAGCCGCCATTTCAGTTCCTCTCTTTTCTCAATCAGACAAACACAATAATGAGAAGAGAAAATGTTTCTCTGGGTTTTGGGTTGTAGTGAGTAAAACAACTACATGCACCCAGCCATTGGACAAGGGCCACCAAAGTGATCTTCTTACGCCGGGGTCCCTACGGAACCGATAAGCTTAATCATTCATTTTGCTCATAACTCTCTCATTTGATGTTGGAATGGCTTCATTCTTTCGCTGCTAGCTTCGTCTTTCCATCCTCTTCAAGATGATGAGAAGAAAGCTTGGATTTTACCAAGTTTCACTTCTTTTTGCTCCAATGACTCCAAAGCGCCTATAAAACTCAAAAGTAAACATAAGAGATGCAATTCACAAGAATAATAGCAGAGAAAGCATAAATACTAGATATAAAATTAGGTGTTTATGATACCTATCAAATTCCCCCACACTTAGACTTTGCTAGTCCTCAAGCAAATCAAACAAACTTATTCTAAATGATACATACAACTCTGTATCGTCGAGGCTACGGTCACACTTAGCACGTATAACAAGCCTTTAAACCCCTAGGTGTCCCTAGTGGATGAGTTATAGTCTCGTGAGGGCTTACTAGAGATATACCCACAAAACCTACTTTTCCAACTTACTAGTTCTCCGAAATGATAGCATCCAATGCGCTAAGAAGACATAGAAATTCTGCACACTAGTCATAAGAAGTTAGACACATAAATGAACACAATCTCATCCTTAAAAGTTTAGAGAGAAATAACCATCCCTTTTCGAAAGAAATTCGGGTTCGGAGTGATCGAAAGTCTCGACTCTGCCTCACAAGAAAGGGTTTTATGAAGTTGCTCTCAATAATAAATAGCTTTTTATGGGTCACACATGTGTCCAGGTAGGAATGAAGAGAGAATCCTGCGACACGTTGAATGGTAGGAAAGCAAAACCCTCCGAATTTTTTTGAAAACCCACATCTTTTATAATTTTTTGAAAACCCATTTTTCTGACGATCTCTAAGAAAGGAAGTCAACCACTTAACGAAGGTGGGAATATGCTTACTTACCTCGTTATCCGTTCGACGTGCAGTTAGCACCACTCTCACAAAGATCCATAGAAACGTCTTCGGTCTTCAATCTTTTTTTTCATCTTCGTCTTCAGTCTTCAACTCTTGATGATAACTCTTGAACTTCGTAGAATCTTGACAATGTAACTCTTTCCTCTAATCCTTGTTGCTTGAAACTTCATTATGGACATTCCTTCTTCCATTGGCTTTATTGAAAGAATACAAAACTAAAAACGAACTATACAAACCCAAAATATGATACAATGAATTTTTCTTGTCTCTCTTTTTTTTTCCCTTTTTTTCCTTTTTTTTTTTTTATAAGACAAGAAAAATAAAACAAATACAAAATAAAAATAAAACTAGTAACGAACCTAAAAAATTTTCTCTTGTTTTTTTTTTCTTTTTTTTTTTGTAGACAAGAGAAAATAAAATACAAATAAGATAAAATAAAATAAAAACGTAAGTACAAAGTCCATGGTGTAAGTACTTTAACACTTGATTCTTCACAACTTGTATGTCTGGATATCATAAACTTCTCGAACTCTCATCTTAATAATATTCGCTCTTGTATATAAGTCTTCAACTTGTAAAAATTCTGCTCCTTGTCTTGTTGCTTTACTTGAATCTGAAATCTGCTCATTTCTATACTGTTGCTCGTAAACCTTGAACGTCTTCAACTTTCCTTCGAATTTGTGATGCTCCTCTTGTTGATGATGATGGTGTTTCTATGGACCTGTTGGTGTAGAGAGAGATAAGGTGGATGGTGCTAACTGCGAACAAGATTACAAGTGGTGTGTAAGTTAGCAATTCGATGTCACCGTCATGATTGATAAAATAGCACTCAAGAGATCAAAATAGTGCTTCTATTGGTGGGAGGTTGGATAGCTCACCATTCTACCCGGAGTTTACGTACGGTGACACACACTCTAAAAGCACAAATTTAGACAGGTACAAAGAATTGAAGGTCGGTGCCTCACATTATGTAACATGGGTAGTCTCCACTATAGGGGACCACTACTCTAATACCGAATTCGATCCGCACCTTATTTTCCACCGGCATGGTTAAATCCAACTTTAACTCTCATACAATTAAGAAACCCGATCATGTTTTCTGTCATCTCTAAGTTCAGTCACTCTTTTGAGAATTTCGATGTAATCTTAGCGACATGTATACTATGTGACTCTAAACTAACTACAAGTTGGAGTTTTTTATTCACTAATTTACACAAAAGTTGAAAATTTATGAAAAATTTACAATGCAAATGCTTAACCACTCCCCCACACTTAAACTTTACATTGTCCTCAATGTAAATTGAATCGTCCAAAGAAATTCAAGGTGGGAAATACTTATAATGTAACAAGAAATCAGAAAAAGTAAAAACATGACAAGAAAAGAAAATAAAAGATAAGAGATACAAAACCTATTGGTTGCCTCCCATTTAGCGCTTGGTTTAAAGTCGTCAGCCCGACTTTCTCCTTGCTTTCTACGACTCCTCCAGAGGGAGTACTTCCACAAGATTAACTCCTTCCACGACATCCGAAAAGAAGTTCTCATAATATGGTTTCAACCGGTGCCCATTCACTTTAAGTTCATTTCCTGTAGCTAAACTACGAATTTCCACTGCACCATGAGTAAACGCATTAGTCACAATAAAAGGTCCAATCCAACGTGACCTTAATTTACCCGAAATAATTGCAAGCGAGAATTAAACAAAAGCACTTTCTCGCCCAATGCAAAATTGTTTCTTTGTAATCATATTATCATGAAATGCCTTCGTCTTTTCCTTGTAAATTCGTGAGCTTTCAAATGCATTATTACGGATCTCTTCTAACTCTTGAAGTTGTAACTTCCTTTGCCTTCCAGCACCATCCAACTCCATATTGCATTGCTTAATAGCCCAAAACGACTTATGCTCAATTTCAACGGGTAAGTGACAAGGTTTACCGTAAACAAGCCTGAAGGGAGACATCCCAATAGGTGTCTTGTATGCGGTTCTATACGCCCACAAAGCATCATTGAGTCGCATACTCCAATCTTTCCTTGCTGGATTCACCGTCTTCTCAAGAATGGATTTCACCTCTCGGTTGGAAACCTCGGCTTGTCCATTTGTTTGTGGATGGTAAGGTGTTGCAAATCTATGCGACACATTGTACCTCCTTAACAAGTTTCGCAAGAACCTGTTTTTGAAGTGTGAACCTCCATCGCTAATTATAACCCTTGGAATGCCAAACCTTACAAATATATTAGCTTGCACAAAATCTGAAACAACTTTAGAATCATTAGTTGGGGTGGCCTTAGCTTCCACCTATTTCAAGACATAATCCACAGCAAGCAAGATATAATAATTCCCACTAGAATTGACAAAAGGGCCCATAAAATCAATTCCCCATACATCAAAAACCTCAACAAATTGAATAATAATTTGTGGCATTTGATTTCGAGCACCTAGATTGCCTGTTCTTTGGCACCTATCACATGTGATACAAAATGCATGTGCATCCTTAAACAAAGTCGTCCAAAAGAAACCACATTCTAGTACCTTGAGAGCGGTTCTCTTTCTCCCAAAGTGTCCTCCACAAGCATATGAGTGGCAAAAAGACAAGATAGAATTAAATTCAAATTCGGGAACACACCTACATATTACTTGGTCACTACAATGTTTCTATAGGTATGGATCATCCCATATGTATTGATTTCCTAACTTCTTAAGTTTGTCCCTCTCAGCACGAGACAAGTTCTTTGGGATTTGTTTAGAAACTAAGTAATTAACAATATCAGCGTACCATGGTTCTCCAAAAGCAATTGAGAATATTTGCTCATCCGAGAAACTTTCACGCAACGGGATAGTTTCCTTTTCCACAGCAAGATGGCTCAAGTGATCCGTAACGGTGTTCTCAATTCCTTTCTTGTCTTTGATCTCAATATCGAACTCTTGCAAGAGTAAAATCCATCGTATGAGCCTCGGTTTCGCCTCTTTCTTTGTAAGCAAGTACTTAAGCGCTGCATGATCAGAAAAGACAACAACTTTTGTACCAATTAGATAAGAGCGAAACTTTTCTAAAGCAAAAACAATGGCTAACAACTCTTTTTCAGTGGTTGTGTAGTTTTGTTGGGCCTCATTTAACGTTCTAGAAGCATAATAAATGGCATGAGGTATCTTCCCCACACGCTGCCCAAGCACCGCACCAACCACATAGTCACTTGCATCACACATGAGCTAAAAAGGCTTGCTCCAATCCGGTGGTTTAATGATAGGGGCTGAAATCAAAAGTTCTTTCAAACGATTGAATGCCGCCATACAACTTTCATCAAAGTTAAAAACCACATCTTTTTGCAATAAGTTACAAAGTGGTGATGCTATCTTGGAAAAATCCTTGATGAATCTACGATAAAAACCTGCATGACCAAGAAAAGAGCGTATCTCCCTCACCGTAGTGAGAGGGGTTAAAGCGCGAATAAGGTCTATCTTAGATTTATCGACTTCCAAGCCTTTAGAAGATATTATATGGCCTAAAACTATGCCATGAGTTACCATGAAATGGCACTTCTCCCAATTCAGCACAAGGTTTGTTTCAACACATCGTTCAAGGATTAGAGATAAATTGTTCAATCAAAGGTCAAATGAATCACCAAAGACACTAAAATATTTCATGAACACTTCGATTATGTTTTCAACATATTCTGAAAAGATACTTACCATACACCTTTGGAAGGTAGCTGGAGCATTGCACAAGCCAAAAGGCATCATTCTATAAGCAAAAGTACCGAAAGGACAAGTGAAAGTGGTTTTCTCTTGGTCCTCCGGTGCTATCACAATTTGATTGTAACCTGAATAGCCATCAAGGAAGCAATAGTAAGAGTGTCCAGCTAAACTTTCAAGCATTTGATCAATAAATGGTAAAGGAAAGTGATCTTTTCTAGTAGTGGCATTCAATTTTCTGTAATCAATACAAACCCTCCAACCGGTTTTCACTCGAGTTGGGACAAGTTCGTTCTTATCATTCTCCACCACCGTCACACCCGATTTCTTTGGTACTACTTGTACGGCTCACCCACTTGCTATCGGATATGGGGTAGATAACACCCACGTCCAAAAGCTTGAGTATCTTCTTTTTCACAACTTCCATCATGGGAGGGTTCAAACGACGTTGCGCTTCCCTTGTAGGCTTTGCATCGTCCTCCATACGGATCTTGTGCATACAAACGGCAGGGGCTTATACCCTTGATATCGGCGATTGTCCATCCTATGGCCGTCTTGTACGTCCTTAGCACCCTTAGAAGTTTTTGCTCCTATAATTCACTAAGCTCATTAGAAACAATCACAGGTAAATCATCCTTGTCACCCAAGTACAAGTACTTCAAGTGACTTGGAAGAGGTTTCAATTCTAAACTTGGAGATTTAACAATAGATGGCACAAGTTTTTCATCATTGCAAGGTAAAGAAGCATATGAAATATTTAATTGCTGATTTTTTTGGTAATGAGTCAAGAGAACCAAGGGTTTCTTTAATCTCATCACCATACTCATAACCATCGTCAATAGGTGTATTGAGCACGGTTTCTAAAGTATCAACACCATTCAACTCAAACATTTGTTGCGCCAATGTGTCCATCACATCAATGGAGAAACAAGAGTGGACATCACTAGGATTTCTCATCGTCTTGAAAATGTTGAAACGTATTATTTCTCCATCAAACTCCATAGTTAGCGTTCCCTTGTCAACATCAATAATGGTTTTCTCCGTTTTCATGAAGGGACGCCCAAGTAGCAATGGAAGAGACGAGTCCGGTGAACCTTCATCCATCTCTAACACGCAAAAGTCAACTGGAAATACTAATTGATTAATCTGCACAAGAACATCCTCAACAATACCCATTGGGTAGACATTAGAGCGGTCGGCTAATTGAAATACAATTCCAGCCTTTTTAAGAGGACCCAAGTCAAGTGAATTATACATAGATGCGGGCATAACATTAACGGATGCACCTAAGTCCAACATAGCTTTGTTAAATGTGGTGTTACCAATTTTTACGGGAATGTCAAAGCTACCGGTACCCTTGCACTTAAGTGGGAGTTTGTGTTGTAAGATTTCTGAAGCATTCTCCCCCACACTTAGCACTTCATTACCTTTTAGCCTTTGTTTATTGGTACACAAGTCCTTCAACACCTTTGCATACTTTGGAACTTGCTTGATTGCATCTATGAGTGGTATGTTCACATGGATCTTCTTAAGAATGTCTAAAATCTCCTTTTCTAGTTCCGCCTTCTTGGAATTTGCAAATCTGCGAGGGAAAGGTAAAGGAGGAACATAAGTAGAAACCGGAGTTTTAGAGTTAGAAATAGGTACCTCAGAAGTTTGGGGAGAATCCTCATTTTTCTCCTCCAAAACAGTTCCTTTGGAGCTTCCTCTTTGCCCGAATCAAGAACCCGGGTTGCACAAGTTGTGTACCACTTCTCAACGTAATTGCATTAACACCCTCTTTTGGGTTGATAGGTTGAGAAGGGAGTTTCACACCATTTTGTGACTTCAATTGATTCAAATCAATAGCCATATAACCAACTTGAGTTTGCAAATCCTTAACCGTACTCTTCGTTCTTTGCATAAAAGATTTCGGCAGCTCTTCCATATTGGACCCCATATTTTGAGGTTGTTGTTGTTGTTGATGAAATTGTTGTCTCGGCTGGAATTGTTGTTGTTGAGGTTGAAATCCACTCGAATAGTTGAAGGTAGGTTGTTGAACCGCTCCTTGCTTATTAGCATAGCTAAAATTGGGGTGATCTCTCCATCCCGGATTGTAAGTGTTAGAGTAGGGATCATACCGTCTTTGTTGATTTGGAAAGACCGTATTAGCTTGCTCGTCTTCATAAGCTTGAGAGGAACTTGGTATCACAGCGGCTGCAACTTGTTGCATCATTGCGGTCATGTTACCCATTTGTTGACGAAGTTCCTCGACCTCGTTCACTTCATTCACTTTCCTAAGAAGCACATCCGAGCCACGACTCAAGAACTGTTGGGAGTTTGCTGCCATGTTTTCAATCAACTCTCTAGCTTGTGCCACCGTCTTGCTCACTAGTGCACCACCACCCGCAGCGTCAAGAAGATTCCTATCACTTGATTGGAGTCCTTCATAGAAGTATTGGATGATCATAGCATCATTGAATTGGTGGTGAGGGCAGCTTGCCACCAATCTCTTGTATCGTTCCCAACATTCATATAAGGATTCTCCCACATTTTGCTTCATCCCACAAATATCCTTTCGAATTTGAGTAGCCTTTGATGCAGGAAAATATCTCTCTAAAAAGAGTTTCTTCAGCCCATTCCATGTCGTGACACTTCCGGGAGGCAAATAGTACAACCAATCCTTAGCACTATCCATCAAAGAGAAACGAAAAACTTTCAACATTACACCGTCCGCCTCAATATCCGCTGGAATCATGGCCATGACAATGGTGTGGAAGTCCATAAGATGCTTGTTTGGGTCTTCATTCACCATGCCGTGGAACTTTGGTAATTCTCTAAGCAACCCCGGCTTGATCTCAAAAGTAGAGTTTGTTTGAATACACCCCTGTTGTGTATCAAGCCTATGAGAAGCCAAGTCCTCGAGTAAACGATTTGCATCACCCATTGCTTCTTCTTTTTCTTCAAAAGGTGGTTGTTGTTCACCCGGAACCTCTTGTTCTAAAACTTGTTCTTCTTGCTGGAAAGTCTCTTCTTCTACTTCCAACTCTTGTTCTTTTGTTGTGTCTTGACTTGGTTGGAGTATTGTGCCTCTTCGAGTAGCTATCCCGCACCTTGGATAATTCCAATCTTTAGAAGCCAGGGATTAGGTACCTGAAAACAATTCTCGCAAACAAGTAAGAAACAAGACAAGAAAACAAAAATCAAAGATAAAAGCAGAAATTATAAAAAGAAACTAAAAACTTAATAACTAGCCGTATGCCTCCCCGGCAACGGCGCCAAAATTTGATCGCTATCATATGCGTCAAAAATAATTCCACTTTCCTAAAGTATATGATAAGAAAGAGTTCGTTTCCACAGAGAGGCAATTGTAGTTATTATTAAAGTAACCAATTGGGGGGATTTATGATTTTTAAGTAAGCAATAAGAATAAATCAAAAGCAAAGTAAATTGTAGAAAGTAATCAATAGAGAAAGATATTGGTCAAGGAATTCATCTTCAATCTTAAACATGTGCTTGCATATATGATTAGAATTACAATTTAATCTCTTTTATCATCAAAAGCCTAGAGAATCAAGAGATCAAGATAATCTATTAATTTCCTAAGTTCATTAACACACACATTAGAGCTGCGTATGTGAATTCTACCTAAAGAATAACCTAACGCCTTGCGCTAATTAAGTTCAATTCCTAGGAGCATTAAGTTTCAGAAATAGGCTAATCAAAGCAATTGTCATACATTGCGCATAACAATTCGGACAATGGTCAAACTCTACATATGATTACGAGAGTGTATCACTACAAACCGTAAACATATCATGTTACTTGTATTTAGGGTTATTGCTCGATGAAAAACCCTAAAATAGCTATGGACAAGGATGCAAGTTCAATTAATTGGCCACTTAACTAATCAAACATCTTAGTCCTATCACAATACATCAATCATGTGATCATAAAAAAAAGTAGAAGTATGAACGATAATCAAGAGAGAAAACTAATACATAACTCAAGCACAAGTTTTAGAAATAGGACTACATCCTTAACCAATAATATTAAATTAGCTACTCATAGCTATGAAGTTCATCAAAAAAATATTAATTGAATAGAAGAAGATGAACAAAAGCAAACCCTAGTAGCGTAAACAAAAGCGGCTCTCTCCAAGTTCCAAGAATAAAACGTGATTAAAGATGTAGAAATCTTTCCTTTAAATAGCTTTGATTTCCAAAATTAGGTCAAGTCTCAAAGGTCCAATAGATAGAAGTCCACCAAGCCCATATGTGAGAAAAACTCATGTAGAAAATATGCCCCAAAAACTGTCGCCGGAAAACTGGTATTATGGACGGAAATTGGTCGGAGAAGTGACCGGAAAATGGCTCAGGTGACCGGCAAAGTCCACCCGGTCACCGGTCAACGATTCAAATCGGCCAGGTCAGCTCAGTCAGGTCACTGAGTCAAATCGGGTCAAAGACACAGAGTCCGATGACTCAACTCAGTGATGTCATCAGGTGAGTCAAGATCATGAGTCAGACCCGAGTCAGCTATTCATGTGAGCTAACTGGGCTGACTTGTTGGTAGGCTTGTAAAGTTACCTACAAATGTAACTGCAAGTGCACAGTGTCGACTAGCAACACAGGGTAAGTACAGGTCGAACCCACAGAGATTTGGGGTGTGTAAAATGATTCCAAAGTTTCCCTAACTGATTTCTAAGAGGAGTGACACAATAGTGGTTTGTTTTGGATGTCGATACGACGAGAATGTTTGTGAATGTAAAGTAAAATGTATAACAGATTGTAAACAAGGTTGGAGGGCACTAGGGTGATCGAATTCACCTTCTAATCCTATGCTAAGGCAATGTAACTCAAGTTATGTTCTTGTACCTTCCCTTGAAGGTCTCGGGTGGATGTTTATTAACTACCTTTCACTAACTCACCCCTAGTATGAGTTGTCTTCTTACAGTACAACTCATCACAGGTTCATAAGCTCAAACAGTTAACTACTAATCCTAACACAATATAACACAAAGAAGAACAATAACCAAAGATTGATTATCTTAACAATAAATTAGGGGTTTCATCTAGGGCATCAATGGGTACCCATTACTCGAACCGGAACCGGACCCGATACTTGGAATCCTGGGTTAAGGTCCTAAAGTTGGACCCATTAACAACTTAGGACCCGACGGGTAATTACCCGATTGGACCCGAATCTAACGGGTCCAAACGGTAATACCCGTTAGTACCATGGGTATCGGGTACCCGTTTATTCATACTTTTATTCATGTTTTTGCTAGTTTTAACTTTGATATTTTACTCGTTTTAAATTTTTCTCTTACATTTAATCTTTATTTAGTACATTAATAAGAAATAATAATTAATTTTTATAAAAATTATTTAAATCCAAGCCAAAAAAAAAAAATATTAAGTTTTTGAGGTTTTTTAATAGTTTTCTTAAGACCCAATGGGTACCGGAACCGACGGGTACCGGATATTTAAACGGGTCCGGTTCTGGGTCCACAAGTTTAGGAACCGGACCCGGAACCGTTAGGACCCGGAACCGACCTTTATAAGTAGGGTCCGGGTCCGGGTCTAGTGATACCCGGGAGGACCCGGACCCGTTGACACCCCTAGTTTCATCTACACCCTAGCAGAATGATTTAGAACATTATCAAAGTGAGTAAAACACGACTGAAATTAAGCTTGGTGCACCGGCTAATCCGGGCATAAGATTTTACATACACTGCCTCCCCTATTCATACATGAAAACCCTCCATTCAACTTCAATTCGGAAATTATATGAAGACCCACTCACCAAAACATCTGAATTGGTTGTCCCCTCTGTTAATTCGTCTCTGCAACTCCATTAAATTGATTGTTGGGGAAACCCTAACTCTATCTATCTCAAACCTAGCTTCTAGGTTTTGAGAAGAAGCTATGAAGGAGATAGATAGAAGCTAGGAGGCGGAGAAGGTAGGCTGCTCGAGGCGGTCGGAGATGGAGGTGTTGTTTGGCGTTGTTGGGGCTGCAAAATGGTCGGGATAAATTGGAAGAGCCGAGGCTCTGGTTCTTGTCGGAGAAGAAGGAAGAAAGAAGGAGAAGAGGAGTGGTTTGGTCGATTAGGTGAAGGGGTGAGGTGGCTATGGTGTGAGGCGGGAGCAAATGAATGTTGATGCTTGGCAGGGCTAGGGCGTTGGATGCGGCTACTTGATCAAATCTCACGGCTCAGGATGGAGCGGGCTTGGATTCGGGTCATGGGTCGGATCTTGGATAGCTCAAGCCCATATCTTTGTAACCGGGTTGCTACTGATGCGCAAGCGGGTTGCAAATTCTCTTCCATAGTCACTAGTCTCCAATTTTCTGCTCTTTTGGCTCCTCAATTCATCCAAGCTTTATTTAGCACCTAAAAACACAAAATTAATTAGTACAAGTTTTTATTCTTGAAAACAAAGAATATACAGAATTTGGGATAATATCTGATTTCTAAGCACAAAAGGTGAGTTAAATGACAATAAAAAGGTGTAGAAATATGCAATAATTGGCACTCATAAAATACCCCCAAACCTGAATTTTACTTGTCCTCAAGTGAAACAGAAATTAAGAAATCCTAACTACACCACTGTCGCTGGTCTCTCGAATGCATTTAGCGTATGCACTAAGCCTCTAAACCCCTAGGTGTCCCTAGTGGACGAGTTGTAGTCTCGTGAGGGTTTACCAGAGGTGTACCCACAAAACCTTCTCCAACTTCTGAGCGTAAAAGAGTATCAAGCATCCAAGGAGCTATGAGGACATAGAGTTTCTGCATGCTAGTAACACGAAGTTGGAACTGCCAAAGAACGCATTATCATCCTTAAAAGTTGAGCGAGAAATAACCATACCATATGAAAGAATTCGGGTTCGAGAGTGATCACAAGCCTCGACTTCTGCCTCACCAATAGGGTTTTATGATAATTGCACTCACAAAGACCGCTTTTTTAGTCTCTCATGTGTGCAGGCAGGAATAAAGAGAGAAATCCTGTACACGTTGAAGGTGAGAAGGATAACCTTCCAAAATAATTTCTGGAGACTCCACAGAATTGTGGACAAAAAGAATCTTTTCTGATGATCTCTAAGAAAGGAAATCAACCATTATCAAGGATGGGAGTACTCACTTACCTTCACATCCGATCGGCAATTAACATCACTCTCACAGCATCCATAGAAACGTCTTCAATTTTCGGTCTTCGGTCTTCAACTGTCGATGATGAACTTCTGAACTTCGCAAAAACTTGACAATTTGTAACTTTTCTTTTCAATTTCCTTGTTGCTTGGAATTTTCTTCTTGAATTCTTCTTCTTTACCATGGTGGTATCAAAACTAAACTAAGAAAATAAACTACTTTTTTATTTTTATTTTTTATTTTTATTTTTTTTTAAATTACATGAAATGAAAATAACAATAAAAACAATGAAACTACCAACTCCATGGATGAAGGACTTTATCACTCAATTTTCCATAACTTGTATTGTCTTGATTTCATAAACTTCACTAATTCTCATCTTATTTTCTTTTCTTTGAATTGTTTCATGTAAACCTTGGATATTTCAACTTTTCTTCAAATATTCTGACGTTGCTCTGCTTGTTGATGATGATGTGTTTGTATGGATCTGTTGATGTTGTTGAGAGAGAGAGAGTGATGCTAACTACAAATCGAACTACAAGAAGGAGTTTTCATCTTTAAACGCCACCCTCATGATTGACAAAATTAGCACTCAAGAGATCAAAAATAGTGCTGAAAGTGGTGCGAAGTTGGGTAGCTCACCATTCCTACCCGGAATTGACGTACGGTGACACACACTCTAACAAGACTTTTTAGATTGTCACAAAAATTGAAGGCCGGTGCCTCGCTTGATGTAAAAATGGGTAGTCTCCACTAAGGGTGATCACAATTCTACTACCAAATATCTTTGCAGCACCTAATTCGCCCTCCGGCATGGTTAAATCCAACTTTAACGCTCTAATCAACTAAGAAACCCGATTGTGTTCTCCAGTACTTCCAAGTTCAGTTATTTCGGTCAGACTCTCTATGTACACATAGCTAGAAGCATGCTAGTGACTCTAAGATCTCTAAAGTTGGAGGTTTTTATGTACATATTTACAAAGAGTTTTTTGAATTTTTTTTTTTTTTTTTTTTTTAGAAAAAAAGGACGCGCTCGTACTTAAATTAAATGCCCGAGGGCTTAAATGTCTACAAAAATACCTTTTATTATTATTATTTTTTCTCCAATTAATCATTACTATAATATAATAAAAAATATTAAACAGGGCTTTTGGTTGGCAACCTAGCGACAAGCTGGGCCCCAACACCTCTTTGAATAGTAACTCCTAAACGATAAAAAATGAAACTACCAAAACCACTACTAGCGTCATTACTAACAAGACAGTTCCTTAGACGCTTAAAAAAAATCAGAGTGTCCTCACCAAGCTCCCCTAATGTAGAGAAGGCCAGCACACCCAAACCATAACCGTGTGCGACGCACTTGTCCAAGTATTTGGCACGTTTTCGAGAAACCGCACCAGAAATAGCCTTACCTGGGGCGAAGGAGCGAACACCATCACCAGTAAGACTAAAAACTCTATATTCTTATCATCTTTTTGTTTTTGTTTTTGTTTTTTTTTTTTTTTTTGACAAGAAGACTAAAAACTCTATATGCAAAACACACCCCAAAACCTAAATCTAACATTGTCCTCAATGTGTCAACAGATGATAAGAATTTAGACAGAAACATACCATGAGAACTATGCTGATAAGAGAAAAGGGAAGAGATTACCGGTATGTCGGCAAAAGCAAGATTAGAGCTTCATTAGTCAAGGCTAGAATCCAAGAAGAACTCAGTTTATGTCATGTTGGATTAGCACAAAATCTACCAAAGAAGACTCAACCGATTCAAGATAGAAGATGTAATATTACATACTGGATTATATACAAGAAAAATTCACCATACACCAACAATCTAAAGAGTTGAGGATCAACCCAAAAGACGATATGCAGAAACATCAACAGCCTTACACATATATAACATGAGAGTGCAAGTAAGACTGCATATGTGAACGAGTTATCCCCAAACCTAAACTTGTCAACAAATGTGTTTTTGAGCACAAAATCTTGCAATTCTAGAGGTACCTCATGCACAAGGTCTAATTAAAAATGAGTTTTGATAAGATCAGGCAGATATACACATTCCAACTGTGGCTCTTCAAGTGTATTATATTTAGCAGAAAAGTGGTCCAAAAGGACTTGAGAAGCACACAGCTCCAGGCCTAGATTAGGAACTCTCAGAATAGTTGGTTTAGGTGCAAGACCATCAGATTGTGACATAAGCAGGAAGTTGGGCATGTCTAAGTTGTTCACATGTGTGAGATCAAGAGTACCATTATCAATCACATCAATATCCCCTAAGTCATCTACAAGTGCTGCAACATGCTCACGTTCATAGAATAGTTCAACAAACCCAAATTCAGAATCATGATTATTCAAAGTCTCCATCTCATGCATAAGCAAATCAGAAGACCAACACATTTTGACCTAGGCAGGGAATTAGACACATCAAGGTTATTTTCATGCATATGATCATTGGTGTCAACAGAAAATTCGACCTTCCCTAAGTTAGACACCAGCTGTGTGTTATGCTCTCTGTCACGGAACAACCGTACAAGCCCCAAATCAATATCAACATCATCCAAAACTTCAGAGTTACGGATAAGAAAATCAGAAGAAACATCATTTTTCAAAGTCGCAGCAACGGAGTCTAAGGTTACAGTAACAGAAGATTCCACAACAACATTTTCAGAGTAAACATGCTCTTCTAACATTAAATCATTATCATCATCATCGTAACAATGATACAATGCCTCATTCAACACCATAGTGTCTCTACTCCATTCATGTACCTCTATATCAGGTTCATATTCAATATTATTTGCACGAGTAGGAACAGATGCACTATTTTCAAAATTCAATTCATTGGGACTAACAAACAATTCATCTCGAGATTCCTCCCTTTCTACATTTTGTAAATGAATCAGATTCATCCTTAATATCATATTAAGTTGTTCAATTGAAGGGGAGTCTTCAATAGTGGGTGTCCTCATTTCACATGGATATTCAATACATGGTTGTGTATGAGGTTCACTATCGAATGGGAATTTAGATGTGTTGCTATATGGATGATCATGCAATGCTTTCAATTCAAATCTAGCATTATTTTGCTCAATGAGTTTGATATTCTCCATCACAGATTGCATACAAGAGCTCAGGGGAGTACAAAATTGTTCAACATCCCGTGGTGGTGGATGATACATGTGTGGATAATTATTAGGGTTTGCATATTGAGGCTCATGACCTAGAAAAGGTTCATAATAATCCCTAAAATTATGAACATCATGGTATGTGGGGGGTTCATAATGTGAAGCATGCCCGTAAGCAAGTTCCCTAATGGATTTGTGTTCATCCCAGGTTGAAGACCAAAATCCCGACATGATGAGTTATCGGAGACACGAGAGATTGAGAAATGCACAAGAACAATTCAAATAAAGCGGGTATGTCACTCAAATACTCATGCACTATGTTTGCAGGGTTCGATAAGGCTACACAATGCAACTAGTTCAGCAAGCATGTATGAACATCAATCAACATGTTATGGCTATCAGCAGTAGTGCGCAAATCTGGGAAACAGGGATTGCAAAGCTTTTAAGAATAACACTCAGATTCAGGGCCGAAAGCACAAAGACACGTTATTCTTCAGAAATTAACAAATTCAAATGAAGGATGTTACTCCGATATCACAGAATCATGCTTATGCACACCAGATGTTGCAGGGATTGGGTGATGCGATACATCAAACTACAGCAAGCAACCAATTGAGCTGATAAGCATGCTATATCATTCACACATTCATCAAGGAAAACAAGGGTTCGATAATGGTCAGTAAGCACTAGTTCAGGGAGCATACATGGGCATCAGTCCAGGCAGAGCATCAATCAATCAATTTGGGCTATCAGACATCTACGCAATGTGCAACTCAGGGGAACAAGGAATTTTTGCAGCACAGATTCAAAGAGTGATAGATGATGCTTAGCAGGTGTGTAGATTCAGAGATTATGCAAAGATCAGTAATAACTCAGATACAAAATTTCAGCACTTTCACAACAAACTTGACATGATACAGAGTTACCAACATGTTTGGCTCACAGGGTATCAACAGGTTTGGCTAACCCCAGTCTTCACAGATCATGCATAAAGGTGCAGGGCAGATAGTTCAACAAACTCATGCAATAAAAATAACTCAGCTAACAAGGATTTCACTCAAGTGCCACAGAGATACCCAGACAACTAGTTCATCAGACAGTTAGAGTAATGCTTGTGAGAGCTACAATCGATTCAGGGATTATTGCTCAGCAGTGTAGCTAGTTTAGCATGCAGACATGGTTCACAGATTCAAAAACTAGCTTTTAAAGTTGTGCACACAGATTCGAGGTGATGTATGGATCAGCAAAGTAGCAATGCGCAAAGCATTGAGGCAAAGCTCATGGAAGTGGTAACAGATTCACACATATGCATATACTGATATAGTTCATCTCAAAGACATAGCAATTTCAGCTAGCAAATATGTATTGCAGATATAAGAGAACCACACAGATGAATACTATATATTGCAGGGACTGATAAGGGCTATGTGTAGCACTTGTTTAGCATGCAGACATTGAATATCACACACATATTCATCAAACACAGCAGGGTTAGAGGATGATACCGCCGATATAAATCGGGTTTAGGCACTTCCACAAATTGTCCTGCGCCTTTTTCTTCTCCTCCTTGGGTTTGCACAGCAGAGATTTCAAGTACCTGGCTACTCGGAGGAGAACTTCAAGACATAGAAGTATGCAAATCATGCAAAGAAATACTAAAGTAGTGAATTTTTACCACTACCAAGAAAACAGAATCGTAAACTATGCAGATGTATCAACCGAGAAACTAAGTCTGTCTCCAATTGAAAAATTTGCACAGAGAGAATGGAGCAGAAAGTGTGAACAAGCTTCAAAATGGAAGATGAATAGAAGACAATGCGTAATGCTTGGATATATTACAGGGAATGAAATCTAATTTAATGATTTTCTTAACTTCTACAGATGTTTGACCTACAGATGCAAATGTTATGGTAAATCTAAGTTATGCTAATGATGCAGTAGGCTACAAATTTCATAACTAATTAGCACAGTTCAACAAGAATTTTTTTTTTTTTTTTAAGGATTATGATGCAGGAAACAACAATATATGCAGATGGTTGAAATAACTAAGTCAAACTGAGAACAGACAAATTACAAAAGTAAAGATGCAGGTGAGAAAGGGATGATAAAAGTTACAGCTAACACTAAAGAGCTAAGATGAAAGCCATATAAGCAAAAGGATGATACAAAGACAGTTTTAAGATACAATTTGAATGGACTACTCTATGTTATACTACAAACAAAAGAAGTAAATAACTAACTGTTTTACAAAATGATGGTGCTCTAGAACTACGATTAGCAGATACAGGAATGCAAGTAATTTGAGAAGAAGAACAAAAATAAAATGCAGGTATGAACTTGAATGCAGAATGGTTTAAGTTACAAACTAGAGCTACTACTACAGTTAAGATTCCTACCCTGAATCTAGTTATGCTAACACAACAAAAGGACAACAACTATGCAACACCTAATACTAATCAGCTCCTAATCAGAAATTAAAACAATATGTTACAGGATATGAAAATTTATGGGAGTATAACAAACTAGAAGCTACGTAATGCGATGACAGATAGCTTAGATAACAATGCAAGATATATGATGATGCAGGTGATTAAAATTACAATTGTACAAAAGCTTCTTACTTACAGCAGGTTGCACAATTAAGTTACACTAACAATATCAGAAAAACAAAAGGAAATCTAACACATATATACAA
The DNA here is from genome assembly GCA_023531295.1 of Papaver armeniacum. Taxonomy (NCBI): domain Eukaryota; kingdom Viridiplantae; phylum Streptophyta; class Magnoliopsida; order Ranunculales; family Papaveraceae; genus Papaver; species Papaver armeniacum. The sequence goes on along the minus strand of JAJJWW010015000.1, from coordinate 62,746 downwards.
AACTACAATAAAAACCAGTAAGGTTAATCAATAGAGCAACTACACCACTACCAAATCCCCGGCAGCGGCGCCAAAAACTTGGTAGGCTTGTAAAGTTACCTACAAATGTAACTGCAAGTGCACAGTGTCGACTAGCAACACAGGGTAAGTACAAGTCGAACCCACAGAGATTTGGGGTGTGTAAAATTGATTCCAAAGTTTCACTAACTGATTTCTAAGAGGAGTGACACAATAGTGGTTTGTTTTGGATGTTGATACGACGAAAATGTTTGTGAATGTAAAGTAAAATGTATAACAGATTGTAAACAAGGTTGGAGGGCACTAGGGTGATCGAATTCACCTTCTAATCCTATGCTAAGGCAATGTAACTCAAGTTATGTTCTTGTACCTTCCCTTGAAGGTCTCAGGTGGATGTTTATTAACTACCTTTCACTAACTCACCCCTAGTATGAGTTGTCTTCTTACAGTACAACTCATCACAGTTCATAAGCTCAAACAGCTTAACTACTAATCCTAACACAATGTAACACAAAGAAGAACAATAACCAAAGATTGATTATCTTAACAACAAATTAGGGGTTTCATCTACACCCTAGCAGAATGATTTAGAACATTATCAAAGTGAGTAAAACACGACTGAAATTAAGCTTGGTGCACCGGCTAATTCGGGCATAAGTTTTTACATACACTGCCTCCCCTATTTATACATGAAAACCCTCCATTCAACTTCAATTCGGAAATTATATGAAGACCCACTCACCAAAACATCTGAATTGGTTGTCCCCTCTGTTAATTCGTCTCTGCAACTCCATTAAATTGATTGTTTGGGAAACCCTAACTCTATCTATCTCAAACCTAGCTTCTAGGTTTTGAGAAGAACCTATGAAGGAGATAGATAGAAGCTAGGAGGCGGAGAAGGTGGCTGCTCAGAGGCGGTCGGAGATTGAGGTGTTGCTGGCGTTGTTGGGGCTGCAGAAATGGTCGGGAGAAATTGGAAGAGCTGAGGCTCTGGTTCTTGTCGGGAGAATAAGGAAGAAAGAAGGAGAAGATGAGTGGTTTGGTCGATTAGGTGAAGGGGTGAGGTGGCTATGGTGTGAGGCGGGAGCTGATGCGTGTCGTAGGTGCAATCAAATTAATATCTTATTTCCACTCAATTAAAAATAATATAATGGAAGTAAGGATCGTTCCCACGAAGAGCAGGGGAGATTTAGTTGTCAAAAGTGTCACAATGGGGGTTTGTTTTTGATTTAAAGTAAATAACAAAGCAATTAAAAATAATTAAGTTTGCAAGCAATGGAGAGAAATATGATCGGGGAATCCTTCTTCGTTACTAAACCGTCATCAAGTTATTACATTCATCCATTAATACTATTAATCACAAATTATTACCAACCGTGGAATAACAACTAGCTCGGTGCTATCCCCTAAATCCCTTAAATCACTGGGTACTAAGCTCTCCAATACCAGATTCTATTCTTCAAACCACCTAGTAGTAGCTCACTCAAGGTGTAATTTGTCCGAATGCTTTATCTTTTGTGAATTATAGATTGATCCTAGTAGTTAGACTCTTAGCTCAAGGTCCACTTTCTAGTGTTGTTTATACACACAATCACTATACAAAATCCCTCTGCAAGGTCTTGTGTTCTCTACTTTTGTATGAATCATTCGACTATTACTTATCTCCTAACTCAATACTAGCATTTGATTAAATCAACAAATTAGTTCAGTTGGCCACCTAAACAATCTATCAATCAATCATAAATATTCTAATTAGTATAGACAATCAATAATCATGTGAAGAACTTCAAAATATATTTATATAATAACTCAAATCATGTCTAGAACTTAGAATTCATCCCCAATCACTAAGAAGTTTAGCTACTCATGGTACTAATAAAACCCATGAGTTTCATATAATAAAATAGAAAAGAAATAGTTACGGTGGTAGAAATAGCTCCAAACCCTAGCTTTTCTCCTCTTGAGTTCTCCTCTCCAAAACTTGATAAAAGAATATATGATATCCAAAAATATTAAGAAGTTCTCTTATATAGGTGTCCCAAATTGTAGTTGTGCCCGTGCACCGAATCCCGTGCGAACTTGGTTGCCAAAACTAGTCGAAATCCTAAAACAAATGAGTGCCGAAGTCTGGCCGTGAAAGAATTATACCCCAACTAATTGGGTCTCGCATAAAACCCGAGTAAAGCCCACCCAAAAACTCCAATAGCTTAGATTGGCCTGTCGGCCCGTGGAACTGACAGGCATATTTCCATTCTACTCATATTTCCCTCGGACAGAAACATCACCGTGAGCGATAATTTCTGCTGGATTATTTTCACTCCGTCAGAATCACGTACACTCTGGTTACCGTGAATACTAATTTTCCCTGGATTTTCAACTTAGCTAAATACTTCCACAACTCATTCTCGTCTGTTCTCTCGAGCTTGCTTCACCATTACCAATTATGCATTCCCAAATCCAGGTCGTCTCCATTACAGACTCGAATGATCTTCTCCATCTTATATCATCGATCCATCACCATTTTGTAAGCCAACAGCGATGGATGTTTCAGGCAGAAGCTACATTATTCTCTACTACAGCTCATGTTCTCAGCGTCTTCGTCGTCATTGCCAATGGTAGCAGTGGCTACAATTATTTATCCAACTGCCACAGCTTAATCATCTCTGCAAAGCTCGGTCATTCCCTCATCACCGATGATCATTCAACAGTAGAACTCGAGTCTTCCATCCACAGCAGCAGCGAACAACTTCATTCTTTCAATCATCGGTTCCATGCCATCCCCATGAGCAAACTCCGTGATCGCATTCTCGGCCTCGAAACTACAGACCATCATCTCCATTACCTCCATCAGAACTCAACCTCCATCTTCATCGCTGCCATCCTAGACGCAACCACCAAGACGACATAAATGACATGAGCTATAACAGCTCACTGAATCCAAACTCTCCTCCAGATTCCATCAACTGCCACTGCTAACGTCTGCCAAGCTCTTTACTCTGAGTTATCACCACGAGCTGCAACACCGATTAAACGTCAGCAACATATCCATCTCTTTCGTCACCAAAGATCGCCAATCCATTGCCGATGCTTCATCACTGCAGCTCTTCTCCACTGCTAACTTGACTACCGCAGTTCAGCAGCTCCCATCCACGATCATTACCGGCGACTATTCATCATCATCTTACCCAAGTTATTGATCGATGATGGCAGCAACCAACTACTGCCAATCCCGTCACCAACAGCTCAATCCCATTAACAGTTCCGTATTCTTCCCTGAATCGCTATGAAACGTGTTGAAGAAGAAGGTGGTGTGCCCCGAATAATTCTTCATCTTGCCTTTATAAAATAAAGTTCCATTGTCAGTCTTGGAGAACTGACAGTTTAACTTTGATCTTGGCTGCCCCGAGTAAAAACAAGGGTGCCTTGATAAATTCTGTAGTTCAACACAATTTCACAACTTTTCTTTGCTTCAACCACCCGTAAAATCTTCATACGACGTCGGAACGACTCCATTCTTTCGCCGTTTGTTTCGTCTTTTCGTCCTCTTCACGATGATGTCAAGAACTCCTTGATTTGAATGAGTTCCACTTGGTCTTTGGCCCTTCTCAGCTTGCGGCTAACTTCTTTTATTGCACAATTAAGTGCAAATTCACTTCTTTTGGATGATTCACCTAGCAAAACATAAATAAGAGAAAACAAGAGTAATATACAATAATTTGCAAGAAACTAAGCAATTACTAGCATGGATTCGACACTAAATATATGCAAAATATGCACTTAACAAATTCCCCCACACTTGTCTTTTGCTCGTCCTCGAGCAAACTATCTAAAATACAACAACTCCATGTCGCCGAGGATACGGTTACTCTTAGCATGAATAACAGGCCTTTAAACCCCTAGGTGTCCCTAGTGGACGAGTTATAGTCTCTTGAAGGTTTACAAGAGGTTTACCTACAAAACCTATATTTCAAACTCCGTCTATTTGTGACAAATCAATGAACGAATCCAAATTGACTACAGGAGGAGGTACCTTGCAAATTCAATTCATATTCAAATAAATAAAGCTCTAATTAGATAGTCGAACAAGCCACAATACTCGGAAACTAACAAACCACAATCACAATGAAAAGATTAAGAAGATGAATATAGATGTAGATGTTGGCGAATGTTCACAAGTGATCGATGTTTCCCATATCTCGTCTCAAGGTCATCACTAAGATGAACCTAATCCTATTGGATTGAGCTACTTGGTGCTGAATGCTACATCAAATCAATTGGCATATACAAGGGAACCAAGAGTGACTTTATTCAACACAATAATAATTTCTTCTCTTCTTTTTTTATGATTGGATCAAACTGGATCCAATTTCTCTTTTTTTTTTTTTTAGACGGCATGATTAGATCTTTTGGATCCAAGCGCATGCTTCCTTGTCAACACGTATATGATAGTTGCCTTGGATCCTGCATTCCACGCTTGTTTAGGCGACGGAGACAGGGACTACGTTTCACACATACTGCTATTCCCAAGTGTCTTTCTTATTCCGTTTGGTCTAATTGGTCGGTCTCTTTTTTTTTTTTTTTTTTTTTTTTTTTTTTTTTTTTTTTTTTTCTAGTAACTCAATCACTCTATTTCATCCTAGCAGTAATAACACGTCGATGTTTGGTGACCCACCAAAGCACTTAGAGAACAATAGATAAATATGGAAAAATAAAAATAGAATGTGATATGGTGATATTCCGAGATATGGTAACAACTATCATGTTATTTGTGATTTCTGAGCTATGTGTTCGTCCCTTTTAGTTAATTGGTTCCTCAACTCCTGCATTCAAAATGGTTCAATCCACTAATGGTGTCATCCTAAAGGCACAAGTTTCTAGATTTCGGAGTTCAAAAAGCACAATTTTCCTTGTTTTTTTTCTTTCTATTTTTCTGATTTTTTTTTTTTTTTTTAAAGCATAAAACAAACTAAAACAAACTATACAAACATATAAATGCTCCCCCACACTTAAACTTCACATTGTCCTCAATGTGTAAAACCGAAAGTTCTGAATTCTGACGTAACAGCAGATAAAACGCAAAAACTGTACAAATTGGTAAGGAATTTGGAAAAACTCCATTTCACAAAAGTTGTTCATCTACGTGTTTTCTACACAGTGTCAAAAGGGCACAGTGTTTCGATAAACGGTCTGACAGTTATGGTCTCTGGACTGAACTACGCGCAGTCTGAAGTTTTCTGACGAAAAGGTATTCGTCTATAATTTCTTCTAAAATAGATTCCGGACTCAATGAAATTAAACATGGGGATGCAAATATGATATGAAAACAATAAAAAACAAAAATAGAAGGGTTTAAGATACAAAACCTATGGGTTGCCTCCCATTTAGCGCTTGGTTTAAAGTCGTCAGCCCGACTTGGAATTCTCCTTATGCTACTCCTCCAGAGGGAGTAAATCGCGAAGCTCTATCTCTTCCACATTCACATAAGCGATGTTTTCATAGTATGGCTTCAATCTATGGCCGTTGACCTTAGAAGTAGTCCCATCTCTAAGACTAGTGATATCAACTGCACCATGAGAATAAACATTAGTAACAACATATGGTCCAATCCATCCGGACCTTAGCTTACCAGGAAATAGCTTAAGACGAGAATGAAATAAAAGAACTTTCTGTCCCACAACAAAATTCTTCCGAGAAATCATCTTGTCATGGAAAAGCTTAGTCTTTTCCTTATATATACGAGAACTCTCGTAAGCATCATTACGTATCTCCTCTAGCTCATTAATTTGTAGTTGCCTATGTTTCCCCGCTTTATCATACTCCATGTTGCACATCTTTACCGCCCATAAAGCCTTATGCTCAAGTTCAACTGGGAGATGACAAGCTTTGCCATAAACCAACCGATATGGAGACATACCAATCGGTGTCTTATATGCTGTTCTATACGCCCAAAGTGCATCGTTGAGTCTATAACTCCAATCCTTCCGTGTAGTGTTAACGGTTTTCTCCAGGATGGACTTAATCTCACGATTTGAAATTTCAGCTTGCCCACTAGTTTGTGGGTGATACGGCGTACCAATCTTGTGTGTAATGTTGTACTTCTTGAGGAGAGCATGGAAGGATTTCTTGAAGTGCGAGCCTCCATCACTGATAACCACTCTTGGTGTACCATGTCTAGAGAAAATATATTCCTTCACAAACTCACAAACAACTTGAGAATCATTAGTAGGGGTGGCTTTAGCTTCCACCCATTTAGAAACATAATCCACAGCAAGAAGTATATAAAATTTTCCATTCGAATTAACAAAGGACCCATAAAATCAATACCCCACACATCAAAAATCTCAACAAAGTGAGAATAGGATTGAGTGGCATTTGATTTCGAGCACCTAGATTGCCCGTTCGTTGACATCTATCACAAGATTTGCAAAAAACATATGCATCCTCAAATAGGGTAGGCCAATAAAATCCACTCTCAAGTACTTTGAGAGCGGTACGTTTTACACCAAAGTGACCACCACAAGCATAAGAATGACAAAAAGATAGAATTGACCGAAATTCGTAGTTTGGTACGCACTCGCGGATAATTTGATCAGCACCATATTTCCACAAGTAGGGTTCATCCCACACATACTGCTTGGCTATTTTCTTAAGCTTTAGCTTTTGAAAAGTAGACATTGTACTAGGTACTTGCCTTGTGACCAAATAGTTCACTATATCAGCGTACCAAGGTGTTGATTCTTCAATCGAGAAAAGTTGTTCGTCTGGAAAACGATCCTGTAAGGGGAGTTCTTCTTCGGAAACAACAAGTCTACTAAGATGATCAAAGAATCGTATTCTCAACACCTTTCTTATCTCTCGATTTCCATATTGAATTCTTGCAGCAAAAGAATCCAACGTATGAGTCTTGGCTTAGCCTCCTTCTTTTTCAATAGATACCGTAGTGCTGCATGATCGAATATACAATCACATTAGTACCCACCAAATAAGCTCTAAATTTTTCTAATGCAAATACTATAGCCAACAACTCTTTCTCAGTAGTGGAATAGTTGATTTGAGCATCATTTAGGGTCCTTGATGCATAATAAATCACATGTGACCTCTTGTCTACTTTTTGACCCAAAACAGCTCCCGATCGCATAATCACTTGCATCACACATTAACTCGAACGGCAAACTCCAGTCGGTGACTTAATAATTGGTGCAGTAGTCAACAATTCCTTCAATTTATTAAAGGCATCCTTGCACTCCTGGTCGAAGTTAAAGGCAACCTCCTTTTGCAACAATTTGCACATCTAAGCATTGAGATTTTGGAGAAATCTTTGATAAACCTCCTATAAAACCTCGCATGACCAAGAAACGAACGAAATTCCCTCACCGAAGTGGGGTATTGTAAGTTCCTAATCAAGTCTATCTTTGCCTTGTCTACCTCGAGCCCTTGAGAGGACACGATGTGGCCAAGTACAATTCCATGGTCTACCATAAAGTGGCATTTCTCCCAGTTTAAAACAAGATTAGTGTCTATGCATCTTTTAAGCACAAGTTCAAGATTATTTAAACAAATATCAAATGAATCACCATAAACACTGAAGTCATCCATAAATACCTCAATGATGTTTTCCACGTAATCGAGAATATACTAACCATACATCTCTCGAAAAGTGGTCATGATTGCAAAGACCAAATGGCATTCTTCTATATGCGAATGTACCGAAAGGACAAGTGAAAGTAGTCTTCTCTTGATCCTCCGGTGCAATAACAATTTGATTGTAGCCCGAATAACCATCCAAAAAGCAATAATATGAATGTCCCGCTAACCTCTCTAACATCTGATCAATGAAAGGCAAAGGAAAGTGATCCTTGCGGGTTGCCGAATTGAGCTTTCAGTCTATGCACACTCGCCATCCTGTTTGAACTCTTGTAGGAACAAGTTCATCATCTTGATTTCTAACAACAAAGTGACACCTGATTTCTTAGGCACCACTTGCACTTGGGACTAACCCATTTGCTTTGTCGAAATTGGGTAAATCACCCCACACTTAGTAATTTGAGGATCTCTTTCTTCACGACCTCCATCATTGGGGGTTAAGCCTATCTTTGAGCATCACGTACTTGCTTGATATCATCTTCCATAAGGATTCTATGCATGCACATGGCTGGACTAATGCCTTTGATGTCAGCAATTGTCCACCCAATAGCCGTTTTGTGCTCTTTCGTAACCCTAAGGAGGCGTTCTTCCCGTATTGCCTTTGTGAGATTCTTTTGCAATAATGATCGGTAGCTCTTCCCCATCACCAAAGTAAGCGTACTTTAAGTGATCAGTGTAGAGGTTTCACTCTAATTTAGGTGCCTGCACAAATGAAGGTAAAGGAACTTCATCATTCATAGGTGTAAAGAGATATATGAAATATTACCTCTTCTAACTTCTTGTGATGCTGTTAAAGCACCACATGTCTCAACAAACTCCTTGGAAATATCAACGTCCAAGTTAGGTATGTCATGGATGTCCAAATTAATGCTATTTTGTAGCACAGATTCAAGTTCATCTTCGTTGATCAAATCAAACATCTGTTGTGCCAACGAACCAATAACATCAACAAAATGCGAATGGATATCACTTGATAACGCATGGCTTCAAAAATATTGAAGCGAATAACCTCTTTGTCAAACTCCATAGTGAGTGTCCCAAAGATCACAATCAATCTTCGTCTTAGCAGTCTTCATAAATGGTCTCCCAAGAAGTAATGAAGTAGACGAACAATTGTCCCCATCCCGCATATCCACGACAAAGAAATCAACCTAAAGATTAGTTCATTCACTTGCACTAACACGTCTTCCACGAGTCCCTTAGGATATATGTTAGACTTATTAGCTAATTGAATGATAATCCATGTCTCCTTTAAAGGTCCGAGATTCAATGAATCATAAACATCGGCTGACATCACGCTTATGGAAGCTCCCAAATCGAGTAAAGCACGCTCGAATCGCTTTTCACCAATAGTAACCGGCACCGTAAAACCACCAGATCTTTACACTTTGCCGGCATCTTCTTTAGCAACATAGCTGAAGCACTTTCTCCCACTCCGAGTGATCTCGTTAGCAATCAACCTCTCCTTCCTTGTACACAAATCCTTCAACTTTGGCATACCTGGGTACCGTTCTGATGGCCTCAATAAATGGAATGTTGATATGCACCTTGCTGAAAATATCCATAATCTCCTTGTCTAGAGCTTGCTTCTTTGACTTGGCAAAACGACTAGGAAAAGGAGGTGGTGTGGTAAAAGTAGGAACTGTGTCCTTAGGTTGGCCAGTTGAGGTTGGCTTTTCCTTTGGAACAGTTTCCACCTCTACTTCCTCTTCCAAGTTGTGACTAACCTTTTCTTGTTGTTTTGGCTCTTCAGTTTGCTTCCCACTTCTCAGAGTTACAGCATTAACGTTTGCTCTTGGATTCACAAAAGGTTGTGATGGCAACTTTGCTGAATTCTGTGCTTTTAGTTCATTCATGTCTGTAGCCAACTGTCCAATTTGAGTTTGCAAGTCCTTTATAGCCATATCTTGTTTCTGCAGAATGGTATCTTGACGCTGAGCATTGGCATCTTGCTTTTGCATCATCATTTTCATCATTTCCTCTAAACTGGAACTCGAGTCCGTTGTTGAGCCCGAGGTGGAGGTTGTGGTCTAACCGTGGTGGTTGTTGAAAACCACTCGTCGCCCATAAGGATTAGGAGCTGCAGCTTGCTGATTTGCATAACTCGAAATTTGGGTGATCTTTCCAACCTGGATTATAAGTATTAGAGTAGGGATCATACCTTGGCCTCTCGATTCGGGAATACAAAGATTCACCCGTTCGTACTCTTCTTCATAAGTAGGAATGATCACTGCTGCCATTCGTTGTACTACCTTCTCTATGTTGTTCATCCGTTGCTCTCGATCAAAAGGGACTCGCCCATCTCACTAACTCTTCCGACATTAGAGTCGCTTTCTCGAATAGAATTGTTGAGCATTGGAAGCCATACTCTCAATCAAACTGGTTGCCTGCGAGATTGTCTTCTCGATAAGTGAACCACCTAGCAGCTGCATCAATCAAATTCCTCTGTTTCGAAGTAATCCTTCGTAGAAGTATTGAATGATAAGTATTGAGGATATATTATGGTGTGGGCAGCTTGCCAACAACTTCTTATATCTCTCCCAATATTCATATAGAGACTCCCCAGGACATCCGTAGAATGCCGCTAATCTCCTTCCGAACGGATGCCGCTTTGGAAGCAGGGAAATATTTCTCTAGAAATAGCTTTTTCATCTGAGTCCATGTTGTAACACTTCCTGGAGGAAGACAATACAACCATTCTTCTGCTAAGTCTATCAATGAGAACGGGAAGGCTTGAAGCATAGCCATATCTCCGCCTGCGGTTACATGCCTCGACTTGTCATTGTGTTCGGAACTCGTTGAAGGTGTCGATTTGGATTTTCACCGGATGTCCCTTGAACTTTGGTAGATGATGAAGTAGATTCGACTTCACTCCACATCGGGTTAGTGATTGCAATGCACAAGTGGTTGCGAATCTAAGCATGGAGACGTCAACTCTCTTAAATTCCTCTCCTGAGGTGGAGGGTCTATCTCGTCGTCTGTATTAACCATCTCTTCGTAGAAGGTTCTCCGTTGCAACCGTGGGACGTGCTTGTAGTACTCGTTCCCTTGCGAGTTTGAATTCCACACCTCGGATATTCCCAATCTTTCTATGCCGGGGATTAAGTACCAAACAAAATTCTCAAAAAGCTAAATCAAAAACTAAAAATAAGACTAAAAACAAAAAGAAATAACAACTAAAGCTACCGACTGCTCCCCGGCAACGGCGCCAAAATTTGATGCGTGTCGTAGGTGCAATCAAATTAATATCTTATTTCCACTCAATTAAAAATAATATAATGGAAGTAAGGATCGTTCCCACGAAGAGCATGGAGATTTAGTTGTCAAAAGTGTCACAATGGGGGTTTGTTTTTGATTTAAAGTAAATAACAAAGCAATTAAAAATAATTAAGTTTGCAAGCAATGGAGAGAAATATGATCAGGGAATCCTTCTTCGTTACTAAACCGTCATCAAGTTATTACATTCATCCATTAATACTATTAATCACAAATTATTACCAACCGTGGAATAACAACTAGCTCAGTGCTATCCCCTAAATCCCTTAAATCACTGGGTACGGAAGCTCTCCAATACCAGATTCTATTCTTCGAAACCACCTAGTAGTAGCTCACTCAAGGTGTAATTTGTCCGAATGCTTTATCTTTTGTGAATTATAGATTGATCCTAGTAGTTAGACTCTTAGCTCAAGGTCCACTTTCTAGTGTTGTTTATACACACAATCACTATACAAAATCCCTCTGCAAGGTCTTGTGTTCTCTACTTTTGTATGAATCATTCGACTATTACTTATCTCCTAACTCAATACTAGCATTTGATTAAATCAACAAATTAGTTCAGTTGGCCACCTAAACAATCTATCAATCAATCATAAATATTCTAATTAGTATAGACAATCAATAATCATGTGAAGAACTTCAAAATATATTTATATAATAACTCAAATCATGTCTAGAACTTAGAATTCATCCCCAATCACTAAGAAGTTTAGCTACTCATGGTACTAATAAAACCCATGAGTTTCATATAATAAAATAGAAAAGAAATAGTTACGGTGGTAGAAATAGCTCCAAACCCTAGCTTTTCTCCTCTTGAGTTCTCCTCTCCAAAACTTGATAAAAGAATATATGATATCCAAAAATATTAAGAAGTTCTCTTATATAGGTGTCCCAAATTGTAGTTGTGCCCGTGCACCGAATCCCGTGCGAACTTGGTTGCCAAAACTAGTCGAAATCCTAAAACAAATGAGTGCCGAAGTCTGGCCGTGAAAGAATTATACCCCAACTAATTGGGTCTCGCATAAAACCTGAGTAAAGCCCAGCCCAAAAAACTCCAATAGCTTAGGATTGGCCTCGCGGGGCCGTGGAACCGATGTGCATATTTCCATTCTACTCATATTTCCCTCGGACAGAAACATCACCGTGAGCGATAATTTCTGCTGGATTATTTTCACTCCGTCAGAATCACGTACACTCTGGTTACCGTGAATACTAATTTTCCCTGGATTTTCAACTTAGCTAAATACTTCCACAACTCATTTTCGTCTGTTCTCTCGAGCTTGCTTCACCATTACCAATTATGCATTCCCAAATCCAGGTCGTCTCCATTACAGACTCGAATGATCTTCTCCATCTTATATCATCGATCCATCACCATTTTGTAAGCCAACAAACGATGGATGTTTCAGCGAGAAGCTACATTATTCTCTACTACACTCATGTTCTCGGCGTCTTCGTCGTTATTGCCAATGGTAGCAAAGTGGCTACAATTATTTATCCAATCGCCACAGCTTAATCATCTCGCAAAGCTCGGTCATTCCCTCATCACCGATGATCATTCAACAAGAGAACTCGAGTCTTCCATCCACAAAGCAAGAAATAACAACTTCATTCTTTCAATCATCGGTTCCATGCCATCCCCATGAGCAAACTCCGTGATCGCATTCTCGGCCTCAAGAAACTACAGACCATCATCTCCATTACCTCCATCGAACTCAACCTCCATCTTCATCAGCCGCCATCCTAGACGCAACCACCAAGACGACATAAATGACCGAGCTATAACAGCTCACCAATCCAAACTCTCCTCCGCATTCCATCAATCGCCATCGCTAACGTCTGCCAAGCTCTTTACTCGAGTTATCACCACGAGCCGCAACACCGATTAAACGTCGAAGAACATATCCATCTCTTTCGTCACCAAAGATCGCCAATCCATTGCCGATGCTTCATCACTCGCAGCTCTTTCTCCACTGCTAACTTGACTACCGCAGTTCAGCAGCTCCCATCCACGATCATTACCGGCGACTATTCATCATCATCTTACCCAAGTTATTGATCGATGATGGCAGCAACCAACTACTGCCAATCCCGTCACCAACAGCTCAATCCCATTAACAGTTCCGTATTCTTCCCTGAACTGCTGTGAAACGTGTTGAAGAAGAAGGTGGTGTGCCCTGAATAATTCTTCATCTTGCCTTTATAAAACAGTGCCATTGTCAGTCTTGGAGAACTGACAGTTTAACTTTGATCTTGGCTGCCCCGAGTAAAAACAAGGGTGCCTTGATAAATTCTGTAGTTCAACACAATTTCACAACTTTTCTTTGCTTCAACCACCCGTAAAATCTTCATACGACGTCGGAACGACTCCATTCTTTCGCCGTTTGTTTCGTCTTTTCGTCCTCTTCACGATGATGTCAAGAACTCCTTGATTTGAATGAGTTCCACTTGGTCTTTGGCCCTTCTCAGTTTGCGGCTAACTTCTTTTATTGCACTATTAAGTGCAAATTCACTTCTTTTGGATGATTCACCTAGCAAAACATAAATAAGAGAAAACAAGAGTAATATACAATAATTTGCAAGAAACTAAGCAATTACTAGCATGGATTCGACACTAAATATATGCAAAATATGCACTTAACAGGAGCAGCGAATGTTGATGCTTGGCAAGGCTAGGACGTTAGATGCGGCTACTTGATCAAATCTCACGGTTCAGGATGGAGCGGGCTTGGATTCGGGTCATGGGTCGGATCTTGGATAGCTCAAGCTCATATCTTTGTAACCGGGTTGCTACTGATGCGCAAGCGGGTTGCAACTTCTCTTCCGTAGTCACTAGTCTCCAATTTTCTGCTCTTTTGGCTCCTCAATTCATCCAAGCTTTATTTAGCACCTAAAAACACAAAATTAATTAGTACAAGTATTTATTCTTGAAAACAAAGAATATACAGAATTTGGGATAATATCTGATTTCTAAGCACAAAAGGTGAGTTAAATGACAATAAAAAGGTGTAGAAATATGCAATACTTGGCACTCATCACTTGTATGAGTTGCCATGGCATAAGCCATTTGCACTGCCTCATTGCACTTCACTAGTGCATATACAACCATGATGGCTATTCATCTTATAACTCTGGCCTGCAATCTCAGCTCAAGCACAGATCCACCATTTCATGTCTTCACACAACTGCAACCTCATTTTAAACTAAAGCCACAACCATTCCATTGCAGCTTCCCTTGCAAACTTCTTAAGTCCCAGCTGCTTCAAACACACTGCAACTTCTTGAGCTTTTCTTGTACTATCCAGCTGCACAAGTTATTCCGCAATTCCCCATTTCTCTTGTAATCTTGACTGAGACACCAAATTCGATGCAACCCCAACTCTAACTACCAACACCAGCTACCACCATCTGCAATTCAGCTCCAATAATCTTACCAGACCCACAACTCCATCATGTTCGATGAGCAAGCTGCACCTTGTCACACAACAAAGACATCATTTCTATACAAATTCAGCTCGACTTCTCGCACATTCTCTGCAGCCCTCAAGATATCACCTCATAATACTTTCGAGCACATCCACCAGTACCACTACCACCTTCCATACACGCCTGTACCGTCTCCATTCTCAGCTGCTCCATTGCACATATGTTGTCTCATACACAGCCAACAACAGAAACTCGTCTTCACAATACTAAAACTCCTATCAATTTGTTCTTGTCCATTTGAGCAGCAACCAATTCAGTTTCTCCACAGCATCATCCATTCTCTGCCACCTGAAACAGACCCTTCTCTAGTATCAAATGCAGCATGCCATCGTTTGAGATCAACCATGGGTCATTATCAAAACCACAACAACAACTTATACCATGTCCTAAACATTCATCTAAAAATCCATCCAACATCTCATTCTGTAGCTTCATACACAATCTTAAGCCAAATATGTAGCAGCAGCAACAAAACTGCACCTGCAATTTCAGCTTCCCTGTAACTCAATTCATCACTTACTCTACCTGTCATTCATTACTACCAACTGCAACTGCATCCACTTCTGAGCTAGCATCAACACCTATTTCAGCTTTGCCTGCGATTCCATGGCTTCAATATAACAAAACTCCACCAGTTCTGCACTTATTTCCATCCAACAATACCAGCTGCAACCAACCACTGCACAATCACCAGCTATCTTCATAAGCAAACCATCAACACAAATCCCATTGTTTATCCTTGAAAACACTCACACACAGTACCCATTACAGACAACAACACCATTTGCTTCATACCAAATTTCCACCAGTGCTTCAACAATATCAATTCTTTGTTCACCAGCCGGCAACAACATCAACTTCAATTCCCACTCAGAACCAAACATCCACCCATCGCACCTGTAACCTAAGCATTCATCTAGACATCATTTCAATCTCCTCAGCCAATGCTTCACCTGCAGGTTCCTGCTCCATTTCACACATCCCAGTTCTTAGCACCTATTGAGCAACAACACTTCCTTTAAGCAACACCATCACCTGCAGTTCAGATTATATCCCATGACAACCATCAATCAACAGAACCCATTAGGAAATAACATCCATTTCATTCTCAGCTCAAGAACTCCACCCAACTGCTTCAATCGAACCCATATTCCATTCTGACTGCAGAAAAACACAGCCATTTTGACCAACAACAGCATAATTACAAATTCAATTTACTGCAGACCCATTGAAACAGTACCAGATTCATGGCAGCGGCTACACTAGCATCTCCTCCTTCCACTTTATAATCTGAATGAAACCCGAATTTGAGTCATACCCATTAATTATCTCACCATAGACTTCAATTTCTCTCTTCAGCTCAACCCCATTCTTGAATTACATGAGTATCAGAAACCCATCTTAGTAACAGCTTCAGATCCATGATTTTCCGGCCATCAAATACCCTTATCGACAGACAAATTCCTCTTTCTTTAGTACAACAACAGCAACTTCATCTCTAACCCTAAAATCGTCTCAATTCAGACCTCAACTCAGAAACCATCGATCAACAGTTGCCACCATCTCCATCAGTTCTTCAATATCAGCCACCTTCTCGATCTGATTCTCTCTGCATATTAACGGAGCCGCCATCTCAGTTCCTCTCTTTTCTCAATCAGACAAACACAATAATGAGAAGAGAAAATGTTTCTCTGGGTTTTGGGTTGTAATTAGTAAAACAACTACATGCACCCAGCCATTGGACAAGGGCCACCAGTGATCTTCTTACGCTGTCAGTCCTACGGAACTGACAAGCTTAATCATTCATTTTGCTCATAACTCTCTCATTTGATGTCGGAATGGCTTCATTCTTTCGCTGCTAGCTTCGTCTTTCCATCCTCTTCAAGATGATGAGAAAAAAGCTTGGATTTTACCAAGTTTCACTTCTTTTTGCTCCAATGACTCCAAAGCGCCTATAAAACTCAAAAGTAAACATAAGAGATGCAATTCACAAGAATAATAGCATAGAAAGCATAAATACTAGATATAAAATTAGGTGTTTATGACACCTATCATGCCCCAGCTTCGTTTTGCCTCTTAGGTATCTCCTGAATTGGTTCCAGATAATTCGTTCGTTGCGGAGCTGTTGTTGTCTTCGCTTGTGCTATGGGGTTATCCTTTTGGATTTCTTCAAATATGATGTAGCGATCCTGGATAACCCTAAGCTCTCCTTCGGAATCGAGGGCTCGATTGTGAAGCTTCACGAAGATAGCCGAGGTTCTATCAAGTTCGTACTTATAGCAATTAATTTTAATTTCTGGATTGACTTTCCCAATTGCTTGGCACGTCTTTTTCCATCTGTATGTTTATTGCATTAATATTTCCCGGGGTCCGATAGATAAAGCAAATAGCCTATCTAACCCTGCCTTTGTTGATTTGTTATACATGTATGTCTCAAAGAACACCGTAAATAATTGCTCAAAAGAGTCAATTGAGTTTGCTGGTAAATTATAATACCACGCCAATGCTGATCCCGTCAAGCTTGCAGGGAAGTACCTAAAAAGTACTATCTCATCTCTTTCCCAATGGGCAAGGACACGAGTGTAGTACCGTAGGTGGGATGCGGGATATGAGGTACCATTGTATGCCTGAAATGTAGGTAGTGGGCATTTATGAGGGATAGGCTCCCTCAAAATGCGAAAAGACAACGGAGATGTTGTCGCTTCTTGGAGTACCTCTTCCATTCTTGCGCCTGCGTTGCCGGTTTTCAATCCTTGTGTTTCTTTCCGCATTTTCTTTATTTTCTCCATGACCATGTTCACATTGTGAGCATCTCTGGAAAATGCCTCATCATAGTAAGACCGGGAGGGCTTGTAAGTCGGATCCATCTCATATGGATCATGTCGTGTGTTCCCCGGCTCCCCCAGGTGGGTTAGACTTTGGTGGGTTAAGTTCCACCCTTCGTTTTCCGGAGATAGCTCCGTGCTAACGCCTCTTTAACAGAGGGTCAGTTTGGGAACCTTCAATCTGTACATCCATCATATATTTTAGGTTCTGGTTTTCCTGGGCCATCACGTGCATTGCATCCTCGTGCTCCTTGTTACGGAGTAGCAAAGATGATACTTGTGCCACCATTTGTTATTCATTGTGGATTCCACCACCCTGAGGAGTGTTGTCGGCCGAATCCTCATAGTATTCACTCCTTCTTCTATGACCAGAGCATCAAGATCTAGTTGGATTAGAGTTAGGTTTCCCAGCCCTCGTCCCGTATGAGCTAAGGTTCTGGGTAACCCTGCGTTAGCCGCAGGTGGCTTTGTAACCTGGGTTGGTTCCGGTAGCGGCATGCCGTAAGGTGGTTGTGCTCCATATGTTTGTCCCATACCTTCAGCAGGAATAGGTGGCTTGGTAGCAGCCGTTCTTCTTGCTATCTCACTTTGTCCGTCCTCTGCTTCATTCCTTTGGTTTGTTCGAGACGGGTTTTGAGATCTGCCTATTGTAACAGCAGGTCGTGAGCTTGTTGGTACATCACATGGTTTCTGCATGCCTTCGGATTTTGTTATCCTGAAATCACGTAAAAGATGACAAAGTCTCGCTACTAGGTGCCTTCGTTAAAGTAGCAATTAATGCTCGGAGATACGATGACTAGCTAAGCAGATTTTTCAGAAAAAGTAATAGAATGACGTCTGAAAATATGGGTATTTAATTTCTTATGACACCCTTGGAAAAAACAACCTTAAATGTTGAAAAAAATTTAAAAAAGGTGTCGATCTTCCAAGAAAAAGGGGTCATTAAATGCTTTGTAAGATCTTTTCTCCTTAAAATTCTCACTGAGATTCCTTAGTGCTCAGAGGTACTCAATCCAAAGGATACTCTTGTCGGAAAAAGTTGTTTTAGTACAAAACAAAAAGTTTTAACGTATTGTGAGTGCGTTTTTGCAGAAAACTTTATAGATCTGTAAGGTTGCAAGTCTTTAGAGGCTATGAACTTCAAGAACTTACGAAAATAACGGATGAACAAATCACTAGAAAGTGAGATCCATCGTTGTTAAACTCAGATCTCTTCGTTAAAGAAGATGTGTAAGTTAAAAAATAAAGGAACATAAAAACTCAAGCTGGTGAGCAAATCCTTCTAGCGCCAAACTGTGACTACTAATTTTCCCATAGTCTATGTAATGTTTACAGCTCATAGACTAGGATACTAAGCAGTATTGATATCTCTGTTGAACTGATAATGTTAAGTAATAAAAGGTATTTAAGATCACAATAATAAAGAAGAACACAAATATAATGTAAATGCTACTAAGTTATCATGAGACACAAGAGATTATGTGGTTCGACTTTTGTCTACATCCACGGGGTAATGAGTGATTATTTTTATTAAGTTGTGGTGGTTACAAAGATCTTAAATGCTTCCCAAAGTAATAGAGATAACTCAAGTTGAAGTCAATACTTAAGTTCTAAACATTAAAGAGGTATAAGCTTAAGACTAGATCTCCTTCTCCTAGATATTGAATGCCTTTGGTTTGTTGGTGAAGCTTGGTATTTATAGCCCCTTCTGCTCCAGGTATATCTTTGTTGTCTTTGGGTCTATCGTTCCCTGATATACCTTCCGTACAAATGGTACCTTCGTTCACCGCATGCTTTTTCCAGTCGGACTCTGCCACCTCAGGTGACCCACGTTCCTTCGGGAACTTCCCAGCCTCAGTACAGATTGTACCTTCATTCACCGCTAGCCTTTGCAGTCAGACTCTTCAACCTTATGTTTCTCCACGTACTTTGGTTAAGCGTGTAGATAATATATTTGCGCATTTAATGTTGATTGGATATTTCATCTACCTCTGTCCCTTCGCCAGCTGCCTCTCTATAAACTAGGTTTTACTTCTTCATATTTACCGTCGAGGTATCCCTTCTTGGGATAAGATAAAGTAGATCTGCGAAGGTGTCTTCTGTGTCAGAGCATTAATTGCTACTTTGACGAAGGAACCCTAGTAGCGGACTTTGTCATCTTTTTCTGTGATTTCAGGATAACAAAACCCAAAGGCATGCAAAAACCAGGTGATGTACCAACAAGCTCACGACCTGCTATTACAAGAGGCAGACCTCAAAACCCATCTCGGACAAACCAAAGAAATGAAGCATAGGACAGACAAAGTGACTAAGTGAGATAACAAGAAGAACGAATACTAATTTTCCCATCCGAGTCTCAAAACCTACTAATTTTCCCATAGTCTACGTAATGTTTACATCTCAGAGAATCGGATACTAAGCAGTATTGATATCTCTGTTGAACTGAAAATGCTAAGTAATAAAAGGTATTCAAGATCACAATAATAACGAAGAACACAAATATAATGTAAATGCTACTGAGTTATCATGAGACACAAGAGATTATGTGGTTCGACTTTTGTCTACGTCCATGGGGTAATGAGTGATTGTTTTTATTAAGTTGTGGTGGTTACAAAGATCTTAAATGCTTCCCAAAGTAATAGTGAGAACTCAAGTTGAAGTCAATACTTAAGCTCTAAACATTAAAGAGGTATAAGATTAAGACTAGATCTCCTTCTCCTAGATATTGAATGCCTTTGGTTTGTTGGTGAAGCTTGGTATTTATAGCCCCTTCTGCTCCGGGTATATCTTTTCCGTCTTTGGGTCCATCGTTCCCTGATTTACCTTCCGTAAAAATGGTACCTTCATTTACCGCATGCTTTCTCCAAATGGATCATAGCCACCTCAGTTGACCCACGTTCCTTCGGGAACTTCCCAGCCTCAGTACAGATTGTACCTTCGTTCACCGCTAGCCTTTTCCAGTCATACTCTGCTAGCTCATATCTCTCCACGTGCTTTGGTTAAGCGTGTAGATAAGATATTTGCGCATTTAATGCTGATTGGATATGTTATCTACCTCTGTCCCTTCGCCAGCTGCCTCTCTCTAGACTAGGTTTTACTTCTTCATCTTTACCGTTGAGGTAGCCCTTCTTGGGATAAGATAAAGTAGATCTGCGAAGGTGTCTTCTGCTACTCAGGTTCCTCTGTATAGCGAGGGCTACACAGTTTTCTTGCACGCGACCACTGAAACCGCGACACGTGCTCCGCAGAATATTGATATTCACATATACGATATTTTATCTCAAATAGGAGATAGAGTTTTGAGTGATAGATGAGTCCAAGTCTCCACATACCTTTTGTTGATGAAGTTCCACAAGCTTCCCTTAGTAGTTCTTCGTCTTCAATCAGTGAACACCGTGAAGTCTAATGCTCAACTACACTTTCAATCCTAATCCGAGATTAAGCTATAGTAGACTAGAAATCAAGACTTATAGTTTTGGCAACTAAACTTGACAACAAGCTTGAGATAGCAATGCTTGCGAGTTCGACCGAGCAGTACTCTAACACATAGAATAATGAAAGATCGATCTTCATTCCTATAAAACGGAAATTCTAGATACTTTTCAAATCATGGATCCTTGAAAGGCACCCGGGCCTGATGAATTCCCTCTAGGATTTTACGTGACTCAGTGGGATATAGTAAAATATGATATTGTCTGCATGGTTCAAGATTTTTTCAAAATAGGTTTTCTTGGCAAGAAATTAAATCAAACAAAATTCATATTGGTTCCACTGGTTAAAATTCCTAATTTCCTTCTGATTATGGACCAATAGCACTGTGTAATACCACTTACAATCTTATATCAAAACTGATAGCAAAAATAATGAAGCACCTTTCGGGCAGAGTTATCTCGCCTCTACAATCAGCTTAGGTACCTGGTCGACTAATATATCTCCGGCACATGAGATAATTCATACCTTTATGAGAAAGAAGAAAGGTGATAATTACTTAGCATTATAACTTGATATTTCGAAAGAATTCGACAGGCTAGAATGCATTTTTTCCATTGAAGTGATGAGGTGTATGGGTTTTGGGGATAAATGGTGTTCTCTTATTCATAAGTGTATTTCAAATACAAAGATATCTATTTTAGTCAATGGTTTCCATGCTCACCATTCAAACCTACAAGAGGTATCCAACAAGGAGATCCAATCTCTCTTTATCTGTACACGTGTTATGGTTATGGGAGAGTACTCAAAACATATAAGTGGCATTGAGATTGCGAGAAAAGCTCCACTTATAAGTCTACTTTTCGTGGATGACTGCTTAATCTTTGTAAAAGTAAATCTTGAAAATATCAGCAGCCTCAAAAGAATTCTTCAATCTTTCAATTCTGCTTCTGGTCAGCTCCTAAATTACCAAAAATCGAGTATTACTTTTTCAAAAGGTCTTAGTCAGTATGCAGCTAATGATATTATTAATATTATTTAACTAGAGAGAATGAACCCTGATGAGAAGCATTTAGGGATACTCCTATTCTTGAATAAAAAGAAAAAAGGTCTCATCTGATTTTTCTCATTGATAATATGCAAAAAAGGTTAATAACTTGGTGCATGTGGTAATCTGCAGTCTCAATTTGGAAGGTTAATAATGGTTAAAATTATTCTTAACAGAATTCATGTTTATCAAATGAGTTCGTTTAAGCTGCCTAAAGATAATATTGAAAAAATAAATTCTCTTTAGCTCCACTTTTGGTGGAACAAACCAGATAAGAAAGGATTTTATCTTATATCATAGTCTATCATTTGTCACGCTCATGATGATGGATGACTGAACTACAGGGATATGAGATGTCTTAATCAGGTATTACCAGCAAAATCTTCCAAGAGATTTTGGACGGTGAAAAAGAGTCATTTAGGTCGTTCTATAAGGGCTAGGTACTTCAAAAACTTTAATCCTATTCATGCCCTTAAAAGGGTAGATTCTACATGGTCTTGGAAGAGTATAAGTTCAAATTTTGGTTTCATATACCCACATAGCTTCTGGTCATTGGATGATGGATAGAAAATTCTAATCTGGCATGATAAATGGGTCTTCTCTTTAGATTATCATCCTTTTACGGCTCGCAGTGCATGAAATTATCTTTGTTATACCTATATCTCTAAACTTATAAACACAAATAACAAAAGCTGGAAGCAGGACCTTATTTTTAACCTATTTGATCAAGACATGACTAGGAAAATTTTATCCATACGAGTACCTATTAACAGTGAAGACAAACTGATGTGGTCTAAGACCAAAAGTGGGAAATTAACAGTGAAATCAACATATCAAGCATTATACGACATAAAATACCACAATGGTGGTGATCAGAATGCAGATAATACACCAGATGTTTGGATGTTTATTTGGGGTATAGGTGTGATTCATAGAGTTAAGTTACTTGTATGAAAATGTGCTAAGGACATTATATGCTCAAAATAAAGAACTAATAGAAGACCGCCTCAAGAAGACACGAAGTGTACCAGATGTAACCGTGAAACGAAAACTATTTTGCACATTCTTTTACATTGCCTATTTGCATAAGTTGTATGGTTTGGCGCTGGATATGTAGTCAATTTGGTCCACGAAATTTATCGTCTTGACTTTCTGATTGCGAAGAGAAAGTGATATAAACTTTAAATACATATTTGAAAATGCAGGGATACCAAGTACACACCAAATATTTCGTTCGACCACATGTATGGAAAAAACCTAATACAGTCGCAAGCAGAATAACTTAATAATCCTTAAAAATATGTATATATAGTTAATCTTTACCTCTTCTCAACAAGTATATATAAAACAATGAGTTTGTGAACCTGATTGTTAAGAAGAGTACTTGGACGATCTCAAAAATCAATATCCATGTTCAATCTAGTCATATCCAAATAACCCAATCGGAATTTTGCCAAGTAATTAGACTTGTTATCTATCTTTCAAAATACGAATTCTACAAGAGCGAGTCTCGTAATAGATTACAATTAGATGGATGTATCTACTTAGATTAAATATGCATAACTTCCGTAAATCCAATTATAAAGATAAACAACATAATGTGGAAAAGGAAAAACACAAGACACCTAAGTTTTGTTAACGAGGAAACCCGAGAATGCAGAAAAACCACGGATCTCGTCCAGATTTGAACACCAAATTGTATTAAATGTCTGCAAATACTAGCCTACTATCAGACTTCATACTGGAATATAGTTGGAATTCAACCTCCAAGAAATTCAGTTATAGTCGCGCTTTTAACTTCTCTTGAAACTCGCAAGGCTCTACGCAATTGATTTTATTAGCTAACGCCCTTTACAACCTAAGTGTTTTTTTAGCCGCGGTGAAGACTTTTGATACCAATCTGCCTTTAAAAAAAAAACTATTTGGTTTCCCTTTAGATCGAAGATCAAGGTATGGAAACCTTTTTACGACAGATAAAGCTAACAAACCTCACAATTCGGAATACTGACTCGCACTTAGATGAGAAGCCTGGATCTTTTAACACCTCTCAACAAAAATCTTCAAAAGATCACTTAATATCAATTTTCAGATATCTATCTTGAGGAATCACAAAATCTGAGACAAAGGGAACTTTGTGATTTCTATTTATCTTGCCTCGCATAGATTACGTGAACCTCAATAAAAAAAAACAAGATCAGAATACATGGTAAAGATAGTCAGACTTGGCATCACGAATCCCCAAAACGAAGTTTTTTAGTCGTAAACCTAATTATGTCACTTAGAGGAAACCTAGGTTCACAGAGGATGACTCTAGCTATCAACTAGGACACAATGTGTTAGAGATTGAAATTTTCAGTTGAAAGAGCATCTCTATTTATATCTATTTAAGAACGAGAGTTTCTTAGTATTCAGGCAAAGATAACTTGGGAATCAAGAAAACATTTTTAGGTTGTGAAAATACAATAAAAGAATATACACGGTAGTCCATTTCTGGAACCGTGTATAATGAGTGTTTGATTCGGAAAATATGCCAAGTGAAAAATAGAGAATTTGATGTTCATTTTAACACCTAAAAGTTTGATTATCATGCACACACATAAGTTTTTAAGTGATCAATGAAGTCTTAGAAGTGTTTAAAAGAGTCATAGCAATGTTAAACTAATTTAAAAAAATAAGTCTTTGAGCATATACTAAAAACTAAACTTGGACAGTTGGTATCACGGTTCGTGAACCGCATGGCTTGTTCACGAATCAGGGTTAAACGGTTCATGAACCGGTTCGCCAAACCTACTAGACCACCGAACTCAGTTGACAACGGTTTGTGAACCGGGTTCGCCAAGTGCTAGCCTATTATACCAACTTTGAAATTTAGTTCAGCACGGTTCATGAACTGTACCCAACTGAACTTGCGGTTTGCGAACTGGTTCGCCAACCTAACCTAAGCATGAATATCAGAAGTTTATATTTCTCTCTTATGATGTTTGAAACATTCCCAAGTGATAAAACCATTTGCATAGGTTATTTTCAATTGATCCACAAATTAATTCATAGAACCAATATTGTTATAAGGACCGTTGAACATCTTTGCTAAATCATATTTCAAGATTTTTCACAAGACAAGCTTGATTCGAAACTTGTTCTTTGTAAATATACTAGAAGTCATAAGTCATAGTCTCAACAAATATAATGGTAAGATAGTGAGTAAAATAGAATGCTTCAGTCTTCACATACCTGATACAGAAGTTTTCCAAATGTCTTTGTCGATCTTCAGTCTTCAAGGATGATGTCTGATACTTAACTACCGAATTCTAATCTAGTCCGAGACTTGACTTAATAGACTAGAAATCAAGATATAGTTTTGATCATCTAACATTGAAAACAAAATTAAGATAGCAATACTTGTGGGCTCAACCGAGCATTGCTCTAACAATATTTTTTAAGGATCTTTAATTAGATTTACTTATAATTTTATGAGGTCTTGTTTATACAAGTTGCCAAATGAAAAATTTGGTGGTGAACTTGGTACCATCTCCTTTTCAGTTAACTAGTCAAGTTAAAAATGCTCTTGGACTTTCTTATTCTTATGTTTATAGCTGAACTTAAGTTTGTGTTTGAAACCATGTCGACCACCTTAACGTTATCCCTGTTGGTTATCGGAAATATATGGGTAACGCAACTCATCTTGGCAAAATACATAATCTTGTCGAATTATGTATACATTGACTAATTTATATTTCAATTTTTATTGAGTTTTCTCATCAAAATTTATCTCCGAGTCTCAATGATAGCATATATTTTTTTGGTATCGATTTATCCAGAAAAGTTTCCTAAAAAGCGCACTTTTTGAAAAAATTTAGATGATATAAAATAACTATCCGTCCCGGAACCGGTCAAGCCCATTAAAGCCAATATAGGGTCATGAACGAGAGTTCGTGAACTACTTATAGCGAGTTCGTGAACTACTTATATAGCGAGTTCGTGAACTACTTATATTTGTTCTTTTTCAACAGTTCACGAACGAGAGGAGAAAAATAAACCTAGGGTTACAGAACTAGCTACTTGTTGTAGGACCAGAATATCGCAACACTAATACTTCGCGAGATTAATAAACAACTGCATCACGAAGGAGTCGCATGGAGGTAAATAAATGACGTAATAGATGACGACAGTTAGAACATGAGGAAAGTGTGAAGACTTGGCGAGATTTAAGAGTGTCGCAAAGGCAAACAGTTGTACATTCGCGAGCATTCGCGAGACGTTTCCGAAAATAAGGGACAATGATAGCCGCTATCCACTATGTAATACCCTATATAAAGGGTCGAGTAAGTCTGTTTGTAGAGGAGGTCTTTTTGAATTGTGAAACAAGTCATTAGGAGAGAGAAAATAAAGAGTGATTGTAATTTCTTTAGCTTTGTTCTACATTTCTTTGTAAATCTTTCAAGAAAACAATTAATAAAACACATTATTGTTCATCTTCAAATGGATTGATTAAGCAGATTTGAGTGAGGGGTGTAGTGTGGGAAATCCTGCAACTACATTTGCGCTAGAAACAGGGATTGAAGAAGATCGACCTTGTGAATTGGAAGAATTAGGGATAACAAGAAAGAAATCTTGAATAATTTTTAACAAATTACTAAAATTGAGAAATGGCTAGGAGAAAGAATGCATCAGAACAACCAACGATCGTAAGGAGAAGTGGAAGATTAGTGGGAGAAAGAAGAAATGAAGTAGGTGAACCATCAAGGATAGATGCAAGAAATGGAGAAGAAGATCCAATTCAACCACCAATTCAACCATCAACTCAACCACCAATTCAACCATCAACTCAACCACCAATTCAACCAGCACTAAACAGAGTAATCGATTATGATAGAGTGAGCGTGCATACATGGAGATCAGATTATACGGAAGAAAGAGAAGAAGTACAACAATTGATGAATAATAGACAGGAAGAGAGAAATCGAGAAGATATGGGAGAAACAATTCGTGGAAATGAAGAAATCGCGGCATTAGAAACGCTGAGACAGACAATACACGAAGAAAGGCGGTTAGAAGCAGAAGAACGCGCGAATCTAACAAGGCAAAACCACGAATTGAGGATGGAAAATAGGAGGATGCAAAATAGAAGATCAAGAAGTAGTAACAGATCGAGATCAGGATCGACTAGAGAAAATGGGAGAAGAACATTACCTGCAGAGAACATTAATGAAGAAAATTTGGAAAGAGAGTTAAATCATGGCGAAGAAGGTCGCGAAGAGAGAGAACTAATAGAAAATCGTTATATTTTGGTAAACAATCACGATGATGGAAATCAAGAAGATAGGCAGCCTCGAGGACAGAATAACCCAATTAATGAAGAAAATCGGGGGAGGAAAGAAGAAGAGCACTACATGGGAGAGAAACACAAAGGAAACAAAAGGAAATTGAAGATGATATTGAAAAGCATTACATTGAGCAAGCACGTCTAGCCCGCGAGAGAGAGATTGAGAGCGAGAAATGGAAAATCGGGAATTGGAAGAAGCTATCTCGGCGAATAATCATGATAATCGAGAGAGGAGGCGCGAGCGAAATCGCAACGATGGAGATATTAACGAAAAATACGAAAGAATACAAAAAAGTAGACACGAACGAAGAAGGAGAGAAGTAGAATTAAAGAGACCAATCAATTCAAATTCGAGGCAAATGAACAAATTCTCGAGAATTGGCGAGAGATGAGAGGAATATTGAACAACGAAGAGAAGGAGGAGGGAGAAGGCGGTTAGATGAAGCTATCGCGGAGGTCACGAAAAATCCTTTTACATTAGAAGTGCAGTTAGGAGGAATACCCCAAAATGCAACTTACCAGCGCTAACTAGCATTTTTGATGGATCAACTTGTGCAAGTACAACACATCAAGGCTTATGTGAGATGTATGCTACAATGGGAAAACCATGACGCTATATTATGCAAATACTTCGCGTCAAGTTTAACAGGAGAAGCTTTAAAATGGTTTGAGGGTTTACCAAGGAATACGATCACATCATTCAATCATTTACAGGCTATATTCTTGGGGGCGTATATAAGTAACAGCTCTTCGCGACCTGGCATTGAAGATGTATTTGGACTAAAACAAAGAGTTGGCGAGAGTCTAAGACATTTAACTATCGATGGAAGACGATGTGCGGCGAGATGGCCGGCAGGTAGATGAAAGATACCTCATACTTGTCATTCATAAATGCTATGTTCGCAACCAATCTATTATATGTTCAGGTTTTCAGATTTAAGAATACAATTACAATGACTGAATTACGAGAGCTCCAGGAGGAATATATTGCTTTAGAAGAAAGACAGAACGAGATGGAATCTTACCCAGTGGCAAACACAAATTCTAGTGTCGCGAATGGAAGTTTATTACCTCAACTAATACACACAGTGGCGAGCACATCGCAAGGTCAACAGGAAAGAAAAGCAGTTGATATAGAACCAAAGTTAGTGGCTATGGGAAGTCGCGATCAGGAAGAGTTTAAAAGAGAAAGAAATTTCTACAACCGTGGCGGAAACAATAAAATTCAAAGGCTTGATCAACCACAAGAAACCTATGGAGGTCAAAGGTATAATTCGCAAGAGACTTACGGAGGCCGAGAGCGGGACTATCATAGAGGACAGCGAAGTCACGAGTAGTGTGGGAGGAAATTAAAATGACGCCATTGAACGCCAATGGGAAAAATATGGGAAGCAATACTTTTGATGGAAAACATACCGCACCATGGAACATGGGAAGTGAACCACCACCGGAGATAGAAGTCACGAGTTCTGTTCTTACCACCGCTTTCATGGGCACCTAACAAATGAGTCGTAGAAACATCAAGAGAATTATCCTAAGAATGATTGATCAAGGAAAGCTAAATCACTTTTTAAAAGAAGAAGAGAAAGTTCAACATTTGCTACCCCCACCGGCAAAGGGAAAAGAAACATTTGTTATAGAAGTTGGGGCAAAGGCTAAAAATTTGTTTTGCAACTCCATTGTATACTCATACCGCACTATTGAAGATTTTCATGACAATGTACTTAGTAGAGTTTTCGCGAGGATGCGATGATAAAGAAGTGATGAATGTTGCGAAGACATCGCAGCTAAAAGAGTGGCAAATCGCAGATTATTTCTTTCTCATTTGAAGAAGTACCCAAAGGAAGAGAAATACATGATAGCCCACTGGTTGTGAAGTCGAAATTAATCCAAAACCCATTGATGGCGAAGATGATGAAGTGGAAAATTGTTGGGCAATCAATAGAATATTGATTGATACCGGCGATTCACCAACATTCTTTTCTACCATACTTACAAAACTATGGGAGGAAGAGATGAAGACTTGATCCCTTCAACATACAAAATATATGGTTTCAATGGTACCGCGAACAAGCCCAAAGGAGAAGTGCACATGAGGATACCCTTGCAGGGGTTATCAACTGATGTTTTATTTTGTGTAGTTGATGTGGAATCTCCCTACAATGCATTGATTGGAAGACCATGGCTTCATGAAATTCTCAGGTGTAGCATCGACATACCACCGGTGCATAAAATTTCCACATCCTAGCGATGTCGGAATTATAAAAGGAGATTGGATAGAGGGGCAAAAATGTTATGAGGTGGATGTAGAAAGCTGCGAAGAGCGAACAGCAAAAAAGAAAGGTTGGAGGAAGAATGTCAAGGATGAACAAAGAAAAGAAAGACTAATGGTGGATACCATAGAAACAAAAGAAGAAGAGATGCTGCGAAGTGAATGCACAAAAGCAACTGAATATCATGACGCAAAGGAAACGTTGAAATGTTGGACTGATGCGGAGGCAAAGAAGTAGGAATAAAAGGTGTAAAAAATGAATAATTGCGAGAAAAGATAACAATTTAGTGATGAAAGCATGATAAGGATAAGAAGCAGAGATGATGGTTGCGGAAAAATTGTGCGAGAATCTCGCCATGAAGAATGTATACAAATCTATTGAATACTGCAAATGAGATTGTGCGATAACTTCGCAGACAAATAATTGAATAAATTGATAAAATGAATGAGTGAGTGAATGGGACAAACCTTTATGGCGTACACCTAGTTCGCGAATGATATTTCGCAAGAGGCAAATGTAAGACCTAAAGTACGTCATATAAGGGGTATCTCTTAACATGGCTCGGGTGGAAGGTTACACCGCTCCGAAACCTGGGTCATGGAGATTTAGGGCCCATGAAAGCCTATCCGGGGGAGATACCTTGGATTTCCATCTATATATATAAGGTTATACCCTGGTTGGACGCCCGAGGGTCTCTTCCAAGGAGTCAGCGTATGACCAAGGCGCCGAGGTACACGGTTGAGTCAAGAGTGCGAGGAGCATGGAACTTCCTTACCACTCTTGACAAGTCTTGGCACATGCTACACTCGGCCCGAAGAAAACTCCACTTAGGGTGCAGTCTCGTAAGCATAAACCATATAGGTATAAGGGATAAGAGGCTGCGAAAACAACTGGTTGTTGTTAAGACCGGATGGGAGGAGCTAGTCTTGTATGGCCGATGTACGCCTCCTTGAAGGGGCAACCAGGGGAGAAGATAAGGGCGGCACCCTCCATTAGGGAGCTGATAAGTGTCAAAAGACGCAAATGTCATGAGGTTTTATTCTCGCAAGAGAATTTAGGCTTGTCATATTTGTGTAATGATCCTGCAGAGGCAATAATACTAACGCGAGGGTAAGACGAGATCAATGGGTTTTTACATGAAAGTGTAAGAACGTCCTGCGATTTCGTCGCAAAGACGATAATGTTACGGGATTTTATGGTCGCAAGAACATTTAAACCTGTCATATTGTCGCAAATATAATGTCTGCGAGAGGCAAAAATACTTAAGAAATGATAAGACAAGGTCAATGGGTCATTATATGAAAGTGTAAAGACGGCTGCGATCTTGTCGCAATGAGTGGCAAAATAAGACCTTTACTTAGGAAGGCATAATAAGACCACACAAATAATGATAAGGCAAGATCAATAGATTTCTTAATCCATGAAGATATCTTGCGATCTTGTCGCGGTGATAGTATATATTATTCAAAAAAAAAAAAAAAAAAATGATATTTATATCTCGCGAGAATGATTATATTTAACTCGCAAAGTTGATTATATCTTATGGACAGAGGCAAGTGTGAAGTTATAATTATAAAGAAGGGTTATTTGATTAATATATCCGAACAAAGGAAGCAAAAGTTGAAATTTACGTTCAATAGTCAAAGATATATGTATACAGATATTACAAGAAATCAAAGAAGAAAGAGAAATTATTTCTTTGCTGGTTCTTCTTCTTCATCTGATTCTTTGGTTCCATCACTCTCGTCGTCAGATTCTTCTTCTTCATTAACTTCACTATCAGAAACATCTGAGACAGGCAAGTTCTCGGGAACTTCTTCAGTGAGAAAGGGATATGAATGAAGAGGGATGTTGTGATCCTTACAAACTATTTCCATAGCTTGATTGCGAAAACGAACAGCATCATTATTAAAATTCGCCACTGTAGTTTGGAATTGCTGTTTCAATTTAGAATATCTATTCTCGCGAAGTGAGAGATCCTTTGCGAGACGCTCTTTTTCGATTTCAAGCTCTCCAATCCTTGTCTGAAATCTCTTTTCAGATTCTGAAAACATGAGAAAGTGAGTTAATGATAATAGTACAAAAGGAAAAAGAATAGAAAAGCAAAGAAGTGTAATAAACAACCTTCTCTTTCAAAGATCATATCCTTGATTAAGGAAGTTTGCTCGGCGCGAAGACTAACATCAACACCTAAGTTATTTCTTGCATTATCTAGAACCTTCGCAGCCCAGGCAAACTCATCATCATTATTTATAACAAGAAGTGAACGAATTTGGTCTTCTCGCTCGCTAAGTATGGTATTTTGACGAAGGAGTTCATCTCGCTCAACTTGCACATCAAGGAGAGATTTTTGAAATTTTGCTAAAGCTTGTGCACCTTTGTTAGTAATGCGATCTTTTGCATCTATGAGATCACTAATTTTCTTCCTTAAGGTTTTGGCTTTCTTCTCAGAATCAAGGTACATTCGCTTAAATTGATTGGCTAAATGCAAACTGGATCTATGTTCAATCTCTAAGAGGCGATGTTTGGTTTGAAGTTCATTTAGTGGAAGAGAATCGATTTTATTTGATGAACTATTTAAGGATTCGTTGAGATAAGTAAGAAGAGTATCATTATCCATAGGCTCGGGAAACGAATGAAGAAGAATGGCTTCTTCAGAGAGATTATATATGTCTGCGAGAATAATAAATCAGGGGTAGAAAACATAAATGGAAAAATGAAAATGATTTGAAGAGAAAGAATTATATACCATATAGTTGTTGATTTGCACTTTGAAGAGTAGATACTTTAGTCTTCTGAGAATCAAGCTCGGTTTCCAATTTTTGAATTCTCTCATCTTTATCGCGAGAAGACGCAACTTCAATTTCTAATTCTCGGATTTTCTTGTTAAGTTGAAGGTTCTTCTTTTCAAGGTTATTGCGTCTCCTCTCAAGGTCTGAGGCAACAACAAAAGAAGCTCTCCCTGACTATAGAAGAAAATAAAGGAATGATTAAAACAAAACTCAAAAGTGAAATCACAAAGAAACAAAGGAATATGAACATACCAAAGCATTGAGAGCATTTAAAAGACTAGGAGTCATTATTCGGGAAACTCCGCGAAAAGATTCAGTGTCCTCCAATAGTGGGGCGTCGCAGATTTTGGCGAGAGCTTCGCAAGTAGCCGATGAATTATCATCTCCCAGTCCTTGCATAGGATCAGAAAAAATACCAGACAATAGCGACATAGCAGAAGTATCTGAATGAGTCCCCTTAGCAGAATATATATTGATCTCATTTTCATTTTCTGAGTCCTCGCTGACTTGGGAATTAGAATGGGAAGGAGATTGAATTTTTCGTCTTTTAGAAGATGGACCAGAAGATTTGTCCTTGCGAGAAATGGCCTTATTTTTGCCTTTAGCCCTCGCAGCTTCAGCTTCTCCATCATTAATCTTTGCGGTTTCAACTTCTTCAACACCAATCTTCACACACGAATAAAGATAAGAAACAGAGGCAACAATATTGTTTAAAATAACAAAAGAAAATGTTTCTTACTTCATCCGTGAGCGATCGAAGTATCGCCAGGATATTTGGCTGAGGATTCTCTTTGTATTTCTTTCTCATTCTGGTGATCTAAAAATTTTCTAAAAGTTAATGAATGAAAGAAATGGAAGACATAGCAAAGCAAATCTAAAATGAATGATATGTATATACCTCTTTTGTCTTCTCAGGCCACTTAAACTCCCAAGGATGATAATTCGCGAGATTGGCTGGGAGTGCATGTGAGCCTGCGATATAAGGTCCACTCAGAAAGAGAGGTACAACCCACCACTTTTCATCTTTGGAGTAGCGAGGGATATTATTTTTACCCGAATGCCAGTCAATGTCCTGCATGAGCAGTTTGTCAGCATCAACATTATCATTTTTCTTCAATCGAACACCCCAGCGAGATTTATCGTTTCTCATAGTTATGAGTGAATAATTTGCAAAGAAATTATCCACAAAGATACTTCTCGGCAATTATTGGTAAATTCGCAAATTGAGGATCTCTAACATTGTCAGGATATAAAGATCCTTTACCGGCACCACGAGAGGCGAATTCAAGCATCAGGCGAATACAATCGCCGTTCAATTGATAAATAGCCCGCGAGAATTTCTCGTGAGCAAGAATCTCATAAAATAATGGTATTTCGGGATTATATAAAGGAATGGGAAGCCCTCATGAGGAGTTGACCTAGCGAGACTATAATTTTCTGATCATCACATTGATGATCAGAAAACAATTTTGCAGAAAGCATAGATGAGGATTCTTGATGTGGAATGGTAGATAAAGTGAAACCCTTTTCCTGTAATTTCTTTTGAACATCGAGAAAATGAGGAGCGTATGTACGACCAAGTGAAGCCATTATCGAGTATAGGAATGAAGGGAGAAGTGAAGAATTGAAAAGGAAGCAAGAGTGAAGCGCAAATTGCGGAAGGAGAAAGGTGAAGAAAAGTTGCGAGAGGGAAAATAAAAGAGAAGAAGAGAAAAAGGAGAAAGCTATATATAGAGAAGAGAGTTCTCGAGAAAACAAATGCATTTAATGTGAGATGGGACGTGAATGGTTAAGAATAATCGGTTGAAAGAGACGTGTCAAGAAAAGAGTAGAACAAGAAACACCCTGTAATAAATTCCGTACATAAACAAAACGAGTGAAAATGAACAATCACAAGATAAAGATAAGCAAGCCATGGCACTTTAAAATATTGGTTCTCATGACATTCTCTTCTTCGCAGAGAAGACATGAGAAGAGGCAAGATGTAGGACCGAATATCGCAACACTAATACTTCGCGAGATTAATAAACAACTGCATCGCGAAGGAGTCGCATGGAGGTAAATAAATGACGTAATAGATGACGACAGTTAGAACATGAGGAAAGTGTGAAGACTTGGCGAGATTTAAGAGTGTCGCGAAGGCAAATAGATTGTACATTCGCGAGCATTCGCGAGACGTTTCCGAAAATAAGGGACAAAAGATAGTGTCATCCACTATGTAATACCCTATATAAAGGGTCGAGTAAGTCTGTTGTAGAGGAGGTCTTTTTGAATTGTGAAACAAGTCATTAGGAGAGAGAAAATAAAGAGTGATTGTAATTTCTTTAGCTTTGTTCTACATTTCTTTGTAAATCTTTCAAGAAAACAATTAATAAAACACATTATTGTTCATCTTCAAATGGATTGATTAAGCAGATTTGAGTGAGGGGTGTAGTGTGGGAAATCCTGCAACTACACTTGTCTCATGATTTTGGAGTTGTATTTCTACAATCTTGATACCATCTTGCTTGGAATCAAGTTTACCCTTAAAGGAGAGTATCAATGATTGTTTTAATAATGGGCATATTCTAAGTAAGTTCTTTCTTCTTCTCTTTCTCAATTTACTATTTATAATAAGCATGATTAGAATCAAAAGGGATGTTGTGAAACCTAAAAAAATGGCCAAGGTAGTATCACAAAAGGCATCTACCTTCAAAGAAAATGGAGAATCAAGTAATCAAACATCTTTTAAGATTATCTTTGTTAATGAAGAATGCTCCACATTCTATGACAAAATTCTTTCTAGTGGTTTCATCTTAGAAAATAAGTTGGTTAAGGATTATGTGTATGTTGGTGAATTATCTTGTTTTGAAAAGTATAATCTTGGTGACATCTTTGATGGTCATGGTGAAGGATATGACCTTCTCACAAGAGTATTTTATGCTAACATTCATGATATTAATCTTGAAAAATTGTTCTTTAGAACTATGATTGGAAAAAGGTTATTGACGTTGATAGCAATTTCTTGGCAACCATTACAAGTCTTCCTATGAGAACCTTCTCCTGTCCTATACCAAGGAAGATAAGTGTTCTTATGAAACTATTTCCTACAAACTCATTGGTAGGAGTGTTGGTTGGAAAGATAGAAAATTTCGTACTGAAGATCTTTCCATGTCTTTTTGAAAAAATTTGGTAAGTTTGGGATTCTAAACAGTTGTCCCTTCTACCATTAAAAATACTCGTTGGAGTTGAGACTTTATGGAATTGTTTTACATCCTTGACTTGGGAACTCAGGGTATTGATATTTGTGGTTGGATCATTCAACAAATAGATTGCATGACTCTTTATGGCAAAAAAATAGGGATTTCCTTGTCTACTCGAGAGGATTTGTCGAGCCTTTAACATTGCTCCAGTTGGTACTTCTATTGGTACTCCCTCTTCCATTCTGAAGGCTACTTTCCAATGAATGAGAGGAAATGTTTACAATAGGAAAATTAATTCTTTTCCTTCTTCGATCGGTTCTTGTGATCCTACTTCCTGGGTTTTTTTCACGAAATTCTCAAAAATGCCAAAATGGTAGACAACAAGGTGCACAACAACAATTGAGTTTGCTTTTTACTAAGTTTTCTGAGATTAAGGATGATTTGGAAAGGATTAAACCTTCATGGATTTAGTCAGAAAGTGAAGATGATGCGTAGCTTCTTTACGTACTTTGTTCCATTTGTTTCTAGTTAACTTCTTGTAAGGATTTTATTCTTATTGTTTTAAGGAGGAAAACTAGCTTTTGGGATATCATTTTTATGTGCTTTACATTAGATAATCCAAACACTATCATCTTGCAATGATTATAGTTATTAATTTAAATCTTCTTTTGGAGATGATTGCAATACCTAATCTTTATTGATTATTATGCATATTGCTTATTTTGGGGGATTTGTTCTTTTCTAGCATATTTATGGTGATTAGAACGGATATCTCATATGTTCTCATTGGTTAATCTCTTAACTCTTTGTGTTCGTCACTGGATGAAAATGGGAGTGAATTACTTTGAGAATTGCAATATTGATCTTCCACAATTATATTTTTGCGAATATACTGCAGGGCTTCCGTAAGATGTTCATTAGTTGTTGCATTTTTTCCCCGAAACTATAATTGGCATAGAATATGAACGAGAACTTTAATTTCTACGTCAATACATGGATAAAGAAGATATAATTCTTATGTCGAGTCATATCGTTATAATTTTCTCTTTGTTCGTAAATGGCCTAGAGAATACATTTTTTTGATGGATAAACTTAGGACCCAACTACTAAACCATACCAAAGCTAACGACCCAAACACAAAATAACTCATATTGCATTGAAGTCACCAATTGTGTACCAAGGGCCAGTATGACTTCGTATAAGACCAACTATATTCAACCAGTATTTTCTAGTATTGTAAGAAGTACACGCGTACACGCCACAAATATAAAAAATTATTTCCCATTGGAGAACCTTGGTTGGCCTATGATTCCGTAAAGAAAGGATTCTCAATTCCATTTGCTTAATTTTGTAGGGAGAAGTACCTATCTATTATAGATAGAGTGGAATCTCAATTCCATTTGCCTGATTGCATAGATTTGTATACTGAGGAGGACAAGGATGAGCTCCATTTAAATATTTTTGGATTTTGATATTTCGAATAACATGTAACATAAGGTTTTTCCATGTGATGAAGTTGTTATCTGTAAGTTTGAGATTAACAAAATGAGTAAGTTGATGAACATGAATACTAGGAATTGAAGTTGCAATAGGGTTTTCCATGGATGTAGAAGCAGGAAATTCTTGAATCATGAAAAGATAAAGAACTGAATGAAGATTGAAAAAAGCGGAAGCAAAGAAAGGATCGAAAAATCCTGAGAGATGCATAGATCTCTCAGTCTGATACCATAGTAGAACTGAATAATCTATAATTCATTGATGAAGAAAATGAAATTACAGTTGCAGAGAAACTCACACACACCGAAAGGTAAAGTTGTTCTTGGTTAGTTATAAGAAAGAGGAAGAGCAGATGGTTTTATTACAGGCCGAGACAATGACCAATGAGAACAAAGGAAGAGAGCCAATGAAAGAGAGACATGTGTTAATAGAGGACATGTTGTATCCAGGCTGGACTTGTGTAAGTCGAGTGTCAACTTAACTAGGTGTTATTACTCCTATGGATCAGATATTCAGAGAAATTTGTTGAAAGAAATTTGAAAGCATTTGTTGGATAGGAGCATTCCCCCTTTTAAGAGAAACTTGAGAGACAATGAAGTAGGGAAATTAGCTGCTTTACTACGTCAATTTCCGTCTCCACCTATTATTTCGTCAGGCCCAGATAAATTGATATGGGAGTCAAGTTTGAAACTGATTTTCTCCGTGAAACATTGTTATTGGTGGTTAATGCAAGAGAAGTTGTTAGTGGAAAAAGAAGGTAGTTTTCCAGGCAAGCCCATACGGAATCATCAGATC
Organism: Papaver armeniacum; assembly: GCA_023531295.1. NCBI lineage: Eukaryota > Viridiplantae > Streptophyta > Magnoliopsida > Ranunculales > Papaveraceae > Papaver > Papaver armeniacum. The sequence goes on along the minus strand of JAJJWW010015000.1, from coordinate 25,158 downwards.
CCTACAAAAATTTGCTTCGTTGTTTGGCAAGCAACTCTAAACAAGTTAGCAACTGGAGACAATTTATTAAAAAGAAACATAAGTGTTTCCCTTTTATGTGGTCTGTGTGGTGAGAAAGATGAAGAGGCATCTCATTTATTCTTACACTGCAAGGTTTCTGATCTTATGTGGAATGATCTCTTCTCAAAATTACTGGGCTTGGGTAAAATCACAATCGACTCTTCAATTGATACAACAATGGAACTCAAAAGCCTTTGTTGGAGAAACCTGTTTTGAGGCATACCAAATTTTTTTGAGGCGTACTCAATAAGGACAAAATAGAGTCACTAGGTAGTAAAATCAATAACCCTTATCCACCATTTTTAATAATGATAATAATACCCTTATCACTTATTTTTTTTTTTAATTATTATTATTTCAATTTTCTTTTTAAACTTTTTTAAACTTTAATTTATTTTTTTAGTTTTTAAATTTTTTATAAAGTTTTTTCGTAAGGTCTATCTTTAATTTTTAATTTAAAAAAATAAAATTAAAAAGAAAAAAATTAAATTAAAATAAATTAAAAAAATGTAAAATTTTAAAATAAAAAAGTTTTTTTTTAAAACTAAAAAATTCAGATTAATTAATTAAATAAATAAATTAGCTAATTAATTAATTAAGGTTATTTAAGTAATTTAACTAGTTTAGCCACCCCTTATCAACCTACACTAGTTAGGGTAAGCGTTGAATATGCCTCAAAAAAATTTGGTATGCCTCAAAACAAGTTTCTTGTTGGCGAAGCTAAATTTATATGGAGATTCATGATACATGCTTTCTTTTAGGTAGCATGGAAGGAGAGGAACCTAAGAGTGTTTGAGAACAAAGTTTCAAGGACCGGAGATATTTCAGTTAAGATTAAAGTATTGATCTTCTCATGGATTAGAGTTTTTCACAAGGATTTTAACTCCTCTTTTGATTCCTGGTTGTATAGATGGGATACAATCTTCGGTGCTCATTGTAATTTGCTTTTTACATTTCTTGTTGTATTTTGTTTTACCTGTCGTAGTCTCAGGCTCAGGACCTCCTCGTCCTGGTCTGCGTTTTTTTTTTCTTTTTAATAAAATTCCATTTTCAAAAATATTGGAGCATTCCCAACACCTTGTACATTTTTTTTTAAGGAAACATTGCATTAAACCCAAAATATAAACGAGTACAGAGATTACATCCAAGCATACAGTTTATCTAAAATACATACAGGAGGCATGTTATCCCAAACACTATTGACACGGGATTTCCTAGCTAACTTAGCCGAACCATCTGTTGCACCATTGAACTTACGTGAAACATATTTACAGACTGGACTACCTATCAGAGCAAATCTGTTTTTACAGTCTTGAACATAAGAGAAAATCGTCCAAGGGATACTAGAATGAACATCATTGATAGCAGTAACGAGCTCAAGATTGTCAGAAATGAAGAAGATGTTTTGAACATGTAGGTCTTGAGCCCATTCAATAGCCATCAAAAGTGCCTGAGCTTCAGCTTCTAAGATTGATTCTGCAACCGTTGGCCAACATCTGGCTGCTGAAAATCTAATATCGGCTCTATAGAAGACAATGCCGCAACCTGCTGAATATGGGGATTTTCCCAAGGAAGCATCCACAAACATTAAACAAGTGTTAGGGTGATGATTCCACAATGAAACATTAAACTGATACTTATTAGATGGTGTTGCAGTAGCAAAGAAATTTTTCTGGAGATACATGTAAAGGTTCTGTGTTTGAGTTAAGGATTCTAGGAGAATGTTAACTTGATGGATAGTGACTACAGTACATTGTCGCTTGTTGTCCATACTAGCACTACAAATGAGCTTTCCATATTTGGCACATAATTACAATGTAAAGAGTGAGAGTTTTCTGAGCATGTGAAGTAATATTAGTACCAAACCAACTCCAAATCCAGTCCTTGAGAGATTGAAACTGATGAATCATTGCAAAAACTTGAGGACATAACTGAAACCATATGGCTCTAGCAAAATCACAATGCAAAAATAAGTGATCAAAAGTTTCGAATATAAACCACAAAAAGGACACGAGATCATTCTCCACAATGTTAAACCGAAATGTATACGTTTTTAGAGGCAAAATATTTTGTAGACACTTCCAAAGAAACAATCTAAATTTGGGTAAAATGTCCATGTGCCATAACTTCCGAGCTAGTCTTTTTGTTGTGAACTAGTAGCTGAACATTGAGTACCTAACAACATTTTGTACACAGATTGGGTAGAGAAGGTACTAGATCTGGTAAGATACCACCTAATACAGTCATCCTCAGAGTAGGGGATTCGAATCGATTGAATTTGTTGTATTTGCTTGGTGGTAAACAGTTCAGCAAGAGCAGCTTCATCCCATTGCCTAAAATAGAGGTCGATAAGTTGAGAGACCTGAGTATAATCTTGCAAATGATACGCAGTTGTCCTAGTAACTGGTTGTGACATCGTATGTTCCCAATTATCCTTCCAGATACTGATATCCTGACCATTGGCCACTTCCCATATGTGATATTTCCTAACGATTGCTAACCCTTTAGTGATACCATTCCAAATCCTAGTACCTTTTTTCCTACCAATCAAATGTAAAGGTTTATGTTTTGGGAAATACTTGGACTTCAAAACTTGAGAACTCAAAGCCTCGGGTTGAGTAACCAGCCTCCATGCCATTTTTGTAAGCACTGATAAATTGAATTTTCGAAGATTTTTAAAACCCATACCACCATGTCATTTGGGAAGGCACAAGCCTTTCCAATCTTTAGGGTTGAAACCTTTCTTTCGTGGGTGATGCCCCCACCAATATCTACGCTGAAGCGTATCTAATTGTTTTATAACAACATCAGGAATAGGGAAACACGTCATTTGATAATAAGCGACTGAATTTAACACATATTGTGTTTGAATTTCTCTTCCTGGTTGAGGAATTAGCTTTTGTTGCCAACCATCTAAGTGTTTCTGCATTTGTTCTACTAATGGTTGAAAACACAAAACCTTAAACTGATTAAGAAATAATGGCACCCCTAAATATCTATCAGTGAGCTTCATAGTGTTCATCTGTAACATGTTAGCTATTTCAGTTTGTCTACTCCTAGAAATGTTTTTGCTAAAAGCTATAACACTTTTGATAGGGTTGATTACCTGACCTGAAGAGCGACTGAACCTCAATAGAATATCTTGAGCATACCTAAGTTCATACGATTTAGCTGATTAGTTTTAATGTTCATGACTTATTTTTATTGTCCATGTTTAACTGTATAACCAATGTGTGATTGTGTTCATAGAATACGATTTTTTTTTATCAAGAGTCATACCTTTGCGCAGAAGCATATCCGTAGTATTAAGCTTGCCATGAACATTGTTAGATCATTTCTTGGTTAAACCCACCAAGTGTTGGTATATCAAGGTTGGTTGTCATATTTTAGTATCAAAACTTATAAGTTGCTTGATTGGATTACTAGCGTCAACTTGTTAGGATATACTAGGAAATCTAGAAATGTTGAGACATACAAGTGAAGACCTGGAGATTCTGAAGTCCTTCCACTTGAGGTTAGTAATACATGACTTGTTTCCATTTCTATATCGTAAGCTTCCAAGTCGTTTCTGATTGAAAACATAACATGCCAAGTTATATACATGAAACTTTAGTATAATAGACTTGATCATCATATTGTGATCAAAGTGTCAAGGAACAATATATCAGTAGTGATAAGTACTTTATATTAGTATATTGATTTACGAAGTATACAACTTATCTTTTGAACTTCATAATTGCGACATCAACATAATCATTGTAACTCGTTACTATATTTTGTAGTGAACATAGGTTTGATTTCATACCTAGAAAACTATGTTTAATTACATGATTTTAAGGAAGTAGACGTACAAACTTGTTTCGTAGTTGAAAGATCAAAAGGGTTGAAGGTTCGGTTTTCATTGAAGATCTTAAGGATGGACCAGTCCTAACCTATATAGGGAATCAAGGTAGAACTTGTACTAGATTATGTTGGAAGTCAAGGTAAAACCGATCCCTACCTATATTGGGAGTCAAGGTAAGATTTTAACTTGTTTTATGAGTCATGGTAAAACCAATCCCAATAATAAAAAACCGATTTCTCTAAGTCACGTACACTTTAGGGTTTGTGTGATTTGGAAATTGGGTTTGCAAAATAGGAAAGTTGAAGGTGTCGACATAATGAGTAATTTGAACATGTGTTGAAATCTTATTTCTTAATTATTCAAAAATATTCCTTGATATCCAAGGTGAGATCCCAAACCGAAATAGTAGAAAATCTTTTTGAGATTTTTGAAATTAATATGTTTTGTTTTACCAGCAATCAAAACATATATCTAGAAAGATATATTAGTTAATTGCTAGCTAATATTGATTTGTCTATGAAAATTTCGGTTATACCGCTGGATATTGGTTGTAATTAGACAAAACCGAATTTAGGTGCTTTATTGCAAATCTTAAGAATATTTTCGGTATAGAATTCCTTGGTGTCTAAACTACCTTGGTCTATAAATAATAAAGTTTGTTCTTCTTAAAAACTTATCCTACGCCAGGAAAACTTCATCTTTGTTGTTTCTGGTATAGCCGCCTAATAGTATTCTCGTAATACTATCTTGGAGAGGAAAGTAACCTAATTAGGTAAAATCTCTTACGTCCGCTAGTTTAAAGAATTCTTTGGGATCAAGAAGCATCTACTAGTACTGTTGGTGGGAAACTAAAATTGCATCATTATTTTAGTTTTCAATTATTGATTTGATTGACTAATGGTTGTTAACTCTTGATTGCACCTAGTTTGATTATTCCTGAGAGCCTTCTCTTCTGAAATAAGGTCACTCAAACTAGATCAAGGGATTAACATAGACTTGTTATCATCCATTCTTGACAGACTCTGTTCTGTGTGTGACCGATCATAAGTCAGGAATCAAGTTTGTCACTGTGCAGGTACAGAAGACTATTGAAGATTTGAAGACAAAAAGATTTTTCTTATGGGTTTCATATCTTTGTGATTTGCTCCGTGCACAAACTTGCTCGGCTAGGATCCGACTAGATCTGGTTTATTTTTAGATAGACTTGTTATTGATAGTCGTAGTTAGATCAAAAATCTATCATTTGGTGGTACTCTTCAGTATCCGAATCTGGTAGTTCTGCTTGACTCGATCTGGTTAACTTGTTTAATCTAGATCTTGGAAGATCTAAATCCAACAAAGGAGTCTAATTGATTTTAAACAAAAAAGCCTTTGTCGCACTCAACATACATATATCTGATTGATTTCCTGAGACAGGAGAGTGGTTACCACATATTAGTCTTTTACTTCGACTTCAGAGAGGCTAAAGTAACTTAAGATAGTGGACCCTATCTTAGGATTCACGTGTGTTGGGAAGATTGGTTTTAGGCCCAGGAATACCGAGGAAACTAGGTAACTAGGGTAGTTTACTTCGTCTTAACTATACGAAGTTGGTAATGTCTTTGTATAACGGCTTAATTCTGAGAATATTCAAAACTGGACTAGGTTTCGGGGTTTTTCTGCATTTTTGGTTTCCTTGTAACGTAACCATTGTGTTTGTTTGCCTTTACTCTTTTCGCATTAGAATTTATTTAATTGTAAAAGCATCTCTCTACTCGTATGCTTGAAGGCCATTAGATTCGAAAAGATTTTGGTGTACTTGGCACCCTCGTCATTTCAAAAATCACACCAAACCAAAACGTTTACCTAATTAGGAAGTATTTTCGAATTCCATATGAACTAGTGGGGAAAATCATTCACACCATCAGATTTAATATGCTGAGAATAAAGAGTCTTGACTGAAAAGACTTGATTATTTCCCAAAGACCATCTTCTTGTGTGTCAGGGATATTATTCGGTGTGGTGGTGGTGGTGGTGGTGGTGGTGGTGGTGGTGGTGGTGGTGGTGGTGGTGGTGGTGGTGGTGGTGGTGGTGGTGTTGGTTTTGTTGGGGGGGGGGGAGTAATTACCAATTCTGAAAAGGAGAGTAGCAAACTGATTTGAAAACGCAAGGGATACCAAATACACCCAACATTTTCGTTCGGCAACCTCTATAGACAAACTTAATACAATAGCAAGTAGACCAACCTGATTCTTGACAATATGTATAAGAGTTAATATCTCAACCTCTACTCAATCAATATGTATATAGACACAAGGTTCGTGAACCTGATTTTTAAGCAGAGTACTTGGACGATCTCAAAAGTCAATATTCAAAATCAATCTAGCCGTATCCAAATAATTCAATCGCAATTCTGCCAAGTGGTTAAACTTTTTATCTATCTTTCAAGATGCAAATTCAACAAGAAACTAGTCTCGTAATATATTACAATTAAGCGGATGTATCCAAACTTCTTTTGTGGACATTTGCCTTTCCATGTCAGTACTTTCCTCTTCATAAATCTTTGTGAAGCAATCTGAGTTCATTTGTGGTCTTATAGGATGATTGTCTTGGAACAAGTTGAAGAAGTAGTTTGAGATTTCTTGTTTTATGTCTTCTTGACAGAAGTTATCTTCCCCATTAATCACTAATATTCCTCCCATAGATGCGTACAAAGCATTAGAAGAAAATGGTGCACTATCTCCTCAACAATTTATAGAAAGAGCAAACTGAAAAGTAAACTCCAACAAATAAATTTGGATAATGCCAGGAAGTGGCTTGCATGATCAAAAAAGCACATCACTTCAAGGAAGGTAATACAAAATATTTCTACTAGTTTTTTATTCACTATTTTTTACCGATTCTTTGCCGCAATTTTTTACCGGAATCCTAAATCTTAAACCCGTAATTTTCCAAGCACCCAAAAATTTGGTTCCATATACTCTTAATATTGAAGACTCGAATTGGGGAACCGCGAACCAAATATCGTTGCATTGGATTCCTCCAAAACCACTCTCACGAATCGCGAACCTAACAACGTTATATAGGATTCCTCCAAAACAATCCCCGCACATGTGATGCATTTCTGTAACTTTTAACATGGGACCACCCGTTATCAAAGGGCTCCATACTTCATATTTATCCGCTATCAACACTTACTGTTTCAAGAGAGTCTGATTCGAAATTTGTGAATGGACTCAATAGACTTCCAAAGGAAATTACGCGTCACAAAAAAGGAGCAGAGAATCTTTACCCCTCCTGCGTTAGGTTAGGTGTGCAGGCGCTATCACGCATTAACCGCAACACGAAATAAGAGTGAACTTAACTACCTACTACTACTCCTACCCTACTCTCTCGCAGCGTTTCCGAAAGAAGATTATTCTTACACTACAAGTAATTTCCTTGTATTAAAAACTTGCCCATAGTCTTTTTCCTTGTAACCTTCGCTGGAAATTCCCATCAAGAAGAAACTAACAAGTCTTGTTTTTGTTCAAAGAATCGTCAATTTGAAACAAGAATTCAAAGAAATTTCTTCATCTGTTGAGTGGACCTAGCACAGTACAGGTACCTGCCAACCTACCTTGTTTTCCTTTTTAGTTTTGCATTCATTTCTTGGAACTCCTTGAGAAATTTCGTCCTTATCTTTTTCAAGTTTACAAGTTAATACTGTACTTATTTGTTTATTAATCCACAATTTCATGATCCTTCCATTAAACTAAATCATACTAATAAAGATGAATTTTGTATTGTTGTTCTTTGTTCTTCGATTTGCTTAAGAATTAACGAAAAACCATGACAACCCGTTTCTTGCTTTTATGTGAGAAAGACGGCAGATTAACAATCTTCCATGATTCCTTGACCTAAACCCAACAAACCCTTTATTAATTTTCAATTGATTTTGATTTTTCTAAGGATCATGTTGGCTGTTTATTGTTTGAGTATATCCTTTCTGTCTCCATAATATTTTATTTGTCTTTTGTTAGTAATACCACCAAGAAGAAGATAAAGCCAATTCTTTATAATTTTGTACTTTAAGCAAATGATGTTTGATTTTTCTGGAGTTATTCTTCCTTGTAATAAAGTGGGACTAGTCCTTATCATCATCCACAAGGCATCAAGGAAAAATGAGGATTTGATTGTTAGATGAACATACTTATGACCCTCTTGGGACCAAGTGACAAATTAGCATAGTGATTATCCTAAACATGTTAGGTGTGCGTGGGTTTGATGGGTCGTAAACTTAACGATGTACTTTAAATCGTCTTAGCGCGTGGACGCGTAGTGTTTAAGTAATTTACTTGTTGTTGGAATTACTTAAATAAGAAAGCATGTCAACATTCATCATATTTGTACATGTATTGCAAAGACAGATTATTACAGATAGATATAATTGACTTCTTCTCAGTTGGAAGGATCAACATCAATAACTATGTAAACTAGAATTATTTAATGTGAATTGAACAAAGAAAAGTCTCATTGAAAAATTTATACCACTATCCGGGGCAGGGTACATGATAAGTATTGTATACATACAGTATTCTAATACGTACAACTTACACATTCAATCTCTATATAAGTCCACAGTTTTTGGTCTCTGCATAAAACTCATTTTTCTTCAATTGTTTTTTTCCACGACTAGAACAACTACTGTAAGTTCTCATCTACCCTTTCCTGGTTATCAAGATTTCTTCTTCAATTGAATTGTTGAAAGTATGTTTTGTTCTTGTATTTGAATTCTTTGGCTTCTTGACTTCATTTTGTTTTGTTTCCTCCTGTTAAATGATTATGGTTGATTTCTTAGCTGGTTTGTTACTTTGCTTAGAGTTTGTAACATTTTGATGGGTGCTGCTTTACCTTTTTGACATAACCTTTTTTTCGTCGGAAGAAATGATTCATCGAAAGAACGACAATAGCTTCTATTTTCTACATGACTTTCAGTTCATATTTCCACCTTTTCTGTGAGAAAGAATTTCGGAGACTTGGAAGTTTGTGATTTTCTTGAGTCATTGGTTTTGATGGGGTTATTTATTAAATTAATGGGGAATTCTGTCAAGTTTTGTTGTTATTTCATAACTTTCAGTTGCACATTCTTTTCAAAAAAACTTGTGAAAACTGATGAACTTGTGACACTCTCTACCCTTCATATTTCATATTCAAAGTAAAGATAAGTAATATATGTTCGAGGTGTTCTTGTTAAACCTGAGATTATTAATGTTTGAATTGAGTTAGTGTGAAAAAGCTTTAATGTCGTTTCACTCAGCACTTATCATTGATAAAAATACAATATACTTAGCTTTTAAGGACGATGTCATCTATATGGGATTTGCTACCTCAGTAACCAGTTTCTATAATGCATTTTGAAGATGACAGTTAGTGACAATGGCGCATAAATTTAGGCTTTAAGAAGTTTGGTTTTCTAGGGAGCCTGAGAGGTTTTTTTCACGTTTTTCTCCTGAAGAGTTAGTAACTCTAGGAATCAGTTTTAGAGTTTTTATGAATGAAATCAGTTTCAGAATTCAATTAGGATTTGTTTGAGTCTATATAAATATATCAGTTTTTTTTTTGTTTGTTTTTTTCGTCAATGGCAAATAGATCAGTTCATCTACGTAGTTTATCAGAAAAAGTTTTATTGAATTATTAAAGTTTCTGGTTTATCTTTGTCTACTACTTGCTGGCCTTAGGTAAGAATTACTAGTTCTTATTGCATATTTCCTAAAATTTTCTCTAACTTCTGGCGTATCGGTTGAACTGACCAATTTATGTGTAGTATCTGTAACATAGTCGTTGATAAATTGTTCCTTTCGTCGCGTGGAAAAGAAAATCGTACTTATATCTTCGCATTGCTTGTATTGTTTTCAATCAATAACTGTTGCTTGACATGGAGTCTGTATTTTGGATATCAGTAACAACAGAGAATGGGTAACCTATTGTGCTGTGTACAAGTGGACCAATCAAAAGTTGCTATTAGGGAAAGATTTGGCAAGTTCGATGACGTTCTGCAACCGGGATGCCATTGCCTACCATGGTTTCTTGGTAGCCAGATAGCTGGTCATCTCACCCTTAGGGTTCAGCAGCTGGATGTGAAATGCGAGACCAAGACAAAGGTACGTCAATATCTTGAGCGCATCTGGACATTTGACAAGTTACTGTATTCTGTTTTTTGATGTTTTGAGCAGAAATCGTTAACATTGCCTTCCAACAAAAAGCTGTATTTGTGCAAATAAGAGTTATACAAGCAGTATTCATTCGGACATTCTTGACAAATTTCTTGAATTTGGAACTGAACTTTTGAACCCAATTCGACAATCAACCCCTAAACGAGGTCATGAAAGCAGTTACATAAACTCTATAAAGTGTAATTTTTTTTCTTGCAGGATAATGTATTTGTGAACGTTGTTGCATCTATCCAATATCGAGCTTTAGCAGAGAAGGCGAATGATGCATTCTACAAACTGACCAATACAAGGGGCCAAATCCAAGCCTATGTTTTTGATGGTATGAACCCATAAGCTCTAAACCGATGATATGTGAAATGAACATCTTACTAAATTTGAAGTTTAATCTTTATATGTATCTTAAAGAGAATTGGTCAATCCATTTTTTCAGTAATCAGAGCTAGTGTTCCAAAGCTCCTTTTGGATGATGTTTTCGAGCAAAAGAATGATATTGCTAAAGCTGTTGAAGAAGAACTTGAAAAGGTAAAATTCATCTTTAATAGATGACTTGTTAGTTGCAATTATTCTTGGAGATGCATTTTCATTTGTTGAACATGGCTGACAACATTCCCGATATGTTGTTTGACAGGCTATGTCTGCTTATGGATATGAGATTGTTCAAACTCTCATTGTTGATATAGAACCAGATGAGCACGTGAAGCGGGCAATGAATGAAATCAATGCTGGTAAGATTCTAATAATTAACATTAACCAAGTTAGAATTCTTTTAGAGGAGAGGTAATTCCGAGAAGGACAATGTGTCAATTAATATGATTTCGAGGTGCAAAGCGTCATGTTGAAACAAACGAGTATTTAAACAAAAGAGTACTGTTTCTTCTTCTGATCCCATCATAAAATTTGGTTTCAGCTGCAAGGCTCCGGTTGGCAGCAACAGAAAAGGCAGAGGCTGAGAAAATTTTACAGATAAAGAGAGCAGAGGGTGAGGCTGAATCTAAATACCTCTCTGGACTAGGTATTGCTCGTCAGCGTCAAGCCATTGTTGATGGGCTCAGAGACAGTGTAATAGGGTTTTCAGTTAACGTTCCTGGGACTACTGCGAAGGACGTTATGGACATGGTTCTAGTAACACAATACTTCGACACAATGAAGGAAATTGGTGCGGCCTCTAAATCCTCTGCAGTGTTCATCCCTCATGGTCCTGGTGCTGTTCGTGACGTGGCCACTCAAATTCGTGATGGTTTACTTCAAGGCTCTTCTGCTCACATGCCATAAATGATAACTTAGTCCCCAGCTCTACTTGCCTTTGACCTCAAACTACAACAAGGGATCCCTCTTTTTTTATAGTAGTACTTAAAATGCAGTGTGTCTATATTCACGTTTCCTTTCAGCAACACTTGGCATTTTGTTACCTTTAGATACGCAGTATGTATATCCTATGTTTGCGTTTTGGGATTTATCGTGTGACTGGAAGTACTGATTAAGTAATATGGATTGGTTTATTAGAGTTATAAATCTGCTTACTTCTAAAATAGTGTTCAAGTATCAAAATAATAATTATGTGCTAAAACTTCATATCTCAGTGAAATTGCCTCTGAAGTATGAAAAAAATACAGAACGATTGAAAAACTGCCTTTACAAGTAGCAATATCTTATTGTGGTACCACAGAATATCTTATGAGAAAGTTAGGAAAAAGAAACCATTTTCAGATGTTTATACTTTATACCATCCCTTGTGATGGTTGAGGCAGTTAAGTACTCAAGAAGGTGCAAAATCCCACCTCTCAAAACAAGGGGCAACAATAAGCAAATTGTAGCATCAACTATCACCCTCGCGTGACGAGGCATCTTTAGAGTCTTGCCTCACGAGGCAGGTTCTATTGCACATGGTAAATTATGGACCAGCAGATTCAGATTCATTTTGGGTCATGAAGTAAGTTTTGGGCACTAAATGGAGTTGGAGATACACTCAACAGAAGGAGGCTATGTGGAGGAAAGTAATTCAGGCTAGCACTAAATCTGGAACTGATGATCTGTGGCCTCAAAAATGAAGGCGGCTTCTTCAAGCAAACTCTCATGTCAAGTTTGCAAGTGGGAAAGCTTTCAAGTTTTGGAAACATAAATGGAGAGACACGGCACGTTTGTGTCTCTCCCATAAGAAAGCTATCAGATTGCAGCTGACAAAAATGCCAAAGTAGTTGATCTAATGCAGCAGGGTAGGTGGGAGATTAAGTTAAGGAAATCCCTGAATAATGAAGAAATGGAGGAGTTCTCTAATTTGGTTTAGATGTTAGCCGACCCACCGGTTTTGGTAGAAGGGGAAGATGAATTAGTTTACAATGCAGACTCAGCCTTCACTACCAAAAATGGATACCGATGGCAAATGCAGGAAAAACCCAATGTCAACTGTGAACATATTTGGAGGAGAAATGTGCCACCTAAAGCACAACTCTTCGTCTGGTTTGCAACTCAAAATGCAGTTGAAGCCACACAATGTTGCATGTGCAAGTCTTTCAAGGAAGAAGTAAATCATGTTCTACTTCACTGTACTTTTTCGAAGGAGGTATGTGTAGCGCCCCCAAAGCTAGTAGCTGACTAATCCAAGAGATTAAGTAAACGAAGAGGCACTAAGAATCTAAATCATATACTTAAACATTCAACTACGAAATCTGCTTTAAAACTTAACCCAAATACTAACCCGCTCTGAAATATATTATACAAGAACTCCTCTCAAATAATACATATATAATAGTCATTCGGTTTACAAATAAAACATACAACATAATAAACATAGCCGAAGTTAACCAACTAGCGGACTCAACTCCTCGAAGCTTCCGCTGCGCAACTTCGATCTGTCTCTGAAACTGAAAGTGGGAATGGGTGAGCACATCATCCCTAAAAGGGGTGCCCAGTAAAAATAACATTTAACTTTCAAGTAATCATAAGCAAGAGTTGAAGAACAATACATGTTTTTCCAAACATTAAAAAGTGACAAAGTCACTGAAATAAACAACACGTATATGGACAAACTCCTTCTTCAAACAATGTATAAAATGGTTATAAATTCCTAACCGGCAATTCACACCTAATAGCTATTGATATCACCAACCTAACCAGCTGATGACACATAGTAAGCATAAAAGATGAATTCATGTAGATATAAATGTGAAGGAGCGTATCCTATATACCACAGGTGGAAATTCGTATTTCCCGTAACAATTCATATGACAAACAAACATTACAAGTCCATTCCAAACCATGGAAAGATTAACAGTAATAAACAGAATTATCGTAATGAAATTTAAACAAAGCATGGTGTAAAGACCCTCAAGCTCGTCAATGCCATTAGACCAGTCAAGAGACGATCAAGCCGCTAATGACTCGATTAATTAGAGATGAAAGTTAATTAATAGAAATTAATATAACAACGATCTAGGCACGAAACTAGTATATTTGTATAGGTCTCGAATAGTTGTGCGAGATGGATTGATCGAACGTGTCATACGGATACCATACGAAGAAGATATTATCATATTAGTACGAAGGGCAAAATTGTAATTTTGTCTTAAACCGACTGGGGCTGCCCTTATCTTTTACCTGGGTTCCTTAATCATTTTTGTTGGCCTTATCACCACCCAACGTGTCGAAGAGAAACTCATTTCTCTTTTATTCTTTTCTTTCCTTCTTCTTTCTTCTTCTTCCCCGTTCTTTCTCTTTTCCTCTCTGTCGAGCTCAGCTCAGAAGAGTAGAGTTGTTTTCGTGTACGTAATTCATAGAAAATTAGTTAGCTTAATGAACTGAAGAAGATGAAGTTATAATTGAAGTTGTTTGAGTTCCAAGAGAAGGAGAAGATCATGTTGATGTTGAATTGAAGTTAGGATTTCGTGTTGAACTGATGATGGAAAAGTGTCGTTCTGGGATGAAGAATCGAGGAGTTATTATTGGATTGTCAAGGTGATGTTGTTCTGATGATGAATCGAATAGGAAAAGGTAAATCAGAGATTTAATTAGGGTTTTCTGTTTTGATATTTCTTTATGAAATTGTTTTAATTCGATTGAATTATTACATGGGTTTGTTTTGATTTGAATTAGAGATGTTCATATATGGTTTAATTTTAGTTCTAAGCAGTTCAAATTGAGAATTAGGGATTTTGTAAATTAGGGTTTGAGTTTATAATTGGGGATCAATTGAATGGTACTGGAAAGAAGAAGAATTAGTGATTTGGGTATGATTAGTCAGAAAGCTTAATTACACATTCAAAGAATTACGTAATAGAGAGGATGTGAAGTTGAACGCTAATGATGATTCTGGTTGTGTTGAGGTTACATGGATTTTGTGAATTATGAGTTGTATCTCGGTGGATGAAGTACTTACCAAAGTGAAGCTGCAGTTTGTTATGGTGTTGGTGACTTTGAATGTATGTGTGTACGAATTAAGAGAATGAGCCGAACATGAAATGGGGATGTAATTGGGTTTGCTTTGGTGGTGTTGTAGAATACAAGGAGAAAACCTGAGTTGTGTTTAAGATAAGCTGAGAAGAATGGTGTTGCATACATGAAGATAAAAGTGAACAAAGTGATACGGATGAAGGTATTGAGCCGGAGATTGGAAATGTGGATAGTGGTATGGATGGAAGTACAAGCAATGTATGATTTGATGAAGGTATTGCCTGAGTTGAAGTTTAGATGAATGTTAGGTTTGTGCAAAGGTGATGAAAGCAAATAAATGGTGGGATTGGTATTGCGGTGTTGTGAATCGAATTGGTGGTGAACCGTGATCGCTACGGGTGAAGTTGTGGTGGTGGTGCCTCTTAGTGACATTGAAGTGAGTTTGAGATTGCAGTTAGAAGTGAAAATGGTATTTGATTGCAGCTCGAGATGTTTTGTTTGGTGCAATTGAAGAATGAATGCGAGTTCGGTGATATTAGGATTGTGATGGCAATGATGTAATGAGGCTTGTTTTTATGGAAGTGATAATAGGGTTGCAGTTCATGGAGTCATGGAAATATAGTAGTTGAATTGAAACAACGAAGAGATGATTAAACTGTGTGTTTTTGCATTGAGAGTTAGAAATGCTTTTATTGGCCTTGTCCGTTTTTGTTGTTGCTATGGTTTGTGCATGTTAGTTATTCCAAATAGTCTAGAAATGACTTACCCGACTCAGACCATCCGACCGAGTTAACTCGGTCAAACCGAATTCAACTCGCTGAATTGACTCGTGTGACCAAAGCGTTGACCAGTTGACCTTGACCTTGACCTTGACAATAGACGTTGACTGTTAAATTGACCCCTTTGACTGTTAGCGACCATCAGTTGACTCTTCGACCAGGCCTTGTGATAATGGGCCGAGTTTAGAAGACTTGGGCTTAGGTCTATTTTTCTTATTGTACATGAGTTGGACCTTTGTGCTCTGAGTTAGCCTTTGACTTCTTCTACAAAGTTGTACATATTCATTAGACTTATCAAATGGACTATAGAACCAATCTAATTGAATTAGTAAACCTTTAGATATGCTAAAGATAGATAATGAAAAGGTATAGAACTATATTAGAACCATTAGATAGTTCACTTAGCCTATAACTAGCTAGAGAATTGTATGAGTTTATGTTATGAGCTTTGTGTGAGCCTTTTGGCTAATCTCTTAGAGTGTTTGTATGATTAACAGTTAGTCTTATTAACAACGATCGATTCAAAGGAGGAACCAGTGGATTATGGATCTCAAGGTATGCGAGGCTTGTCATCAAAAGAGGTGGGAATCGATGACGAACTCTCTTGTATTCATTATTGTTTTACAAATCTAGCTTGTGTTAAATTCATGCATTGTTTGATTTATTTTCCGAAAGTTCTGTTGATTCTTTTAATATTTTCATCGCTTGGAAAGGAATTGAAATGCTTTGTTTGTGAATATGAATGTTCTGGGAAATAAGAATTTACATATGTGGTATATAGGATATGCTCCTTCACATTTTCATTTATACCTACTTTCTTTCGAGCTTTTATGCAATGGCTACGGCGATACACCACAATACTTTCTTTCCTTCACATCAATATTATTATTCAAAAGAAGGAGTTTTTCCATATGCATGATTGTTTATTTGAGTGTTTAGTATGAGATGTGTGCCCCAAACTTTATATATCCAGTATTACACGACTAGGGCGATACACCTCAATATTATTCTTCCTTTATATCCAGTATTATATGGCTAGGGCGATACACCGCAATATTACACGGCTATGGCGATACACCACAATATTATTCTTTAGTATTGTGCGGGCAACACATGTCTCTTACATGGATGTTTACAGTTCTTTAAAATTGCTTTGAAAAAGTTCCTACAATATGTTTTGATGTTTTCCCGTGCTTCATCAGTTTTCAATGATTACTTGAAACTTAGTTGTTATTCCTACTGGGCACCTCTTTTAGGGATGATGTGCTCACCCATTCCCACTTTCAGTTTCAGAGATAGATCAGAGTTGCGCAGCGAAAGCTTCAAGGGTTGAGTTCGTTAGTTTGTTAACTTTGGCTATGTTTATTATGTTGAATATTTTATTTGTTAACCAATTGACTATTGTATATGTATCATTCGAGAGGAGTACTTGTATATATATGTCAGAGTGGGGCTAGTTTATGGGTTGAGTTTTGTAGCAGTTTTGTTAATTAAATGCTTAAGTAAATATTTTAGATTCTTAGTACCTCTTTATTTAGTTAATCTCTTGGATTAGTTAGCTGCTAGCTTTGGGGGCGCTACACATGGAATGCACAACTAGGCAATACATGAGTTTATTAAGCATAAACTTTTGTAAAAGAAACAACAATGATTACAAAAGAGTTAAATGTATTCCCACCTCTTTTGATGACAAGCCACGCCTACCTCGAGATCCACGATCCACTGGTTCGTCCTTTGAATCGATCGTTGTTAATATAGACTAACTGTTAATCACACGAGAAGTCTAAGAATCTAGCCAAAATGGCTCACACAAGAATCATACAAGTCTATCTAGTGGTTCTAAGCCCATTTATGGTTTTATATATTTTATTATCTATCTTTAGCATATCTAAGAGTTACTAATTTAATTAGGTTGGTTCTATAGTTCATTAAATATGTCTTATAAATATATACAACTTTGTAGAAGAAGCCAAAGGCTAATTCGGACCATAAGGGGTCCAAACAATTAAAGTATGAAAACTATGCCTAAGCCCAAGTCCATTAACGGTCAATCTAACAGTCAACGGGTCTCTAACAGTCAACGTCTAAGGTCAGGTCAATAGTCAAATAGGAATCGGTCAAAGTCAAGTCGGTCTGGTCTATCGAGTCAAACCGACTCAACTCGGTTAACAAGGGTAACTCGACTCGGTCCGATAACTAAGTCGGCTAATTAAAGAAGACGAGTCAGACTGACTAAGTTCAGTCAGACAACTACCACTTCAGGCCTGAGCTAAAGAACATGCCAAAGGTTCTTACATCCTAATTTTCTACTTATCAGATTACATTCCTACCTTTTATCATTGCAGCAACTCAACTATCTCAAATAAATATATGATTCATTTACAAATACAAAATCATGCTTACCTTAATCTGCAGCTTGCGGGCTTTCACTAAGGCCACTTTATAACAAACATTACAATCAACTTCAGCTCAAACATCTCACAAGTACACTCAAGTTCCAACAACAATAACACTACCAACTACTAGCCTCATATCACCTTCTATCTCTTTAACCATGCCAACCAACATAACCCAACAACTTCAACTTGAATTACACATCATTCGACCATCTCAATTACCTACACCGCCCTCGACATTCAAACTTCTACAACCCATGTAACTCGGTTCATTATACAATCAAATATAACAACACCATATCTTCCCCATCACGTGATTACACAACACAACTCCAATTCTCAACCACTGTTCTGTATCCAACACTTACAAGCCTACACCACCAATTACAGTTCTAACTCCAAGACAATTCAACTCAAACAGCCCTGCACAACATATCCTAGCCCATACTTACATATCCACCACTACCAATACAAGATATTCATTCAATTAACCTTCCTTACTCTCACTACAACCAACACATCTCCATTCATACCAACTAATATATGAGCTTCATAAGCATCACTAGTTCAATAACCACCACCAATATACTCAACATCATCTCAGCTTGCATCACAACTCATTTAAATCACAATCACCCTTCTTAGCTTCAATATGTTCTCCACTGCTACTAAAATTACTCCGAATGATTAAACGAATTCACTTATTCTTCACAATCATATCTAATTCAATACATACTTAAGTTCTAATAACACAACATAATAATGAGATTCAATCCAACTGGTAGAATAAAAGATTACCTCATCTCCTAGACCAAACCAGTCTTCACCGCCAACACAGATCAAATCAATCAACTTCATCATGAACTTCAATCACTGCTCAAACCCTAACCCTTCAATTCTTAATTAAACTTCTTCTATGTAACCAATCCCCAAATTTAATACCCAATTCTTCTTCTTTGTTCTCAATACACAAAACCCATCCTTAATTCAATCCCCTTTACATCATCTTCATCTTCTAATTCTTCCTTGAACTTCTTACGAAAACCCTAACTACTGATTTCTCAATTCATCACCGAATCAACTTCAATACTTCATTTAAACTTTAAACATCTACCCATTGTTCCCAATCTAACCATAGCTCCATATTCATCTTCTAGATCTTCGGAACATCAATCGAATATATAAACTCTAATTTCTTCAATTCTTTGATGATTCAACACTTCAAACAGGAACCCTAACAATCCCTAATTGTTCTCCTTTATGATTCAAAGCCTCATCATCTCTCTCATCAAATGATTTTATCGAATAGATTCTCAAACTCATCTCTCAGATTCGCAGAAGTAAAAGAACGGGAGAAGAATGAAAGAGAAGAAGAAACGAGAAGAAGAAGAAAGAGAACTGAGTTTATCCTCTCGATCTGGTTTTGATCAGGCCAACAGAAAATACTTATACACCCAACGTTTTGGATATGGGCAGCCAGTCCTGGTCTGTCTAGAAAAGACTAATTTGCCCTTCTTACGAAACTAACGATATCTTCTTCTTCTGGTATCCGAATAACACGCTCGAGTAGTCCATCTCGCATAACTTTTCGAGACCTATCTAATAATACTAGTTCCGTATATAAATCTTTGTTAGATTAATTTCTATTAATTAACGTTCGTGTTAAACTCATGGAGTTATTATCGGCTAATTCATGACTTGACTGGTCTGACGAGCTTGAGGGTCTTTACAGTATGGAACTACTTCATCTCAAGAATGGACACAACCTGAAGTCCATGAGGAAATTTGTAGTTTTGAAACTTCCTCAAGTTAAAAGATAAAACAAAATGACAAACAAAGCGAAAGCTTGTCTGCCGAAGAAAATTTCAGAACTCAACTGAGATGAATGCAAGTTCCAAACATTTTGACCGACTAAATGATGGAAATATTCCACAACTCATGAAATCAAAATACAACTTTTGCACATCGAACATTTGGTGTCCAAGGTTTTATCCAAGATAATTTGAGATGTTATGATACCATTGCATGTTGAAAATCTTGATCCAGAGCTTGAGGTACAACATAATAACTTGGAACGATCAACAAAATGATCACAAACACTAAAAGGATCAAATTGTAGGGGCTCTTTTAGTCAAAATAGAGAAAGAAAGAAATGTGTTCACAGGCAATTGATCCCAAAACCAAGGCAGACCATCAAAGTCGCTCATTTTGTTTCCCAATTCTCGAGAAAATGCACTACAAAAACAGGCCCCATTAATGAGGGTCCATAAACCGTCACAAATAGAAAAAACCGTCACAAAAAGTACAAAAACCGTCACAAATAAACATTTGTGACGGTCGACCGACCGTCATGACTAGTAACGTCACAAATGTTATTTGTGACGGTTTTTCTCTTTTTATGACGGTTGGTCATCCCTCACTAATAAATTCTCTATTTGTGACGGTTATTTGGCCCTCACCAATTATACGACCACCGCCGGCTAAACTTTTTCCGGCAACGGCTCCCAAGTCCGGTTTCGCATTTGTGACGGTTTACAAACCCTCGGTAATATTTTCCTGAGTCGTCTGTTAACGTTAACTTGGTCACGGAGTTGGATTTTAGAGACAAAATTCTCGCAATAAATCTCGAGATAGAAACTTGCATTCATATATCACAAAGTTTTAGAGAGTTCTCCATTGAACTTATATTCATATACAATAAAGTTTTACAGAGCTTTGAAACTTACATATATATGCAAGTATATTTCTTGTTTTAAAAAACATCGAAATTTAGTAAGCCTGTGTAATGTTTGGGAAAAACTGCGAACACAACTGATGGCATGAAAACAAAAAAAGCCATCATCCCATTCCCTTACAATTACATTCAAAAAATCACCCACCCATATGGCATGAAAACAAAAAAAGAATCATCCCATTCCCTTATATTAAAAAAAATGAGCACCTATATCAGTCACCTATACACACCAACATCTTCCATTCATGGATTGTTCCTGATCTCCGCATCCGTCCTGTAACATACACATCATTTCAAGCATTATCATCGCAGAAAATTTCATGCCAGGTTCAAGGTTTGAAAGAGGAAATAACTTAATGAAGCAACTCAGTTACCTCAATATAGTGCCTTCAGCTCTGCAATCCTATCCAAGGCTGCCTGATAAGCTGTGTTGCTAGTTCCCGGCTCATCATGCGCAACAAGAAGTGCCTCTAATTCAGCTATTAGTTGCGTTGTTGCTTGAAGTTGTGCAAGAGTATCCTCCAGTTATTTCCTAAGGTTCAAAGTTTCTGCACTTGGTTCAGTGGTTGGCTTGGTTGATGACCCTTCACCCCAAAATTTATGTGGTTTTATACCACTGCCTAGACAGCGAACACGACCCCCTTTATCTCGTCCTCACACTTCTGCAAATGCATCATGCCGTCCTTGTAGCACAATCGTAGAACCTGGTTGGCTAGCTTGGATCTCTACTTCCTCCATTGCCTTCTACAGAAACACCAATTTGATGGTCAAATGCTTGAGTAATCATATGTAAACAAATTCAAAATTCATTAAGTAATAAAAATATATAACGTACAAGTTCTCGAGCACTTCGGGATCCATCAATACTTCATCTGGGTCTTGATTTTTTTTTTTTTTTTTTTTGGTATGGGTAACTCCAAAAACCTCGTGACGTTTAAGACGCCGTCCCCAGTTTCTCCCCAACTAGAAAAAAGTATTCAAGCGAAAACGACATCCTGGTTAGTACACACAATCCACGAGGTTTTCATCAATACATGTTCACATGACAAACAACATGAATCGAATTGTTTGGTAAGATTTTCCTAAATCAACAAGTTTAATTATGGGGATAAGAATAACAATCTCTTAATCAAGATGAGACTTTAGCATGACGCAATACACACATTTCTGCGTGGAATTGGATGTGTTAGAAGAAAAGAAATTTGGACGGACAAGTCAGGTGACCATAGTTTGCAATACCAATACTGAGAATAATGCATATTAAAGCTGGAAGAAAACGATATGCAATGGCTAGAATCCAAAATGATGGATTAAGAAATCTTTTCCAATTATCAAGACTCAAACGAGAGATTATCGGAAATAAATATGATATCAAAGCATGCAATGGATACAGCAATTCCTATGTTATGCCATAATATTGGCTGCAGATCCCTCTGCCTGCGCCTTCCAGCACAACATATGAAAATCATCTTCAAAAAAGATCAAGGAATGAACCTGAAACTAGGCATGGAAATAGAAACAAGTATACCTACGTTGAATTCCTGAATCAATCACCAAACAAACGCACCCATAAAAATCTTGTTTTCATGTAGCATTCCAAAGTTTTTCATACAACAAATGAAATGCATTACTAACAGTGACATAAAATCTTACCTCTGCTGCACACTTTGCATGTGGTTTAGAGACAGTAGTATAGTGAAAGTTTTGTTTCTCCCTGTTTTTTTTGTTCACCTTGCATATTTCCTAGACCAATTACATATAAGATTATAGTGTTAGGACTGCTTAAAACAATAATAAGCATATATCTGACTGCATCATCATATATCTCCTTAACATGCCATAGTATAGCTCCTTAACCTACCATAACCGACTACATCATAATATATATCATCTCTGGTCTTGTAACCTACATTGGCGCACTCTTTGCATGGACACTTCGCTTTGTTATCTTCGGTAACGAACCCATTTTCGAATGCATAGTCTAAAAACAAACACAAGCCTTCATGAAACTCCTTACTAGATCGTTGATGGTGAACCCAACTCTTATCCATTTCTCAGTTGCAATATCCTTGAACCAAGATAACCGGTAAAACCTTTATGATAGGAAGGACAAAAGGTACTGCATCATAGAAAGGTTTGTTAGAAACTTGGTTACAAATGTACAATAGATATTAAAAGTATATCCATTGATCAAATCACATTATAATGTTAGGAAGTCCAATTAAATTACATTCCAATTACCAATCTCTCCGCATCGTAGCCCCAAGTAACAACAAAGATGCCTACTTAAACATTAGTTTAGATAAGCCCAAAGTACTCCACGAGAAAATGGAACTAACAGAAACTAACATGTAAAAGGATTATATAATAATTAATTAAAGAAAAGATTAATCCATCCCAACCTTAAGACTGGTTAGGACCGGCACCATGATGATCCCCATCATATCACTAACACTCATCTAACTCCAATGGCCAACAGTCCCATTTTCACTCCACGGCTAAAGATTAGTACTACATATATTTATTTATTATGATTCCAAAGTAATGGCACTACTAACTCTTACCCCGGCATAGCTAAAGAGATAACAAAGAAGCATACATTCTTCATTATGCGCAATAATCTCATTTCCGTCGTTCATAAATTTGAACTTAGAAAATATTGAATACGCGCCCATAAACCGTATATTTAAACAATAATAGCAAGTGTCTCCATTTTCAATCATCCTACCCGCAACACCAACCGTAGAATTTAGGTAGAGATGGATAGAACACCCATCCCCAAGTCCGAGATAAGAATTATTTGTACGACGTAAAATAAAGAATTTCCGAAATCCCTGGGCATCGGCGGCCCTTTTATACCTCCTAGAGATCGACCTCATATAAATGGTCGAATCTAAGAAGGGACTGCAGCGAAAACAAACTATTAAAGTCTAACAACCACGAATCGGCAAAAATGCAAAGACTAAGTTTTGCTATGGAAACCGCTTTAATTAAATGCTTGTTGCGCCGCTAAAAATCATGAAGCATAAAACCACAACAGAAAGCAAAGCAAGCTCCCTTCTAGTTTAATCACATCAACTTTCATCTATAAAGGAAGCATAAGGAATAAGGCTATATTTATTTCCATCCAATTATTGTAATACATAAAATCAAGGATAGTAAAATCATCCCATCCATAGTGCAAACACGGTTCAAATTGGGAGCAGGACGACCCACAAATAGGAGGACGAGAGAGAGAACATGATTATGCATGTGAGTCGTCCGGTGAATAGACGTAATCTCGTTTATTCTAAGTGATAAACAAAGTAGACATAGGCACATCGCTATAGTCATTAAATCAAGTATACACTAGGTACCAATTTAGACAATGAATGCCTACTGTCAACGTAAGTGCCGTAATAGAAATGACACCATTTAGTTAACATTATATCATGTGTTCAAAGCAATCATATCATGACCAGACATCGTATGATGTTCAAATTAATTTAACAGGCACATCCTATTGTCTCTATTATGACATCGACTCCTTTTGGGCGAGGGCTTACCAGTTTATTCACTACTTTCCCGAACTATCGGTCCACAAACCTCAACAATTCACCCCTAATTTAGTTATCCCTAGATCCATTATCAAGTCATAAACACTTCAAAGTATCAGACTCTTGAAAGCCATAAACACTACAAAGAACTGTTATGTACCTCTAGACAAAATACAATTGGTAAACTCGAATTTCCATTCTAATAACATACTAAGTTACAGACTTATAGAAGATATAAAGCACAAATGAACCCAAACCCACATCTAACAAAATAAATTACAAAACTACAAAAAAGACATCAAATTCCATCAACACAAAGGAACACAAACTTCCATCAAAAGGAAATCAAAGAAAGCAAATTTGAAAACTAAAAAAATTAAATTAAATTAAATTTATTTTCAATCAAAATCTTCACCTTAAAACACTCACGTAGGTAAAGCTTCTTCCTTTAGATCCCGTATAAAAAGAAAAAAGAAATTAAAAGTAACAAAGAAAAAAATAACCCTAGAAATTAAATCTTCTTTTTAAGATTCAAATTTTCACCTTAATAGACTCGTGGTTTCCTCAAAGTTTCCTCTTTTAGTTCCTGCAAAAATATAAACCAGTAATTAAAATTAATAATTCGCAAAATAAAATCAAACCCATTAATGGATTCTCCTTACCTTAACAGTCTCTTTCAGTTTCAGAGCTTCATCCTTTCCTTGCTGCAAACAAAAACAATTAAAATCAAAATCAAAATTAAGATTCAAATTAAAATCAAATTACTTTTGTTTAGAGAGAATCGATCCGTTAATGGAAGAACGGACGAGAACGGTAGACGAGATGATAACGGAAAATTCATGGAGGAGATAAGAAAAGAGACGAGAGAAGGTAACATATAAGAGGAGGCGAGAGCAAATCTGGAAGTTCTTCAGCGGCGGAGAAAACGGTAAGAGAACAGATATTTTTAGAAGATAGAAGATAAGGCTGAAAAATAGAATAAAAAAAGAAATTTTTTTTTTCTTATTTTAGTTAAAATTTGGTGAAATAAGTGGAGTGCAAAAAAAGTGGAGCCAATTTCTCAAACTATTTTTGACTTTGGGCAACCGTGGCCATTATTCCGCCTCGAATTGTTTTTTACACCGTGGAAACACGAAACCGACAAAAGAAAAAAATTGTTCCTTTGACTAAACCTACTATTTCCCACGGTTGGTCAAAAAACCCTCACAAATAGGACTATTTGTGACGCC